>JAQPPZ010017033.1:7271250-8483125 GCA_028583015.1 Wollemia nobilis
GGGTTTTGTATTGGCCTCTCGCTGTAATTAGAGCATCCGGAGTTTTGACTTTGACGGTTGTGAAAGCACGACGCATCCGCTAAGCAGGCCTGTGGCTGCGCTTCCGAGGGATTGGAATATGGATCCTTCTTCATCCAAAAGTTGGATGAAGAAGGATCCATCATTCTTGAACATGAATCCATTCTTGATTGAAGATCACGTACCTTTCATTGATGGTTTATCGTGGATGTCTTGGTCCAGTGACACAACTTACAACTAAAATATGCCAAACTGTTTTTCAAGAATATATCTTATTATAGGTAGGAGATTCTGACCCGGGTAGCATTTTGCATGTAAGCCAACCTTGGAAGTTAAGTGTTATATGAATTCCTTAAAACTATGAATGGTAGTATTGTATTTATATTTTTTGCATAATTGAATGAATTATTGAAGGAGGTTTCCCAGGATTGCAATTTAGTGCTATTGTGAGATTATTCCTTTTGAACAGTTTATTTTCATATTGTTTATTTTCAATATTTGTGTGAGAGTATTAATTGTAGTTTGTAGGTTCCTAACAGTTGACAACATATATGACTCTCACATCAATAGCACCATGGATCCTAAAGTAGTGTTTAAAAAGTTTTAGGGAATTGGATATTGGGCTTACAACCTTGACCATGGGCTCATTTAATATAATTGATGAGTATATCAATCAACTTAAAAAATTAAAGGATATTTAATTATAATGTGACTACCCAAGGAAATAAGAGAAGGACAAGAAGCATTGAAGAAGGAAATGAACACTATACTACACAATATTATCTTCAATAATGTGTCTAAAATATAGGAGAGAGTTGTTATGTTTTTTAGGATCTTTCATGTGTACTTTCCATATTCTTGTGCAACACTTGTTATTGAGGTATTTCAGTACTTTTTGCACCTTTAGGCTTAGATAAATAAGCATAAGTAAAATTCTATTTGTAATCAGGAAAAATGAAATTATTTCTAATGTTTAGAATGGAAAAAGTCCCAAATAAGACAAGAAAAATACAGAGATTCCCTTCAAGAATCTTAGTTGTGATTTAAAAATAAAAAAATAGCAAAAGGAAAAATTGATAGAAATTTTTTATAGAATTCAAATCAAGAAACTAGAGGAAGCAACAACTAAGGGGGTGTTATATCTGTGTCCAACAAGGATGCCATTTGTATTATCGATGATGTGACCCGGGTTCAATCCCCACGGTGGATATGTATATGTATAAAAAGTATTTACTCAATAAAAAAAACAACTAAGGGGTGTGTTTATGTTGCTCACTTCTATGCACAAGATTAGAATAGTTTTGAGGTGAAAACCTCATAAGCTTATACTACAATTCATTTTTCATATTGCAAATCCACCCCCTTGTATGAGTGGATAGCAAATTCAAGGACTATTAGGAACATGGTGAAGCACAAGCATCTTGTTCAAGGCTACAACAAAAATCATGCAAGGTAATGTATTGTGATTGTAGATAAATCTAGACTACAAGTTGTAAGGATTGTAGATATCACTATGGAATCTTTATTATTTGATGAGGTTCTTCATGTTTCTAATGTTGTCCATAGTATTTTTTCCATTTATAGCTTTTTCATACAAATAAGAGGACATAATTCTAGCCTAACACATGGGTAATTAAGGATATAGAGATTGTTCAAAAAAAATTAAATTAATATATTATAATAAAATTTTGACATTAGTATAATTTCATATAAAAGAAAATTTGAGCAAATGGCATTATATTTTTTGGTTGAACTCGATTTTCAAGGAGGCGACTTGCATTAAAATATTGCCAAGCAATATTTGCCCAATATATATTTTATCATAGTATCATTATGAGGTTATGTTTTGATATGATTGGATATTGTTTGTTTTATATATAACTATATAATGTACATTAGATATGAAAAATAAAATAGGTAGATTTAGTATCCAAATGTAACTAGAAAACATAATATTAACAAATTTTATAAGAAAAGTGTTTATAAATGTGCATATATTTATATTATTTAATTGATTTTTAAAATCTAATATCTAATTCAATTTAGATGGGGTAAGTTAGGAAAAAAATGAATTTAAATATATATGGAATTTAGAAAGAAAAGATAATTTTTAAGTAATAGTTTATAAAGAATTAATGATATAATCTAAGGATTCAATCCCATATTGTAGAACCATAAGTATACATAGAGACAAGAGTTGAAATTACACCAATGCATGGAACTTGGCTTGAGTGTAACCATATAATAAATCTATGTTCACCTTCATGTTCTTTAAAAGTTTTCAACTAATGCTTTTTTAAATAGGTTGTCATTGATTTCATTTATAGTGATTCCAAGATAACTCACTTGGGAGTCAAGCACCCACCACACACAAACATGAACATGATCCTTATCCTTTAAATACAACCTCTATTATTAACTCATGTTCTAGTCCAATTTTATTGTTAATATTTTAATTGGTAGATGCTCTTAGGAATGTGCCTTGGGTAGACCTTTATTTTTAACACTATCAGCCAATAAGAATGGAAAAATCATTGGGAATCAGGAGTTACATACCATAATACAAAACTCTAATCCAATAAATAAAGCACCTTGTAAATACATTGAGAAACCTAGAGGTAAAAGTTAAATTTATGGTAATGTATGGACCAATGGTTGAATGTAAACATATTATAAATCCAATCACACCATGATGTTCTCAATGAGATTAAGAGTTCCAAAAATTTCAAGCTAAGATTAAAAAAAAAAGTTCAAAGGTTAAAATTTAGTAAAGGATAGATTTGTATATCATAGCTATAGTTGGATAAACATATATTCAGTAAACAACAATTTCCAAGAGGATTGTCTCAAATAACAATATCTAATAAGCATGGAAATTACAAAGCATAGTTGGATACTCGATAGGTAATCCAACTCTTCCATGAGAATCATGGAGTAAATTAGGGTTGTATACATATTAGGTCAATAATATCCCCATCAGGATCTTTATTAGGTCAATAATATCCCCCATCAGGATCTTATTGTATGACCTCTAATGGGTATTCAACTCCCATATAAGTGTATTACATCTTAAACAACTAAAAATGGTTAAAATATTGAAGAAATCACAATCCCTATGAAGCGGAGACATTACCCAACAATAGGCGTCCATGGACTCTCTGGGAGGAAGCATGTGTTCGCGCTTTGTATATAATCCAGCGTCGGGGAGAAGAAATACTCTGATTGGGGTGTGAACAAAGGCAAATCTTCAAGTATACTGAGAGGCGACGGCAAGAAGTAGCTCGGTGAAAACTCTGGGAAATTGCAGCTGCAGTCTGTGAGCTCTTCTTTTGTCAGAGGTTGGGGACGATCATTACCCCCGTAATTAGGGTTTTGTATTGGCCTCTCGCTGTAGTTAGAGCATCCGGAGCTTTGACTTTGACGGTGGTGAAAGCACGGCGCATCCGCTAAGCAGGCCTGTGGCTGAGCTTCCGAGGGATTGGAAGATGTAGAAACATGAGGGCCTTGCTTGGCTGGGGAACGACCAGTAAGTCGTTGGACGAGAGTCATGAACTCAGTGGGATCGGCGTGTATGATCTTTGGAGACTGCGTGTAAATAATCACCGGCGGCTTAAAAATTCTATGCGAGTCCCCGCAAATGTCCAGTGGCGTAGGCCTCCAACCCCTTCGGCTCATTTTTTTTTCGTATAACGCATAGGCTTACAAAAAGATGAAACACAACACTTGCAAAATGGACTGGAATCAAATTTTTATGGATGTCTTCTGGGTATGAGACAGTTCTTCAATTGAAATTATCCGGGAAGGTCCCAGGCTGGACTTTCAATTCAAAGAAGGCTCTTATTTTCCAGTCAACTGTGGCGCTGTGAATGAAACTAATGGCACACCAATTGAAGGCCTAATGGTTGCTAAGTCGAACACAAATTAAATAGGCAATTTGTATGACTTGGAAAACAGATCTTCAAACCACAATTAAATAGGCAATTCGTATGACTTGGTAAACAGATCTTCAAACCAGAGACGTACGACCACACAAAATTTATTGTTCACAATGATAATTAAACGAAAGTTCAACAAAATTACTTGCAGTAAATAAATGGCAGCAGACGGAGGGCCGTGGTGGAGTGCTAAGGTTTTAAATTTCAAGTTAATTTAGAGGGTTGTAATTGGATAATGGCATAACTTTTTATTCTGATTTGTAAGTTATATGATTTTAGGTTTTCATTACGCAATAATGGATGTGTACAATAATAAAATATATATTTCAAACCTTCTGGAGTTTCTATATTGGAATTATGTATTGGTAAAAAGAGTATACAAAGAACTTAAGTAGTTAGTCTGCTATGAAATAAGAATATTGAGAACATCTTTTATTTAGATACAAACTCTTAGTATAAGTAAAGAATTTTTAATCTATTTTGGTGTTGACAGTTGATATAAGAATTTTTAAAGGCATTGAGAAAATGTACTTAAATTATGTCATTTTTTCTTGTTTCACTCTTTCATCATAAGATCATATCGATGGTTTATTTTCAAGTAGCCTTATAATCTTTCTTTCTCTTCATTGGTTTAAAATTTTCTTTGGAACGTGGAAGAGTAGATAAACGTTACGTAGAATTTACTTTCCAATCTTAAATATAAAGTATAATACGACAAACGTGGTGTCGTAATTCAATTGGTTATGAAAACCGAACCGGAGATCTTTAAATCCTAATCTCACACATCTAGAACCTCTCTATTCTCGAGTCAATCAACCGAAGATTCAACCTAAAACCTCCTCGTGGGATGGAAATTGGAAAGCGTCTAAATTTTTTGTGTAAAGAAGATGTCTTTGGATGGAAACTTGGAAACTCCAAGTAAAAGCTACATAAACTCAAAGTTCAACTTGAGGAGTAATATACCAAGTATACGGATGACTCTTATCTGCTGAGGAGATATAAATGGGCGAGTCCGTGACCACACAATCAAATCATGTCCAAGTCAGGATGCAACCATATGCCGATCCAGCGCTATAGGCATATACGTCAGTCACTATTTTAATTTTGGGTTTGATTATTTATTTATATAAATTAATCTTTAGTATGGAATTTTTAAAGGTTATCTGAATTGGTAAGTGTAAGTGTGATTCCAAATTTATTAAGAATAAATTTAGGTTCAAATTTTGTGGAAGTTAACCCGTTTGCAAGGGTAGTTGCCCCTGCTCAATTCTCTCAACCCTATGTTTACCAGATACTAAAATAGTAATTGTAACCAACTTCCTTATGTAATCTTTAATACAAAACAATATATAACCAATTAAAAATATTTATATTGGTATGTTTTAGATTTTTATTAAAAAAAATTAACTTCCAATTAATAAATAATACCTCGTTATGCTCCCTCGTTACATTTGTTGTGAGACGCATGGCTTCCTCTACGCGATTGGCCCGTGGATGTCAAGGCATAAGAGTTTATTATTTAGAATAATATTTTGTTTTATATGTGAATTTATGTATGGGAATCTTTATAAATATTATTATTGCTCTACTTTCAAATATAAGAAAATAGTTTATAATATTATTGATCTTATTTTATTTAAATTATGTAAAATAATTTACACTACTATGAAAATAGGTTTGCTTGGAATATTAAGGAAATAATTGAAAAGTTTGGTAGAGTTAAGTTTTATTAAAATTTTCATGTGGATGAATACACTCCCTATGTTTATTGTAAAATTATTGTGAATTATTAATGGTCATGATAATTTGTTATGCACACGAAGTAAAGGAGAGGAGGCTCGGTAATCTAATATTGTGCATGGAGGGAGAGGAAAACAACTTGTGAATTCTTCGCATGTCATTTTGAGGAAGAAAAAATAAAAGAAAAAAGTAAGGTATTTTTGAAAAAAAGAGGGGAAAAAAAGAAGAATGGGCAAAACAAGGTAAATGTGGGTTCAAAGAGCATTGAATGGTGGATTGGAAAGAGTGAGAAACATGTCAGTTATTATGTAGCTTCCAATGCAACGTATGCGTTATCCATGCCTAGTATGTTAAACATATTTATCTTGGTTGTGCAAAACATTGCTATGTTGTGCTAATAGATGCTAAATTAAAGCAATGGAAATGTTGGTATAGCACTGTCATATTGGTGAACTCTTTGTTGTGTAAAATATTGCTATGTTGTTATGTTAATAGATGGTAAATTAAAGTAATGGAATTGTTGGTATAACACTGCCATGATTGGTGAATTCTTCACTGTATAAACATTGCTATGTTGTTGTGTTAATAGATAGTAAATGAAAGCAATGGAAATGTAGGTGTAATACTATCATGTTGAGAATTAATTCTTATTATAGAAAGTAATGTAGCACTGATAAATTATTGTTGTTACGCTATGTTATTTTATAATGATGTAAACATTACATTATCGAGAAACAATATGTTATTACATTGTTGTGTTGTTGTATGTTATGCATTTGGAGGTAATTAGGTGATGAGTGTTGTGTGTGAGTTGTACTCCTATTTTTAAAAAAAAGAGAAACAAATTTTGAACTTATAATTCTTTGGGAACTAGGAAACACCTCTTGATGAAGGAGATAGGTTTCATCGAGTTGTACCTTAAAAAACTGAGTATTTTGTAATAGAGGAAACATATTGACAAATTCCTTGGATAAATCTCAAGAAAGGAAATTCGTTGATTTCTCTATGTTTTCTTTGTAAGAGTAGTTTGCATATGTCCATGATAAAATTACATGTTCATTGTTTATGATCCATATTTGATCCCTAATGGTGCTCCAATTTTTCTCTTGTGTGGACTATTGACTATTTTTAAGCAATCGATATGGTGCTAAGTGAGTTTGGGAACAACACTATCAAGAGCTTGCAGACAAGGAACATGAGACCACGACTACTATAGAATGGAAACCCAAAACCAAGATGATGGTCGTATAATTTTTGGCTAGTTATTTTTGGCTATGCATATTTGTAGAAGTTAAATGACTGTGATTTTGGATGAACCCATCCTTAGGGTGAGAATAGTCTAAATATTAAATAAGAGCAAGGAATCCAAGTCACGATAAAAGTGGTGAAACCCACATGTAATACTATTCTAAAAGTGGAAGTAAATGTATTTAGGAAGTAACATCATGAGATTATATTGAAGTTAGATAAAGCATATGCAATGTATTAAACTCTATATCATCATTTAATGAAAGGAATTTTGGTTTGAAATTATCTCTTTTGGTATGTTGTGATTGGGAGTTCTTGGGTAAAATATCAAATAAAGAAAACTTAGTTTAACCTTGATGGTGCATGGATAAGCCATATGAGTAATTAAGTCTTTTGTAAACTTAAAATTTGATGAATATAAACTAAATGTTTCTAGAAAATGTTGTTTATACTCTATTTTGATAAATTTATTAGTGCTATTGGGAGTGTGAGACAACAAGAAACTAATCTCTAAATAATAAAATCTATGTTTATAACTTCTGAATGCAAATAGTGTAAAATATTTTGAGTCAGGTTTAACACCAAACTTTACTTAAAAATTTTACTTAAAAAGAAAATAAAGTTATTAAAAGTTGTGTATTTATGAACAATTTGTTCTTTAAAACTCTTCTTTGTGATTCAGTATTACAGAGCAAAACTATGTTCTTAGATGGTTTGAAATCTTGACAATAATGTGACTTAGTCTTAAATAGTAAGAGATTCTTATGATCAACTACTATTGTTTTATTAATTGAGTTTACCTTTAAAGGTAGATAGTTAACTTCTTTAGTAATAGATTAACAGTGAAATAATCCTAAGACCCTTAGAAGGCTTGACTAAGAAAATTAAACCAAAGAACATCCAATAATGTTGAGGCATGGGAATGCACACAACAAGCTTTGATAAAGCCAAGGACTAATGGAATTAGTCAAGAATGACTTGGTCAGGATGAGAATGAGAGGGTGGTATGGTACACCTTTTTAGGTTGGACTCGAGTAGCATTGTGCTTATTACATACTCGTTGAACTAAGATAGAACATCTATAGGATTTGGTATGGGATAAACCATTGTGAGTTACAATGAGTATGAGTAATAAGGTCTAATATCAGGATATTGATATGGCACTGACTATCTCCAATAATAAGGAATCACCAATTAGTCATAGATACATAACTATGCTAACCTCTCCTATACTATTTAAAAATAAATTGACTAGATTATCAAAGGTTCGATATGAAGAGGTAAGAGATAAAAGCCTTACCCTTCTAGGTGTTATGGGCCCTAGGGGATAACTCTTATTGTCATTCAACCCTCATGCCAAAGAATAAGGATGATAAATGAGAATAACTGAATCCAAATAATGGCTTTACAATAGGATATGACCAATCTCGTCCACTTGGATGACTAGCTGCAAGAGTCTTGAAATCAAATGTGGTTGATATGTTTGTGTTAAGAATGGTTTATTGCCTTGGATGATTCAAAAATAAGTTAACTAAAAAATTAGTTAATCGACTTATATGTTTGGATAGAGAACTTAGTTTATTTAAAAAAAAAAATTCTATTATTCCTAATATTTCTTTGGGCAACTAGATATGAAGTTAGTTCTCGGTTGTTACATATGGTATCAAGGTAGAATAGATTCTAGGCTATATATTATGAATGTGAGATATTAGTTAATATAAATTAATGCACTAACTCTTTTACCTACATGTTGAATGACATGGTTGTTGCAAGATGGGTCCTCGAGAAATACTATGGGAGGCAGGGAGGAGGAAGATATTGAAAGACCTATAAGGAGGCCACAAACAAATATAATATAGAAAGGTCCTCCATGTGAAATAAGGGTTAATGATATTGATCATAGTGAGAGTGAGACTAGTGTGGAGGTAGGGAACATCAAAAAATGGTTAAATTATTACAAACACATATGAAATACCAAAGGGAAGAGATGTCCCCGCCAAAAACTCACATGACCCAAAAATAAGAATTTATTGTCCAACAACAGTGGGTCATAGAAGACTTACTAATGGATGAGGAAATGTATTGGATGTTTCAGTGGAAGCATCAAGGGAACCAAAGAGATCCAGTGTTAGAAGGGAAATAGTGAGTAAGAAGTTGGACAAGAATATGAAAAATGTAGTAATATCTATGTTTGATTATAAGAGTGATGGTGAATCAACCAAAATTTGGTTAAGTGAACTAGACTCATATTTTTATCTAGTAGTCCTATACTTTGAATCCAAAAATACTTTCGTAGTTATGAACATGACTGAATTAGCCTTGGACTAGTGGAAATCATATAAGAAAGGGCATGAAGTAGAAGCTACTGACCTCAAATGGGAAGAGTTTTTCAAGGAATTCAGGGACAAATTCTTAAAAAGACAATATTATGTGGAAAAATTTGAGGACTTCTCAAATTTGAGATAGGAAAGCATGTCAGTTCGTGAATACCACCAAAATTTTATTCAACTACTAAACTATGCATCCCAATATGAAAGCAATGAAGAAATAAAAACACATAAATTTATTTTGTGATTACATCCTAGAATCATGATGGTGGTAAACATGCATAATCCCGTCAATCTACAAACTAATTATGATTTAGAAATAAAAGAGGAAGCTAATCAGGAAACAATAAAAGCATATTTTAATTACCAAAAGTTGTTCGAAAAGGAAAAAGATGAACTCAAGAAGTGAAAAATTGTTGGCTTTATGAAATGGAAGAAGGAACATATAATAAATCCAAAGGAGGAGATCAGAACAAGCAAAGTGGTAAAAATAAACCCAATTAACAAGGTGGTAAATTCAAGAAAGATGCTAAATAATTTCCAAGGAGACAGGACCAGAAGCTAGTAGGTCAAGGAAGGGATAGGGAAATTGTATCTATGAATAGAAATGAGAGTAATAATAGAGGAAATAAAGCTCCACCAACAAGATGCTATATATGCAAAGGAGCTCATTGTGCTAATAAGTTCCCTCATAGGGCTGATCTACCACCAAAAGCCCCAAAGGAGGCTAGCCATAGGATCTATGTGGCCATAGGTAGTTTTGAACTCAATGGTCAAATTACTCATTTCTTTTTAAATGGTAAAATTTTTGATAAAAATTTGCAAATTTTAGTTGATAGTGGGTCAATAGATAGTTTTATCTCATTTAGATTAGTGAGGGAATTTCCTGTTAGACCTAGATTTTTGGCTAAAGGTTGGAAGGTAGAGTTTGGATTAGGGCAAACCCACCATGTTATTTAATGTCTCTTTGACCCCCACATTTCCTTACCTCAAGGAAAGATCAACTGGAATCTTTATGTGGCACATTTGCATACGTTTGACATAATTTGAGGAGTTGATTTGTTAAAAGCGTACAAGGCTCTATTATAATTTGAAGAGAAATGAGTAGAATTTTTAGATGAATCGAATCAAAGGATTAGAGAAAGTTTTGGGCGAATGGAAGTTAAACCACATATTGACTACAATGCAGATAAAAAAGGTTATTAAGAAGAATGGTATAGTCTTCATAGTTAATTTGAATAGGAAAGAGGAGTCTGAGAAGGAATCTAATTTTTTCCAACAATACTCGGTGTTGGGTGCATTGAAAGAGGTATTTCTTGAATATCTTCTAGGGTTACCTCCTCAAAGGGAATTTGGCTTCTCAATTGATTTATTACCTGGGGCAACACCAATTACAAGGTCACCTTATAGAATGACACCCAAGGTTATGCATAAGGGTTTGGACTTGAAATGTACTTGTAAAAAATGGCAAATCCTAATCAAAATCAAGGCGAATCAATATGAATCATAAGAAAATCGAATCAATCATCTTCAAACCAAAATTTGGGGCATTTGTAGCCCTAAAAAGTAATATAATTTTTGGTGTAAATTTGAACCTATTATATCAGCTTATAACTTCATAAAAACATCACCATTAGATCAGGCTCAAAAAGATATTTCCAACGAGTACAAATATACCTATGTTTGGATATATATTGTGGCTAATTGACCCTAAGAAAAAATTGATCTTGAAAATTTTAGGCAAATGGGCCGACATTGAGGGTCCTCATATTCACCAATTTCCAATTTTGAAAATTCTAATATTCATATAATTTGTGAATATTCACCACAATGCATAATCCTGATGACACCCATAAAGTTTCAAGAGCTCAAAAATCAATTTCAATATTTGCTTGAAAAAGGGTTAATCAAACCTAGTGTGTCACCTTGGGGAGCTCCTATATTGCTTGTTTAAAAAAAGATAGTGCCTTAAGGATGTGCATTTAATTTTACATGTTGAACAAGGTTACTGTCAATAATAGGTACTCATTACCAATAATTGATGATTTGTTTGATCAATTGAAATGAGCACGCATATTTTCTAAAATAGATTTGAGATTTGGATATCATCATTTAAGGTATAGAGCAGATAAAATGATGCACCTAGAAAATAGAAATGAAATGCATCTACTATTCTATTTAAGCATTCAAAAGTGACATTAATTTAAGCATGATGATGACAAATAAGTGAAATAAATGGGGGTTCTCTTTATATTAATATTTTTTCCAAATGCATGGTTACGAAACGTCCCCTTGAGGGCTCTAAATTGATACAATCCATTACAACACTCAAAGGATCTAATCCTTTCAGAAAATTAAGATACGGTTTCAGTGTCTTCCTCAAAATCACGAATTGAAAAGTGGGTTTTTTATACCACTGGATGGGACACCCATAAACTGTGGTCATCCTGGGGTGGGACGACCATGGCTACATGACCCAAAATTCCCAAAAATGGTGTAGAACTTTCTAAAAGTGGTTAGTACCACTATTTAACCATTGAGGTTTACCCAAGGAGGTCATATGGTGTTGATAAGAGTGCATCATTGCAGTCTAATCAGATTTACATGATTTTAGTGTCTACATATACCCCTTTTTAAGATGCATTGTATGAAATAGATCTTGGAGCAAAAATAGATGACTAAACTATCAAATGATTAAGGTTATTCAATAACCTAATCAAATTTAGATGCCCCACTTGTGGAAGAAGCATACATTCTTAGAATCCTTTATTTTGACATAATTTAAGGATTTGATTTTGGTATACCTTTTAGCCATGTTGTTCAAATAATTTAGGCTTAGGGTATACTTGGTCTTGCTTCTTTGTTTCACTTATAATATTTTTTTGGGCAAAGTACCAAGGATTCAAGGAGACCAAGACTTTGTTTTGTGGAACTAGTGCTGAATTATATATGCCCCAGTGTGGGCTTGAAATTTATCTTTGGAAAAGTTTCTTTTGAATGTATACAAATTGCACTTTTGAGTGTTTGATTGTTGATTTTGATTATGAAATCATTAATTATGACTACCCCCTCAAGCGATGAGTTGATGATGTAATGACCAGTGATACAATCAAGGATTCATTTGACCCATATGACTTGATTAGGGTTCCTTCAGCTTTACCCGCTACAAAATTTATCATTTTTGTTAGGATTTTGAAGGTTTTTTATATTTCATGGAAGAAAGGAAATGAATACCTCATTCACGTGGAGTGGTCTGACTATAATGGACTTCTTGGGGATTGAATTAGAGATTTATCCATTCATAAATGAATAATTTTGGTTCAATATTTATCCTTTGTGAATTTTATCAATTTTGACATGTTTTGGTGGGTTTTAGGCCCTTTTATTAGTTTTTTTTGCTATTTTTGTGGTTTTTTTTTTGTGGGATGGAAGCATAGTTTATGGCTATCCCAGGGTGGGATGGTTTGAAAATTTTCTGACTATCCCACCCAGGGATGGCCATACTTATTGTAGGGCTATTTAAACTTAAATTTGGCCAAATGAGCTCATTTTCACACTTTTGACTTGGTATATTGAGAGGTGAGGAGTAGGAGAGTGATTTTATGAAGTGGAGCACTATCAAAAATATCCCACAATAACCATGAACTAGCCTCTAGACTCTACAAGAAGTGTAGCTGACGCGAGATGGGTAAAGGCTAAACCTGCTACTAGACTTTGTTAAATTTGGAAATGTAATTATTTGACTTTTTTCTAATGAAACACACTAAATCCTGGTAATTTGAACTCATTAGTTTTAGAATTTATTAATTTGTACTTTCCTTATTTTTATATAATTTTATTTCATTTTTTATGTTTTATGAAGCTTTTTGCTTGTTTTTGGTGGCCAATAAGGCCATTTTTTAGCATTAAAATTTGGAGGTCGTACCTAGGTGGTAAAATCATAAATTTGCAATAAAAAGTACCATTTTTGGTTTTTTTTGCTATTTTTTGTTAATTTTGCTTACCCCTTCCAAGTGATCAAGAGTCGATATCGATTTCTGACTCTCTTTCAGACTACTAGGGACTTACTAACAGAGGATGACTAAAAATGGATTGATGTTATTGATATCAAGCAAGTGACATAGTTAGAGCTAGATATGGGTGACAAAGCTTACATAAAAACTTTGATAAATCTGTGGTACCCTCGCACCAACACCTTCCATTTGCCAATTGGGGAGATGACAGTGATGTTAGAGGATGTCTACGATATTTTACATATTTTGAGAGAGGGGTATCTGATTATTTCTACTCATTAGGATCTAAGAGATACAATTTTGCAAAGATAACTTAAAGAGGATTGGCTTGAGGAAGTACGATACTTTCCTAGAAGAGGCATCCAAGTGGAGCTATGGTATGAGGGAGAGATCTTGACTATGATACATGCCTTGCTGATGATACTTATTTCTGACATGTTACTATCAGACTTATCAGGAGCCAGGTTCCCATAAAACCTTTTGTATTTGGTATATTCACTAGTGGATTACACCATAAAGCAGTTGCTAATGATGGCATGGAACACTACTCTACTAGCATAGCTTTATGATGAGTTGTACAAGATCTGTTATCATGGGTAGAAAGGATTGCATTGTAGCTTTCTACTGCAGGTGTGGGGATGGTAGCACATAGTCATGGATCGACCATGGGGACTACCTTGGGTGATGTAGGCATAGATTGTAGATGTGGAGATAGGATATGGTATCCTTTGGCAAGGAGACCAAAAGAGGGATCAAAGCCATCATTATGTAGGTATGATTGATAATTATAAAGATTCATTTGCACAACTCAATGTAAAAGAGATTATTTGGAGACCTTATAGATATTTTCTAACATGTCTTGAGGTTGTGATGTAGCTTCAATGGGTATAGCAAGGGATATGGTTGGTTGATTGACATAGGATCGATCATGAATCTTTTCCATATGCTCAAGTGATGCAATAGTTTGGGCTATGACAGGGGTTGCCTAGTGAGCTAGTGATCTACCAACATCACGGGGACAAGAGGACACTTGCTTGGCCTATAGTGGAGGTATTTGAAAAGGAGACCAATACTGTGGAAGTCATTTTGGAGCTAGATGATGTAGGAACCATAATAGAGTATGATTCCTAGTGGTTGATGTGCTAGTAGCGAAGGGAGGTACCCTTAGGAGGTGGTATCAATGTAGTGATAGAGGAAGCTCACGGGGAGGTTCCAGATGAGTTTCTAATTGAGACTCTATATGAGGAGGAGCTAAATTTAGGTGAGCGACCTGACAAGGAGATAGACTCAGGGGAGCAACATGTGCATTGCTAGACATATGATTATTGGATGGATAGCCTAGATATAGAGGATCGATAGGAGGATCATTATGTGGATTATTTTGATGAGCAAGGAGTGCAAGAATAGTTGGTAGCATAGGATACCACCATTTATAAGCAACATGGTGAGCTGATCAGAGGGAGACATGAGTGGAGGGAGTATGCAGAGGAGACGGATCTCCTACAAACACAAGTGTAGACTACTCAAGTATAGATTTTGAGGTAAATATTATAGATTTATGGGTTGACAATAGAGCCAGCTACTCTTTGATCTCAGGTTAGAGCATGGAGATCGAGCTAGGTAGCACTATATAGTGATGAGGTAGCCAGGCTACAGGAGGAGGTGACACAACTCCATATCTTACTAAGTGACTATCAAACTTGTCATCGAGAGGATATGGCATACATGAAAGAATTTTAGGATGAGGTAGCACACCTTAGAGGGCACTTGCTAGCTTGTCCTTCTTCTAGTGGGTTCCATTATAGTCGAAGGAGTTGTATAGGAAAGTCATCTACAAGGATAGGTACTCCTAGCTCTATGAGGAGAGCCAACATTATAGAGGGTAGAAAATATTGGAGCTTTTAATGAGAGATGATTGAGGGTGGGGGTGAGAGTCATGGTGTCAATCCTACATCATCATGGATTTTGAGATTTTGTGGTTGCTTTTGGATTTTTTGAGTGTTAGGTCTGAGGACCCACTTGATTGTATCCTATGGGAAGTTTTTATATTATGATGTAGCTTTTTACCCCATACATATATATGAGTTTTTCTATTATAATCATGTGTTTCCTTTATTGATGTATTATATGTATGACATGCTTATGTTTACTTTACCGATATTTGTATAGATGATTATCATGGATGTATGTATTATAATATGATGTTAATTGATGATATGTACATGTATGTATGCATAATGAAATAGATAATTTTCTAATATGTACTAATGTATTATAAATACTTATTTGACACACTAGATGCTAGCAGCATAGACTATACAAAATTTATCGATTCATTTTTAATTTTGTAATGAGACTATAATGGATTTATGAAAATATAAACTGACAAACATGTGATAAAATGGAATGAATAGTAAGATGTTATAGAATTTCCTTGAGGTTTTCCTAAGACTCAAACACTTTAGTGACCTATTCAAAGGTAGTATATTAACCATGCAAGATTTTTGGCAAGGTATAAATCTTCTAGGATGACCAAGATATTCAATATCCATGTGTGTGCATGTGAGTTCATTATTATTATAACACATAAAGCTACCCCAGTGCCAAACACGATTTATGCAGCCCATTTATATTGAATATCACCTTGTGAGTATCATGATCCTGAGTTTTGTACTTAGTTGTATTAGACCATTAGGTAATACATGTTACCAAAAGCTAACTCATCCACATGCTAATATTGGTTTGTACAAATGCAAGTTGTTAATGTGATAGACATATCATCATGTGTAAGAATACCACCATATATAGGAAGGCTTGATGCCACCTAACCTGTAATAAGTATTACCTTATGGTTATCAAATATTGAGAATTCCAGGGATTCAAGTTCAGTAATCCCTGATTTTATTTTATTTTTAAATTGCTCCAGGTATTTGCTCATTTTTTTTGGTGAGAAAGCGAATTTGGTAGTGGTGAGGACCACTGTTTATTTTACTTTTTGCTTTTGTTGGTGGTGAAAACCACTTTTTCTTTTGTTAAATTTTGGTAGTGATGAAAACCATTATTTATTTTGTGTTTGTTGTTCTTTGGATACCTACCCAAATTTGGCATGAGGCAAGGGATTTGTATTGCTTTGGGTAGGGATGATATTTTCCTTTTATCAATTCTTAGCATTTTAGAACCATGCGCATACGATGATGAGCAAGGTAAACTTTTCACTTAAGGTAACCAAGACCACTTTGTAGGTTTCAAATTTCCTTGTGCAAAACTTGGATTTATTAGTGTGAAAATATGTTGGGACTATGATGTCTAAAAGGTACAATCAAAGAAAGACTCTACCTTCTAAAAATTAGGATAGCTTTCTACAAAATCTAAAAATAAAACTAGAGATAGTTGAGTGACTGAAAACCCTAATGACTTCTTATAACAAATGACTAAGTCAAGGGAAACATGCACACATATGAAAGGTGATAACTATGGATCAAAATGATAATTGTAATGTGGAAGAGTATTAATGAATTTTGACAAAGTTGATTTTGAAGTATGCCTAGTGTACAGACCTGGTTCTAGACATGTATGATCAATTCTAGAATGCAAAATGTAATGATGGGTATGCTTAATACAAGTGATTATATAATGCAATGATCTGAAATGTGCTACAAGCAATATTTTTGTATTTTTGATATTTTAATGATGTTTTTGGATTTTTCTTAATATATATGTATATACATTTGACCAATGGGATTAGTGTATGCCAATGGGTTTTTTTGTCTAACCAAAGGATTTATGGATACCTTTGGGGATTTTTGGGTGGCCAAAGAGTTTATGGATACCTTTAGGGCTTATTGCGTGACCAAAGGCTTTATGGATACCTTTGGGGCTTTTTGGGTGACCAAAGGGTTTATAGATACCTTTTGGAAATTTTTGGATTACCAAAGGGTTTTTAGAGATATTTGAAGCTTTTTTGGTGACAAAATGGTTTATGGGTACCTTTGGGGGTTTTTAGGTGACCAAAGGGGTTATGGATACCTTTGGGGTTTTTTGGGTGACCAAAGGGTTTATAGATACCTTATGGGGATTTTAGGATGACCAAAGGGTTTTTAGATACCTTTGGAGCTTTTTGTGTGACCAAAGTATTTATGGGTACATTTGGAGCTTTTTGGGTGAGCAAAAGATTTATGGGTACCTTTGGAGCTTTTTGGGTGACCAAAGGGTTTATGGGTACCTTTGGGGTTTTTTTGGTGACCAAATGGGGTTATGGATACCTACAAGACATTTTGGGTTCCCAAAGGATTTATAGATACCTTTTGGAGCTTTTTGGATGACCAAAGGGTTTTTAGATATCTTAGGAGCTTTTTGGGTGACCAAAGGGTTTATGGGTACCTTTGGAGTTTTTTGGGTGACCAAAAGGTTTATGGGTACCTTTGGAACTTTTTGGATGACCAAATATTTTATAAGTACCTTTGGAGCGTTTTGGTAGGGTGTGTTGTTTTAAACTTGAAAATGCTATAGATGAAGGATATTCAAGTGTTTAGGCTCCTCATATCCTTTAATGGAAGTTAGGCAATAAGTCTCAGGTCCAATATGAGTAGTGATAATGTATGGGTCTAATCATTTTACTGCAAATTTATCCCATATATGGGGCGGCAAATTAGATTTGTGTTGGTTCTCTTTTAGAACAAGGTTGCCAACTTGAAAGTCTCTAGGATGGACCTTCATGTTATAGGCTCTCTTAATATGCTCTTGATAAACATGTAGGTTATCAAGAGCATTAATACATCTTTATCAAGTAACATTAATTGATTTAGGTGAGCCTACCGCGTGGTGTCATCATCATTGAACTCTTTCATAGATATGCACAACGATGGGATTTCCAGCTCTAAAGGCATGACAGCCTCAAAACCATATACTACTGAAAATAGAGTTGCCCCAGTAGGTGTCTGAATACCATTGCAATAGGCCCAAAGGGCAAGAGGCAATTGAGTATGCCAATATTTGTGATTATCCTTAATAGTTTTCTTTAAAATGGTAATTACTATTTTTTTTTATGCCTCAGGTTGCCCATTAAATTTTGGATAATAGGGCATAGAAAAGTTGTGTTGGATGTTATATTTGGTTTTTAAATCTCACACATGTTTATTCTTTAAAGGTGGTCCATTATCTAAAATTATTTTTTATGGAATACCAAAATGACTAATTATATTATGTAACATGAACTTCGCAATACGAGGCCCAATTGTAGTGGTAAGGGGAATGGCTTCCACCCGTTTTTTGAAATATTCAGTGGCCATAATTATGAATGTATGACGGCCTGAGGAAGGGGATGATATTTTCCTAACTATGTGAAACCCCCATTGCAAAAAATGCCAAACTTATTGAATCGGTTGTATGGCCTATGAAGGTATCAAATTAGTGTGGTGTTGACACTTTTCACACTTCTTAACATAAGCACAAAAATATCACTCTAAAGTTGGCCAATAATAACCCATGTGAAGAATGTGCTTTGTGATAGCCATGTCGCTAAAATAACCACCACATGTAGCATCATGCGCTTGGGCGATTAATACAAGTAAATCTTAAGGTTCTAAGCAATGAAGGAGGATATCCTCATAGATTTGACAATACAATATATCTCCAAGTAAGACATATTTTGCTACTTTTTTTTTGAATTTGTGTTTAGTGACATGCAATAATATGGAAGGGATGCTACCAAGATTTAGGTAATATTTTATATGGATGGACCAATATTGATTTGAATAAGACTCAATTACATGAATTTCTCAATCCTTTTCGAGTTCATCTCTAGCGAATTCTGATAGGGATCGAACTTGTAGATATAGCATTGTGTTTCTATCAAAAGGATTTTAAGGGAATAAAATCCCCAAAGCAATATTAATTTAGAAATTGTGAATTTGAGAGAACAATTCATGAGAATGTTCAATTTGAATCATGTGGACTTCTGGCATGGAGTGAATATCCTCACACTTAGTTGTATATTGTGATAGTGCTTTGACTTGAATGGTTATTATATAATCAGAAGGGTTCTGTAGGATTAAAGACCTGAAGGAGGCCATTGTATCTACATAATGGTTAGATGATCGAGGGAGTGCCTCAATATCATACCATTCAAATTTTCTAGAATTTTATCCACAAGGTATTTGTAGGCTTGCAATATTGGGCTTCTACATTAGAATATTTCCTTTACTTGATTAACTATGAGCAAGGAATCACCAAAAATGTTGAGCTTAGTTATTTTTATGGCGATTGTTGTTTGTAGGCCTATGAGAAGAGCTTCATACTTAACATTATTTTTGGTGCATGGGAAATAAATTTTGAATGAAAGGGGTATTAGAGCCCCTTGAGGTGTGAAAAATACAATTCTCATGCCACCCCCTTGCTCGCACTTATAGACATCAAAAAATAGACCTATGTCATCTTGTGACTTAGGCTCTTTCAAATCAAGAAATTCTGACACTTGAAAGACTCCATCATTAGAAAGCTCTATGCTAAGAGGTTGATCATCCTAGATAAGATCCTCTACGATTTGATCGGTGATGACATGACATTTAGTTGATTTTTTCTGATGAATTTAAGGTCAAATTCCATCAACAACATAATCCATTTCACCATGCAACTGTTCTGGTAAGTCTAACTCATCATATATCACAATACATTCTCTTTGGATACTACAAGTATGGTATGACTAAGCATATAATGGCATAGCTTTTTAGTGGCAAAAACCATTGCTAAGAATTGCTTCTCAATGTATGTGTAATTTATCTCGTAACTGACCAGGATGTGGATAATATAGTAAGTAGAATGTTCTTCATGAAATTCATTCTTTTGGGTCAACATGGTGCCCAACGCAAGCTCAGTAGTTGAGATGTATAGATAGAATGAAACTCTTGGTTGGGGAGGAGCCAATACTAGTGATGAAGCTAGATATTGTTTAATTTCATCAAAGGCAGCTTGACACTCATCATCCCAATTAAATGTGATCCCTTTGTGTAACAATTTTTTCATAGGTCAAAACTTATCCAATAATTGCACTATGAAGTGCTTGATGTATGTAAAATTTCCTTACAAACTACGTAACTGCTTGATAGTAGCGAGGGAGGCATTTCAAGGATTACCTTGACTTTATTTGGGTCGACCTCTATGCCTCATTTAGAGACTATGAACCCCAATATTTTTCCAAATGTGATACTAAAAACACACTTCTTGGGATCTAGTCTAACATTGTGTTCAATGAAGCAATTGAGGACTTTGTGTAGTACATCAATGTGCTCATGGTAGAGTAAATATTTAGCCAATAAATCATCTATGTAATATTCCAAAATTTTATGCATGTAGTCATGGAATATGTAAGTCATAACTTGTTGGTATGTAGCACCAACATTTATTAGACCAAAAGGTATGACTTTACTACAAAATGTCCCCCAAAGAGTTGTGAATGTCATTTTGAGTTGGTATTTTGGATTAATGTAAATTTTATAGTATCTACAAAAATCATCCATTAGGGATAACATCTTGTGGCTGATAGTGGCATCCACCAGTGCATTAATGTGTAGAAAAGGAAATTCATCCTTAGGACTCGCTTTATTTAGATCTCAAAAATCAGTGCAAATGTGAATTTTTCCATTGGGTTTCTTGACAGGTACCATATTAGAAACCCATGGTGGATAATCAATTGATATAATGAAATTGACATCTAACAGTTTTTGCAAATTGTCTTTCACCATTAAGGCTACTTTTGGATGCATTTTGCGTAGCTTTTACTTTATTGGTTTTGCATTTGTGTCAATCGTAATATTATGCATGACTAAATTTTGATCTAGTCCTGGCATATCTTCATAGGACCATTCAAATGCTTCCCTTTTATCTTTTAGAAGAGCTATGAAATTGAATTTCTTAGTAAGAAATAAGTCTTCCCCTAACTTGATGAATTGAGGAGCCTCAAGATCTATGCTGATGTCACTATCAATTGTTAGCTAAATTAACATATGAGATCCCTCTTCTAGTTGGTGTGCAGTAGGGATAAAATGAATATCTTCAACTAGGTTTATGTCATCAATTGGAAAATCAGGCTCAACCTCAGTGTGAAAGACATTTTGAGTAGATCTTGTAAAAAAATGGTTATAACATTTTATCACAAGACAAATACTTTGATGGAGGTGGTGGAGAATCTCCCTGATCTAACTTGATGAATTGAGAAGCCTCAAGATCTATGTTAATATCAATATCAATTATTGGCTCAATTAACATATGATATCCCTCTTCTAGATGGTGTGGAGTAGGGATAAAATGAATATCGTCAACTAAGTTTATGTCATCAATTGGACAATCAGTATCAACCTCAGCGTGAAAGACATTTTGAGTAGATCTTGTAGAAAAATGAAATGGTTGTAACATTTTATCACAAGGCAAATAATTTGATGGAGATGGTGGAGAATATCCCTGATATAACTTGATGAATTGAGGAGCCTCAATATCTATGCTAATGTCACTATAAATTTTTGGCTCAATTAACATATGAGATCCCTCTTCTAGCTGGTGTGGAGTAGGGATCAAATGAATATCGTTAGCTAGGTTTATGTCATCAATTGGACAATCAGGCTCAACCTCAATGTGAAAGACATTTTGAGTAGATATTGTATAAAAATGAAATGGTTGTAACATTTTATTGCAAGGCAAATACTTTTATGTAGATGGTGTAGAATCTCCCTGATAAAATTCAATTACCTTAAGGTTGAGGTGCAATGGCTTTAATGGGTTATTCAGATCATGCAAGGGTGTGGTAAGATCTATGGAAATCATATTGATGGATGGATGATTTTCGTTGGATGGGTAGTTGTATCTATTGACAAGAGGTTATCACAAAACTTACGGGGGTGGTTGCAGTGGAGGTAGAATGACCGAAGATGGTTGATGTGGATAGGGGTGCACCTGTGCTTTGAGTGGAATAATTTGTTGCTATATTGGATATGATAATGGTAATACCCATAGGTAGAGCTCTTATTCATTATCCAATGGGATGATCTATTCATATTTCTCATATAAACTAGGGTATTTAATCAATGCTACATTGTAATCCGATTCATCATTGGTTTTATTTTCACAAGGGGGACCTTGATCCTCTTCCTCATTATCTGATGGAAGAGTACATGAACCTTCATCTTCTTCATAGGATTGGGTGAAATCACGATATATCCTTTGATCAATCATATTCATGGGTAAATAATACTCCAATGAGTGGACATGATTAGGATTAACATATGGATTTCGTGCAAGCTCATCCCTATAATTTAGTCCCAGGTTCTCTAAACTATCAGTGAGGACATCGAGAGGAACATGCTTATTCTATCCTATGCCATAATTATCATATGGTATTTGATATTGTGGCTAGTAATGAACATGAGTAGCTTGTTCATACAACCCCAAACCATAGCCATACCAATTACAACGATGGATATATAACATGGCAAAGTTGGGATTGGAAATATAATTGATGTCATCCTCAAAGGGTTCATCATTCTCTTGCTAAGGATATGGTTTTGTGCTATATTCAATACCTCCATTTATGAAGTTCATTTTATGGGGAGGTATACCTAGAGGTAAAATTATACCTATGGGAAGGTGAGGTCATCCCATATTCTATATGGTCTCAATGGCTGGAACTGTTGTGATATTCTTCACTATGTATTCTCCTAAAGTTGTGCTAGCTATATGGACTGTGACCTACAATGGTGAGTATGGAGGAGATGAAAGTGAGGCTTGATATGAATCAATTTTTACTTCATGCGGTGGTTCCTCATCTACTAGACTAGGAACTTCTTCCTTGAAGATGGTATAAATTATTGGAGGGGTCTCATCAATGGGCCTCTTCAACATGTTACTCTATAGAGGATTTAAAGATGATGAAGGTATATCTGAAGGTGCTAATGATGAGGGTGGTATGGAAGAATATAGTAATAGACCTATGGAAGGTGATGATGAAGGATTCAAACCTTGAATAGACTTAATTGGTTTGAAGTCCAAGTGAGTTTATGGTAAGGTCAACTCAGGGATGGGCTGCACCAGTTTATAGTATTTGAAGGGATCAAGGTCTGCAGATACAATATATACTTACCCTTCATGAGTATACTTCAAACATTGGTGAGCTATGGATGGCACACACTTCATGTCCCTAATCTAGGGTCTACCTAAAAAGATATTATAGGCCATTGCACCCTCCAAGACATGTCACCACATTGGTATAGTTTTTCATGACACCTAAATAGGTAATATGATAGTGCCAACCATTGAGCATAGAGTATCATTGAATGCTCAAATGGTATATGTGAATGCAATAATGTGTAATGCTAGAAGACCTAGATGCTAGAGAGCATTTGTGGTGATGATATTGCTTGAAGAACCAGTATCAATTAAAATTACCTTGAAAGGTGTTTCATTGACATATAAAATGATGTATAAGGGAGTATCAACCATGTCACTTATGGATTTGAGTTCATTTTCATGAAATGTGATCATTGGCTCTTTGCACTGCTCAAAATTCCCCACAAAATTGATAAAGGAGTTGGACTCATGGGGTTATAGTTCAATCTACCTAAGGATATTGATAAGAGCTTCTCGATGAGGTGGATATTGTTGGATAAGTTGTTATATAGAGAGTCAGGTTGATGTTGGTCATAAGATTTGATCAAGATTAGTATTTATAGTGACCACTAAATGAGGTGGAGGATATTGTGATGTGGAGGGAATATTATTTGAAGCTACTAGTGGTGCAACTTGATTTGGATAACACCTATTTCTGGTCACAATTTTAACCATCTTGATGAATCCTTGTTTAGAGGGTGTCCTATGGACCTCATTTACCTACATTGCTTGATTTTCTTACACCTCGTGAATAGGAAATGGGTCTTTAAAAATCCCCATATGTTGATTATTCGTGGTAAGATGATTATCAACTATAAGCACATTCCTATCAATCATATCTTGTACTAGGTGTTTAAAACCATAACATGTTTGCATGTTATGCCCATTATACCTATGGTACTTATAGTATAGATATTTATGACATCCCATAGGATTTGGATTGTTTGAATCCACAATCCTGATCTCAGGTAGAGTAATTGCAATGTCCGCACATAGACGATCAAATAGGGAATCCATAGACTCAATGAAAGGTGTAAATTATCACATAGGGTGTGTTACTGGTTTTTCTCTTGATTCATTAGAGTATTGTTTTTGTATCTTGGAGAAGGAGGTTGGGCCTGATAGTTAGCCTATTGAAGTGGCATTGGTTGTACAAAATCTAGAAAATTAATGGCAACTTTATTAACTGCTACTAGCTTTGGTTGTGCTAGATTGCCTTTTGTGTTCTTAATCCACTCCTTCTTATAAGGTTTTGCAATATCCCCCTCTTTAATCTTGATTTTTTCAATTGTTCTAGTCTGTGCTAGAGCATCTTCAAGATTTTGATACTATTGGAGTTTTAGCAATAATGAAATTAGCTTTAAATAAATATTGGAAAACATATGAGTCAACTCAAAAATGGGTAATAGTTAGGGTATATTAGTGAGAAGAATTTTCCACTTGTTACAATAATATATGATTGACTTATCATCATATTTTTCAACCCCATGAGGTTTGTTAAAGTCACATTTTGCTTAGTGTTAAAGGTAAAACGTTATAGGAATGCATCCACAAATTTTTCAAGGTTATGGATGTTGTGCCTTGGGAGTTGATTATACCACTCTATAATAGGGCCAAAGAGGGTAATAAAAAACATTCTCAAAAGGAATCCATCATTATCCTGGTAAAATAATCCTATGCATCTTCCTCTCCTTTTAATTTATCCAACTTGGGAATTTTGAAATGATCTAGGTATGGAGGGAAAGGTATTGATGGGTGAAGCGGTTCACTACAAAGTTGGTGCAAAGTGGGCTTTTGAATCTCATATCTAGAGGTCTTGTTCTCTATTGTTTCCATGTGTTCAAGGAATGCTCTATATGCATCAGAGGATTTGATCTCTTCTTATTTTCTTTGGACCCACAAGGGAAGGTGAGGAATGTTAATAATATGGTATGGTGGTTGAGTGTCATCCACCATGCCTCCATATGGTGCTTCTAAATATTCCACTTCTTGTTTGAGCTCATCATAGATCCCGTAAGGTGTTTCCTGAACTAGTCTACAAGAAGGAAAAAATGCCTACAGAAGGTGATCTATGTTTGGCTTGGGAGGAAAGTCTTGATTAGGCCTAGGAGGTCAAAGAGTTAATGCTTGATTAGGCATATGAAGCCTATTCTGATTAAATTTATGTTGCCTCTAATGAGTCCCCTGTCTATAAGTACTTGGGGTAGGGACCCCATTACGTAAGGTCTCTTGGAATAGATAAAGGGTTTGTTGTTCAATTATCTACTTTTCTAACTAATGCTAGTGGTCCAAGCATTTTTTATCAAGCTAAAGCTGATTGAATTGAGCTTAGTGGTTAGCATATATTTTGACAACTTGTTTTATCTGCTTAGTTGTACGAGAGTTATTAGCCCTATAAATATTGCCATGGGGCTTATCTCATTTAGGAGGATCTGAAAGGTCAACTACGAGCTTCCCTTGATCAAGATAAGCCATATTTACTTGAGGTCCAGTCCTAAACAAATGTTATTTGTACTCAACTAGTGTAGAAGCACATTGTGCTTGTGTGGAATAAATAGTATGAGGATAATCAAGATTTTCCTCAAGTATTCCTTCATAAATTATGAAGGGAAATACTGAGTTTTCTCACCCTAGGTGATGAGTATCATACTCATCATGGAACTTGTATTTTTGAGATCTATCAAAGTAGTTTAAGGGTGTAGTTTGATCAGTTGGTCCTATCCATGGTGAGTACTCTTCCTCTTGCACATAGGTGTGCAAGGTAGACTGAGTAGGCACATGGATACATGGTATTGCTCTATTTTTTTATGCCTCAATGCATGGTTGTCATTCTTGATAGAAGGTGTGTGAGGTGTCTATATCTAGAAATTATATTCCCTTATTAGGACTAAGACTTGTAAGGGTGTCTCATATACGGGTCCCTTGTAGACTAGGTTTTTGATTTGATATTATAGGATTTGGGTGAGTAGGAGGCCACCAATGATGTATAATCATATCCTTAGGGTCAAATCAGAGATGTTCTACATTTCCTTACCTACTCTCTATAGTGTCAACCCTTGAATGGGCTTGTCTCCGGGTGCATACCATTGCTACTTTTTTCCAAACCCTATGTGATTATATTTTTTACAAATTTTAAGGATGCAACACACAAGAATGAAAAAATACAATAATACAAGTATTTATCTCTTTTAAATATTTTAGATGTGTTCCCTAAACTATTTAGTGTGTTTTTTATTTGTTGTTTTGTAAAGATATATTTTTTCATGTGTTTGAATATAATTGATTTAACTCTCAATTTGTTTAAAGGATTTCACCTATATATTCACACCTCAACAACCGATAATGAAATTCTGGTTATGTAAACCCATCAAAGTATGGATATGAAGACCATACCTAATCATGGAGCACAAGTCTTATTATTCCTCACCTAGTTCACCTATGGTTAGTGATATACATCTTCAAATATGAATACATGCTCTATTCCACAAGCTATGATGATTCTTGGAGCCATATTTGGCCAAAAAATAGGGTTCATATCATGCAAGCCAATGGGTGGAGATGAAGCCCACCATCATTGGTCTCTATTAGTGGTGTAGGATGATGTTCCAACTCACTAATGTTAAAATATGATGTGGTGTGTGTGGTTCCTTTTATACTTAAATAAAGTATAAATAAAGAGCACTTAATGATCGTTTCACTAAATGCAAAGAGATGTTTTATTTTAAGAAATATTTAATAAATTAAGGAACCTAAAAAGAAGCATTCCCTATATTTCAACATAACCATTATGTAGGTCACATGCAGTCAAACCACACAAATGCATTTCTACTTAGTTATTTTTTAGTTTTTCTTATTTTTGTTATTTTTACAACTAAAGAAAAGAGAGATCTACCTTTCAAGCACACAACGAGAGAAATGAAAACTAAATTTTACTTTCTGTAAAAAGTAAAAATTTAAATTTAAGGTCTATACACTTACCTTAAAAGCCTAAAATTTTGTTATTTTTGTCAATTTGAGTTGCAGACCCTCTTTTGTGGTCGTACCAAGGTGGTATGGTTGCAAATTTGTGGGCCATCCTTGGGTGGGATGATTGCTATGAATATTTTTGGGTGTTACAATT
This sequence comes from Wollemia nobilis, assembly GCA_028583015.1. Taxonomy (NCBI): domain Eukaryota; kingdom Viridiplantae; phylum Streptophyta; class Pinopsida; order Araucariales; family Araucariaceae; genus Wollemia; species Wollemia nobilis. The sequence goes on from JAQPPZ010017033.1 coordinate 7,298,804, forward strand.
AAGAAATTAGGGGTTGTTTTAGGCCATAACGACCATAAACTACAATATTTCAAAATCAAAAACCAATTCAAAAATCACCTAAATCAAACAAGATAGGGTCCCAATCTGATCGCCACTATAGAGCGGAGAAAATGGTGCACCTAGCAAATGGAAATGAAATGCATCTATTGTTTTATTTAAGCATTAAAAAGTGACATTAATGTAAGCATGATGATGAGGAATTAATTAATAAATGGTGGGTTATATTTATATTAATCTATTTCCCAAATGCATGATTACAAAATGTCCCCTTGAGGGTCCTTAATTGATACAATCCATTACAATGCTCAAAGGATCTAATCCTTTCAGAAACTCAAGGTACGCTTTCTGTGTCTTCCTCGAACTCACAAATTGAAGTGCAATTTTTAGATACTATTGTGATGATCTATCCTTTGTAAAACTTATAGCTCTTTCATTGTGCACTGGAATACCTGGATCTACACACAAGAAACTAAAATTGATTAATAGTATGTGCAAATTAATATGAAATCAAATAAATACATGCAATATTGAATATAAAAGGTGAAATAGGTGATGCAAAACTATTCCAAATTGAACCAAAACTTAGCATAATGCATATTGTCTACTTTAGGAATAATCTATGTAGAAATTGAAAGGAAATTATAAGCAAAATTCTTGGCCATCCCTAGGTGTTCCAATTGGGACTGTTATAATGAAAAACCTAATTGATGGTTCTAAATTGCTCCAAAATTCACCATATTATAGTATGATGCATGAAAACTACTCTAGAAATGGTCTACAAAAAAATTGGACCTAAAATTATGTGTAGATTCATGCTTATCCTTGGGCATTACAATTGTGACTATTAGTCGTCCCAAGGGGACTACCACCAATCCTGGTGGTTTTTTCCATCAATTCCTCTGGGATCTGGTTCAAACTACTCCTAGGGATTTTGTCATCATATTTGGTGATGTAATTCAAAAAAATAGGTGTGTTTTGGAATGGATTTATGTGTTTTTGTGATGACTTGAAACCTTCTTTGATTGACGAATATTCCAAGTGAAAACATGTGGTGAAAGGGAGAGTGAATCTCAACGACACTTCGTTGTGAAATATTGCAAATACCTCTATCTAAATTTTGGTAGATGGACTCCAATTTATATACCAAGAGGGCATATGGTCCAAATGGTCTAGTTGAGGTATTCAAGGAAGGTGTCACCACTTGCCCAAAGTCTTGCCATGCGTTAGGTAGGAGAAGCCTCCAATTTGGGCTTCCAATTTGTAGTTTTTGATGGACTAGGTAGGCCCTCAATATCTCATAGATAATTGGGTGGGATAAATGATAGAATTTTATTGCCATTCATCCTACCCTTGAATTTTTGAGAGGCCTAGGCCATGGTCATCCCACCCAGGGATGGTTTCTAGTGTTCATCCCTAGGTGGGATGATAATGAACTATGGTCATCCTGGGATGGGACGACCATGGGTACATAGCCCAAAAATTCCTAAAAGTGGGGTAGAACTTCCCAAAAGTGGTTAGGACCACTATTTAACCCCTAAGGGTTTCCCAAGTGGGGCATATGGTGTTGATAAGAGTGTGTCATTGTAATTTAATTGGATCGACATGATTTTAGTGCCTACATAAGCATTCGAGAGGAAGATACCTCTAAAATAACTTTTAGAATAACGTATGAAAATTTTGAATTTATTGTCTTACCTTTTGAACTAACCAATGCCCCAACCACATTCATGAACCTCATGAATAGTGTTTTTAGAGAACAACTGGATAATTTTGTACTCATATTTTTAGATGACATTTTGATTTATTCTAAAAGCAAGGAAGAGCATGATCAACATATGCGTACAGTGCTTGTGATTCTTAGAAAGAATCAATTATATGGAAAATTGACCAAGTGTGAGTTTTATACTCCACAAGTGTAGTATCTTGGGCATATTATTTTTATGGAAGGAATTGCAGTAGACCCCAAGAAAATCAAAGCAATCATTGACTAGCTAGCATTTTCTAACATTTTAGAAGTGTGAAGTTTTATGGTGATTGTAAGATATTATAGATGGTTTGTCAAGGGGTTTTTGAGAATTGCTCAACCCATTACAAATATTCAAATAAAATGGAAAGGCTTTAGGTGGACAGAGTAGTGTGAAGAGGCTTTTCAGGTTTTGAAATAAAGGTTGATGATTACACCAATTTTACAATTGCTTGACCCTAATAAGTAGATTATTGTTTGTATAGATGCATCAATCAAATGGTTAGGTGGTATTTTGACCCAAGACGATGTGGTTATTTCTTATGAGTCTAGATAGCTCAAGAGACACGAATTCAATTATGCCACTCATGATTTAGAGTTGAAAATAGTAGTGCACACTCTAAAACTTTGATGATATTAGTTGCTAGGAAAACAATTTGAATTAAATATAGACCACTAGAGTCTGAAGTATATATTTACCCAACCTTTATTAAATGCCAGAAAATGATGCTAGATAGATTTTCTCTCAGAATATGATTTTGGCATTGAGTACATTAAGGATAAGGAGAATAAGGTTGTTGATGCCTTAAGTAGGAGAGGGCATATTACCGCTATGGCAAAATTCCAATATAATCTATTAGATCAAATAAAAGTGTGTCAAGAAAAAGATAAATTTTGCCAATATTGCATTTGTCAAGTTGGATAGAGAATAGACAAAGATGCAGAATATGTGTTCAAAAATGATCTGCTATTCTTCAATAATATATTGGTAGTTTCTAATTTAGGAGGATTTATGGAAACAATCCTTAGGGAGGCTCACAAAACTCCCTATTTTGTGCACCCAGGAGGGGTAAAAATTCATGAGAATCTAAAGAAACCTTATTTCTAGCCAAGTATGAAAAAATATATTACCAAATATGTGGCCAAATGTTTGGAATGCCAAAAATTGAAGGCATAAGATCTACATCTAGTTGGTATATTGTATCCACATGAGATACCTGCATAAAAGTGGCAAGTAATATCAATGGATTTTATAGTGGGACTGCCTAAAACAATATTTAGACATGATGCAATTTTAGTGATAATGAATACATGTTATATGTTTATCCCTAGTGGGGGAGGATGTAATGATCCTCCTTGCATGGATTATGTAATATAGTTAAATATGTATACACTTAACATTTTTCCTATGAACTGTGGTATTGCTGACAAATTTTGTGAGTGCAAGATAGTTGCAAAATGGCAATGAAAGGAAACAAGTTAGGGGAAAAAGGTGATATAGGGAAGTGATGATTTGGCTATCGAGCAAATTGAAACTCATGCTTGCATATCATTTAGGTGCATTGCATATTACATATTTGTGTGGGTATATTTGACTTGGTTATAACTTGTCTAGCAAAGAAAGAGGAATGTTGTTTTAAGTGGCAATCATGATGGGAGACACTAGTTTGGAATAGCATGTGTGTGTGGTTGCTTGTCAAGGCATAAGAGTTTATTATTTAGAATGATATTTTATTTTATATGTGAATTTATTATAGTAAGTAGGTTTACCATGTATGGAATCTTTATAAATATTATTATTGCTTTACTTTTAAATATAAGAAAATAGTTTATAATATTATTGATCTTACTTTAACTAAATTGTGTGTAAAATAGTTTACACTATTATGAAAATTATTTTATTTGGAATATTAAGGAAATGAATGAAAATTTTGGTAGAGCTAATTTTTATTAAAACCTTCATGTGGATGAATGCACTCCCTGTGTTTTTTGTAAAATCGTTGTGAAATGTTAATGGTCATGATAACTCGGTATGCACATAAAATAGAGAAGAGTAGGCTCAGCAATCTAGTGCTATGAATAGTGATGAGAGGATATTTGGCATGTATTTATGTAATAGAATGTTTCATTATTATGTTTAATTAATTATTATAATGTGTTTTATATAAGTTATTGTTGTATATTTTTGTAATGTTTCAATAAAATGATAAATGCAAATAATCTAATAAATGTGTTTTTTTATGTAAAATAGATCTGAGTTATGAGTAATTATTCAAATAAGGTGTTGAAGAATGTTCCACAGAAAAAGATTCAACGAGCACAAACCTTGGGATACACCTTGGATTCAACGATATTGGCGTAATAAAAAAGGATGCAGGAAGTCTAAGGCATGGTGATAGAGTAGTAGCAAATTACTCGTTACAGAAGATGGTAGGTGGAGCATGTTACAAAATACAATAGCTGAAGCATGTTAGAAAATATTGTTATTAAAGTACATTATAGAAGGTAGCTAATAAAATATGTTACAAAATTATTTTTACCTATAGTTACCGAAGGATTTTTACCAGTAGTTACCGAAGGATGATTAAGTTTGTTAATTGATGCTACTTGGCACATCGTGTTCACATGGTAGCCAAGTATTTCCAGTTAGCATAATATTTGATTTTTCACGTATTATTCACATAGTATATTGTGATTAATAAAGTTGTTATTACTTTATTTAATAAATTTGTGTAATTCAACTATTTTTAGGTTTATTAGATTTAGATGCAAGATTGTTGAACCTTTTCTTGGAATAAAGGGTATTTGGTTATATTGTATATCTTGCAAAATATCAAAGTTGGTGTTTATTTGTTAATTTAGCTTATGTATTTCTAGTTGGACCATTTAGGAGGTTTACCAAGTCCAAGTAGGGATAGGAATTGTATTAATTTAGATTATTTTAGTTAAGTACATAGTTGTTGCATCATAAGTCCACAAAACACCACATGGCAAAATATGTGGAAGAGTTCATTCAAAATTGTACAAGTCATCATATATAGTACATAGGAAGACCTTTGAAGAGGTATAATGTTGAATTGTCCAAATGCTGAAATATTAAATTATCTTGTCGAGAATGCCAACATGTACGTTTGAATCACCAACAATAAAAGTAGTACTTTATTCTTCGCATATGGTAACTGTGTCATTTGTATTTACTATTTAATTTCATCTATGTAAGTTTAATTGTATTTCCATGAATTCATAGAATAAAATCATGTTAGGAATAGCTATGCATTTTAGTCACTGAGATAAAATAAACTAGGGGAGAAATACTTACACTATCTTCTAGGAGGCAAGGCCCACTCCTACAACCAGTCCCTAAGCTTTCACCCCTACAATAGGTTAGAAATAGTTAATTAACCTTAGAATATAAAATAAATTAAACTGCATTTTCATATAATATAAATTTAGAATAGATAAATAATATTAAACTGCACAAGGATCCTCAACAATAGATAATTACTATTAGAAATTGCATTATGTTTTCATTCCTACATAATCTATTTCCTGTTTGCAAACACCTGAAACTAAAATAAATCTAAACTAATCTTAGCATTGATCCCTATGGTATAATCTATACTGGATTACTATTCTTTAAATCTAACCTTGATTACCCTCAAATTGACAAATTTAAATGTAAGCTATTACATCTGATCATTTTGGCACCATTGTCCAGGAGAATAGCATTGTAGTGGTTAATCAAAAAAGTGGTTTGGCAGTGCAATTAGGATAGACTTACTTATGTGCATAAAAATGTACATATGAGTCCTTTGGAATCATATGATTTATATTGGTTGGATGCAACAATTCCCTTTGTACAATGCAGCTAGGTTCATTTTTCTTAAGGAATCAGTTTTACAGCTTTCTTAATTAGAATTTTATTTCTACAAATTTTATTTCCTGCAAATTTCCTACTTTGGGTAATTATTATTGTTTAGTTGACCTAGGAGCTGATAGGAAGTAGGTGTACACTGAAATAGAAACCTTGTCCCTCCTAATAATCAAAGAAATAGTAATAGTTTACCTTTTATTTCTGCAAATTTTATTTTTTGCAAAATTTTATGCTTTGGGTAATTATTATTGCTTAGTTGACTTAGGACCTACAAGAAAAATAGGAAGTAGGTGAACGTTGAAAGAGAAACCCTATTAGAAGTAGGAATTAGTTACGGTTGAGTGACACAACTGTAGTGAAACCCTCCTAATAATCAAATAAGTAGTAATAGTACCTTTTATTTTAGCAAATTTTATTTCTACACATTTCTAGCTTTGGGTGATTATTATTGTTGGTTTGACTTAGGCCCTGTGAGAAAAATAGGAAGTAGGTGAACGCTGAAAGAGAAACCCTATTAGAAGTAGGAAGTAGTTACAGTTGAGTGACACAACCGTAGTGAAACCCTCCTAACAATCAAACAAACAGTAATAGTTTAACCTTTTATTTTCAAGCAAATTTTACTTTTCTTGCAAATATTTCATTTTGTTCCTAATATGCTAAAGTTGGTTGTATAAATATTCATAGGAATGCAAGTTGCATATAATTTTAGAAAAATATTAGGATTAGCATGAAATTTTATTTCAATTTTTCTCTATTGTATTAAGGATGGTTATAAGCTCGATTGATGTGATTTATATCTAAAACTTGATTACAATAGAATTAAAACAGAAAATCAAAACCAAAACCTGAATAAAAACAAAATCAGAGATAAAAGGGGAAATAAAAATTAGTTTCTAGATGGTGGAAAACAATCTAAATCAGTCTACACTTATAGACCTTAGAGAACTATTGATCAAATAGGAACTTAACCTTATTTTTGGGTAAGGAAATAGAGCATCTAGTAAAAAGTGGGAAAGTCTATATGAACGCATTGATACTATTAAAGAAATATCATATGAACTAAAGGAAATCAAAAGGGTTGACATATCTAAAACTCTATGGATAAACCATCATTCATAATACCTAGATCTTTAAATAAATTGTGAATGTTGGCTTTGGGATAGAAGAGCAATCGAAAATCCAACTATTTATGCTTGGAATTAATATTTTTAAGACTCCCTCCTCATTCATAGGTTTCTTGGAGACCTAGAAAAGAAATAAGTAACCCTAGAATTTAGCAAGAAATATCAAAGGATATATATATTTGTGTGCTTTAGGGAGCTGTGTTAAGATCTACATTGTGAGTTACAATTTGGAAATCTTGACCACATTCCAACTCAAGATTTTCTCATTCAATTGATTCACTTGGTGACAAACCATTTTAATTTTGAATAGGAACACTTCATGACACTTGAACAACTTGATATGATCAACAATATTCATAGACTATTCAAGGAATATTAGGTGTGTTGAAAAATAAGAAACTTAGAAAATTCTTGAATAGACCTAGAGACTCTAAAGGAAGATTTATAAAAATTAGTTCACAGAAGGAAAATTTCAAAAATAATATAGTAGGTAGCCTCAAATTTATAATTTATAAGAACTTGAAACAACAACATCAACCAAACAAGCTAAAATCCTAGAACAAGATCCTAATTCATACTTGTTTCTTAAACCAAAATTTAACAATCACATAGATCCTTCTTCTATACTTACTGAAACCATACCTGATCCAATTATTGAGATATTAAATTTAGCTATGGTTGACCAACAAATTGGGCAAGGAGAAGTACATGTGCACCAAAGGGGGAATTAACAAAGACATAATAGAGATCAAAGAAGAAATGGGTAGAGGAATACATTTGCCTTCCCAATATTACACACTGATGGGACAACAAGAGAACCTAAGTCAGTCTCTATCTTTGTATTACCCATTGTCCATGGGAAACCACATGAAGATCCAGATGCTTTTCTATTTGAATTTGAAGTAGTGTGTCAAGCTTACTTATACACTACAGATGAAAAAAAGCTAAGATAGTTTCCCTCTACTCTTAAAAATGTAGCTTTAAGATGGTTCATGGGTGTAGGAGAAAATGTTTGCAACCAATAGGAAGGAACACATGGATTAAAAGAGATATTCCTTGAATGATACCATGATTATAGTAGAGTTAGGGATAAGAGAGCGGATTTATTTTGCATGAATAAAAAATAAGAGGAATATTTTAAGGATTACCTTAAAATATTTCTATTTTTAGGATTACCTTAAAATATTTCTATTTTTTGGGTCTAGAGTAAATATAGACCTTGATGAAGAAATATTAAAAGAAATTTTCTAAAAGTACTGAAGGAGGATGTCCTCAACATTTTAAATCTCATGGTAAAATGAGATATCTATCTTATGATATTTTAAGATATTGTGAACCTTTGCAAAAACTATTCAATAAACAAATCTCTAAGGGGTAACAAGTATACATATACTAGAGGAGAGAGAAGAGCAAAAATTGGAAACATGTTGGAAAAATTAAAAACTGATTTGTTAAGTACCTTGACTACATCTCTAGATTTAATGGATAAAAATCCACAGAGGAAATATAGTGAAGAAATTTACTATCATAGATGTAGGAAAAAGCATAATCTGAGGGAATTCCCTCTTAACATTACCAAAATTTCCACTATCGCTACTTGTAAAATTTGTGATAAAGATCACAAAACTAAAAATTGCAAATACATAGTTGTTGTTAAGCTGTCATAAAGGAACCTGAAGTTGAAGAGGTAGAAGACGTTTATTTTGTAGCCCAAATATGGAATGGTCCATTCAATGAACCACCAAATTGGTCAAACTGTAGTTATTCCAACTCACAAATGCCTAATCAATGGTCTAATGCACCAAACTAGGCAAAATTGGAATTCTTATTCAAATAATCAATATTGGAACACACCTCCATGGGCCCAATTTATGGCCAATACCTATGGAAATCCACCATGGAATCAAGGAATGCCCAACAAAAATAATTGGAATACTAGTAACTAGGGAGGATCTGGTTGGTCTCAAAATCTGTCACAATAATAAAACTTTAAAAATCAATTTAGGGGACAAGCCCCTCAAAATTTGTCTTAGAACATACTTCTTCCACCTCCAGTTAACAATAATAATCCTCCTAAGCAACCTCCTCTTCCAGCTCAACTGGTCCATAACCCTAACAACAATAAGAACATTCAACAAGCCTATGAAACTAGTGAAATATGTTCTATATCTGTAGTGCCTTATCATTAAATTCAATTGAGATCAGGAAAAGTGTTGGAAAATAATGTATCTCTCACATAGATTGAAAATACCACTAATTTTTTTTTGAAAAGGAGGATAACAATGAAAAGTAAATGGAGAATTCACCATAAAACATTCCAAAAAAACAAGGAATCCAAACTCCTCAAAGGAAGGAAGTAGAGGTACATTTTCCTCAAATATTGGAAATACCAAAAGAACCACTTAAGCCAACCTTTAACTTTCTTCAGGAATTAGAAAATGTTACTATCAAGATCTCTTTGTTACAAGATATAAGGGATATACCCATCTATTCCAAGATCATTAAAAACATGTGTGCAAATTCAAGAAGGAAAAATAAGAATAAAGCACAAACTATTCACATCATTGGATAATTGTCTGAGATAATAATGGGAGGAAGGTTATTACCAAAGTACATAGATCCTGGAATACCTATACTCATGGTGCACATTGGTGACATAGCCTTGAAAAATATATTGGTCAATTTAGGATCCACTATTAATGTCTTGACTAAAGAGACAACAAAATATTTAGGGTTACATAAATTGAAAACAACTTCTATTGTACTCCAAATTGCAAATAGGTCCACTATTAAGATAGAGGGAAAACTGGAAGATATTATAGTCTTCATAAATTCATGGGAATACCCTATAGACTTTATAGTCTTAAACCTAAGAAAAAGTTAGGTGGACATCCCTTAATTTTAGGGCACCCATGGCTTGCAACAATAGATGATTACATCAGCTGTAGAATGGGAAATATGACTATTTTTTATGGTAAAAATACTAAAGACATTTGTTTATTCCCTGAATCAACAATAGAAGATGAGTTTCCAAACCAATTGTGGTATGACTTCCCTCATTATTTTGATGAAATCCAAGCCTTATCAATAAATTTTTTGAGCAAAAAAATTCAACAAGAGGTTGAGTGATCATTACCATTATTGTTAGGAAATCAAAGCAAGGGTCAAAGTCAAGACAATGGTTGTTCATTTGAATCTACCATGACCATTAATGAAGTAAGCACAAATCAGTCTCAATAAATGACACCATATTACTTAAATTTTCTTGAACATGAGATAATGGGAATAGATGCAAACATAGAAAAATACAAGAAAATAGATCTCACACTAGGAATGACATTGAATATCAGTGATGAGCTCACAAGCATACAAGAGTCACAATTAATAGATGTGCTTAAATTATACCAATCAACATTCGTATGGAACTATGATGATATGAAAACGATACATCCAAATGTTTGTACCCATCATTTTTTTATTAAATAATGATGTTATCCAATGAGACAACCTCAAATAAGATTGAATCCATCTATGAAAGATGTGGTTCAAGAAGAAATCATTAAAATTTTGAAAGCAGTATTTATCTATCCAATTTCTAACAGTCAATGGATGTCACCTATTGTGATAGTCCCTAAAAAGAATGGAAAATAGAGGATTTACGTGGACTATAGAGAATTAAATAAGGTAATGAAAAAATATTATTTTTCCTTGTCATTTATTGATCAAGTTCTTGATACATTGGCTGGAAAGAAATATTTTTTGTTTTTAGATGGTTTTAGTGGCTATAATCAAATTTCCATAGCTGAGGAAGATCAGGAAAAGAGAACCTTCATATGTCCAGTAGGCACTTATGCTTATAAAGTCTTACCCTTCAGGTTATGTAATGCACCTGCCACTTTCCAAAGAGCATTTTTGGCTATTTTTTTTTATATAATAAATGAGTGTGTAGAAGTCTATATGGATGACTTCACAGTCTATGGTAATACCTTTGAATAAACCTTGTCAAGTTTGAAAAAAAAATTATTAGATGTCAAGAGCAAAACCTCTCTTTGAGTCACGAAAAGTGCTTCATGGTGATGAGAGGAGGTATTGTTCTAGGGAACTACATATCAAAAGAAGGTGTGAAAGTAGATACTACAAAAATACAAGTTATTCAATCCTTTCAACCTTTGAAAACACAAACAAAGGTGAGAAGTTTCCTAGAACATGTTCATTAAAGACTTTGAAGCAGAACCGTTATAACACACAGAAAAATTCACACAAATTTCATTAACAGAGGTTTCAAATTCGGAAATACAGCAGTTATATCCAAATGGCCAAGAACCCCTTTTACAATGTATGCACTGCCTTTTATAACAGACCCAACCCCCTTCGGACATCATTACATAGAATGCGGGATTCCCTGTAACCGCCCGCACGAATGTTCTATCACCGTCTGCATGTTGTGGCCAGGTGTCTTCCATCATCATGGCATGGGATGGCGGAGTGCCCTGCAACCGCCTGTCCATCCACCCGTCGAGTCATCATTCATAGGAATGCTCCATAGCCATCTATAATCTGCTACCACGTGCCCTTCTGCAATGGCCTCTGTAACCGCCTAGTGCTCTATGGCCACCTGTAATTTGATGCCACGTGCCCTTCTGCAATGGCCTCTGCAACCGCCGGTTGGTCTGGAGTCGTGAGCGTTTTGTCGTGATATCGTGACGTTTTTGCTTCCTTACGCCCTCTCTCCTCTTCGGTCGCGATATCGCGACGTTTTGGCATTTGGCCTCTATTTTCTCCTTCGGGCCATGATTTCGTGACACGTCACGAAATCGTGATGCCTCTGCCTTCCACACTCGCTTTTCGCCTTCGGGCACGAAATCGTGACATGTCACGATTTCATGACAGTTGCTCCTTTCGGCTCTTCTTCTCTTAAAAGTGTCACGATTTCGTGACCATTTTGCCCCTTGGTGCCTTTGCCCCAAAAGTGTCACGATTTCATGACCACTTTGCACCCTGTCGCCTTGCTTTCGAAAGTGTCACGATTTCGTGACCACTTCGCGCCTTTGAGCCTCGCTTTCGAAAGTGTCACGATTTCGCGACCACTTTGTGCCTTTGAGCCTTGCTTCCGAAAGTGTCACGATTTCGCGACCACTTTGCGCCTTTGAGCCTTGCCTCCGAAAGTGTCACGATTTCGTGACCACTTTGCGCCTTTGAGCCTTGCTTCCGAAAGTGTCACGATTTCATGACCACTTTGCGCCTTTGAGCCTTGCCTCCGAAAGTGTCGCGATTTCGTGACCACTTTGCGCCTTTGAGCCTTGCTTCCAAAAGTGTCACGATTTCGTGACCACTTTGCGCCTTTGAGCCTTGCTCTCGAAAGTGTCACGATTTCATGACCATTTTGCGCCTTGGCCCCTTTGCTTCGAAAGTGTCACGATTTCGTGACCATTTTGCGCCTTGGCTCCTTTGCTTCGAAAATGTCACGATTTCGTGACCATTTTGTGCCTTGGCTCCTTTGCTTCGAAAATGTCGTGATTTCGCGACCATTTTGCGCCTTGGCTCCTTTGCTTCGAAAATGTCATGATTTCGCGACCATTTTGCGCCTTGGCTCCTTTGCTTCGAAAATGTCATGATTTCGCGACCATTTTGCGCCTTGGCTCCTTTGCTTCGAAAATGTCATGATTTCGTGACCATTTTGCGCCTTGGCTCCTTTGCTTCGAAAATGTCACGATTTCGTGACCATTTTGCGCCTTGGCCCCTTTTCTCAAAAAGCGTCGCGATATCGCGACAGTTTGGCCCCTTGGCGCCTTTTCGCAAAAAGTGTCGCGATATCGCGACAGCCTTGGTACTTAGAAAAAAAATATTTTTGGGTGATGCAAGATTGCTCTTCCACCTCCGGATGCTCCTGCATCAGACACCTGGGGTGAATTGAGAAGTGACCTTCACTTCGATCTATCTGAGGTAGACCCAGGCGGTCAACCTCTGCCTTCGACAACCAAGTCGCATCTTCTATGGGCCTGCCCTTCCACTTGATCAAATACTCAGAATAACACCTGTTTCGAGTACTTCGGCCCTCACGCGTATCAAGGACTTCTTCTATCTCGTCTGTGACTGGAGTGACCGTGGGAATGCTCCACAAATCTGGGCTTGGTGTTGCACTGCTATCTCCTTCATGAAACTCGACCAAATCTGAAATGTTAAAAATCGGTGAGATGTTAAGTTCACTCGGCAACTCCACCTCATATGCATTACCCGAATCCCATTTCCCAATGATCCTGCATGGCCCAAATTTCTTCATCTTCAGCTTGTTATAGGTCTTGGCAGGAAACCTCTCTTTTCTTAGATGGACCATGATGGAATCTCCTACTTCAAACTCCTTAGCCCGGCGCTTCTGGTCTGCCCTGGCTTTATACTGAGTATTCATCTTAGCAATGTGCCTTGTCACCTCCTCATGCACTCCCTTCAGGTGTTCAACAAAGTCTTCAGCCTCAGCATTGCATTTTTCTCTTGTATCCATCCTTCTCAACTCTGAAGCATTTCTTGGGCTGCTCCCATAGATTATCTGGAATGGCGATTTATTGGTACTTCTGTTGACTGAGCTGTTGTAAGCGAATTCTGCCTATGGCAGAACTAAATCCCATCCCTTGGGCTTGTCTCCGACCAAGCATCTCAGTAGATTGCCCAAGCTCCTATTTACCACCTCTGTTTGGCCATCTGTTTGGGGGTGGTATGCAGAACTAAATTTTAAATCCATCTTCAGTTTCTTCCACTAGGGTTCTCCAGAAATACCCTACAAACTTGGTATCCCTGTCCGACACAATGCTCCTTGGCAGCCCATGAAGGCGTACCACTTCCTTGAAGAATAAACCAGCCACATGGACCGCATCGCTAGTCTTCTGGCAGGGAATAAAATGAGCCATTTTTGAAAACCTGTCCACTACCACAAATATGGAGTCGTGTCCCCTCTACGTCCTGGGTAAACCAAGAATAAAATCCATGCTAATATCCTCCCATGGCCTTTCAGGTATAGGTAGTGGTTGATATAAACCAGTAGGCTGCCTCACACCTTTTGCCATCTGGCATATCCTACAACTTTGCATGAATTTTGCCACATCTTGTTGCAATTGCGGCCAGTAGTAGTTTTCACTAACAAGAGAGATGGTCTTGTCTCGACCAAAGTGTCCAGCTAAACCTCCACTGTGCTTTTCCTTGATGAGATTCTCCCTCATTGAGCTCCTCGAAATGCATAATTGGTTTCCCCTGAACAGCATTCCATCTTGAATCAAAAAATTTAACCACTTAGTCCTGTCCAATGTAACAGGCGCAGTGCAGGCTTTCCAAGCTTTTGTGAAGTCGGGGTCTACAGGGTATAAACCCTTGAGCTCAGCAAACCCAACAACCTCCACCTTCATCTCCATCAATAAACATTGCCTCCTACTCAAGGCATCCGCAACTCTGTTGGACCTCCCACTCCGGTGCTTCAGCACAAAGGTGTAGCTCTGTAGGAACTCCACCCATTTTAGGTGCCTCTGATTTAACTTTCCTTGATTGTTAATATATTGTAGTGCCTGATGATCAGTATAAAGAACAAACTCCTTTGGCAACAAATAATGCCTCCATTTCTTTAGAGCCTGAACTATGGCATAGAACTCCTGATCATATACCGAATACTTCTTCCCGGCATCGTTGAGCTTCTCACTAAAATAAGCAACAGGCTTACCCTCTTGGCTCAATACGGCCCCTATGGCACTACCACTCGCATCACAGTCTACCTGAAACACCTTGTTAAAATCTGGAAGTGCTAAGACAGGTTGCTCTATGACCTTCTTCTTTAGCATAGCAAAGCTTTTGTCTGCTCCAGCTGTCCACTTGAATTCCTTCTTGTTCCCCCTCATTGTCTCCGTAAGGGATGCGCAAATACTGCTGAAGTTTCTAATGAACTTTTTGTAGAAACTGGCCAGACCATGAAACGATCTCACCTCAGTCACGCTTCTTGGAGCAGGCCATTCTATGATAGCCCTCACCTTTTTGGGGTCCATTTTGAGACCATCTGCTGAGATAACAAATCCCAGGTATACTAGCTCCCTCTTCACGAAGTTACACTTTTTTAGATTTATCAGCAGCTGCTCCTCCCGTAGTTTCTCAAAAACCCTCCTGATGTGCATCAGGTGTTCCTCCAGGGTTCTGCTAAAAATCAAGATATCATCCAAGTAGACAATAACAAATTTGCCTAGAAATTCCTTCAGGACTTCATTCATTAACCGCATGAAGGTACTCGGTGCATTGGTTAGCCCAAATGGCATGACCAACCACTCATACAGCCCCTCTCTGGTTTTGAAGGTTGTCTTCCACTCATCCCCTTCTCTAATGCGGATCTGATGGTAACCACTTTTTAGGTCAATCTTCGTGAAGTACTCAGCTCCACTCAAACAGTCCATGATATCATCCATCCTGGGCAATGGGAATCTGTATTTGATAGTGATCTTGTTAATTGCCCGAGAGTCTATGCACATTCTCCACTCCCCATCCTTCTTGGGTGCTAGTTATTGCAGGTACTGCACATGGACTAAGACTCTCCCTAATCAACCCCTTCTTTAGCAGATCTTGAACCTGCCGGTTTAACTCCTCAGTTTCTACAGGCGTCATTCTGTGTGCAGCCTTATTCGGCAAGCTCGATCCAGGCACCAAATCTATGTGGTGACTGATCTTCCTAACAGGTGGTAAACCTTCAGGAACATTATCAAAAATGATATCTGGAAACTCCTCTAATAGTCCCATGACTTCCACTGGAGTTTCCTTGCATTCTTCTTCCCTAACCCTAGGGATTATTGCATAGCACATATGATCTGGCTTTAGGCCATCCAAAAATCTTCTTCCATCAACTAGACAGACTCGTGCACTGCTGCATACCTTCTCATCCGCCTCCTTCAGGGGTTTCAACTTATGGCGAACTCCATTTTTTGACAAGGAATATGTATTGGCTCGACCATCATGTACAACACTTCGATCAAACTGCCATGGTCTCCCAAGCAACAAGTGACATGCATCCATAGGCAAGATGTCACATAAGACCTCATCTCGGTAAGTTCCAATGTTGAACTTCACCAGGCATTGCTCATTGACCAGCACCCGATGGTCCTTTTGTAACCATGCAATCCGATAAGGGTGCGGGTGTTTTCTTCTCTCCAGCTGCAACTTAGCAACCATCTCCTCAGAGACCAAGTTGTCAGTGCTTCCATTATCGATGATGATGTTACAGACCTTGCCTGCGCACTTGCATCTTGTTCGAAATAGGTTGTTCCTCTGGTCTGCCTTCTTTTCTTCATTCAACAAGACTCTTCTGATGATCATCGCTTCCCCTCGTTCTGCCTCCTCAGAGTGCTCAGATTCGACACCTTCGTCTGCTACAGCAGCTCGGGCCTGACCCTCAGGTCTTCGATTTGGCCTTTCTTGATGCTGCGGGAAGTTGTATGCCCGATGTCCTTCTTCTTCGTAGTTGAAGCAGGTTCCTCGAAAGACACCTCTTCCAAACCCTCGCCCAGGCCTACCTCTCCCCCTCGGGTAGTTGTTGTTCTGATTGTGTGGGCGTTGGGTATTCTCCTCTTTCTCTTCTTTCTGGTTTTGGCTACTGCTTGCTTCACCAGTCTTCCTCAAATCTCTGTATCTTCCTCCATTGGTTCTTCCACCAGCTCTTCCACCCCTGTCCTTTCCTCTCTGCTTACCATCAAATCTCCTATTCAGTTTCTCCTCCACTTTTAATGCAAACTGGTATGCATCCTCAACCGTGCTCATCCTAACCAGACCCAGTTCTTCTTGAATGCTGGTTCTCAATCCATTGATGTATCGTGCGACTTTCTCCTTATTCGCCTCAGAATGGCCGGTTCTAATCGAGATCTGATAGAACTCCTCCGTATACTCCTTGACAGATTTACTTGCCTGTCTAAGACTCTGCATCTTCCTCAACAGATCCAACTCATAATCTACGGGGATGAATTGCCTCTTCAATTTCTCCACCATCCTATCCCACCTGGTGATCTTTTCCTTTCCCCTCCTATTCCTTTCTAGCTGCACTCCTTTCCACCAGATGCTAGCATGTCCCTTCAACTTTGTTTTTGCGAACCTGATCCGATTCGGATCTGAGATCTCCTCATACTCGAAGTATTCCTCCATGTCGTTGATCCAATCTATCAACTCCTCGGGATTGAGATTCCCAGAATAGGTGGAGACGTCAAACTTTGGCTTCTTCCCGATCTGGGATATGGCCCTATACAGCCTAGCCTCTGCTGGATCCAATGCTTCTTCTTCATCGGATGGACCCTCTTCTTCCCAAACTTCATCTTCACTGGGTTCCTCCCTTCTTGGCTCAACTCCTCTTCTGATTTCCTCCTGCAGGGCTTGAACTTGCCTCTGCAAGGCTCTAAGATCGACCTCTGCTCCCCTATTCCTCACACCACCATGGTTCCTACGCGGAGGCATCCTGCTCGCTTCCTCACACCCACAACCACAATCCTGGCGCAAACTGCCTCACTGTCGACGATCGGTTTGCGCACTCAGAACCTTCTGGCTCTGATACCACTTGAAGCAGAACTGTTATAACACACAAAAAATTCACACAAATTTCATTAACAGAGGTTTCAAATTCGGAAATACAGCAGTTATATCAAATGGCCAAGAACCCCTTTTACAATGTATGCACTGCCTTTTATAACAGACCCGACCCCCTTCGGACATCATTACACAGAATGCGGGATTCCCTGTAACCGCCCGCATGAATGTTCTATCGCCGCCTGCATGTTGTGGCCAGGTGTCTTCCATCATCATGGCATGGGATGGCGGAGTGCCCTGCAGCCGCCTGTCCATCCACCCGTCGAGTCATCATTCATAGGAATGCTCCATAGCCATCTGTAATCTGCTACCACGTGCCCTTCTGCAATGGCCTCTGTAACCGCCTAGTGCTCTATGGCCACCTATAATTTGATGCCACGTGCCCTTCTGCAATGGCCTCTGCAACCGTCGGCTGGTCTGGAGTCGTGAGCATTTTGTCGCGATATCGCGACGTTTTTGCTTCCTTACGCCCTCTCTCCTCTTCGGTCGTGATATCGCGACGTTTTGGCGTTCGGCCTCTATTTTCTCCTTCGGGCCGTGATTTCGTGACACGTCACGAAATCACGACGCCTCCGCCTTTCGCACTCGCTTTCCGCCTTCGGGCCGCGAAATCGTGACATGTCACGATTTCGTGACAGTTGCTCCTTTCGGCTCTTCTTTCTCAGAAAGTGTCACGATTTCGTGACCATTTTGCCCCTTGGTGCCTTTGCCCCAAAAGTGTCACGATTTCGCGACCACTTTGCACCCTGTTGCTTTCGAAAGTGTCACGATTTCGCGACCACTTCGCGCCTTTGAGCCTCGCTTTCGAAAGTGTCACGATTTCATGACCACTTTGTGCCTTTGAGCCTTGCTCCCGAAAGTGTCACGATTTCGTGACCACTTTGCGCCTTTGAGCCTTGCCTCCGAAAGTGTCACGATTTCGCGACCACTTTGCGCCTTTGAGCCTTGCTTCCGAAAGTGTCACGATTTCGCGACCACTTTGCGCCTTTGAGCCTTGCCTTCGAAAGTGTCACGATTTCATGACCACTTTGCGCCTTTGAGCCTTGCTTCCGAAAGTGTCACGATTTCGCGACCACTTTGCGCCTTTGAGCCTTGCTTCCGAAAGTGTCACGATTTCGTGACCATTTTGCGCCTTGGCTCCTTTGCTTCGAAAATGTCGCGATTTCATGACCATTTTGCGCCTTGGCTCCTTTGCTTCGAAAATGTCATGATTTCGTGACCATTTTGCGCCTTGGCTCCTTTGCTTCGAAAATGTCATGATTTCGTGACCATTTTGCGCCTTGGCTCCTTTGCTTCGAAAATGTCACGATTTCGTGACCATTTTGTGCCTTGGCTCCTTTGCTTTGAAAATGTCACGATTTCGCGACCATTTTGCGCCTTGGCTCCTTTGCTTTGAAAATGTCATGATTTCGCGACCATTTTGCGCCTTGGCCCCTTTTCTCAAAAAGCGTCGCGATATCGCGATAGTTTGGCCCCTTGGCGCCCTTTCTCAAAAAGTGTCGCGATATCGCGACAGCCTTGGTACTTAGAAAAAAAATATTTTTGGGTGATGCAAGATTGCTCTTCCACCTCCGGATGCTCCTCCATCAGACTTTAGCAAAATTGCTGCTCCCATGCTTAAGCTCTTAAGTAAAGAAAGTGAATTCAATTGGACTGAAGCATGTGAAGAATACTTTGAAGTTATAAAATATAAATTGATTACTGCTCTAATATTGAGAGGACCAAATTGGAAATTACCATTCCATATACATTGTGATGCTTTAGGTTACACAATAGGAGCAGTATTACAAAAATTTGAGAACAAAATACCTTATGCTATCTATTATGTAAGTAAAAATTTGCATGGAGCCAAACTTAATTACACTATTACTAAAAATGAATTTCTAGTTGTGGTCCATGCCATTAATAAATTTAAACATTACATAATAGGATATGAATTATTCGTTCACACTTATCACTCTACCATTAAATACTTAAAGAACAAAACAACAGTAGGAGGTAGAGTGGTTAGATGGATTATTTTGCTACAATATTTCAATATCACTATTATAGATAAGGTACGAAAAGATAACGTCATCGCATATCACCTATCTCGTATGCAAATCTTTGATGATGAAGAGTTGATTCCTGATAACTTCCCACATGAACATTTGTTTTCTCTTTCTATTTTTACCCCTTGGTATGTTGATATTGTAAATTACTTAGTAACATGATAAATGCCTCAAAACTATACATCGCATGAGCGTAGGAAATTGATACGTCAAAGTATTCCTTGCATGTGGATTCATGGAGTCTTGTTTAGAAGATGTCCTGACCAGGTAATTAGGAGATGTGTGCAAGAAGATGATGTATATGACATCATTTAGGCAACACATGAAGAACCCTATGGAGGCCATTATGCCACCCAAATAATAGTTAGTAAAATACTTCAAACTGGTTATTTTTGGCCTACTATGAATAAATATGTCTATACATTTGTTGAGAGATGTGATGCTTGTCAAAGAGCTAGTAAGCCTACCCCTTCGATGGAAATACCTTTGGTTCCACAAGTAGTACTTGAACCATTCGAGAAATGGGGAATTGAATTTTTTGGACCAATAGACCCTCCAAGTGAAGGTAATAAACACATACTTGTGTGTACATATTATGTTACTAAGTGGGTTGAAGTTAAAGCTTTACCACGAGTGCAAGCTAAACCAGTTGATGATTTCCTTTATGAAAACATTATGCAATGCTTTGGAGCACCCAGAGAATTAGTTTCAGACCATGGAACCCAATTTATCTCCAAAGTGATTGAATTTTTTTTTTATATTTATCAAATAAAGCATAAGAAAACCTCACCATACCACCCTCAAGCCAATGGAAAAGTAGAAGTTACAAACAAAGAACTTGAAAAAATCATTACAAAAACCATAACTATTAATAGGGGTGATTGGGTTGAGCGATTAAAGGAAGTTGTATGGGCATACAATACAACTTGGAAAACCACCATAGGATTATCACCTTATGAAATGGTCTATGGAAAACAAGCTATCATACCCATAGAATTTGAGATAGAAACTCTTCGCACAGTGGTACAACTTGATATGAATTTGGATAAAGCACAAAAAGCTAGATTGGAAAAGTTAAACATTCTGGATGAAAGAAGACTAGAGGCATTACATAGGACTGAAATAACCCAACAACAATGAAAGAAATGGCATGATAAACATATTGTACCATGCACATTCGAATCAGGAGATTGGGCTTTGTTGTTTGATTCTCGTTACCAAGACTTTCAAGGTAAACTGAGGACCAGATGGCTAGGACCCTATGAAATCAAAGAGATATTCAAAAATGGTACAGTCAAGCTTAAGCCTATAGATGATTCAACAAGAAAATTGCTAGTAAATGGCCATAGGCTTAAATTGTATAAGAAGCCATTATCTAAGGAGGAATTCATACACCATATTAAGCAGCAAGCCGAATTGCAGTCCATTTCTGAACTGCAAGCAACCACTATCAAATAAAAATTTTCTCTCTCATAAAAAAAAAAGGATTATGCTTCCTTTGTTTCATCATGAAGTTTCTATATCTGCAGTATTTCTATCTTATTCTCATCAATTTTCAGTCTCAATGTTTCAAAAATAGCCCAAGAGGTATTTCTTTAAAAGAATTTATAGGAAAATGACTATTATATGTTGCATAATACTTTGTTTGCTAGATAAAATCTGGATGTTTTTCAATTACTCAAACAACATTAGTGTTTTGAGCAATTTTCATTGAAAATCAAGCAATATTTTGATGTTGCAAGTTATTCCTAGTCAATCAAACTTTTTCTTGGACTACGCACATTTGAACATATAAAAATATTGTGGGATGTGGAGAGATTGACTCATGTATTACTATTTCCATAAGTGAACAGTTTCCCTTGCTTATCCATCTATGCACATGGTCTAGAGTACTACTAAATTGGAAAAAGGACAAGCTCACCCTTCATCCCTAAACAAAAAGAAGAAAAGGAAAAGAATAGTAAGGATAGGATCAAATTCCCATCAGAACTTTGATAGAGTGGTTGGGAATCCAACTCCCCAAAATTCTTACTCCAAAAAAAAAAAATCCCTTGCTCCTCATCTAATCGAGCAAGTATCCCAAAAAGTATCTTCTTGCTTCTCATAAAAATATGCAAGAACCCCAAAAGCAATAAAAATCCCTTGCTCCCTTTCAAAATGAGCAAGTATCCCAAAGAAAAGTTAAAGAAGGGTAAAAGAGCTTGAATCCCTGGAATTCTTAGTATCTTGAACACCATGGGGTACTCTCCATTAAAGTATCCTTACGCAGTAGCACTAAGTCTGGACAAGACCTATGGATGCTCATAGATAAGCTAGCTTGTTGGCACAAGTGATATTTGTTGTTACTCAATCCTCACTCACAATGGTAAATGAATACTCACTACACACACAGTTGGTCCTTGAGAAAAGTTTGAAAACATTAGGATAACTTTAACACCATGATGATTTGTGAAATGAATAGATGAAATTGTTTAAAAATCACTAGGATGTTTGAAGTCTTTGAGAAATAACTCTAGAATATCCTAAGCAGGCAAAATTCAGAAGCAAATTCCTACAGTTCATTTTCTTCTATCAAAATATGGCTTTCATCTCTCAAAATTTTGTATCTTTTTACAAAAGCCATCATAACATCTGAACATCTATTCCATTTTTGAAAATACCTCAAGTCTTTAATAGATATCTATTTTTGTATACATTGATGACTGATATCAAGCCTTATAATCATTATCTTTCTCTTATTTGGTTACTCCTTAATGAAATTCAGGAAGCACAATCACAAAAATTATAATAAACCCCCATAAATAAAACTCATTATTATGTCATCCATCACTATAAATAAAACACCCTTCATCTTGTTTTGGCTATATAGCCAAAATTACAGTTTGGGGGGGGATAATAGAGGTATATAAAGTTCACAATATAGTTTGGGGGGAGAAACAGGTAAAGTATTGTTCCAAACTCTAGCAACTATAGTCCCGTAGACGTCTTCTGTAGATGCCTTCCGTAGGTATCTTCTGTAGGTATCCTCTGTAGATATCTTTCGTAGGTATCTTCCGTAGGTATCTTTCGTAGATATCTTCCATAGGTATCTTTCGTAGATATCTTCTATAGGTATTTTTATAGGTATCTTTCGTAGGTGTCTTCTGTAGATATCTTCTGTAGATATCTTTCGTAGATTTCTTTCGTATAGGTCTATTGTAGAAATTTTACGTAAGCATCTTTCATAAATATTATCAGCAATAATCTTCTGTAAATGATTTCCATAGGTATCATCAGTAACAATATTCTGTAAGCATCATCTGTAGATGTCATCCATAAGCATATATCATGAAATATTCTAAGTGTCAAAATTTAAAATCAGGCCAGGCAAAGTGAGACACGTGGCAATTTAAGGAACGCTAGGACATGTAATAAGGGTGCGTCAACAAAGAATTTTAAAAGGAAACTTGGTGGTAATGTTTTAAAGCAATTAAGAGGGACAAGACAAAAAAAAAATTAGCCCTCTTATGACTTGTACAGTTAGCCTAGCACCACATAAATACCTCTTATGACATGTCCATATAAACAAGTGCCACGTGCCAATTAAAACTCACAGTTCTTATTGAAAATGTAGTCATCCTAAGGGTCAAAAGTAAGAATGATGTGTTTCATTGGGGCATGTGCATTAACGAGAACGTGGACCAATCCGCTTGACCACTTCAACAATAAGTCACCACGTAGGATGAAACATGGCATGAGAAGAATGATTAAAATATTGATTTTATTCTATCCAATGGGTGACTAAGAATTATGACATGTGGTAAATCAAACCCACCTCGCCATGCAAGGTGGTGGGCAGGTTTGGTGCCAAGATGAAACCAACCACCCTAGAACCCATACCATTGTAGGATAGGTGGATCCTCTTTGCCAATCATAGGAGACAATGCGGATGAACAATGCAAGCCATCGATTAAAGTTTGAATGGAGGGTTACGATGAATGGAAAGAAAACACGATGGTCTAGAAGCTTTGCCATGATGCCCATAGAGGAAAATGATTATCGACACGTGGCTTTCATCGATGAATCATGTGCTAGGACATGGATCTCAGCCATATGTCGTTGATTAAAATGAAATCAATGGATGAAAATTCATTAAATCAAAAAGTATTTTCTATCATTGATCTTAGGGTAAAAAGTCCTCATCGTTGATAGATGTTCGATGTGTCTCTATCATTGGATAGGGTTAATCAATGATGAATGATCTCTGCATGCAGCCATGCAAAGAAAAACCAACCCTAAATCATTTTTTTCATAGATGAGCCGCTCAAAATCGAAATTGATCCCTTGTAATAGCTTTTTGAGTAATTTCTTCTAGTTTTTTTGGTAAAATCCATTGAAATCATTTAGTTGAATGGAAGTGAGCTTCGAGATTCTAAAAAATTGTGCGAGTAGAGGTTAATTTTTTTCTTTTCGACAATGTAGGAAGGGTGGCAAAATAGCATCGAAAGTGACAGGTAAAAACAAACTTGTTTATTGTTCAGTTGCCGCAAATTCATTTCTTATTTTATTTTTTCTGCACATGAAATAAAGGGAAATTAAAGTAAAAATGTAGAAATGTGTAGAGGATTAGGATAATATTAATGAGGGTTTTAGCGATAATTTTTCTGGGTTAACTGTAGACAAGTTTATAAAAAATAAAGATTGATTTTGTTCTTTTACGTTTTCATTTCTGAAGATAATGAAACACTCTACAAAATTGTGAAACAAATTTTTGTTGCTATTGGGATAATTGTAGGGTTCCCGATTTATAAAACATTGGGGTTTCTAAGAAATATTCTGCCTATCCCTTTCTACTTTAAAGAAAATGAAAAAAAACCTAGACTCTGCTATGCCTCACTCTATGTTTTAGAAGCGTAGTGAACCATCCTCGGTGAAAACCCAGAACC
This sequence comes from Wollemia nobilis, assembly GCA_028583015.1. Lineage (NCBI taxonomy): Eukaryota > Viridiplantae > Streptophyta > Pinopsida > Araucariales > Araucariaceae > Wollemia > Wollemia nobilis. The sequence goes on from JAQPPZ010017033.1 coordinate 7,323,130, forward strand.
CTAGTGATGTTGTAACCGAGTTATTCCAAAATTCCAGATGGTGGGAGGCTCTTACCAAGTTTAGAGGGCATGACCAAGGAGTGGCTAAACATTTTATCCTAAACTGTGACCTTGATAGGATGACCACTCAAGTTGGAGGTATTCAATTTAATCTTAACCCTAGTTTAATCTCGGAGGTACTAAATCTACCGAAAGTAGGGTTACCATACTACAAAAATCCCTCCAAAAGTGTTACTGAGTTGGTAGCCAAATTTGGTGAAAAATGTACTATTATCAGGGACAAGGAGGGATGGATAAAAGGGGTGTCTACTTCTTCACTTCCCCTCTTATGGCAGGAGGCAACCATCCTGATTATTAAATTCTTTACCCTAGAAGGATGAATGTCCACCTGTGCAACTTACCATCTTCGTATGTTAATGAATCTAAAGTTTCCCAAAAATAGTGAATGTGTTATCAATTTACCTTACTTCTTGTTTCAATCGCTGAAATCTACAGTTTTGTGGGTTAAGCCTAAAAACCCCCAAGAAAAACCCAAATTACACCTACTTGCGCATCATGGCTTGATTAAGTTAATAGTCTTAAAGAAATCTCATGAAGTTAAAATTATGTGGAATCGGATAGTGGATGAATCTAACCTATCGGAGTACTCTGAATCCACTGAGAATGAATTTGAAGAAGATAATTTGACTGAAGAAGAACATGAGTCTGATAGTCAGGGGGAAGAACCTGACAGTCCAAAACGTAAATGCCAACCTGCTAAAAATATCAAACCAAACCAGTCAAAAGTTAGGCATCAAAAAAATACTATCGAAACTCATAAGAAAAAGGATACATCAGGGCATGAATTTGATTTACCTGAACCTGAGTCGACTACCGAAATCCTGTCCCACCTTCGGGCACAAAATACTATCTTATAGATCAAAATTGATAAATTGTGAGAGGATTTCACAGAGCATTCTAAACTGATTCAGTGAGCCCTTACCCTTCAGATAGACATGATCAAACAACTTTCAGTGGATAGGGTGATGAAACCCATTGATTCTATCAACCGACCGCCACTTGTCGATGCTTCTCCAAACAAAAGTTCCACACCCGATAAAAAGCAAAAAAGTCAGTGAACTTTAGCAAAGCAGCCCATACACCTAAACCCATTGACTTTTCTAAACTCCTTGACGAAGAAAGTCCCCACCAGCTCATCAGCCTGATGCAGCAAAATCAACCTAAGAAATCGGTTTCTCCCATCAAGATAGGAACCACACTAGGGAATCTTGTCTTGAATGTCGGGATGCCCCCAGAAATCAACATAGTGATAGATAATATTGTTGCTTCGGTTGAGGAACTTCTACCTTCTCAGACGTAGGATGCAGAGCAGAAGGAAGATTCGCATGAAGTTGAGCATATCAAAACTGTTATGGTTGAGACACCAGTGGGTGAACAGAAGGCCAAGGAGCAGGTACAAAAAGTAAAAAGGGAACATAGGTTACCGCAATCGAGACCACCATCCTCACGAATCTCTACCCAATGGGCACAAGTCGGATGAACTGCAAAGCAAAAACTGTTAAATTATTTTATTCAGACTCTTATGTTAATATATTATTATTACTGTTTATAGATGTTTATTGTTTATCTAGAATTATTTTGATGGTATACGTAAATGTTTTTGAATGATGTTGATGATATAGTTTTTCATGTTTTAATTTTAATGTTTTTGTATGTAAATTGCAGAAAAACACTTTGGAGAATACATTTTGTTAAAAACTGTTCTGATAACATGTTCTTGCAGGAACTATCCTCTAAAAAATAGTTGTGCACAGTACATTATTTCTCTACAAAAATGGTTTCTATTAATAAAATCCAGTCATTATTCTTTGATGAGTTTTGTACAATTGTATTCTGGAATATTTTGTTTACAGTTGCATATATTTGTTTGGAACTGTGTAACATGTTGGTTTATGTTTTATATATTTCTGGAAACGTTTATTTTTCAATGTCATGATTCTTTTCTGAAAAATGTCTGATATATGTTTGTTTACTCCTGGAAAATTTTACACAGACTCATAATGTCTTGTTTCATGGATTATAAATGGTTTTCTGAAAGACAATGTGAATTCTGATTAATTTTAATCTTTCAGTTGCAAGAATCTGGATGATGACATTTGATATGTGTGTAAAATCTGTCATATTTTGTTTATCTCATCTCTCCATATGCATGAGGACATGCATAGATTTTAGTTTGGGGGAAAATGATGAGAGGATATTTGGCATGTATTTCTATAATAGAATGTTTCATTCTTATGTTTAATTAATGATTATAATGTGTTTTATGTAAGTTATTGTTGTATATTTCTGTAATTTGTCAATAAAAGGATAAATGCAGATAATCTGATAAATGTGTTTGTTTTATGTAAAATACATCCGAGTTATGAGTAATTATGCAGGCAAGGTGTTGAAGAATGTTCCACAGATGAAGATGCAGCTAGCGCAAACCTTGGGATACACCTTGGATGCAAAGAGATGGGCGTAAGAACAAAGGATGCAGGAAGTCTAAGGCACGGTGATAGAGTAGTAGCAAATTACTGTTACAGAAGATGGTAGTTGAAGCATGTTATGAAAGATAGTTACCGAAGTACGTTACAGAAGGTAGCTACTAAAATATGTTACCGAAGGATTTTTACCAGTAGTTATCGAAGGATTTTTACCAGTAGTTACCGAAGGATGATTAAGTTTGTTAATTGATGTTGCATGCCACATCATGTTCACACGGCAGCCAAGTATTTCCAGTCAGCATAATATTTGATTTATCACGTATTCTTCACATGGGATATTGTGATTAATAAAGTTGTTATTACTTTATTTAATAAAGTTGTGTAATCCAACTATTGTTAGGTTTATTAGATTTAGACGCAAGATTGTTGAACCTTTTCCTAGAATAAAGGACATTTGGTTATATTGTATATCTTGCAAAATGTCAAAGTTAGTGTTTCTTTGTTAAGTTAGCTTATGTATTGCCACTTGGACCATTCAGGAGGTTTACCAAGTCCAAGCAGGAATAGGAATTGTATTAATTTAGATTATTTTGGTTAAGTACATAGTTGTCACATCATAAGTCCACAAAAATCCACATGGCAAAATACGTGGAAGAGTTTATTCAAAATTGTACAAGTCATCATATATATTACATAGGAAGACCTTTGAAGAGGTCTAATGTTGAAATTTTCAAATGCTGAAATATTGAATTATCTTGTCGAGAGCGCCAACATGTACATTTGAATCACCAGCAATAAAAGCAACACTTTATTCTTCGCATATGGTAACTGTGTCATTTGTATTTACTGTTTAATTTCATTTATGTAAGTGTAATTGTATTTCCCTGCATTCATAGAATAAAATCATGTTAGGAATAGTTATGCATTTTAGTCACTGAGATAAAGTAAACTAGGGGAGAAAGACTTACATTGTATTCTAGGAGGCAGGGCCCACTCCTACAACTAGTCCCTAAGCTCTCACCCCTACAATAGGTTAGAAATAGTTAATTAACCTTAGAATATAAAATAAAGTAAATTGCATTTTCATATAATATAAAGTTAGAATAGATAAATAAAATTAAACTGCACGAGGATCCTCAACAATAGTTAATTACTATTAGAAATTGCATTCTATTTTCATTCATGCACAATCTAACTTCTGTTTGCAAACACCTAAAACTAAAAGAAATCTAAACTAAGCTTAGCATTGATCCCTATGGTATGATCTATACTGGATTGCTATTCTTTAAATCTAACCTTGATTACCCTCAAATTGAAAAATTTAAATGTAAGCTATTACATCCAATCAAATAGGGGGAAAGGAAAACAACTTGTAAATTCTTCACATATCATTTTGAGGGAAGAAAAACAAAATAAAAATGTAAGGCATATTTGAAAAAAAAGGAGGGGAAAGAAAAGAAGATCGGGTGATAAAAGGTAAAGGTGGATTCGAAGAACAATGAATGGTGGGATTGGAAAGTGTGAGAAATGGGTCGGTTATTTTATAGCTTTTAATGCAATGTATGCATTCTCCATGCTTACCTAGTATGTTAAAAATATCTATCTTCATTGTGTAAAATATTGTTATGTCATTGTGCTAATAGATGGTAAATGAAAGCAATGGAATTGTTTGTATAACATTGCCATATTGGTGAACTCTTCGTTGTGTGAAAAATTGCTATGTTGTTGTGTTAATAGATGATAAATAAAAGCAATGGAATTATTTGTGTAACACTACCAATATTGGTGAATTATTCACTATATAAACATTGTTATGTTGTGTTAATATATAATAAATGAAAGTGATGGAAATGTATGTGTAGTACTGTCATGCCAAAGAATTAATTTGTATTATAGGAATTAATGTAGCATTCATAAAATATTGTTGTTATGTTGTGTTTTTTTATAAATTTAGAAATATTACATTACTGAGAAACTATATGTTGTTATGTTCCTATGTTGTTGCATGGTCTACATTTGGATGTAACAAAGTGATGAGTGATGTGTGTGAGTTGTAGTCCTCTTTTAAAAAAATAAAAAAAGAAACAAATTGTGAACTTATACTTCACTAGGAACTGGGAAACACCTCTTGATGAAGGATATAGATTTCGTGGATTTTTACCCAAAAAAAGTAGGTAGTTTGTAACAAAGAAAACATATTGATAAATTCTATGGATAAGTCTCAAAAAATGAGATTAGTGGATTTCTATATGTTTTCTATGTAAGAGTAATTTGCATATGTCCATGATAAAATTACATGTTCATTATTTATAAGTCGTATATGATCCCTGATGACACTCCAATTTTTTCACTATGTGGACTATTGATCATTTGGAAGCAACCAGTATGGTGTTGAGCAATTTTGGGAAGAACATTGCCAAGAGCTCATGGAAAAAGAACATGATACCATGGCTTCTACATAATGGAAACCTAAAACCAATATTATGGATATATAATGTTTGGCTATTTTGGGCTAGAGCAACTGTGTAAATTTGTAGAAGTTAAATGACTATGATTTTGGACGAACCCATCCTCAGGGTCAGAATAGTCTAAATATTAAATAAGAGCAAGGAATTCAAGTCATGATAAAAGGAGTGAATCCCACATGTAATATTATTCTAAAAGTGGAAGTAAATGTTTTTGGGAAGTGACATCGTGAGATTATAGTGAATTCAGATGAAGCATATGTGATGTATTAATTTCTATATCCTCATTTAATGGAAGGAATTCTAGTTTAAAATTCTCTCTTTTGGTATGCTGCAATTGGGATTTCTTGGATAAAATTTCAAATAAAGCAAACCTAGCTTAACCTTGATGGTTCATGGATAAACTAGATGAGTAATTAAGTCTTTTTTAAACTTAACGTTTGTTGCATATAAACTAAAGGTTTCTAGCAAATGTTGTTTATACTTTATTTTGATAAATTGATTAGTGTTGTTGGGAGTGTGAGGCAACTAGAAACTAATCTCTAAAGGATAAAATTTATGGTTATAAATTTTGAACGCAAATAGTGTAAAATATTTGGGGTCACATGACACCAAAATTTACTTAAAAATAAATTAAAGTTATTAAAAGCTCTGCATTTATGAGCAATTTGGATCTTTAAAACTCTTCTTTGTGATTCCATAAACGAGTAAATATTTAGAGAATAAAATTATGTTCTTAGATGGTTTGAAATCTTCACAATAATGTGACTTAGTCTTAAATAGTAAGATATTCTTATTATTAACTACTATTATTATATTATATGAGTTTACCTTTAAAGGTAGATAGTTAAATTCTTTAGGAATACATTGTTAGTGAAATAATCCCAAGACCCTTAGAAGTCTTGAATAAAAAAAAATTAATCCAAAGAACATCCAAGAAGGTTGAGGTGCAGGAATGGACACAAAAAGTTTTGATATAGCCATGGAATTATGGAATTGGTCAAGAATGACTTGGTGAGGACGAGAATGAGAGGGTGGTATGGGACACCTATTTAGGCTATACTCAAGTAACATTGTGCTTATTACATACTCATTAAAATACGCTAAAACAACCATATGGTTTGGTATGGGATAAACCACTATCAGTTGCAATGAGTATGAGTAATAAGGTCAAATTTCATGGTACTGACATGGCACTATCTCTAAGAATAAAGAGTCACTAGTTAGTCACAGAGACATAACTATGCTAACCTCTTTTATACTATTTAAAAACAAGTCAACTATATTGTTGAAGGTTTGGTATGAAGAGGTAAGATAAAAGTGTTACCTCTCTAGATTTTATGAGTCCTAAGGGATAACCCTTGTCGTGGTTATACCCTCATGCCAAAAAATGAGGAAGATAAATGAGGACAACCGAATCCACAAAATGGCTTTACAATGGGATACGACTAATCACATCCACTAGGGTGACTGGATGCAACAATATTGAACTCAAATGTGGTTGATATATCTATGCTAAGAATGTTTTTTTTCTTGGATTATTCCAAAAGAAATTAACTAAAAAATTAGTTAATCAAATTTTAGGTTTGGATAAACTTTTATATTTCTTTTAATTTTTTTTTCTATTATTCCTAATATTTCTTTTAATTTTTTTTTCTATTATTCCTAATATTTCTTTGGGAAACCAAATATGGAGTTAGTTTTGGGTTGTTACATATGGTATCATATCAGAAGATATTATAGGCTATAGATTCTGAATGTGAGAGATTATATTATGAAAATAATTAAAATTTCAAAGATAATACCATTCACTTTGTTTTTTTGGTAATTGTGGTATTTGCATTATATGGGTTTTAATTGGATCCTTAAACCATATACATCACTTTTAATAAAAATAAAAATAGCAAGGAGCCCGTGTAGGGAAACCTCCATGTATTAAAATTCCATAATATCTGATATTTATCCAAATCTTTGCCCAAAAAACTACATCTTTGAGGATGACAACAAAACCAGTCAAAGCTGGATAAACCAAAAAACAACATGAAGACCAAATTTTTGGACATTCTACTCGGACTATATATCACTAATTTCATCCGAGAAATACCAAAAAGTTTTTCAAAATCCTTGCACCAGGATTAAAGGTATCTAAACAAAAACATAGAAAACAAAAAAACCATTTGCACTTGCCTTTCTATCAAGCATCGGTCAAGTCCCCCTTCATTGAGTTGCTCTTAATAGTGTTCTTGAGTAGCTGCTTTAGGTTCCCACTAATGGTCCCTAGGTTTTTGATAATGCTACTGATAATGATGATAGCTAATTTGTGGTGAGTGTTTAAAACTTGGTCTGAACTGCCATTATTGTTGTCAGAGATGCACTCAGAGGAGTTTACACTCATCTCCTTTTTGAATTTTTTAATGTGAGTTAATCTATGGGTCTAGGTAGTGCTTTCATCTAGCTTGATTTTCCTCTTGGAATGTAGGTATTTTAGGATGATAGCTAGGGAGGCCCTACTTTTGGATGGGGTTTGAAAGTTAGGGTCTACATCAAACTCTTCAGGATCCACTGAGGGAGAGTGGGAGGGGCTATGAGAAAATGGGGATAGATTTGGATTGGACTGAAGGGGAGGGATGACGATGGGTGGAGGTTGGGATAGGGTATGGTAGTAGAGGATGGTAAACAACCCTTGGTGAGTGGGTGTGTTCGAGGATTTCTATTTACGATATTGTGAATGAAAAACCGAATAGATTGGAAGAAGAAGTCGGGGATGTTGATGAGTTTAAACCAACTCAGGTGGTTTACTAGGGTGAGGTAAAAACTTACGAGGGGTTTATAAGGATCATCCACTATGATGTACTACAAAATAGGAATTAATAATGATGACCATGGAGATGGAAGGGATTCATGATCAAGAACTATATCTTTCCACCTAAAAATTTTGGTGTGGTTGGACCATCCTTGGATCTCTTGATCCAGTTGTGTTTGTTCCTATGAACAACACAACCTACCACCGATAAATCTATCACTTCAGCTAGAATTTCCACCATTTCCCAAAACTACAGGTTTTGAACCTTCATGCTCCTGTTGTTCAAGGAATTCACAAAATTACTGGTTATATCCACCTCGACTCCTTTAATTTTTTTGAAAATGGGATGTATCCTTGGGCTTTGAAGAAATACAGGACGAGGGGTTCTATTTTGACTTTAGTAGGTTCTAATAGAGCCATGAAGAGGAAAATTACTAAGAAACTAGCAAGGATTGGAGTGGGAAGAAGAATGCAAAGTATTTCATGATTGTAGGATAAGATCTTGGAAAGGGCTAGTTATTTAAAGCCACTTGGAAGTCTATTTTGTAGTACTTGATGACACAGATAGTTGTACAATTTTCATTTGTGCAATGGGTGACTCTTCTTTGGAAAATTTTATCATCATTGGTGATCCGATTGTTGAAATCATACTTATTATGGAAATAATGACCTTCGTTGGTGTGGATCCACTCGCTTGGTTTGATTTGTACTGATCCATCTCGAAAATGCCCATGCATGACTTTCATTGTTGATTTGTTGGAAAAATATGTCTGATTCTATCTAAAAATGGTGGTGGGATATGAGCCCTCTTGAAACCCCTTATTATTGGAAATAATGGAGGCACTTTCTAAGACATTGAGCTTGATATACCGATTGTGGTTTTTATTTAAATGATAATGATGAGAAGGTCGATCCCCAAAACTTAGTCATCCACATCTTGGAATTAGAGAGACTTGAGGAAACCACTCTCTAGGGAGCCAGTGAATCACAAAAATTTTTATGGGGATGAAAGGGGGATGAAAAGGAGGTACACCCAAAAAATAGGTGGAGTGGCCTAGATAAATAAACTCAATTTAGTAGATAAATAAATATTTATTTAAAAATAAATAAATAAGCAATGCTTCAATTTAAACAAATTTAACTGATAAATAAGCATGTTAATATTGGTTGTTTACTTGAGTGGAGGGGATATCGAGGCGTCTTTAACCTTATGTGCATATCATTTGCATGAGGCCACCCTACATCATCCTGAAAGTTGTAAATGCACCCGCTATGCCTTCATTACAAGGAGGATGGTACATGCATAAAAGTGCTACTAAAATCCTAAGCACACTTCACACCCTAAATGGCCAAATAAAATCCTACACAAACATCCTCATATTGTACCAAAACGTAATCATAACATCCCATAGGCCCAAATATGGCTCTCATTAGTGAAAGGATGCCATAGCCTATGACCATTTGTTCCTAGATGGTCTTAATTAATTATCATATATACCCAAATTATCATCATATGGCCCATGTGTAGGCTTCAAATATAGTACAATGTAACCTAACACAACATAATGCAACAACAAAAATAACAATGACAAAAAAATGGGAGTAAGATCTATTTATGTTTCATTTAGTATTGTTCTTTTATAGATCATAATTCCATTTCTGTATCTCTAGCTTTTAATATAGTTTGAGAACTAAACCTCACTTTGGGAAGCTTGATAGGTACTACTAAGATTTTTTAGTTCGCATGTGTGCAAGTACACAAGTTTAAAGCAAGTAGACACAAACATAGCATTAGACATAGATACAAAAATAGACTTCAATGCTTTACCATCTAACCATAGACAATCAAATATCACAACCATCTAGTTCCCAGATGGGTAGAGCACACATTCATCACCCTCCCTGATGGTCAATATTTAGAGATAAATCCAATGGATGTAGATAGTCACAATTCTAAACACAGATACATTGATCCAATAAAAGTAGTGGTCACAACAAAGCCACCCTTTGGTGTTGTAGCAACAAAAGGATAAGAGCACCATTCATATCTGTAAAATATAATCAACCCCTTATATCTTTATACAAACCCTTGAGGATTTTATTGTAATCACAAAAGAGGACAAAAGCATAGTACAATACAATCCATATTTTATTTCTTCATTTGATTTACATGGTGCATCTTTTTATCATATACAAGATTGTGATCATGGACCATTCCCTTCATTTTATTTTTTGCATAACATTTTTAAAGTTATTTATTGTTTTTATGATTAATATGGATTTTGTTGCTGCATTCTAAAAAAATTTGACATTTTTTTATTTCAAGTTTTTTGCAGGTAGCAGACAACATGCATAGATGAAACCCTCCAATCCAAGACATATTTATCTTGTAATCATTTGACCAGGGATTATCTCAAACAAAAACCATCTAACCATAAATGATCAAATAACACAACTACCAACCACTTTTGGTCTTTGATACAGTGCATGATTGTATGTAGGGGGATATTATTCCTTTATGTTTTGAGTTTTTAGTTAGCAGTAGTCTTAGATAAATAGATTTAGAGTTATTGTTTTGTGTTTTTTTTGTATGGTAATCTATAAAGAGTTGCATTTGCTTAAGATATAATAGTTAGTGGCTTTTCCTTTGGTGAAAGGTTTAAAATTTACACCACACACTACATATTTTGCATAAACATCAACGAGTTGGATTTTATCACCATCTATCGATGAAGACCAATGACATTGAAATTCATCTCTTTCTATTGGCTTACCCCATAGATACTATAGTAGCCCCCATAAGTGGTTTTCTATATTTCATCACTAATAAATCCTCCCTCTTGAGGATATTTTAAGGTGGGTTAGGTTATATACGCTTTTTTTCATGGGGTTTAATAATTAGTGGACCCATAACTATCATTATTATCCAAGCCCAATGAAATACTAACTGGAAAGTAGTAGGACTTAGACAACATGACCTCCTTTAGGAGGGTTATTTTGTTCCCTTAGGTTTCCATATGCCATAAACATATTAGGAATCCATTTCAACCATTGTTGTATCACTTGTTATCAGATAGGTGGGCATCAACACACCTAGTTAGATTGCACTCCACCATTACCATTCATAATTTCTGTGATTAGGAGTCATTAAAACACACAAAACAAAACAAAAAGTTAAAAAAATCAAAACAAAATAAAACTCAAAAACATATTCAAAACATAAAATTCAAATATAGTTCCAAAAATCTTGCAAACACATCAACTCAAACATTATCATACTAAAAAAAAGAACATTAAAAGTATTGTTTGCTTGATTGCTTATTTATGTAGATAGAGAAATCCATCAACATCATCACCATAACACCACCAAATATGCATACCATCCATTACCAATTCAACTTATGGTATTGAATTAAAGTCAATTCTAAGACCAAGATTGATCCCAAGCCGTCGCCCAAGCCACAATGGACCAATATGGTCAGATCTCCCATCCATATATTTCTCCTCTAAAGTAGTAGTTGGTAACCTCATAACCACCCCAAGATATCTTATCCAGCTAGATCCATCACATCACCACCAACATTCTTGAGATACATATCTTAGGCATTATGTATAACCACATCCCCACTAACATCCCCAAACCCACTAGTCTAGGGACACTTGTGTCCTCAAGCCACATCACTTATATCAACCTTAATGTTATATGAGCCCTTCATAGGGTTTTTTTGCTTTTTTAGATTCACCATGACCATCCTTGCCATCGTTGACCATTCCACCCTATTTGGTGTCTCCCATGCCACAAGAGCATATGTATACTCATGCAACCTAGCTTGTCGAGTCACATATTGAGTATGACATGCTTGTCGAGTACTTCCCACTTTAATGTAGGCCATATATCCACATTCATGGATCTGAAGCAATACCATCAGGCTTATTTTAATAGGGCATCTCACTTTCTTGTGTATACTCCACCCATATCATCCCATATACCACAACCACCACCCTAAGGGCTAAGCCACCCAACTTCCATAACCATCCAAGAATTATTCTTTGCATAATATCCATCACTATCCACTCGATCACCAATCATATAAACTTTAACATATTTGCAACAATACCAACAATCCACTCAACCACCATATCCTAAGGCCTACGATCAACCACCACCCTAATAGTACTAGTAACTATAACTGCAATAGTACTACCAACCACAATGTTCACCCACATAATAATACCAGTAGATTCTGTCACAATAGTACTAACAGTAACAACCTCCACTCATGCAATAGTAATACTAGCAACAACCTCCACCCATGCAAAAGTACCAACAACTTCTATTGCAATAGTACTATGAACAACAACCCCCACCCATGCCACAACATAAAAACAACCACTCATCCAATACCAACAATAACAAATACCACAAAAACCTCCACCCATGCCACAACATCAAAAACAACCACCTATCCAATACCAACAATAGTTGCAGCAACAACCACCACCCATGTCACAACATCAATAAAAACCCCCCATCTAACACCAACAATAGCATATACCACAACAACCTTCACCCAAACCACATATTTAACAACAACCCATCCAACATTAACAAGTCATCCAATACCAATACCAACAACCACCCATACAACAACAACAACACCAACAACAACCCCCGCACATCAACAACATTTCAACCAACATCCATCAACCCATCCCACATATGTCCATCACCAATCTATGCAATACAACCAATATCCTCCCTCATGTTTTCAAGTTGGCACATATCATACAATCCTCCCAATTGCTCTAGATAAATTTCAAATGTTGGCCAACAAGGTTGATATTTTGGTATTATAAGTTAGGGGTACTTGATATTACTTAATCAACTACAAAACTACCCCATTTACCCTTCAGTACCATTACCACCATATCCTCCCCTATTTTTAATTCCAAAATTTGAAAAATTCAATAGGAAGGAGGACCCCCATGATCACATAAGCTCATTTAATAATGTGTTCTACCTTATCAATGAGATTCATCTTCTTATACTTCACAAATTCTCGCTATCACTTGGGGGAGCCTTAAATTAGTTTAACAACTTACCCAGGAGTATCCTATATAATTTTTAGTAATTGGCCAACCTATTTTTGGAATGTTTTCTATTATTATTAAAAGGAAAATGACAATCATTGGTCTATATAATCTCTATTCATTTGATGATGAGTCTATATTAGACTATGGTGCATGATGGAGAGTTGTAATAATAGAAATTCCATATTCTCTCCCCATCATAGAGTTTACTTGATTATTCATAAGAAATTTGTTCGAAACCAATATCATTACTACTAAAACTCTAGAAATATTGTACACTAAATGAAGCTTTAGGACAAGTTGAGATCATTGAGGACATTAAGATCCAAGAGGGAAAAATAAAATTCAAAAAGAAAGAATGGCCAAATAAGAATTCCAAGGACACTTCCAAGAACCAATCAAAACCTAATCAAGTCAATCATATGGTATTGAGTAGCCTACGCACAACAAGGTCAATATCCATCACAGTGACCAACATACCATGCCATTCCACCTCCAATACAACTAAAAAATACTTAAATGAAAAACCGCCCAAAGGATCCTTCTAGGCCCCCACACAATTTCAATTTACTTCCTCAGCCCTACTCAATGATATTTCAGTGAATTTATGAGGCATATCAATATCATTACCAAAATTAAGAACAAAATATTCCAATAGGTCTAAGTTCATATCATATAAAGAATATCACCATTGTGCTTACCATAGGTGATAGGGTCATGATATCAACGACTGCATTTCCTTAAAAATTTGGTACAAGACCTTATCGAAAAGGGGGTTATTATCATATATAATCCACTCGTGCCACCCAATAAAAACCTTAGCATTTATTAGAACTCCTTTCCATAGCATGGGAAAAATCAATAATTTTAGGCACCACCAACCACCAAAACCCCCCTAAAGAACACAAGATTATACTAAGATGGGGGTCAATAGTATAAGACCACTTTTTACTTTTTCTTTCAATTCAATATTATGTAGTGTATGGATAGCAGTATCAATAGCAGTAATCAAAGCAATGCACAAAACAACTTACACAATAGAGACATCATAATTTACGTGGTTCATCCAATGTGGGCTACTCCACGGAGAAAATATTTTACTAAAATTTTCTCAATCAATCTCTTTTTGGAATCCTTCACTATTACAATGTTTATGGACCTTTGTCCAAAGGAGATGTTGATATCCTAATATCAAGTTCGTGGATCTCTTCCACAAAAGAACTCTTTCCCCTTCTTCTTTGGCTAGTTATCCTCTAGAAGACTCTATGTCTTGGCTATACTGACTGGTGGATCTTTATCCACTTGAAGACTCCCCACTCAGATCTATCTTCAATTTTCCTAGCTTCTGTATATCTATGCACTGATACTTTGTCCTCTGTACTCTGTCACCTCCAAAGCTTTGTCTCAAAAATATACTAAATATAGTCCAGTTGGTCTAGCACAACCCTGCTCAATATCTTGCACTAAACACATTACATTCGGTCTAGTACAATTTTGCTCAATAGTTCCACATAGAACCTACTCAGATATTCTCAATAGATCCATACAGAACCTACTCAATTCTTCTCAATAGGACGACAAATAGCCTACTCAAATCCTCTCAACAGGTCCACATAGAACCTGCTCAAATATTCTCAACAGGTCCACACAGAACCTACTCAAATTTACTCAATAGATCCACACATAACCTACTCAAATATGCTCAACAGGTCCACATAGAACCTTCTCAAATCTGCTCAATAATTCCTCTCTAGGACTTGCTCAAATCTACATAGAAAGCTTCCACAAAAGCTTACTCAAAATCAGTCCACAAGCCTTCTCAAAGACTTGTCTCAAATCTGCTTAATAGTCTCGCACAAAACATGTCCAATCTCATAGAATCATAAAGATAATTGTTAGAGACTCAATATGTTCTATACTTAATGCTCAATAAATATCTCAATTCAATATCATATAAGCATAAAGATAATTGTTAGAGACTCAATATTTTCTATGTTCAAATCTCAATATCAACTCAAATCAATCTCATAGAAGCATAAGAGAATTTTCAGAGACTCAATATGTTCTATACTCAAATCCCAATCTCAACTCAAATAAATATCATAGAAATATAAAGAGAATTGTTAGAGACTCAATATGTTCTATACTCAAATCCCAATCTCAACTCAAATCAATATCATAGAAGCATAAAGAGAATTGTTAGAGACTCAATATGTTCTATACTCAAATCTCATTCTCAACTCAATTCAGATGTAGAATAGTTTATTTCATGGAACTTGAACAATCACATGCATCCACTTGACTAGGCTCAATCAACTCAACTCAACCAATCACCTCAATGAACAACCCTTTCTCACAAACCCTAGTCCAAGCATGTAACCAACTCAAAATGTTTCCAACAATGTTTCAACAAAAAATATCACATAACAATGATACTCATGTTCTTCTCTAACTCAATTTCATGTTCTTTGCATAACCAATTGGCTTCAACAACAATGCTTATAAAACAATATTTAATCACAACTCTCAGACAAAAAATATTTGAAGCATTTACCCAATCACTTTAGTAAAGGAAACCACAATCAATCCTTTTCACTCCAAAGGTATTTTATAATCAACCACCATAATCAATCAATAGGAGAATGTGCCCATACCTTTTATGAAGATAAAGAAGCCTCTTTGGAAATCTGCTGCAATCACAATATTCTTTTGCCAATCCTCACAAGGGTTAGAAGATCACAAAATAATCAACATTACTCCACTTCACAATAATATTCACCAAGGATTTTGATTAGAAAATCTTATTAAGAATTAAATCACAACTTCCTTATCACTCCTAGAACCATGTATACCATAAAATAAAATAAATCAAAACATTGCATAACCTTGTCACTCCAAAAAACCATTTATACCATAAAATAAAATCAATCAAAATATTACATAACCTTGTCACTCCAAAAACCACTTATACCATAAAATAACTTAAATATTGTATATCCTTCCTTTCAACACTTTTGCACTTAAAAATAATAATCACAAATCCTTCTTAGGAAATATCCCACATTAATCGAATATCAAACCTTAGCCATATGCAAAAATTAAATCCACTATACTCTTCGAGAAAATAAACGCTTAACACAACCTTAGAAAATTAGAAATATTTCATGCACCCAAAAATTTTGGTGATCGAATTATGGCATACCTTGCAAAATGTCTTCATGTGGTTTTGACCCCACGTTCCTCCTCATCGTGTGCCTTAGCGCATTATCCACCTACCGTGTATGCTAGGTAAAGGCTTTAAGCCTTTGAGACTTATATTTTTGTCCTTTCCACCTATGCCTTGAAACTTGCTCCCTTGTTCCACGTGCAGTGCGCAAATGAAATCGAAAGGCAGAAATTGACGATTGCAAAGGAGGGGATAATCGAATGCAGATAATATTTCTTGTCACCTACTTGGTTGATAAAATCAACCCCTTTAAATATTTGAACCTTTGCATGAAAAAATATATGACGTTGACGGACATGGCGGGAAAACATTTTTATTTAATTTTAAAATTTAAATTTAAAATAAACCTTTAAAATTAAATTTCTCCATCACCAAGGCACCATTTTTGATGAAACAAAAAGCCAACTTGGGTTTTAAGAAAAACCCATTTCAAATCTACCATCCATGTTTTTAAATAAACCTTTTCTTGCCTTCCTTGGTTTTCATAAAAATCTTTTGTTAAGCTTCCCTTGAAGCTCCTTTTGGAACTAAATGCCATGCATCCCTTCTTGAACATTTGATAAAAACCGTTTCTTCTCATGAAGCTCCTTTTGGAGCAAAATCATAGTTCTTAATTACATAGGTCCTTTTGACATCGATGACAACTTTTATCTGAGGGACTCAAAATGTCCAACAATCTCCCCATTTGTCATTGATGGCAACCCTTATCCTTTTATTGAAACTTGACCTTCTTTTCTACTCCCCCTAGGACTTTGCTCCCCCTGGATCAATGCTCTCTCAAATATCAAATCTCTCCTTATACCAAATCTCTCCCAAATACATAAATCTCTCCCCCTTTGACATCAATGGCAAAGGGTCACATTTGGGTATCAGGGCTAAGAATGACCCTCTTAGCTTAGCCTCTCCCCCACCTCCACATAAGGTGGTTAATTCTAGGGTGGGAGTATTTCTACTCCCCGAAAGCATAGATTTATGCCTTTACCTTTCTCTCTTATTTTGTGACTTTAATCCTCTCACTATTTATTTCCAAGTTATCATCCCTATTCCTATCATAACTTATGTTCTTTTTCTTTTTCTTGTTCTCATCAATGTTTATGTTCCTATTTTTATTCTCATCCTTGTTCCTATTTTTTCATACCTCTATTTTTGTTCATATTTTTGTTCCTTTTCATATTCTTATTCTCATTCATGCCTATTTCTAGAATATTTGCTCTACACCATCTTGTTATGTGACCATCATTATTGCACTTATAACACTTAATGCTATTATTCCTTGGATGTGCAACTGTCTTAGGATTTCTCCTAGTGAAGCCATATCCTCTTTTGTCATTAATACTGCAATTCATTGCCTTATGACCAAAATAATTACACGAGTAGAAATACCCATAGAAAAGTTATTATTTTTCATATACCTCTCTTTCATGAGTCCTGCACTATGAAGCCATGTGTCCAAACCTGTGACATGAAAATCATCTTCCATTGAAGCCTCCTTTTCTTGATCTCATTGGTATCATATTCTTATCATTGTTCCATATGTATCTTATTTGTGCATTTTTCCTCTCTTTGTTGAACTTTTGGTTGTCCAACTCATCCTCTGATGTACCACTTACACTTAAACTATCTTCTTCTAAATTTTCTTCTTCATCAAGACTTGAAGTAGATTCTTTTTCATGTTTCTTTTGAGAATTTCCAAATCCAAGACCTATTTAAAATGATGTTCATTGTTGTCCACGGATTAACTTATCCAAGCTCTTAGAGATATTGTGAAACTATTCATCTTGATAATGGAGTCCTTTAAATCTTCTTTTAGAGTAGCCACTTCTTGTGCTAACTTATCACATTCCAAAATATTTGCTTCTAACTTATCCTTGAACTTGCCTGCCTTAGCCTTTGATTTTTCTAAATCCTCTATGAGTAAAATATTTCTTCATTACATTATTGAAACTGATTTTCAAGCTTAGAGTGTTGTTTTCTAACCTTCTTTACTATTTCAATGGAATATATAAGTTTTCCCTTGAGATCATACTCATTCTCTGCTAAATATTACTCTATTTGTTTGCCTTTGTTCATATCATTACTTCCTTTTGGCTTGTATTCTATAGGATCATCTTCTTTATCTTCCAAAGCCATTAGAATATTCTCATATAGTATTTCAAGTGCATCTTCAAAATCATCATCACTGAAACTATAACCATCCTTAGTAAAATCATCTTCAAGATGTCCAAATTTACCACATCTAAAACACTTGAGAATAACTGTAGTCCTTTTGTTAACTGGATATTTCTCTTCAACTATAAATAGGAATTCATCTCTATCATTTTTTGAAAAAATCTAATCACTATCAATTGAGTACTTACTTGCATTTTTTGTACAGATGCATAGACAAAAGGACAAAGTCCCTCGACAAGTTGACATGATGCATGTACTTGAATGACTCTTCATTGGATGGAACCACATGCACTTGTCCCTCATGCACATACTTGATGCAATGGTGCAATATTGAGGGTATACATTGCATTTCCCTTATCTAGGGAAGTCCTAGAAGGATTTTTTATTGCATCACCCCTTCCAACACATGACACATCATGGGGATGGTCTTATGTCCTACCTTTATAGGAAAAATTATGATACCCACTATGGAGCATATCGCATCATTGAAAGCCCTTAGTGTGTATGATATCGGGATAATTTTGGACTTAGGGATCTTTAGGTTCCCTATAGCCTTTGTAGTGATGATGTTGATCGATGAGATTGTATCTATCATAACCCATTTGAATGGTATATCATTAATTGACGTGATAATATGTAGAGGTGGGTTTGCTAGGGTTGTAGGTACTACCTTGATTTTATGATCATAAAAATAAATCACAGGCTATTGGAATTGCCACACTTGCCCCACAAAGTGTGTGAATGCATTTGGGTTCTAGGGTTGGAGATCGATTGATCTCAGAATTTCCATCAAAGTCTCCCTATGCCTAAGGTTCTATTGTATGAGATTGTAAATTGATAACTTATCCAGAGTCGTTTATAGATTTTGTTCTAGTATACTCTAAATAGTTACCATAGGTCATGCAGAAAGACCTAGAGGATTTTTTTGTACCTGTCTCTACCAAGGTACAATAAATATATTAATGGGTGCCACTAAATATTATGGTTACCCATATCATCGAATCCTAGTTGCCACATTAACTATCTCAACCATTATGATGCATCTCTGGATAGGTGGATCGACCCAGACCTGGTTGACTTGGGTGCCCTGATATCTAGGGGCCTCATGATTTGGAAATGGGTTCTTGAATATACACATGTATCTATTATCAAGAGCTAGTGGGTTTTTGACTTTTAGCTCTCCCTTATCAATCATGTTTTGCATGACATTATTGAATCCTATATAGTTTTTGATGTCATACCCTTGTATTCTATGATATGAGCAGTATTGATCTTCCCTATATCCCTTAGGCTTGGGGATATTAGGGTCCCAAGGATGTACATTAGGAAATTTTATTCTCAACACCTCATTCAACTAATTAAATATTGACTACATCGATTCATATAGAGGTGTAAAATAACGAGGTGGTCGATGCTCCTTGTTTTGATCTTGGTTCTTCTTTGGGTTGTAATTAGTTGATGGGGGGTGAGATTGATAATTCTAGGGTTGATATCCATTACCATCATTTGGCATGGCCAATAAAACCAAATTAACCTGAGTGGGCTTGGCCTGCTTCAGTTTATTTTTTTCATTTTGATTGTTCTTACTCCACTCTTTCTTGTTTCAAAGATTGGGGTCTTCTTCATCAAACTTTATGTCCTCTATAAGCTTAGCTTGAGCTAAGTCTTATTTGAATGATTCATATTGCTATAGTTGTAATAAAAATGAGATGTGTTTTGCACGATTCTTTGTGAACATTCGAATGAGTTATTTAGTGGGAACAAAGAATGATATCTTCGTCATGACTTTTCTCCACCTATCCCCATATTCCATAATTGGCTCATAATAATACTACTTTAAATTAGCTAGATAGGATATGCTCACCTTCTTCTTTGTTCCAAAGGAGAAGTGTTATTGAAAGGCATTCACCAGTTTCTCAAAACTGGTGATGCTATGCTTGGGCAACTAATTGAACCATTGATTTGTTGCACCTAAGAATGTCATGATAAATATTTTGAGCATCAAGGCATTATCTTGCTTAATATGGAAGCACATGTTCATGAAATTCATAACTTGGTCTTGCACGTCTTCCTCTCCCTTGAAATTTTCTAGCCTAGGCATCTCAAAGTGCCTAGGGTATGTAAGACTCGGGACTGAGGGGCATAGAGCTTGGTTATGTATCTTACATAGTGTTGGATTCTGTCCACCCATGTCCTATTTTTTGAGATATTTGACCCTATTAGCAAGTATCTATTATGCCTTCGAAGAAATCATCTCTTGTTCTTGAAAGTTCACTTATGGTGATAAGGGAGGTAATTTCGTATTTTCTTGATTCAAGCGTCTATACTCCTCCCCCATAACCATGGATGGAGGTTCAAGATATGTCTATTCTTGATATTCCATCCCTACCTATTCCTAATTGAATTGTATTTATTTGACGTCTAGGTGTTTTTGATGTTTTGAAGCATGGTGAGTACACTTATTTATTTATCTAGTGCTTCTCTCCTACTAAGAATCAATATGTCTCTCATGTTGGTATTTCTCACCACCTATGTAAATGTCAACTTGAGCTAGCATCTCTGCTAGCTCTTCATGCTCAGCTATTTCCTCTCTCAAGTGTTGCTCATGTAGGTGTAGGTACCTCTTCCATTATTCTTCTTGCTCAATAATTTCTACATGCTCTCGCTCGATGCACAATGCTTCCTCTAACCTACATATATGATCGGACCATCCTACTACTGAAGGTTCATGTCTTTCTAACTCTGTGTGAAAAGTTCTAATATTTAGGCCCCTCGGGGAGGCTCTTGTTGTGTTCTTTCCCTTGTCCACCAAGGAAAATTATTCTATGCATTGTAATCTATGTTGTGTTCCCCCATGGTCAGAGGTAGTGTAGGTGCTTTGGGGTCACTTTGAAGCTTCCCCTAGTTCATTGATGTATCTAGTAGTTATGCTACATGAAATTACTAAAGGAGAATATTTGGTAGCAATGCTTCTTGGAGCTGGTCTCGAGGGGAATCGATCCAAATCATCAAGTTGTCTAGTTCTCCACGGTTGATTCCATGGAGTCCCATTGGCACTAATGAGCTCATAATCTAGGGGTACCCTCCCATATGCAAGGAGACTATAGGATGTCCTATGTATATGACTAAGCATAGCCCTAATGTCTTACCCCTTAGGGAGTTGATCTGTCCTATGTGTATCATGTGAAGATTAGGGTTGTGCAACCCCTGCATGCCTATGTGATGATGAAGGTCTTGCTACCTCATCATGTCAATGTGATGATGGAGGAATTGATGACTTCGTATGTCTATGAAATGAGGTAGGTCATGATTTCTCTGCATGTCGATGTGACAAGAGAGGTCACGATGCCTTTGCATGTCTATGTGACGAGGGAGGTTGTGATGAATCTATGTGTCTTAGTGATGAGAGAGGCCATGAGGTCTCCTCATGTCTATATGAGGAATGAGGTCTTGAGGCATCCTTATGTCTATGTGATGAGGAACCAAGATGTGGCTCTATCACTAGGGTTTCTTTAGGAGTCCCCCAAGGGTTGAGTTGTCACCCCTAGAACTTGCCAAACTTTTTTTGGTGAAACTATGGGTGGGTGGATAAATGCTAGTGTGACTGTGAGTGTGTGGAGCATCTATTTCTACCTCGATGTTGGATCGAGGGTGGTTTCTCTATGTGTATACCATGGTAACTTATGAGTTATCTTCTTAAGTAAATTCCAAACCACAAAAACAAAGCAAGCATATGTTTATCTCATTTAAAGATTTATGTGTGTGTTCCCTAAACTGTTTTGTGCATTTTTGTTTTTTGAATATATATAAGCTAACTCTCATCATGTTTTGCACTTTTTTTGGATGGTATACTTAAATTTTTTAAAGGATTTCACCTATATACTTTCACAATACAAATATGGTAGTGATATCCATACTCAATGAGGTAGCATAGGTACTACCAACCCTCACCTAGCACACCGTGCATAGCGATACACCCCTCAAAGAGGAATGCATGATTTTGCATGGAATAGATAGTTCTTGGGTTATCCTTGGCCATGGACGGGTCCCCATGGTACTCTTTATCATGATCCAATCAAGTGGTAGTGACCTCCACTGTTGGTATTGATCAACGGGTTGGATGTAAGATCCCAACACTGCTAATATTAAAAATAAGACATGATGTGTGTGTGGGGTTATTTTTAACATTGCATGTAAAAAAAAGGCATCACCAAAAAAACATCATGTTTCCTATATGCCTAAGATAAAAGATGTTTCATTTCAAAAATATGCATGTATTTAGCTTATATGAACTTCAGATAATGCATTATACTTTATGGATTAATGGCCACTGGTTGGTCCACATGCAAGAAAACTAAATGCATAGTAGCCTAGCATGCTAGAGACTAGGGTAGACCCTAAAAGTAGAGACCTGATGTTCCTAGAAGTGCCTAGAGTAAACTAAAGAAAACTCTAAGGAACATCCAATGTATTCTCTTTTTCCATTTTTATTTATATTTTCCATAATGAAAAACATGATTTTAGTTGTTTTTCTAAAAAAAAATTACATATAGAAAAACACAAAGAAATAGAGAGCTACCAACCTCAAATCCCGATCTGATGATGGAAATTTTTCCCTCTACTGCACTTCTCTTCTAGCCATTGTTGACAATAGTAGCTATTTTTAGCCACTGACTATAGAAGCGGCTAAGATATATTGGTTTCTGTTGACCAAAGTGAACAAAACTTGTTGGTCGCTATCAACTAGAGTGGCCAAACCTGCCCACAAAAAAACATGTAAATATTAGTAAATCAACAAAAAATAAAAACCTAGTGGGGGTCCCATCGTGATCACCATCCATGTGACCTATATAAGTGTGCACCATGATTGCCCTACTTTCAATGTTATCATTATATCGAATACAAAAGTAAAGGAAGCACATAAGCACATATAATGCAAAAATAACAAGTATGTTGGCAATTTTGGGTACTTTGGGTACATTGCCTTTGCTCAAATGTATAATTTGTCATTGATGTCAAGAAGCTCTTGAAGGAATTTGATTTTATGTCAAATAATTTGTTTTGATGAAGGTTACGACATGATAGTTTCAAAGGTCTTTTGCAAACCCCAAGTTGGCAGGTTTAAAGATTACAGGTGGATGCATTGGTTTAATGCATTTGGGTCCAGGAGGAAGTATTTATTTAAATAATTAAAAACCTTTTTAAGGTTCCATTTAATTATTTTTAAATAAATATTAAATTATTATTTGCAATGGGTTCTCCTAATCCATGGCGCAAATGGCTTAACTAGGTGGGCGCTATGTTTTTAGATTGTGGGCGCTAGCCAAGACCTTCGCCGACGTGTTAAACTCCTCGCCGATGTCAAAGAGCTTATGGTAAATTGCATATAAATATCCCTCGATGAAAACAAAGATTCATCCCATCCAAATTTTGAAAGGAGTTGCTCGCTATAAATTCGACTATGTCTTTGCTGATTTTCGTGGATCCGCTATTCGTCTGTCTGCACTCATCGTTTGTCGAATTCATCATAAAGTTTATCGTCGTCGTGTCATGGTAGAGGAAAGGAAGGGAATATGGTTTCATTTTATCCCTGGCACAGAAGGATCAAGGTTAACAGCATGAGGTTTAAACCTCACTGGGTGCCTTTGGTGCACTGGTAGCGGCTAGGTTGTTGGTGCGATACCCAAATGGGGAGTTTCGTGTTCGAATATCGCGAAAGTGTTTTTCGTCGTGAAGTGGACGCAACAGGTGGAGTTAGAATTCGTGCACAAATTTCTCCATAGATATTTTTGATGTTGGCTAAGGTATTTTCGAAATTAATTTTTGCTATGTGTTTTTGCAGATGGAGGAAGTTTGTTAAAGGGAAAAACAACTTAGGAGTTATAAGGAGTGTAAAGCTTGTTTGTATTTTGATAAAAGATTCTTTTTGAAGATGTTGTTGAAATATCTTATTGCATTCTTATGAGAGATAAATTTTATTTGTGATAAGACTATAAGGGATAAATAAGGTGTATAAGGGTTAAATATTTCTTGTAATGTTGAGAGTGCTTTTGGTTGATTATGGAAATGAAAGCATGATGTTTTAAGTTCAATTGCTTCTTGTGTGGAGTTATGAAACCTTAAGTGGGCAGATTTGAGATTGACATTTGCTTTCATTAAATTGGTAATAATCAAGCTATTCTTTACTTGGTTAAAGTGTCGGGATTACTCCTTTGTTGATGATTTGAAAATTTGTTTTGTTGTGAGTTGAGTTGGTGGATGCTTTTGTTCAAACAATATTGGAGAGAAAAGGAGTTCTACTTGTTTTCTTTTCTGATGTTGATTGTGAAATGCTTCAAGGTTATGTTTTGAGGTGAATGGAGTTGATTGAACCTTGTTTGATGAGCATTGTTGTTGAAGCCCTAATTGATGGTGAAAAGAACATGAGTATCATTGTTATGTGATTCTTTGCATAGTTGGCAATTGTTGGGGTTTCATGTTCTTGAAAGAAAGCATTCTATCCTATCCATTTCAGATATTGAGTTGAGTTTTTAGATTTGAGATTGAGTTTGAGTTGAGTTGATTTGAGTTGAGTTTTGAGATTGGGAGTTGAGTATAGAACATATTTAGTCTCTAACATTTCTCTTTATGCTTCTATGAGTTTGACAAATCACATTGGGTCTCTAACAATTCACCTTATGATTTACTACTAAGAAAGTTTTTCTTAGTGAGCTTGTTGAGGTTTTGGACAGGTTTCGGTGGGGACTTGTGAGTAGTTTTGGACAGGTTCCGGTGGGGACTTGTGAGCAGGTTTTGGACAGGTTCCGGTGGGGAATTGTGAGCAAGTTTTGGATAGGTTTTGGTGGGGACTTGTGAGCAGTTTTGGACAGGTTCTAGTGGGGACATGTGAGCAAATTTGGATAGGTCCTAGCAGAGGACTTGTGAGCTGAGTTTTGATAGTTCTATTAGAGAACTTGAGGACAAAGGAGCACTGGTTCTTTGAGAAGAACCTGAGGACAAATTTTGCAAGTCTTTGAGAAGTCTTGTGTGCAGAGGATTGATTTTTTCAAGCGTTGGACAGTTCTGATAGACAGAGGAAGACTTGTACTAGACTGACTAACTGTGTTTGGTACAGGTTGCTGAGCTGCTATGGACATGATCATAGAAGGCATAGGTATCTTAGGCTAAGCATTAATGATAGGAGGTATTCTATGGAAAGGAGTTCCACGTGCTGGCAAGAGGTAGAGGCAGTTGATATTCTAAGGGATCATTTCCAGAGCAGAGGGGAAGGTATCTCCTTTGAGCAGAGGCTCATAAATTTTGATTGGGGGAAGGTATCTCTTTTGGTCCGAGGTTCATAAACATTGTAATTGGGAAGGATTCCGAAAGAACTTTGAGGAAATTTTTTGAGAAAATTTTTGTGGATGTAGCCCAACCATTTTGGGTGAACCACATTAAAAATGGGTCTTCAATGTGTGATGCTTTCTATCTTGATTAATGTTGTGTTGATTCCACTGCTATCTAAAGTTAAAATTATTAATTGGTTAAGTCTTATACTGTTCACCCCCCCATCTTAGTATAAGTCCATGTTATTCAATTGGTATCAGAGCAGGTCTCTCGAGAAAGAGCCTAACAGCTTGGAGAAGGATCTATCAAAGGAACATACAGATTCAGAAAGATATGAAGAGGTTGAGTTCGATCTCAAAGGTGAATTCTTCTTGGCTTTAAGAAAGCTTGAGAAATTTAGGGAAGAGAATTTTGTTCTCAAGCATCAATGTCAGGAAGAAGAGATAGAAAGATCAGAATTGTCTCAGAGTATTATAGACTTCAAAATTCTAGTTGAATAAGGAAAGAAGGTTGAACAGGTTCTGACAGAGGTTCTCAAAGGAAAGGAAGCTGATTGCAAGAAACTAGAAGAAGAGGTTATGTCTCTTAGAGTGAAGTTGGAACAGTTGGCTCTCAGACAAAATACTTCATGTGAAAAGCAAAAGAAGGATGGTATCACCATTCAAGAAATAGGGGCTTCAAGCAAGATCAATATTCACTCTGAAGAGCAGTGGATTCCAGTTGGTCACAAGAAGAACAATCATCCAAGGCATCAAAACAGGTTACATAATACTTTCCATGGCTATTGTTTTTCTTGCAAGAAATTTGGTCACAAAGCTATGCATTGCAATAAGTCCGTGAATAGCCATAGTAATGAAAATGTTAACTCTTTTGCACATCTTATGAATAAAGATGTCATGTGTTACAAGTGCAATAATTTTGGGCATATAGCAAGGATATGCAGTTTGGATAGATCTAGCCTTGAGTTCACTAAAAAGAGAAATGAGATCAAATCTAAGTCAATGATAGTTCAAACTGCTTTTCATGCTCAATACAAAGTAGAGAAATGGTATCTTGATAGTGGTTGTTCAAAACATATGACTGGTGAAAAGGAAAATTTTTTGGTCTTAAAAGAAACAAACAGAGGAACAATCAGTTTTGGAGATAACAAGTTAGCTAAAATCTGTGGTAAAGGGACTCTTAGTTTGGATGGGAAATCCAAAATAGAAAATGTGCTTTATGTAGAAGGCCTAAGACATAATCTTCTAAGTGTGAGTCAAATTTGTGATCAAGGGCACATAGTATCTTTATTTTCAGATAGATGTGAGATAAGTAAAGAAAAAAATGGAAAACTCATTGCTAGTGCTACAAGGACTCCAAACAATCTTTACATGCTAAGTGAGATAAAAAAGGAAAAGTGTTTTCTAACTCAAGAATATGAGAGTTGGTTATGGCATAAAATATTGGGGCATTTGAGCTTTGATAATCTTGTCAATATTAGTAACAAGAAAGCAATTAGAGACTTGCCCAAAATAAAAAGGCCCCATAACATCGTTTGTGGTCCTTGTCAACATCAAAAACAGACCAGAACCAGTTTCAAATCAAAAAGGTATACTTCTTCAAAACCATTGGATCTTATTCATACTGATTTATGTGGCCATACCAGAACTCGGAGCATTCAAGGAGAAAGCTACTTCATGTTGTTTATAGATGATTATTCTAGAATGACTTGGGTTACTTTTATCAAAGAAAAATCTAAAGCTTTTGAAAAATTTAAAGCTTTCAAAGAAATGATTGAAAATGAGACTGACAAGAGAATCAAATGTTTAATATCAGATAGAGGAGGAGATTTCACTTCAAATGAATTTGTGGAATACTGTGAACAACAAGGAATCAAAAGAGAATATTCAGTAGTAAGAACTCCTCAACAAAATGGAGTAGTTGAAAGGAAAAATAGAACTATTGAAAATATGACTAGAGCTATGTTAAATGAGTCAAAACTTTCAGATGGCTTTTGGAAAGAGGCAGTCAAGACAACAGTATACATTATCACCAGGTCCCAAATTAGAGTCAATCATCATAAAACTCCTTATGAGTTGTGGAAAGGAAGACCAGCTATAGTAAAATACTTCAAAGTGTTTAGGAGTAAGTGCTTCATTAGAAGGGAAGATCAGAATTTGGGTAAGTTTGATCCTAGATGTGATGATGGAATCTTTCTTAGGTATTCCAACAAAATAAAGGCCTACAGATGCTTCAACAAAAGAACTCATACAGTTGTAGAGAGCATAATTGTAACAGTTGATGAAAAGACAGGGATAAGAGAACCAGTCCAGGATCTCGGTGATGAAATTTGTCAAGAAGATTTCAGAGAGGTTTCAGATGAAGAAGAGGAAAGACAACAACTGCTGCCCAAAACTCCTTCATGATATGTTCAGAAACATCATCCCAAATATTTGATCATTGGTGATCCAAATAGCATACAAACAAGAAGAAGAGTCATTCCCTCACATGATTCTACAAATGTTTCATTATTATCTCAGATTGAGCCAAAATATTTTAGTGAAGCATGTGCAGATAAGTTTTGGGTAAAAGCAATGGATGAAGAACTAAATCAAATAAAGAAAAGTGAAACTTGGGAATTGGTTCCAAGACCTAAGGACAAGAATGTCATTGGCACAAAATGGATATTCAAAAATAAACTCAATGAGGATGGAAAGATTGTCAGAAACAAAGCTAGGTTAGTCTGCAAAGGTTATGCTCAAGTAGAAGGTGTTGATTTCGAAGAGACGTTTGCTCCTGTTTCTCGTCTTGAAGCTCTCAGAATGTTTTTGGCCCTTTTAAGCTTCAAATCATTCATGGTATATCAAATGGATGTAAAGTCAACTTTTCTAAATGGGGTGTTGGTAGAAGTCTACATAGAACAGCCAGAAGGAGTGTCTCTCTCAGAATAGTTAGACTATGTGTGTAAACTAAAAAAGGCCTTGTATGGGTTAAAGCAAGCACCTAGGGCTTGGTACTCAAGACTTGACAGATATCTTCATGATCAAGGCTTCAGGAAAGGTGTGGTAGATAGCAATTTGTATATTAAGAATGAAGGTGATGATATGCTAATTATGGTTGTCTATGTTGATGATATTATTTTTGGGGGAAATAATACTCAGATGTGCAAATATTTTGCTAACACCATGCAGAAGGAATTTGAGATGTCTATGATTGGAGAGCTATCATTATTTTTAGGTCTTCAGATTGCTCAATCAAAAGATGGTGTATTTCTCTCTCAAGGAAAGTATATCAAAGAAATGTTGAAGAAATTTGGGATGATGGACAACAAACCAGTGTGTACTCCAATGATTACAGGGTGCAAGATGAGTAAATATGATGAATGTCCAGTGGTAGATCAGAGGTTGTACAGATCAATGATTAGCATTTTATTATATGTTATAGCTACCAGACCAGATATCATGCAGGTAGTTGGGTTAGTAGCAAGATTTCAGGCATCTCCTAAAGATTCTCATGTTATAGTAGTTAAGAGGATATTCAGATATTTGAAGGGCACTATGGACTTTGGGCTTTTGTATCCCAAAGGTGATGATTTCATTTTCATAGCTTATACAGATGCAAACCGGGCAGGCAGTATTGATGACAGGAAAAGCAGGAAAAGCACTAGTGGTGGAGCATTCTTTCTGGGAAAGAGTTTGGTTTCTTGGCTAAGTAAGAAACAACCTTCATTTTCCTTATCTATAGTAGAGTCTGAATACATAGCAGCAGTGGCTGGGTGTACACAAGTTTTATAGATGAAAACCACCTTGGAGGATTTCAAAATCAAGCATGAACAACCCATCTCCATACTTTGTGATAATACAAGTGCCATAAGTATTTCCAAAAATCTGGTAATGCATTCAAGGACAAAGCATATTTCCATAAAGTATCACTTTCTAAGGGAGAAAGTGCAATACAAGCAGGTCAAGGTAGTGTATGTGTCTACTAAAGAGCAGATTGCAGATATCTTCACCAAACCTCTTCCAAGAGATACGTTTGAGTATCTAAGGGAGAAATTGGGAGTTTTACTCCCACCCCAGAATTAATTACCTTATCAACAGGTGGGGGAGGGACTAAGCTAAGAGGCTCATTCTTAGTCCTGAGCCCCAAAGGTGGCCATTTGCCATCGATGATAAAGGGGGAGAGATATGAGTAAGGAGGAGAGCTTCAAAGTGAAGAGGAAAGCTTCAAGTCAGGGGCAGAAAAACTTCAAAGGAAGATTCTCATTTGTGGGCACAGTTTCTCAGTTGTTAGCACACTTGGTTTTAGTTTTGGCTCTTGAGAAGTGTTTTCAGTAAAGGTTTGCCATCAATGACAAAGGGGGGTATTGTTGGAAATTTTGGATACTTTGGGTACATTGCCTTTGCTCAAGTGTGTAAGTTGTCATTGATGTCAAGAAGCTCTTGAAGGAATTTGATTTGATGTCAAATAATTTGTTTTGATGAAGGTTACAGCATGACAGTTTCAAAGGTCTTTTACAAACCCCAAGTTGGCAGGTTTAAAGATTACAGGTGGATGCATTGGTTTAATGCATTTGGGTCCAGGAGGAAGTATTTATTTAAATAATTAAAAACCTTGTTAAGGTTCCATTTAATTATTTTTAAATAAATATTAAATTATTATTTGCAATGGGTTCTCCTAATCCATGGTGCAAATGGCTTAACTAGGTGGGCACTATGTTTTTAGATTGTGGGCGCTAGCCAAGACCTCCGTTGACGTGTTAAACTCCTCACCAAAATCAAAGAGCTTATGGTAAATTGCATATAAATCTCCCTCAACGAAAACAAAGTTTCATCCCATCCAAATTTTGAAAGGAGTTTCTCGTTGTAAATTCGACTGTCTTCACTGATTTTCGTGGATCCGTTGTTCGTCTATCTGCACTCGTCGTTTGTCAAATCCATCGTAAATTTTATCATCGTCGTGTCATGATAGAGGAAAGGAAGGGACTGTGGTTTCATTTTATCCTTGGTGTAGAAGGATCAAGGTTAACAATGTGAGGTTTAAACCTCATCGGGTGCCTTTGGTGTACCGGTAGTGGCTAGGCTATTGGCGCGCTACCATAACGGGAGGTTTTGTGTTCGAATATCGTGAAAGGGTTTTTTGTCATGAAGTGGACATAGCAGGTGGAGTTAGAATTCATGCGCAAATTTCTCCATAGCAATTGTTGATGTTGGCTAAGGTATTTTCAAAATTAATTTTTGCTAAGTGTTTTTGTGGATGGAGGAAGTTTGTTAGAGGGAAAAATAGATTAGGAGTTATAAGGAGTGTAAAGCTTGTTTGTATTTTGATAAAATATTATTTTTGAAGATTTTTTTGAAATATCTTATTGCATTCTTATGAGAGATAAATTTTATTTGTGATAAGACTAGAAGGGAGAAATAAGGTGTATACGGGTTAAATATTTCTTGTAATGTTGAGAGTGCTTTTGGTTGATTATGGAAATGAAAGCATGATGTTTTAAGGTCAATTGCTTCTTGTGTGGAGTTGTGAAACCTTAAGTGGGCAGCTTTGAGATTGACATTTGCTTTCATTAAATTGGTAATAATCAAGCTATTCTTTACTTGGTTAAAGTGTTGGGCTTACTCCTTTGTTGATGATTTGAGAAGTTGTTTTGTTGTGAGTTGAGTTGGTGGATGCTTTTGTTCAAACAATATTGGAGAGAAAAGGAGTTCTACTTGTTTTCTTTTTTGATGTTGATTTTGAAATGCTTCAAGGTTGTGTTTTGAGGTGAATGGAGTTGATTGAACTTTGTTTGATGAGCATTGTTGTTGAAGCCCTAATTGATGGTGAAAAGAACATGAGTATCATTGTTATGTGATTCTTTGCATAGTTGGAAATTGTTGGGGTTTCATGTTCTTGAAAGAAAGCATTCTATCCTATCCATTTCAGATATTGAGTTGAGTTTTTAGATTTGAGATTAAGTTTGAGTTGAGTTGATTTGAGTTGAGTTTTGATATTGGGAGTTGAGTATAGAATATATTGAGTCTCTAACAATTCTCTTTATGCTTCTATGAGTTTAACAAATCACATTGGGTCTCTAACAATTCACCTTGTGATTTCCTACTAAGAAAGTTTTTCTTAGTGAGCTTGTTGAGGTTTTGGACAGGTTTCGGTGGGGACTTGTGAGCAGGTTTTGGACAGGTTTCGGTGGGGACTTGTGAGCAGGTTTTGGACAGGTTTCGGTGGGGACTTATGAGCAGGTTTTGGATAGGTTCCGGTGGGGACTTGTGAGTAGTTTTGGACAGGTTCTTGATGTAGGATGAAAAATGCACAAAGATCCCAAATTCCAAATTTTCATTCAACAATCTAGAAATACATACATTAACAGCCCATAGGCTTTATAGTAACCAGCGCTCGGCTTGGTCTTCAACTAAACTCTACGTGCCATCTTCCAATCCACCCCCTATCCTATTACAATGCTAGGGTTTTTATAGAGGTCCCGACCCTCTGAATCATTATTGCACAAAATGTGGATCACCATAACCGCTCCATGCTTTCGCTCTGCACGGCCTCTGTCACTGTCGTCTAACTCCTATTCACTATTAGATTTCTTCGGACGACTCTTCGTCTTCACCCACTTTCAACGCCCCTTGGTGCCATGTGTCATCCCGTGCTACCATGTGTCCTATAACAGTCCCTAAAAATAACACCTGTCATGGTTTCACGACGTCTCCTCCTTCTTTCGCGTCTTCTACTCCTGTCGCGATATCGTGACATGTCACGATATCATGACATTTTGGCTTCCCTATGATCCTTCTCTATTTTTGTCATGATATCGTGACATGTCATGATATTGTGATGTTTTCCCTTCATCTCGCCTTTCTTGCCTTCGGGTCGTGATATCGTGACATGTCACGATATCATGACATCTTCCTCCAATGCTACCTTTCTTGACTTCAAGTCACGATATCACGACGTCTTCTCTTTATCATTGCCTTTCTTACCTGCGGGTCATGATATCATGACATGTCACGATATCACGATATTTGCCTTCTGATGCCCCCGCTTTCTTGCTCCTTGTCATGATTTCATGATAGTCGCGATTTCACGACATGTCGCAAAATCGTGACATTTCCAACTGCTCTACCCCGGTTGCTCTCTTTTGTCGTGATTTCACGACAGTCATGATTTCATGACATGTCATGAAATCGTGACATTCCAACTGCTCTGCCTCGGCTATCTATTCCTTGTCATGATTTCACAATAGTAACGATTTTGTAACATGTCACGAAATTATGACATTCCACAGCGTCTCCCCTTTGGCTGCTCCCTTGTCATGATTTTGTGATAGTCGTTATTTCGTGACATGTCATGAAATCATGACATTCCAAAAATGTCTCCCCTTTGGCTGCCCCCTTGTCATAATTTCATGACATGTCGTGAAATTGTGACATTACCATAAGCGTCCTCCCTTGGCTACTCTCCATCGCGATATTGCGATAGTCATGATTTCACAACACATCGTGAAATCATGGCCCTTTTAGTGGCATTTTCTCTCTCATGTTGACTGTCGTGATTTTGCGACGTAGTGAAATCATGACCATTTTTGCACTGCACTTTCTATTTCCCCTTCTCGACTTGCAAACACTTAGAAAAATTTTGGTTGATGCAAGATTGCACTGTTGCCACCCGATGTTCCTGCATCAGACACCCGAGGTTGGTGGAGAAGTGATCTTCACTTCTGCACTATCTGGTTACTGCCTTCTATAGCACCTCCAAACGTTCATCTACCTCTGTAGCCTACTTCAAATCCGTTTCCTGGCCTCTACTTCTCAGTTTATCCTCGTGCTTTCTGCGCTGCTCCTCTTGCCTCTGTAATTTTATTCTGAGCCACTCCTCTTGTAGGGCTTTCAATTGCCTCTACAATGCCTCAAACTCTTCCATTGTCATCATATCTCTCTCACTACCATGAATTCTTTGTGGAGGCATTCTATTCACTCTCTCACACGCGCTTCAATAGATCCTAGTGTAACTGCCTCACGTTCAATGATCTGTTACACACTAAGGAACTTTTGGCTCTGATACCATTAATGAGGGACAAAAAATGCACACAAATCCCAAATTCTAAATTTTCATTCAACAATCTGGAAATACATACATTAACATCCCGCAGGCTTTATAGTAATCAGCGCTTAGCTTGGTCTTCAACTAAACTCTACGTGCCATCTTCCAATCCACCCCCAATCCTATTATAATGCTAGGGTTTTTATAGAGGTCCCGAACCTCTGAATATTTATTACACAAAATGTGGATCACCATAACCGCTCCATGCTTTCGCTCTACAAGACCTCTGTCACTATCATCTAACTCCTATTCACTATCAGATTTCTTCACATGACTCTTCGTCTTCACCTACTTTCAACACCCCTTGGTGCCACGTGTCGTCCCGTGCTGCCACATGTCCTTCTATAACGGTCCCTAAAAATACCGCCTATCGCGGTTTCGCAATGTGTCCTCCTTCTTCTGCATCTTCTCCTCCTATCACGATATCACGATGTGTCGCAATATCGTGACATGTTATGATATCATGACGTTTTGGCTTCCCTACACTCCTCTCTTTTGGTCATGATATCGCAACATGTCGTGATATTGCAACATTTTCCCTTCATCTTGCCTTTCTCACATTTGGATCACGATATCGTGACATGTCACGATATCGTGGCATCTTCCTCCAATGCTGCCTTTCTTGACTTCAAGTCATGATATCGCGACGTCTTCTCTTTATCATTGCCTTTCTTACCTGTGAGTCGTGATATCACGACATGTCATGATATCACGACATTTGCATTCTGATGCCCTTGCTTTCCTGCTCCTTGTCATGATTTCATGACAGTCACGATTTTGCGATAGTCGCAATTTTGCAACATGTCACAAAATCACGATATTTCCAAGCTGCTCTGCTCGGGCTGCTCTCTTTTGTCATGATTTCATGACGATCACAATTTTGTGACATGTCATGAAATCATGACATTTCCAACTGCTCTGCCTCGGCTATCTATTCCTTGTCACGATTTTGTGATAGTCGCGATTTCACGACATGTCGCAAAATCATGACATTCCACAACGTCTCCCCTTTGGCTGCTCCCTTGTTGTAATTTCATGACAGTCATGATTTCGTGACATGTCACGAAATCGTGACATTCCAATAGTGTCTCCCCTTTGGCTGCCCCCTTGTCGCGATTTCATGACAGTCACAATTTTGCGACATGTCACGAAATCATGACATTACCATAAGCATCCTCCCTTGGCTGCTCTCCATCGTGATATCACGACGGTCATGATTTCATGACACATCACAAAATTGTGGCCCTTTCAATGGCATTTTATCTCTCCTACTAACTGTCGTGATTTTGCAACGTAGCGAAATCGTGACCGTTTTTGCGCTGCACTTTCTCTTTCCCCTTCTCGACTTGCAAACACTTAGAAAAATTTTGGTTGATGCAAGATTGCACTGTTGCCATCGGATGCTCCTGCATCAGTTATGGTGGGGACTTGTGAACAGATTTGGACAGGTCCTAGCAGAGGACTTGTGAGCTGAGTTTTGATAGTTCTATCAGAGAACTTGATGATAGAGGAGCACTAGTTCTTTGAGAAGAACCTGAGGACAGATTTGGCAAGTCTTTGAGAAGGCTTGTGTGCAGAGGATTGATTTGTTCAAGCGTTGGAAAAATCTGACAGACAGAGGAAGACTTCTACTAGACCGATCGATCGTGTTCGGTATAGTTTGTTCGAGCCTACCGTGGACATGATCATAGAAGGCAAAGGTCTCTTAGGCTAAGCATTGAGGACGGGGAGGTCTTCGGTGGAAAGGAGTTCCACATGCTAGCAAGAGGTAGAGGCAGTTGATCTTCTGAGGGATCATTTCTAGAGTAGAGGGGAAGGTATCTCCTTTGAGCAGAGGCTCATAAATTTTGACTGGGGGAAGGTATCTCCTTTGGGCCGAGGCTCATAAACATTGTAATTAGGAAGGATTCCCAAAGAAATTTGAGGAAATTTTTAGAGAAAAGTTTTATGGATGTAGCCTAGCCATTTTGGGTGAACCACGTTAAAAATGGGTCTTCAATGTGTGATACTTTCTATCTTGATTAATGTTGTGTTGATGCCACTGCTATCTAAAGTTAAAATTATTAATTGGTTAAGTCTTATACTGTTCACCCCCCCCTCTCAGTATAAGTCCATGTTCTTCAAAGTAATAAAATATCCTTTTATTAATGCTTCCATATCTCGGTTACATGTACATCCCTCTCATGGATACTCTTTGTGGTAAAATATATTAGAAGTGGGGAAATGATGAATGTATCCCTTGTAAGGGGATGGTGCACCTTTGCAAGCCTCCCAATATTTCACACCAAACTGTCTGAGGGCTTATAGAGGCCTCCTTTTCTTGATCTCATCCTGGAGGGATCTTATGCTCTAGATGCTTTAAACTGGTCCTATGAATCTGTATCTCTAGGTATGGAAATAATAGATCACAGTAAGTAGTACGGGCCACCTCTCTCAAAGAGTCTTTTTATTAGAAAATATGATAAATAATATACATGATCATGATAATAATAAATCATAAGCATAAACCAAATAATAAATGCATTGAAAGCTTAGGAATACGATGTATACATTTAAGAATTAAAATTTGAGCTACAAAACAATTAAATAAATCAAACAGTAATGGATCTATGCTAGAAAAAATGGAAATAATGTCTAATGCCCTAAAATATGCCTACGGTCCACTATCCAAGATAGCGGCCATGATACAAAGTTCTTCTCCTTGATAATCAAGGGCTATAGTACTCTCTCCTTTGTTCCAATTGATGTTCAAGGGTCACATGTTGTATCTAGTACATTTATGGATGGTGGGGAATAATGGATCTAAATACTAATGTGTGGATGTGCTTCAGTTGGATGATGCTCCAATGCTCCTCCAAAGGGCGTAGATTGGATCTCCATTTTTATAGGGCTTCACTGCACACAATGTACTATACCATTTGGGCTTTAGTACATTTGGATTGAAGGTTGAATCTTGGGCAGATTAATTGTTTTAGCTGCCAAGAGGTACTAAAACAAAGAGTCCATGGACTATGCAATGGGCATGAACTATCGCTTGGGACAAAACTTTTGATTTGCCCTTGATTATTCTGGTTTTCCTTGTTATAGTTCCTAGGTGTGGCATAGTAATTGGGTTTTTGAGGCATTGTGGGTTGCACTAGCCTTGGGACACTAATAAAATCTTGATTGATTGTTGTTGGATGAGGCTGTGCTGGGATATTCTTAGCATTCTTGTTCCACTCCTTGTGAGGCTTCACAATTTCTCCCTCTTGAATCTTGATGTCTTCAATTGTTCTAGATTGTGCTAGGGCATATTCAAGAGTCAGATATTGTTGTAGTTGCAACAACAAGGAGATCATATTTAGGTAGCTCTTGGAAAAAATCTGAGTCAACTCTGACATGGGGAGTAGATATGGTAGCTTGGTAAGAAATGCTCAGCATCTATTGCCATAATTTTCTATTCAATCATCATCATATTGTTTCAACCTAGTGAGATCAACTAGTGTAACCTTCTGCTTGGTATTGAAGGTGAAGTATTCTAGGAATGCGTCTACGAGTTGATCCAAATTGTGGATGCTATGATTTGGGAGTTGGGTAAACCACTCTGTGGCTAGGCCAGATAGGGTAGTCATGAATTTCCATAAAATAAAAGCATTGTTATCCTAGATGCTAAAGCATTGGCTCAAGAACCTAGTAACATGATCCTATGCATATTTTTATCCCTTAAAGGTAGCCAAATGAGGCATCTTAAACTACTCTAGATAAGAAGGGGTAGGCATCAAAAGATTAAAGGGCTTACTACATAGCTGGTTCAAAGTGGGATTTTGATATCTAGGCCTAGAGGTCTTGTTCTCTACTAACTCTAAGCAATCTAGCAGTGCCCTATATGCATCAGAGGATTTGATCTCTTCTTTTCTTATCCTACGATGGAGGATGAGGATCATCAAGCCTATTTTATGGTGGTGGTATGTCACCCCATGCCTTGATAAGGCATTTCCAAATATTCCACCTCTAGCTCATGCTCGATATAAGCCCCATAAGTAATCTGCTAGGTTGACCTATATAGAGGGGTAGTTGCCTGTAGTGGGTGCCCTATATTTGGCATGAGAGGTAAGTTTTGATCTTGTCTAGGAGGTTGTAGAGGTAACATTGGATAAGACCTAGGAGACCTATATCAAATGAGAGCGGGTTGCCTTATATGGACTTCCTATATGTATGTTCTAGGGGTAAGGACCCTCTCATGCAAAGGTTTTTGGAACAACTCATTGGTTTACCATTCAATTCTTTCTTTCTAAAGTTAATGCAAACAATTTAGTTGCTCTTTGTCTTGATGAAGCTGATTAAAATGTGCTTGGTGTTCCACAAATATTGCAACCACTTGATTGATTTATTCC
The DNA here is from genome assembly GCA_028583015.1 of Wollemia nobilis. Taxonomy (NCBI): domain Eukaryota; kingdom Viridiplantae; phylum Streptophyta; class Pinopsida; order Araucariales; family Araucariaceae; genus Wollemia; species Wollemia nobilis. The sequence goes on from JAQPPZ010017033.1 coordinate 7,361,151, forward strand.
ATTATGTTGTGCCTAGGAGACCTAGGAGTCTCACCCTGAGGTCGACCTCATTTAAGATAGTCTACAATATTCATCGTGCTCTTCCCTCGATCGAGGGTAGTCACATTTACTTGAGTTTTGGGCCTAGTTATATGATTTTTATACTCAATGGGAATAGAGGCACATTGTAATTGCATGGTATACTGCTCTTGAGTATAATCAAGGATTTCATCCTATCTTCCTTCATGGATGAGGAAAGGAAGTGTTGAGTTCACTCATCCTTAGCGATGAGTATCATACTCATCCTATTGTCTAGGTGTTGGTAATGAATCCGCTTAGTCATATAAAATGCACCCTAGACCCGGCCAACATTGAAAGGCTGAGAGAAAGAGAAGTCTCTCGGGCCAATCTCTAGAGAGGGCTGGCTCCCAAACTAATCTAAACTGGTTTTAAGGTTCAGGGTTAGAGATAACAAAAAGAGATGGAAATATGGCTGAAGCCGACATTTGATAGGGAGAAAAACCATAGATAGAAAATAACCTCAACCTAAATCCTAAAGAAAAGCAGCAACTGATTCTTAGAATGCATATACAAAAATTGGATCAAACGTTGACTATAAGTTTATCTTCAATTATACTTCAAATGTTCGAATGAAAACATAGCCAAATTCAGAATAGCAGAATTCAACTTATATTTTAGCATTGGACTAAGTAGAAGTGAATTACATAGAAAGCATCACATGAACATCAATTTGGATCACCAACTCAAAAGACTCTAAGAATAGAGCAAAATGCATTTAGGATTTTTGCTTTAATTTTTGCAAAAAGGTCCTCGCCCATTTTTCTTGAGATGTACATTAGTATTTATAGAGGTCTTCCCTCTCTCTTTTGAATCACAACATTTAAACATAAAATAGATTTTGAAGGGGAGATCCACAAAATATGCACTTGAAAAGAGAAACAATCCCCGTGAATCTGCCTCGGAGAAATCACATTCCCTGCTTTTATGGATCAAGTTTGAAAAATCAAACAGAAACAAGGGACCTGATTTCTTCATTAAATGACTATTCTCGAGCATGCTTAAAGTGTTAGGAGATCACGAACAAGAGATTTTAATACCGAAGGCATCTTTAATTTTGGTGTCTTTGAAAACTGTATGCCTTAACATGTTCTTCCTTCTTGCACTGATTGCCATATTAAATTTTGGAGAGCTTTGATATAAAATTAAATGTTGGGAAACATTTAATCTTGGAGCCTCTTTGACCTTGATCTCAAAACCAATTACTTATGCAATATGAAGAAAAATTCAAAAAAAACTATATTAGGCCTTTGTTGTTGCTTCTATCGTGAAAATGCAACATGTCACGAAATCACGACATTTTTAACTTATTGCTTTCTCCTGTTGCCGCCAGTCACAAAAATGTGACATGTCGCAAAATCATGACAATATTCTCTTGCTTGGATCTTATTTATCTTTAGTTTTGCAAAAACGTGACAAGTCGCGAAATCATGACATTTTTCTCTCGCTTAGCCTTCTTGTCGTTCATTTCCATGAAAATGTAACATGTCACAAAATTGTGACATCCTCTGCTTTGTTGGCTTTCGTCTTCTTGCAAGTCGTGAAATCGTGACATGTCACGAAATTGTGACAATCTACCTTCATTTTGTTTTTTTCCATGACATGTCACGAAGTCACGACATTTTTCTATGTTTGGCTTCTTCACTTCTCCTTGTCGCAAAAATGTAACATGTCACGAAATCATGACATCTTCCTCTTGGTGGTATCCTTTTCGATTTCTCACTGCGAAATCATGACAAGTCACGAAATCGCAACAATTTTCTCCTTCTGGCTCCTATTCTGCTTTATACCCATGAAAACATGAGTGATATCATGACCTGTCATGTTTTCGTGACTTGGAGTAGCACAGGAACCAAATGAAGGCAGATTTTCATGATTTTGTGATATGTCACAATTTCACGATTTGCAAGAAGACAAAATCCAACAAAACAGAGGATATCGCACTTTCGTGACATGTTACATCTTCACATAAATGAATGACAAGAAGGCTAAGCAAGAGTAAAATGTCACGATTTCGTGACTTGTCATGTTTTCATGGAACTAAATATAAAGAAGATCCAAGCAAGAGAAGATTGTCGTGATTTCGTGATATGTCGCATTTTCGCGACTAGTGGCAACAGGACAAAGCAATAAGTTAAAAATGTCATGATTTCGTGACATGTTGCATTTTCATGACAGAAGCGAAAACAAAGGCCTAATATAGTTTTATCTTCATTTTTCTTCATATTGCATAAGTAATTGGTTTCGAGATCAAGGTCAAAGAGGCTCCAAGATTAAATGTTTCCCAACATTTAATTTAATATCAAAGCTCTCCAAAATTTAATATGGAAATCAGTGCAAGAAGGAAGAACGCGTTAAGGCATACAGTTTTCAAAGCCACCAAAATTAAATATGCCTCCGATATTAAAAGCTCTTGTTTGTGATATCCTAACACTTTAAGCATGCTCGAGAACAATCATTTAATGAAGAAATATGGTCCCTTGTTTCCATTCGATTTTTCAAACTTGATCCATAAAAGCAGGGAATGTGATTTCTCCGAGGCAGATTCATGATGATTTTTTCTCTTTTCAAGTGCATATTTTGTGGATCTCCCCTTCAAAATCTATTTTATGTTTAAATGTTGTTATTTAAAAGAGAGAGGGGAGACCTCTATAAATACTAATGTACATCTCAAGAAAAATGGGGGAGGACCTTTTTGCAAAAATTAAACCAGAAATCCTAAATGCATTTTGCTCTATTCTTAGAGTCTTTTGAGTTGGTGATCCAAACTGATGTTCACGTGATGCTTTCTATATAATTCACTTCTACTTAGTCTAGTGCTAATATATAAGTTGAATTCTATTGTTCTGAATTTGGCTATGTTTTCATTCGAACATTTGAAGTATAATTGAAGGTAAACTTATGGTCAACGTTTGATCTAATTTTTGTATATGCATTATAAGAATCAGTTGCTACTTTTCTTCAGGATTTAGGTTGAGGTTATTTGCTATCTGAGGTTGTTCTCCCTATCAAATGTCAGCTTCGGCCATATTTCCATCTCTTTCTATTATCTCTAACCCTAAACCTTAAAACCAGTTTAAATTAGTTTGGGAGCCAGCCCTCTCTGGAGATTGGCTCAGGAGACTTCTCTTTCTCTCGGCCTTTCAATGTTGGTTGGGTCTAGGGTGCATTTTATATGACTAGGCAGATTCGTGACCAACACTAGGCTACTGGAACCTATCAGGGTGGTGTAAGGACAAATTATGATCAATCAACCTTGCCCAATGTGTGAAGTCATGCTCTGGACCATAAATGAGCATGTTATACCTATCAGGTTTGCAAATGCATGGCACCACTTTGTCTACTTGTGCCTCAATGCATTGTTGCCTTTCATCAAAGAAGGCATGTGATGTTTCTACATAAAAATAACACTCTCTCGGGTAGGGTCCACCACCCATAGGGGTATCCCATATAGGGATCCTTTGTAAGTGTTGTTCACTTCCCACTATTTTAGGACTCAGGTGAGTGGAGGTTCACCATGGTGGTATGACCAAGTCCTTGGGGCTAAAGCAGAGATGACTTGTGTCTCATAGTCCACCCTCTATAGATTTCACCCATTATTGTTTGGTTGTAGGTGCACATCATTATTAATCTCTACCAACCCTAGATGATTATCTCCATTACAAATTCTTAATTAAACAACATACAATAAAAGGAAACACTCAATAATACAAGCGATTATCTCTTTTAAGGACTAATATGTTTTTACTAAGTTGTTTTATGTGTTTTAGATGTGTTGTTTGTAAATATGACCTTGTGTCGAGTGTTTGAATTTTTTTGGATGATAATCTTATGTTTAATCGTATTTCACCTATATGCTCAAATCTCAACAAATGGAAATTAAAGTCATGATCATGTAAAACCACCAAAGTATGGATATGAAACCCATACCCGATCAGGAAGCACAGGTCCTACTAGTCTTCACTCAGTACTCACCTAGTTAGTGTTATACCCTCCAAAGAGAAGTACATGCAAATTTTACAAGATACTTAGGATCTTGGAGCCGACCTTGGTAAAGGCCAAGGGTTCATGGGATTCGAGGCAACGAGTGGAGATGAAAGCCATTATCGATGACCTCTACTAGTGGTTGGTGATAAAATCCAACTCACTAAAATTCAAGTGGAATGTGGTGTGTGTGGTTCTTTTTAAGCCCAAATAAAGTAAACAATGAAGCACTCAATGATCTTTCACTAAATGCAAATAAATGATGTTTTACTTTCAGAAAAGCTAGATAAAAAGTAACCTACTAAATGCAACTCCTAAATGATAACCTACCCATTGGGTAGGTTACAATAAAGTAAACCATAGAGATGCATTTCTACCTAGTTTATTTCTAGTTTTTATTATTATTTTTGTTGTTTTTCAATTATATAAAATAAAACCTAACTTCTACTTTTCAAGCAATCAACAGAGGTAAGAAAAACCATATTTCAAAAATTTTGAACAACAAAAATGAAAATATAGAGTTTTTTTACCTACCTCCATGGCCTATAATCTTGATGTTTTTGGAATTTGGAGTGGAAAAGTTCCTATTTTGTGATCATCCCAAGATGATATGGTGGCCATTTTGATGGCCATTCTAGGATTATAAGGTTGTGTGGTCATCCTAGGGTGGGACAGTCAGAATCCAAAGGCCGTTTTAGGCCATAATAACCAAATCCTTGCAATAGAATACAAAAAAATATAGGGTTAAATATTTTAACCAACTCAATAGGGATAGGGTCCCACTGTGATCACCATTAAAGTAGGTAAAAAATGGTGCACCTAAGAATACTAAACAATATGCATCTATATCTAATATTAATCAAGCTTTAAAAGAAGGAAACGTGCAAGCAACCATAGAAGCTAAATAAGTGCAATAAATGGTGTTTCTCTTTATTTAATTTGATAACTAAAAATAATGGTTACATATATGTTTTTTATTTTGGTAATTAAGGGACATAAGCATTACAAATGGGTTTTACAGGTTGACCCAAAACCTATTACAACAATAGCACAACGCTAAAACGAGAAAATAACTCAAAATGGATAGTCTGTTTAGCCCTCTGCTGAGGACACAAAGCCAATGAAGAGTAATACCCTTACAAAAATTTACCCACACCTTGGAACAAAGGTGGTTGACAACTCTGCCTTCTAACACTTTATATTTTCTTTTGGTCATGAAACTGTGACATGTCACGATATCACGACACTTCTCCTTCCTCCTCTTTATTTTATCTTTTCATCGGGGAAAAAATGACATGTTGCAAAATCGCGAAACTTTTCCTTCCCATACTTTCTCTTCTCTTTTGGTCACAAAAATATGACATGTCACGATATCACAACACTTTTTCCCTCCTGCTGGTTGCGAGTATATGACATGTCGCAATATCACACCACTTTCCCTTCTTGCCCTTAGTCTTCTCTTTTGACCGTGATAAAATGACATGTCACGATATCGTGTCACTTTTCCTCTCTTACTCTTTCTCTTCTCTTTTAGTCACGAAAAAACAACACATCGTGATATCACGAAACTTTTTCCACTTGCTCTTTCTCTTCTTTTTTTGTCACGATAAAGAGACATGTCGCGATATTGCGACACATTTTCCATGTCGCAATATCTCGACACTTTTTATAACATGTCACGAAATCATGACACTTTTTCCTTACTTCTCTTTCACTCCTTTATTGGTTGTGACACAGCTGCATGTCACGATATCGCGCCACTTTCCCTTCTTGCCCTTAGTCTTATCTTTTTACCACGATAAGACTACATGTCGCGATATCGCAACAGTTTTCCTAACATGCTCTTTCTCTTCTTTTTTAGTCATGAAAAAACATGTAGCGATATCGCGACACTTTTTCCACTTGCTCTTTGTCTTCTTTTTTGGTCACGATAAAGATACATGTCGTGATATCGTGACACATTTTCCATGTCACGATATCACGACACATTTTCTAACATGTCGCAAAATCGTGACCCTTTTTCCTTCCTTCTCTTTCCCTTTTTTTTTGGTCGCAACACAGCTGCATGTCACAATATCGTGCCATTTTTCCTTCTTGCCCTTAGTCTTCTCTTTTGACCATGATAATATGACATGTCGCAATATCATGAAACTTTTCCTATCTTGTTCTTTCTCTTCTCTATTAGTCACGAAAAACCACCATGTCGCGATATCGCGACACTTTTTCCACTTGCTCTTTCTCTTCTTTTTTGGTCGCGATAAAGAGACATGTCACGATATCACGACACATTTTCCATGTCATGATATCATGACCATTTTTCTAACATGTCATGAAATTGTGACACTTTTCCTTCCTGTACTTTCTCTTTTCTTTTGGTCGTGAAAATACGACATGTCACGAAATCGTGACACTTTTACCCTTCTGCTGGTCGCGAGAATACGACATGTCACGATATCACGCCACTTTCCCTTCTTGCCCTTAGTATTCTATTTTGACCATGATAATACGACATGTCGCGATATCATGACACTTTTCCTAACTTGCTCTTTCTCTTCTCTTTTAGTCGCGAAAAAACAACACGTCGCGATATTGCGACACTTTTTTTACTTGCTCTTTCTCTTCTTTTTTGGACGTGATAAATAGAAATGTCGCGATATCGTGGCACATTTTCCATGTCATGATATTGTGACCCATTTTATAACATGTCACAAAATCGTGACTCTTTTTCCTTCCTTCTCTTTCACTTCTTTTTTGGTCTTGACACAGCTGCATGTCGTGATATCACGCCACTTTCCCTTCTTGCCCTTAGTCTTCTTAGACCGCGATAAGACGACACGTTGTGATATTGCGACACTTTTTCCACTTTATTTTTCTCTTCTTTTTTGGTCATGATAAAGAGACATGTTGTGATATCGCTACATATTTTCCATGTCACGATATCGTGACATTTTTTCTAACATGTCGTGAAATCGTGACACTTTTTCCTTCCTTCTCTTTCACTTCTTTTTTGGTCGTGACACCACTGCATGTCATGATATCGTGCCACTTTCCCTTCTTGCCCTTAGTCTTCTATTTTTACCATGATAAGACGACATGTCGCGATATCATGACACTTTTCCTATCTTGCTATTTCTCTTCTCTTTTAGTTGCGAAGAAACAACACGTCGCGATATCGCAACACTTTTTCCACTTGCTCTTTCTCTTCTTTTTTGGTCATGATAAAGAGACATGTTGTGATATCGTGCCACATTTTCCATGTCGCGATATCGCGATACTTTTTCTAACATGTCACAAAATCGTGACACTTTTTCCTTCCTTCTCTTTCACTTATTTTTTGGTCGCGACACAGCTGCATGTCGCGATATCGCACCACTTTTCCCTTTTCCTAACTTGCTAAAAATTGCTTTTCCTGAAACTCGAACAATTCATGAAAACTCACCAGCGGTCTTTGGCCTCAGCCATTGCCCTTAACCCCATAACACGAAGCCACCAAGCCACCTGGAACCTTCCTCTATTGCAGAGAAAACTAAAGCCATCACAATAAGGGCCGAAGCAATACTGACCAAACCACATTGAAACTGCTCTCCCTTTTTTTCGTTCCCCATGGCTTCACCATCATTGGCAATCATTTTGAATAATTTTGGTCACTTCACTTAGGACCCCATGTTCCCAAATGACCAACCCATTGGCTTCCACCCCTAAATTGGCCAAGATATCAATAGTTTTATTTGCTTCCCTAAAAACATGCTAGGCCTTCCGATCATTCCTGGCCTGATAAAGGCTCCTAGCCTCTTCGATGATAGTATTAATATGCCATGGAGGAATTTTCCCATTGTTGAGAATATTTAGGACCTGCATTGAATCTCCTTCGATAATCAGTTTACCTTCAATTTCTTGAGCCAACTGAAGACCCCTCCATAACGCTCTTGCTTCCACCTCATTGTTAGTCCTATTTCCCAGTTGTTCAAAAAAGGCCATCACCAACTTTCCTTGATAATATCTCACTGCTCCTCCAGCCCCTACATTTCCAGGGTTACCTTTAGCATCCCCATCAAAGTTGAGTTTGAACCAATCAACTGAGGGCAGTTTCCACTTGACACCTAATCTAGGATTGACCTTGGAAGACATAGGTTTCTTGCCAAGAGTAATGTTTAAGGATTGAGCAATCTGCCTCTCTTAGGGAAAAGGATTTCTATAATAATAAGGTATAAGGCTGATGTTTTCATGGGTAGAGGTAAGAATCTTATTGGTAATGGAGGTAACATCATGGCTCGACTCATGGAATGCTCTGATATTTATTTCTAACCATACCTGCCAAAGGAAATGATGGAGACAAATCTTCCACCAAAACCTCAGCCTAAGGCTAACAAAGGGATTTTGCCATTGGTGGAAGAGGTCAAGGATGGTAGATGGTCTGACCCAAAAAATGCTAAAGGCTTGAAACAACCCATTGAGAACACTCAAAGAGATCAGACATTCAAGGAAAATATGTTGGGTTGACTCCCAATTACCCCTGCACAAAGAACATCAGTTAGCAATTATCATACCTTTCCTTAACAAGTTGTCAATCGTCATAATCCTGCCTTGGATCACCAACCATGAAAACATAGCAACTTTAGGAATAATGTTTTTAACCCACACCAACTGAGTCTTGAGAGTGGGTTCCTCGGTATCTAACAATAACATATATGCAGATTTGACAGAGAACTGCCCATTTTCGGTGGCTACCCATACTACTTGATCCTACTTAGATCTCATGGGAATAAATTGTTGACGTAGGATTATTTGGAGTTATTTAGATTTAGCTTCAAAGCCTTGTATCCTTATCTATTTCCATATAAGCCTCCCTATGTCCTGTCTTATAAAGTCAACCACTTTCCTTCCTATGAGATCCTCAGTGATTATTTTAATCCTTAAAAGGGAAGGAAACTAAGATAAAGCTTCATCCTTGGCCCACCTGTCATCCCATAACTTGATCTTCTTCCCGTTACCAATAACCCATATTAGGCATTTCTTTATGACCTCTCTACTTGTTAATATTGTTTTCCAAAAAGCCGACCGTCTAGCGTGCATCGAGTCATTTAGGAAATCAGTATCTTGAAGGTATTTTCTTTTAATTATGGCCGTCCACTCCTTTTTGTCATTGTTGGTGAGACACCAAGATTGTTTGGCAAGCAAGGTAGTGTTTAGGTGAGCAACTATTCTTAGTCCTAGCCCCCCATTTTCTTTTGGTTTGCAAACCTTTCCCCAGCCCACAAGGTGGAACCTCTTTTTTTCCTCTGACCCAGACTAGAGAAAATTCTTTTGAAGCTATTCAATTTTTTGGTAAACTCTGGTTTGGGCCTTAAACATAGATAGAAAATAAACTGAGATGCTCTGTAAGGATGCCTTAGTGAGAGTAAGCTTCCCGTCCTGGGATAAGAGGTGACATTTCCAACCAATTAGTTTCTTTTGAATTCTTTCAACCATTCTATCCCACATCGACTCTCTTGGAGAACCATAGAAAAGGGGAAGGCCTAAATAAGATGTAGGAAAATTCGCTATCGAACATCCCAAAATCACAACAATTCTGGCTTGTCTCTGGATTGGGGTGTTGAGGAAGTAAAGCTTACTCTTTTTGAAATTCATCTTTTGACCCACCACATCCTCGTAGATTTGGAGAATGTGCTTAATCCTTCTGGATTCAACCACAGACGAGTGAGTCAACAACAAAGTGTCATCAAAAAATTGTTGGTGAGAAACTGGGTTGGTGAAAGAAGTGGCTTTAATCCCCGATATTAACCCAGCAGAACAAGCAACTTTTATGGTTCTTCCTAATGCCTCTACTACTAAAATGAACAACATTGGGCTAATTGGATCTCCTTGTCTAAACCCCCTATGACTCTGGAAATACCCAGCTGTCATGCCATTGACCAGAACTGAGAACCAAGGTTCGGAAATACATTCTTTTATCAACCTGACCCACTGAGGATGAAATCCAGACTTCAAAAGAATAGCCATAAAGAACTCCCAGTTAATGTGGTCAAAAGCTTTGTTCATGTCAAGCTTAAGAGAAAATACCTCCGTGTTGGTTTGCTTTGCAGAGTGCAATGCTTCATGGACAGTGATAGCACCATCCAAAATTGATCTCCCCTGAACAAAGCTTCCCTGACCAGGGTCAATAATGAGGGGTAATATTTCTTTCATTCTGTTAGCCATAGCTTTGGTTAATATCTTGTAGGTTATGTTACATAAACTAACCAACTCAATAGGGATAGGGTCCCACTGTGATCACCATTAAAGTAGGTAAAAAATGGTGTACCTAAGAATACTAAACAAGATACATCTATATCTAATATTAATCAAGCATTAAAAGAAGGAAACATGCAAGCAACCATAGAAGCTAAATAAGTACAATAAATGGTGTTTCTCTTTATTTAATTTCATAAATAAAAATAATGGTTACATATATATCCCCTTGAGGGCTCTTAGTTTTATACACTTGTTTACAAAAATGAGTGCTCAAACATCAAGTCCTTTCAAACAAGCTCGTGTGCACTTCCAATGTTCTTCCTCGTACCCACAATTGAGGTGGGTAAAACTATGATGCCACCACTTAATTATTCACTATTATGATCTTGTATTCCTTCCTCATGTGTTGTAAAATATGCACCTACACACAAGGAAACCAGATTTGTTAAATAGCAAGTGCATAGAATGTGAAACATGCAAAATCCATACATGCAACTATAAGCTATAAAGTGTAAATATGCAATGTGCCTATCTAAAAAAACTCTAAATTATATGAAATTGTAGTGATATGCATAATACATTATTTTAGAAAGATCTAATTAAAAATAGAACATAAATTACCTCTAAATTAGTGCCACATTTGTACTGCACCTACAAAGCCAACAAAACCCAAAATAAGCAATTTCTAAACCAAAACACCTCCAAATAAAACCAAACTTGGACAGTATACATAAAATTTATATTTTAGGAAGACCCGTATGGTCAGATTTTCAAAATAAGTCACAGTTTCATGTTCATCTTCAAATGGTCCTTGAAGGCTTGTAAAACCTTAAAGTTGCAATTTCTCATTCAATATAACTCTAAATTGCATGAAATTTGGATAGCATGTTAATAATATAACCTATAATATACCTAAGTAAAAACAATTGAAACATTGTCAATAGATCTGTCACTATCCCTTACAGGGACGATGGTGACTATCACAAAATGAGGACCATCCTAGGGTGGGATGACCACCATTTATGCTACTATTTTACAACAAATTCCTCTATGAATTGGTTAAAAACCCTCTCAATAGTGTTGTTAAATTTGGTGGTTAAATTCAATCATATGATTCAGTTTTGCAAAAAAATTGCACCTCTAGAAACACTCCCAAACCTCCTTCACTAGGTAGATATTTCAAGGGAAAAATGCACAAAAGGGTGAGGGAAAATCCTTGCAGTACTTCATTACTATGTCTCAAAAATTCTCTTTATATTTTGTGCGGAAAATAGATCCACTTTATACCCAAAGGGAGCCCTTAGGAAAATGGGCATGCATGGCAAGAGGTGCCACTTGTCTAAATCTAAGCATGCATTAGAAGGGCAAGAGAATCTCCCATTTTGGCCTCCATTCTATAGCATGTCATAAGGATTATGCACCCTTAGGTCTTGCATTCTCAAATAGGCAAGATAAATGGCAGTTTCTGGGTGCCATTTATCTAAATTTATCTTTTTGGGAGTCAAAGCTTGTGGCCATCCCACCCAAGGATGGCCACTTTGCCACCATACCGGGGTGGGATGGCCATGAACTATGACCATCCTAGGATGGTACGGTCATGTCTATGTGGCCCAAAACCTCTCAAAAGTGGAATAGATCCTTCCAAGAGTGGTTAGGACCACTATTAAACCTATGAGGGTTGCCCAAGAGGGCCATATGATGTCAATTAGCCAATGCTTTCGATCACCTAATCTAATTGACATGATTTGAGTGTCTACACCTTTCATTCACTATTAGAACTGAATTTTTTTCACGTGGTTTGGAGGTAATTTTTGCAATCTAAGGCTAAAATTTTAGGGGATATATTTTTTCCATATGCAAGCATTATAAGACTACTTTTTCCAAAGCATATGATCTTTTGAGATCTTTTCATGGGTGGTGTTATTTCTAGTCACAATTGCATGTATAAACTTTGGTAGAATAGTTTTGGATCATCATGTACCCTTGTTGAGTGGTCCTAAATATGCTACTTGGAATATCAATATTGAAGCTCTACTTTGAAGCAAGGGGTTACTTAGATATGTGAATGATAAGCCTGATGACACCAATTCTAAAGAGGTAAAGTAACTTTATAGGTACAATAAGGATAAGGCTTATGGTGTCATTGCTCTTCATGTTGATAATATATATTACACTCATGTCAATAGCACCATGGATCATAAAGTACTACTTAAGAAGTTTTAGAACCATCTAATTTAATTGATTCCACTCAAATCAATAGATTGGATGATGAGATTACAACCTTGACCATGGAATTATTTAATATCTTTGATTAATATATAAATTAACTCAAAAAACTATAAGAGGATATTTTAATTGTAAGAGTACTACCCAAGGAAATTAGAGAAGGACATAAAATATTGGAGAAAGAAAGGAACACTAAAGTGCTCAATATTATCTTCAAAAACATGTCTAAAATATATGATATAGTTTCTATGGTTTTTGAGATGCTTCATATGTACTTTCCATATTCTCTTGTACCTATTACTAAGGTATTTAAGTACATTTTGCACCATTAGGATTGGAGAAATAATCATAGATACAAAACTATTTTTAATCAGTCACATCAAAAACATGTTATTTCTAAAGTTTAGAATGTAAAATTCCACAAATAAAATGAGAAGAATCTGAAGAATACTACTTGTGAGTTTTGTAAAAAAGAAAGGGTACAAGGTAGAATTTTGTAGAGTTCAAATCAAGAAACTATAGGAAGCATCAACAAAGGAGAATGTTGATGTTGATTGCTTCTATTCACAAGGTTAGAATATTTCTGATAGGAAAAACTCATAATCATATATTGTAATTCGTTCTTCATATTGGAAATTCACCTTTTTGTATAAGTGGATAGAAAATTCAAGGGCTAATGGAAACAAGGTGAAGTACAAGAATCTTGTTCAAGGCTACAAAAAAAATCATACAAGGGAATGTGTTTTTATTAGATATGGCTCTTCACTATAGCTTGTAAGGAGTGGAGATATCAATATTGTATTTTTATCATTCAATTATATATTTCATGTTCCTAGCATTGACCCTAACTACTTATCCATTTATAGCATTGTTCATACAAATAAGAAAGTATAATTTTAGTTTGATAGATGGATAATTAAGGATATAGACAACAGGTTAAAAACTATTACATTTGGTTATTATGATGATACTACCATATGTATAAGTTGGATGAAAGGCTTGTCAATTGGAATTCACAACATTTTTCAAAAACAAAAAAATAAAATCCATCTAGTCAAATATTATACACAAAGTAAAAAAGGATGAAAGAAAGAAAAAGGCCATAAATATTAGCGAGTACCTATAGGCACCATAAATTATCACTATGTTATTTTTATATAATTTTAATAACACTCCAATGATCCCAAATGAGGAGTAGTGGAGGGTATTTATATCAATACCAAAACCCTAAATACATAAAAGATATTAACTTTAAGAAAACATAAGTTTATAAGGTGGGTTTAACCATAACAATGTTAATTGCATCCCTTAGGGATTACATTGTAAATAATTTCTATTTATTATATAATGTATGCCCTTAGGCATATCCAGTATTAATTCATACAATATTGGCCTTCAACATGAATCATATTATAATTTTAACACCCCTTATAATTTTAACTAAGGGGCCAAGGAGAGAAGACAATAGTGATGATAATATCTTTCTACCTTAATGGATCCTCTATTTGGCCTTTGAATTTTGAGGTAGACTCACCTAGATTACCCTCATCATATAAAATATACTATTGTAAAAATAATACTTACATAAGAGTATCCTTAGGTTGGACCATAGTCATCACTACCACTATTAGAAACTCCCATACACATCCACAAAAATATCTTCTACTATAATTTTAAATCAAGAAGAGAATTCAATATAACCACCTCCTTCAAAATATAATCTCCTTCAAGTTTCTATAGATGTATAAGGTATGACTTTAAGATATAATGTTTCCACTTATGGTAGACATCATCCTATTTTAAGACTTCCTCTTGCCACTGGACCACCTAATTTCAATCACCAAAAGAGGCTTTGCATGAACCTACTTAAAATAAGAGTTGTAACAAACTTCCAAGAGTACCTAGACAAGAAATAGAAGAAGAAATAGATCATGAAAGATTATATCTTCATGAATAAGATGAATCAATTTTCTGAAGTAGGAAGTGGGATTGGCTAGAGCACATCCTAAATTATTTTCCAAGCTTCCAAAAGACTTAAAATTTGCTACTACTATCACAAATCCATCTATATCTACCAAAAAAATGGGACAATGATTATGCTTACATAAAATATGATAAATATACCCTTTCAAAATAGGAAAAAATAATTTGATTATTTTTCCATACAATTTGGCCCCTAAAACTAGAACAAGTTGATAATCTAATTCCACCAATATGTAGAACTTAAAAAATTGTGTGATTTAAAAAAAAATACAGGGTAAAAATGCTTTTGTATGTGAAATTTATGGCCTCTAGAATTTTTTCTCTAATGGACCCTTAAAAATAAAAAAAATAAGACTTCAAACCTTAGGGAAAAAAATTAATTTCGCACTAATACTTGGCAATCTATGATTCACTGGTATCTTCCACTTATCATTCATCACATCAATGAATCTAAAACTATGTGACAATGACACTTGGTTTATTCCAATTGGTTAATTTGATGTTTGTGTGTGTAAAAAAATGGCCACATCAGTTGCCATATTGGCCTCAAATCTACCTTGTTATGTAAGAAACCTTAGAAGCATTGGATAGACTTGAACATATCAACACCAAATATTTTTACGTTATTTCCTTGTGTAATATCATATAGAATATATAGTGGGGTAGTTTTTTAGAGAATATTATGTGTTGTTAACTTTTTATGAACACTCACAACAAAGCATCTCCATAAAGAAGATTAAAATAGTAAAAATCAATAGTAATAGTGAGTAGTAAAAGTAAAGTGAATAGTAAAATTATCATTATCATGGTATATTGTCTTTTTTAAGTATCTTTCTAAAAAGGAGATATGTTATAACTAATAAAATATCTAGAAATTCAAGATAATAAAAAGTACTTTTGGAAGTATTATGTAATTGTAGGAAAATTCCAAAAGGGAAATCAAATCAAAGTAATTTTAGAATTATTATGTTATTATAGGAAAATTCCAAAATAAAATATCTAAAATCATATGATATTTGGACTATATATAAAGTGTTGCAATGTGTTCATCTATAGTTATCCATATGTGTAATATCTAGCTCTCATGAGCCTCTAAATAAGGGAGAAACCAATTATATGAGGTAAGTTAAATCAAATTATGATAAGCTAAGTTGAGCAAGTTTGAGCTCATGGAGGTAATAGAGAATCTATGGTGTGAGTGAGAGCTAGAAATCCAATACCACTAATAAAGAGTGTCTCATTGTACAAGGTGTGTCTAAAAATTTATAAAGTGAGGGTATGAATTATGGCCATTGGGCAAGTTCGTAGGCAATGGAGGCTCAACAAGAAGACCACGTTCACTTACAAAATAATCAAGTGAGCATCTATGTACTATTATAATTTGTATGTAGAATTCATTCTTTTGTATTTGTATTGTGACATCTCTTGTGCTTCCATAAACTTCCTATTTTTCATGATGTGCTAATACTTTCTTCTACATGAGAGTTATATAGTAATGTATCATCACTAGCTTAAGAATGTATGTCTATCAAAATTACCATAGTAAGAGGGCTCGGGAAAGTATTGTGTGCATGTTGTGGTTTGATATTTTTTGTTTCATTGTTGGGATACTCCTATGTGGTGGTGGTGTTTCCCATAATATGTGGTAAATTCTATGTTTAGGGATCCTTACTAAGTGTTCCATCTAGTTGCTTTCCTTTGTGTAGACCTTGTTTTATATACTGACAAGTGTATTTGTTCGATGAAGTATGATCAACAAATGTATGTTTTGGTGATATTTTAGATATTTTGTAATTATACCATC
This sequence comes from Wollemia nobilis, assembly GCA_028583015.1. Classification (NCBI taxonomy): domain Eukaryota; kingdom Viridiplantae; phylum Streptophyta; class Pinopsida; order Araucariales; family Araucariaceae; genus Wollemia; species Wollemia nobilis. Next base: position 7,377,436 of record JAQPPZ010017033.1, read on the forward strand.
ATATTTTACCATATGGTTTATCTTCTTATTTTTGTATCTACACTAGAGGCATAAAAGTAAGGAACTCGTAGGCAAAATCTAATAAATTGGGTATTCATAGTACTCTATAATTAGATTAAGCATTCATTCGACAATCATTTGGTTATACTACCAAGACGAGTTGAACTTGGGATTCCAATATGGAAAAAGATCCTATCTATTTAGCCCAATATTTTGCATATTTCAAGACTTTAATTTAAGAATATAAGAGAGAGTGCATTTGTAATGGTTTAACATAGAGGGGGGATAGGCAAAGTTCCTTCTGATATTTTTGGTATGATATGCAAGATGAGTAGATGAAGAATTCATGGGATGAGATTAGTGAAAATATGATCAAGGAGCATAACCTATGTTAAAAATATCTAACCTAATGATAGATATGAAAAATTTAGTATAAGGACTTGAAGATAATTTTCATGACTACTATGCATGAGCACAAGATATTTGACAGAAGGTGGAGTTCTAGTTATGAAAGGATATATTGGCTAGTTTCCTTATGAAGGGTGTGGATAACATGCTTTATAAATATTTAATTATAGATCTCAAGCTAACAATTAGTCCAAGGATCAAGTATGAGCAATCTATTACTATCCAATATGTGTGTAAGGTTGTAAATTAACAAGAGGAAAGTCTAGAGGAGTTAGTTCCACAAATATTAATTGATTTAGAAATTTTTGGCTAGGTTCCACAACTAGTAGTAGCAATAGTAAGTTAATATTCCTCTACTTCTATAGTTGAAGTAGAAGATACAATAAAAAATATGAGACAAATTACAATCAAATTTTTAGAAACAAAGGAAACATGAGATCAATGAGCCCAAACTAGATATAGAGGTGTTAGGAAGGATTTGTTAGAGGTAGTATGCTATGAATTCAAATAGAAAGGGTATTACAATATAAATTTCCCTAATAAAGCATCTAATTTGGGTACAAAGAGTAAAGAGAAGGGAAAAACTCCAATTAACACTATTGATATTATTCAAGATAATGAAGAAGTTGATGTTTTGGTAATGAAGCAAACTCATAATAGGATACCTAATGAGGAAAATTAGGCCAAGAATATGAAATAAGTTCCCATAAAGGGGAGAATAAAATTAGGAGTTCAATAGTTTTCTAATATTAGCAAGCTAGACAACAATCAATCATGGAGGATTTGTTAAAGAAAATTACCAACATCACATATGGGTAGATAATATTCTTATCATCAAATAATAAAGTAATTTACATAACATACTTAGTTATAGATAAATCAAGAAGTTCTAGGTCACTATGTTCAATGTAGAGGTTGATTCATATGCTCCACAAGTTGAAGTCTTGTGTAAAGGTATTTTTATTCTTGATGTTATGGTAGATATAATAGGATAATATTCTTTGAATATATTAGCACAAATGTAGATCATTCATCTAAAATAAAGTTGATATATTTGAATAGAAAAAAAAAAACAAAGCCAATAGGAGTATTCTATGATGCAATAGTATCATCCATGGGAGTCACCTATATGATAGATTTTCAAGCCATGAAATATTATTTAGTATCCTATCCAATGTTCTTAGGAAGGCCATGGTTAATAAAATATCATGCTTATAATTATTGGTACAAAGGGTACATGACCATTGGTTAGGATCCCATGCAAGCAAAGATAATTGTGATTACCTAAATATCATACATTGAGAACAATAAAAACAAAGGAAGAAAGCAAGTGGACAATCTCAAATTATGATAGCATGAGCAAGATGATAATAAATATTAAGAAATCGATGTGGATGTATGAGTGGATATCATTCTTCTTGATGCTATAGTAAATCATCCATATCACTTTTCTAAGGAAGAAGTGGAAAATTGGATATAAAAGTTACACTTTGGAGATGCAATAAAACAAGATGAAAAAGAGTATTGCATTTGGCTCTTTTGTAGGTATTATTTTTTTGAAATACACCTAAGTGAATGAGTTGCACCCTCAAGTCCTCGGACAAGATTAGATGCCTTAGAAATAGAGGATTTTGAGTCAACCTCTAGAGAAGGTTGACTCCTATGATCCTATCGAATCTAACTAAAATGGGGTTCGAAACTAAAGTAAGGAATGCAAAGGATTTGAATCTAAGCTAAAAGTGGTGTAGATATAGAAACATCAAGAGACATAGTGCATGAGATTATCACAAATTGAATTTAAACTAAACTACCTAATTGACTAGCCTACTTTTCTTTTGATAAAAACAATTAATCACAATAAATAGCATTATTAAGTCAATACAGAACTAGAATAACAAATCTAGAAAGAAATATAGAAAGAAGAATAACTGTAATAGAATTATTAATTCATATCTTTAACATTAATCCTTATTGGATTAGTGAGACATACATACATGTTTTACAAAATAATTGAGCAAGAGGCTAGATAATAATCCAATATTTATTTAAAAGGTATATATCCTCAATCATACAACTATGAAATGGTAAAATCTAAAGGAATAACCACTAGAATGGATTACATTCAAGCGTATATAGATATACAATGGTTTGTAGTTATTTAATCATGATTTCCTATAGAGCATATTGTAGGTTTTTCAAAATAGGCATGAGATGTGGCTATCACATTCAATCTAGCTATGCTTAACTACTTCAAGGATGCTTTAATGATGTGTATAATGCAAATTTTAAAGTAAGGCTAACTTGCATGCTACATCATTGGATTCTAACCATCTAATGTTAGTCCACTCCTTTCTGTTATAGGTGTGTGATGGATAAGGCTTTGGAAATTAAGATATTTTGAAAACAATCATGCTTGGTAGCGGATTGGTATGCATAGTCTTGTTGACTAAGATAGGTGAATATTTTAAGCATAAGCTATTGGTATGAAAGTATATTGTTTCCTTTTAGGAAATTTATATTGACTACTTGTTGCTTCCTTTATTCTTCTCTTCATGCCAGGTGTTGAAGTTTCTTTGTTCGATCCTTAATGATTTTTTGTTGGGTCCTCTACCTTAGATTTTATCTTGCATATGATATTCAATTTGGCTTTCTAAGAATTTATGTTTTTTATTATGACATAATTATATATGAAGTCCAACACATCTAGAAGCTTTGAAAATTATGGTGTTGTATTTCAGATTATGGATGCCAAATACATTTCCTTGGATAATTTGAACTCTTTAGCTCATGTCAAATTTTTAACATTATCTTGATGACATCAACATAATTTTTTGTCCAATTTTTTTTTTTGGGCTTCAATTTTGCTTGAATGTTGGATTTTATATGATGGAAATTGGGTATCAATATGCTTTTGTAGCTTTTCATTTTGAATAATGTTGAATGCCAAATCCAATGCCTTAGAATATTTCTTTCATAGGTATTACTTTATACTATGCCAGATATTTTGTGTTACCTTGCCGACATCATCATTATTATCTTCTTAGCCAGCTATATTATTTTGCTATTTTCCTCATTATTGGACTTTGAATATTTTTTCCTACTACTATCATATTTTTCTCAAACATTCGACCAAATTTATTACTTAGTCAAATTCTATGTTTCTTACTTCTTAAATAACCTTTTCCTATTGCTTTGCTATCTACCCTACCATATTTTTTTGCTCTTCATATTTCCCTACAATCTTCTATCCTTCTTTGTAACAATATTTTATCTCTTAATATACAACAAGGGATTTATCTAATGCTACTCTCATGGACTTCTGAGTTAATATATACAATTTGTTATACTATTACCTTGGAAAAATGACTGCATGACTTAGATAAAACCACATAGTGGATGTAGGTGATGAAATTTACCTACATTATCGATGACTTCCAAGGATTTTTTCTTGTAAAATTGAGAACCTAGTAAGCCTTATGTATGGGATAGCAGATAATTTGAGAGCAAATGGAGCTAGAAGGTGAGTTGACTGAGGGTGACAGTTATGGGAATGAATCGGGATTATGTTTATCAAAAATAGAAGAATTTTAAATCCTGATTGATTGTTTTTGGATGAGGCTGTGCTGGGATATTCTTAGAATTCTTATTCCACTCCTTGTGAGGCTTCACAATTTCTCCCTTTTGAATCTTGATATCTTCAATTGTTCTAGCTTGTGCTAGGGCATATTCAAGAGTCATATATTGTTGTAGTTGCAACAATAAGGAGATCATATTTAGGCAGCTCTTGGAAAACATCTAAGTCAACTCTGACATGGGGAGTAGATATGGTAGCTTGGTAAGAAATGCTCACCATCTATTGCCATAATTTTCTATTCAATCATCATCATATTGTTTCAACCTAGTGAGATTAGCTAGTGTCACCTTTCGCTTGGTATTGAAGGTGAAGTATTCTAGGAATGCGTCTACGAGTTGATCAAAATTATGGATGCTATGATTTGGGAGTTGGGTAAACCACTCTGTGGCTAGGCCAGATAGGGTAGTCATGAATTTCCATAAAATAAAATCATTGTTATCTTGGATGCTAAAGCATTGGCTCAAGAACTTGGTAACATGATCCTATGCATATTTTTATCCCTTAAAGGTAGCCAAATGATGCATATTAAACTACTCTAGATAAGAAGGGGTAGGCACCAAAGGATTAAAGGGCTTACTACATAGCTGGTTCAAAGTGGGCTTTTGATATCTAGGCCTAGAGGTCTTGTTCTCTATTAACTCTAAGAAATCTAGCAGTACCCTATATGCATCAGAGGATTTGATCTCTTCTTTTCTTATCCTACAATGGAGGGTGAGGATCATCAAGCCTATTTTATGGTGGTGGTATGTCACCCCATGCCTTGATAAGGCATTTCCAAATATTCCACCTCTAGCTCATGCTCGATATAAGCCCCAAAAGGAATTCTCCTAAGTTGACCTATATAGAGGGGTAGCTGGCTATAGTGGGTGCCCTATATTTGGCATGAGAGGTAAGTTCTAATATTTCCTAGGAGGTTGTAGAGGTAACAATTGGATAAGACCTAGGAGACCTATATCGAATGAGAGCGGTTTGCCTTATATGGACTTCCTATATGTATGTTCTAGGGTTAGGGACCCTCTCATGCAAAGGTTTTTGGAACAGATTGTTGGTTTACCATTCGATTATTTCTTTCTAAAGTTAATGCAAACAATTTAGTTGCTCTTTTTCTTGATGAAGCTGATTAAAATGTTCTTGGTGTTTCACAAATATTGCAACCACTTGATTGATTTATTCCACTATGCGGGGCTTTGGAGACCTAGGAGTCTCACCCTAAGGTCAACCTAATTTAAGATAGTCTGCAATATTCATCGTGCTCTTCCCTCGATCAATGGTAGTCACATTTACTTGAGTTTTGGGCCTAGTTATATGCTTTTTATACTCAATGGGAATAGAGGCACATTGTAATTGCATGGTATACTGCTCTTGAGTATAATCAAGGATTTCATCCTATCTTCCTTCATGGATGAGGAAAGGAAGTGTTGAGTTCACTCACCCTTAGCGATGAGTATCATACTCATCCTATTGTCTAGGTGTTGGTCATGAATCTGCCTAGTCATATAAAATGCACCCTAGACCCGACCAACATTAAAAGGCCAAGAGAAAGAGAAGTCTCCCGAGACAATCTCCAGAGAGGGTTGGCTCCCAAACTAATTTAAACTGGTTTTAAGGTTCAGGGTTAGAGATAACAAAAAGAGATGGAAATATGGCCAAAGCTGATAGTTGATAGGGAGAACAACCGCAGATAGCAAATAATCTCAACCTAAATCTTGAAGAAAAGTAGAAACTGATTCTTATAATGCATATACAAAAATTGGATCAAACGTTGACCATAAGTTTACCTTCAATTATACTTCAAATGTTTGAATGAAAACATAGCCAAATTTAGAATAGCAGAATTCAACTTATATGTTAGCACTGGACTAAGCATAAGTGAATTCCATAGAAAGCATCACATGAACATCAGTTTGGATCACCAACTCAAAAGACTCTAAGAATAGAGCAAAATACATTTAGGATTTTTCCCTTAATTTTTGCAAAAAGGTCCTCGCCCATTTTTCTTGAGATGTACATTAGTATTTATAGAGGTCTTCCCTCTCTCTTTGAATAACAACATTTAAACATAAAATAAATTTTGAAGGGGAGATCCACAAAATATGCACTTGAAAAGAGAAACAATCCCCGTGAATCTGCCTCGAAGATATCACATTCCCTACTTTTATGGATCAAGTTTGAAAAAATGAACAGAAACAAGGGACCATATTTCTTCATTAAATGAATGTTCTCGGTCATGCTTAAAGTGTTAGGAGATCATGAACAAGAGATTTTAATACCGAAGGAATCTTTAATTTTGGTGGCTTCGAAAACTGTATGCCTTAACACGTTCTTCCTTCTTACGCTGATTGCCATATTAAATTTTGGAGAGCTTTGATATTAAATTAAATGTTGGGAAACATTTAATCTTGGAGCCTCTTTGACCTTGATCTTGAAACCAATTACTTATGCAATATGAAGAAAAATTCAGACAAAACTATATTAGGCCTTTGTTGTCGCTTCTATCATGAAAATGCAACATGTCGTGAAATCATGAAATTTTTAACTTACTGCTTTCTCCTATTGCCACCAGTCGTGAAAATGCGACATGTCGCAAAATTGTGACAATATTATCTTGCTTTGCTCTTATTTATCTTTAGTTCTACAAAACGTGACAAGTCATGAAATCATGACATTTTTCTCCTGCTTAGCCTTCTTGTTGTTCATTTTCATGAAGATGTAACATGTCACGAATTTGTGGCATCCTCCGCTTTGTTGGCTTTTGTCTTCTTACAAGTCATGAAATTGTGACATGTCACAAAATCATGACAATCTGCCTTCATTTTGTTTTGTTTCCATGACATGTTGCAAAATCATGACATTTTTCTATGTTTGGCTTCTTTGCTGCTCCTTGTCACGAAAATGTAACATGTCATGAAATCGTGACATCTTCCTCTTGGTGCTGTCCTTTTCACTTTCTCATCGTGAAATCATGACAAGTCACGAAATCGTGACAATTTTCTCCTTCTAGCTCCTTTTCTATTTTATACCCATGAAAACACGAGTGATATCACGACCTGTCATGTTTTCGTGACTTGGAGCAGTGCAGGAACCAAATGAAGGCATATTGTCATGATTTCATGATATGTCATAATTTCACGACTTGCAAGAAGATGAAAGCCAACAAAGCAGAGGATGTCGCACTTTTGTGACATGTTACATCTTCACGGAAATGAACAACAAGAAGGCTAAGTGAGAGTAAAATGTCATGATTTCATGACTTGTCGCATTTTTGTAGAACTAAAGACAAAGAAGAGCCAAGCAAGAGAATATTGTCACGATTTTGTGACATGTCGCATTTTCGCGACTAGTGGCAATAGGAGAAAGCAGTAAGTTAAAAATGTCACGATTTCGTGACATGTTGCATTTTCATGACAGAAGCGACAACAAAGGCCTAATATAGTTTTATATTCATTTTAATTCATATTGCATAAGTAATTGGTTTCAAGATCAAGGTCAAAGAGGCTCCAAGATTAAATGTTTCCCAACATTTAATTTAATATCAAAGCTCTCCAAAATTTAATATGGCAATCAGCGCAAGAAGGAAGAACATGTTAAGGCATACAGTTTTCAAAGCCACCAAAATTAAATATGCCTCCAGTATTAAAATCTCTTGTTCATGATATCCTAACACTTTAAGCATGCCCGAGAACAGTCATTTAATGAAGAAATTTGGTCCCTTGTTTCCATTCAATTTTTTAAACTTGATCCATAAAAGTAGGGAATGTGATTTCTTCGAGGTAGATTCACGAGGATTGTTTCTCTTTTTAAATGCATATTTTGTGGATCTCCCCTTCAAAATATATTTTATGTTTAAATTCTATGATTTAGAAGAGATAGGGAAGACCTCTATAAATACTAATGTACATCTCAAGAAAAAGGGGGAGGACCTTTTTGCAAAAATTAAAGTAAAAATCCTAAATGCATTTTGCTCTGTTCTTAGAGTGTTTTGAGTTGGTGATCCAAACTGATGTTCACGTGATGCTTTCTGTGTAATTCACTTCTGCTTAGTCCAGTGCTAATATATAAGTTGAATTTTGTTGTTCTGAATTTGGCTATGTTTTCATTCAAACATTTGAAGTATAATTGAAGGTAAACTTATGGTCAACGTTTGATCTAATTTTTGTAAATGCATTCTAAGAATCAGTTGCTACTTTTCTTCAGGATTTAGGTTTAGGTTATTTTCTATCTAAGGTTGTTCTCGCTATCAAATGTAGGCTTCGGCCATATTTCCATCTCTTTCTATTATCTCTAACCTTGAAACTTAAAACTAGTTTAAATTAGTTTGGGAGCCAACCCTCTCTAGAGATTGGCCTATGAGACTTCTCTTTCTCTCGACCTTTCAATGTTGGTTGGGTCTAGGGCACATTTTATATGACTAGGCGGATTCGTGACCAAAACTAGGCTACTGGAACCTATCAGGGTGGTGTAAGGACAAATTATGATCAATCAACCTTACCCAATGTGTGAAGTCATGCTCTAGACCATTAATGAGCATGTTATACCTATCAGGTATGCAAATGCATGGCACCACTTTGTCTACTTGTGCCTCAATGCATTGTTGCCTTTCATCAAAGAAGGCATGTGATGTGTCTACATAACGAGAACACTCTCTTGGATAGGGTCCATCACCCATAGGGGTGTCCCATATAGGGATACCTTGTAAGTGTTTTTCACTTCCCACTATTCTAGGACTCAGGTGAGTGGAGGTTCACCAGGGTGGTATGACCAAGTCCCTGGGGTTAAAGCAGAGATGACTTGTGTCTCATAGTCCACCCTCTATAGCTTTCACCCATTATTGCTTGGTTGTAGGTGCACATCATTATTAATCTCTACCAACCCTAAATGATTATCTCCATTACAAATTCTTAATGAAACAACATGCAATAAAAGGAAACACTCAATAATACAAGCGATTATCTCTTTTAAGTATTAATATGTTTTTACTAAGTTGTTTTATGTGTTTCAGATGTGTTTTTTGTAAATATGACCTTGTGTTGAGTGTTTGAATTTTGTTGGATGATAATCTTATGTTTAATCGTATTTCACCTATATGCTCAAATCTCAACAAATGGAAATTAAAGTCATGATCACGTAAAACCACCAAACTATGGATATGAAACCCATACCCGATTAGGAAGCACAGGTCCTACTAGTCTTCACTCAGTACTCACCTAGTTAGTGTTATACCATCCAAAGAGAAGTACATGCAAATTTTACAAGATACTTAGGATCTTGGAGCCGACCTTGGTAAAGGCCAAGGGTTCATGGGATTCAAGGCAACGAGTGGAGATGAAAGCCATTATCGGTGACCTATACTAGTGGTTGGTGATGAAATCCAACTCACTAAAATTCAAGTGGAATGTGGTGTGTGTGGTTATTTTTAAGCCCAAATAAAGTAAACAATGAAGCATTCAATGATATTTCACTAAATGCAAATAAATGATGTTTTAATTTCAGAAAAGCTAGATAAAAAGTAACCTACTAAATGCAACTCCTAAATGATAACCTACCCATTGGGTAGGTTACAATAAAGTAAACCATAGAGATGCATTTATACCTAGTTTATTTCTAGTTTTTATTATTATTTTTTTTGTTTTCAATTATATAAAAGCAAACCTAACTTCTACTTTTCAAGCAATCAACAGAGGTAAGAAAAACCATATTTCAAAAATTTTGAACAACAAAAATGAAAATATAGGGTTTTTTTACCTACCTCCATGGCCTATAAGCTTGATGTTTTTGGAATTTGGAGTGGAAAAGTTCCTATTTTGTGATCATCCCAAGATGAGATGGTGGCCGGATTGATGGCCATACTAGGATGATATGGTTGTGTGGTCATCCTAGGGTGGGATGGTCAGCAATCCAGAGGCTGTTTTAGGCCATAATAACCAAATCCTTGCAATAGAATACAAAAAAATATAGGGTTAAATATTTTAACCAACTCAATAGGGATAGGGTCCCACTGTGATCACCATTAAAGTAGGGAAAAAATGGTGCACCTAAGAATACTAAACAAGATACATCTATATCTAATATTAATCAAGCATTAAAAGAAGGAAACATGCAAGCAACCATAGAAGATAAATAAGTGCAATAAATGGTGTTTCTCTTTATTTAATTTCATAAATAAAAATAATGGTTACATATATGTCCCCTTGAGGGCTCTTAGTTTTATACACTTGTTTACAAAAATGAGTGCTCAAGCATCAAGTACTTTCAAACAAGCTCGTGTGCACTTCCAATGTTTTTCCTCGTACCCACAATTGAGGTGGGTAAAACTATGATGGCACCACTTAATTATTCACTGTTATGATCTTGTATTCCTTCCTCATGTGTTGTAAAATATGTACCTGTACACAAGGAAACCAAATTTGTTAAATAGCAAGTGCGTAGAATGTGAAACATGCAAAAGCCATACATGCAACTATAATCTATAAAGTGTAAATATGCAATGTGCCTATCTAAAAAAACTCTAAATTATATGAAATTTTAGTTATATGCATAATACATTATTTTAGAAAGATCTAATTAAAAATAGAACATAAATTACCTCTAAATTAGTGCCACATTTGTACTGCACCTACGAAGCCAACAAAACCCAAAATAAGCAATTTCTAAACCAAAACACCTCCAAATAAAACCAAAATTGGATAGTATACATAAAATTTATATTTTAGGAAGACCCATATAGTCATATTTTCAAAATAAGTCACAGTTTCATGTTCATATTCAAATGGTCCTTGAAGGCTTGTAAAACCTTAAAGTTGCAATTTATTATTCAATATAACTCTAAATTGCATGAAATTTGGATAGCATGTTAATAATATAACCTATAATATACCTAATTAAAAACAATTGAAACATTATGAATATATCTATAACTATCCCTTACAGGGACGATGGTGACTATCACAAAATGAGGACCGTCCTAGGGTGGGACGACCACCAGTTCTGCTACTATTTTACAACCAATTCCTCTATGAATTGGTTAAAAACCCTCTCAATAGTGTTGTCAAATTTGGTGGTAAAATTCAATCATATGATTCAGTTTTGCAAACAAATTGCACCTCTAGAAACGCTCGTAAACCTCATTCACTAGGTAGATATTTCAGGGAAAAAAGCACAAAAGGGTGATGGAAAATCCTTGTAGCACTTCATTGCTATGTCTCAAAAATTCTCTTTATATTTTGTGTGGAAAATAGATCTACTTTATAGCCAAAGGGAGCCCTTAGGCAAATGGGCATGCATGGCAAGAGGTGCCACTTGTCTAAATCTGAGCATGCATTATAAGGGCAAGAGAATCTCCCATTTTGGCCTCCATTCTATAGCATGTCATAAGGATTACACACCCTTAGGTCTTGCATTCTCAAATAGGCAAGATAAATGGCAGTTTCTGGGTGCCATTTATCTAAATTTAACTTTTTGGGAGTCAAATCTTGTGGCCATCCCACCCAAGGATGGCCACTTTTCCACCATACCTGGGTGGGATGGCCATGAACTATGACCATCCTAGGGTGGTACGGTCATGTCTATGTGGCCCAAAACCTCTCAAAAGTGGAATAGATCCTTCCAAGAGTGGTTAGGACCACTATTAAACCTATGAGGGTTGCCCAAGAGGACCATATGATGTCAATTAGCCAATGCTTTCGATCACCTAATCTAATTGACATGATTTGAGTGTCTACACCTTTCATTCACTATTAGAACAGAATTTTTTTCACATGGTTTGGAGGTAATTTTTGCAATCTAAGGCTAAAATTTTAGGGGATATAGTTTTTCCATATGCAAGCATTATAAGACTACTTTTTCCAAAGCATATGATCTTTTGAGATATTTTCATGGGTGGTGTTATTTCTAGTCACAATTGCATGTATAAACTTTGGTAGAATAGTTTTGGATCATCATGTACCCTTGTTGAGTGGTCCTAAATATGCTACTTGGAATATCAAGATTGAAGCTCTACATTGAAGCAAGGGGTTACTTAGATATGTGAATGAGAAGCCTGATGACACCAATTCTAAAGAGGTAAAGTAACTTTATAGGTACAATAAGGATAAGGATTATGGTGTCATTGCTCTTCATGTTGATAATATATATTACACTCATGTCAATAGCACCATGGATCATAAAGTACTACTTAAGAAGTTTTAGAACCATCTAATTTAATTTATTCCACTCAAATAAATATATTGGATGATGAGATTACAACCTTGACCATGGAATTATTTAATATCATTGATTAATATATAAATTAACTCAAAAAACTATAAGAGGATATTTTAATTGTAAGAGTACTACCCAAAGAAATTAGAGAAGGACATAAAATATTGGAGAAAGAAAGGAACACTAAAGTGCTCAATATTATCTTCAAAAACATGTCTAAAATATATGATATAGTTTCTATGGTTTTTGAGATGCTTCATATGTACTTTCCATATTCTCTTGTACCACCTATTACTAAGGTATTTAAGTACATTTTGCACCATTAGGATTGGAGAAATAATCATAGATACAAAAATATTTTTAATCAGTCACATCAAAAACATGTTATTTCTAAAGTTTAGAATGTAAAATTCCACAAATAAAATGAGAAGAATCTGAAGAATGCTACTTGTGAGTTTTGTAAAAAAGAAAGGGTACAAGGTAGAATTTTGTAGATTTCAAATCAAGAAACTATAGGAAGCATCAACAAAGGGGAATGTTGATGTTGATTGCTTCTATTCACAAGGTTAGAATATTTCTGATAGGAAAAAATCATAATCATATATTGTAATTTGTTCTTCATATTGGAAATTCACCTCTTTGTATAAGTGGATAGAAAATTCAAGGGCTACTAGAAACAAGGTGAAGTACAAGAATCTTGTTCAAGGCTACAAAAAAACTCATACAAGGGAATGTGTTTTTATTGGATATGGCTCTTCACTATAGCTTGTAAGGAGTGAAGATATCAATATTGTATTTTTATCATTCAATTATATATTCCATGTTCCTAGTGTTGACCCTAACTACTTATCCATTTATGGCATTGTTCATACAAATAAGAAAGTATAATTCTAGTTTGATAGATGGATAATTAAGGATATAGACAATGGGTTAAAAAATATTACCTTTGGTTATTATGATGATACTACCATATGTATAAGTTGGATGAAAGGCTTGTCAATTGGAATTCACAACATTTTTCAAAAACAAACAAATAAAATCCATCAAGTCAAATATTATACACAAAGTAAAAAAGGATGAAAGAAAGGAAAAGGAAAAGGGCTATAAATATTAGGGAGTACCTATAGGCACCATAAATTATCACTATGTTATTTTTATATAAGTTTAATAACACTCCAATGATCCCAAATGAGTAGTGGAGGGTTTTTATATCAATACCAAAACCCTAAATACATAAATGATATTAAATTTAAGAAAACATAAGTTTATAAGGTGGGTTTAACCATAACAATGTTAATTGCATCCCTTAGGGATTACATTGTAAATAATTTCTATATATTATATAATGTATGCCCTTAGGAATATCCATTATTAATTCATACAATATTGGCCTTCAACATGAATCATATTATAATTTTAACACCCCTTATAATTTTAACTAAGGGGCCAAGGAGAGAAGACATTAGTGATGATAATATCTTTCTACATTAATGGATCCTCTATTTGGCCTTTGAATTTTGAGGTAGACTCACCTAGATTACCCTCATCATATAAAATATACTATTGTAAAAATAATACTTACATAAGAGTATCCTTAGGTTGGACCATTGTCATCACTACCACTATTAGAAACTCCCATACACATCCACAAAAATATCTTCTACTATAATTTTAAATCAAGAAGAGAATTCAATATAACCACCTCCTTCAAAATATAATCTCCTTCAAGTTTCTATAGATGTATAAGGTATGACTTTAAGGTATAATGTTTCCACTTATGGTAGACATCATCCTATTTAAGACTTCCTCTTGCCACTGGACCACCTACTTTCAATCACCAAATGAGGCTTTGCATGAACCTACTTAAAAGAAGAGTTGTAACAATCTTCCAAGAGTACCTAGACACAAAATAGAAGAAGAAATAGATCATGAAAGATTATATCTTCATGAATAAGATGAATCAATTTTCTGAAGTAGGAAGGGGGATTGGTTAAAGCACATCCTAAATTATTTTCCAAGCTTCCAAAAGACTTAAAATTTGCTACTACTATCACAAATCCATCTATATCTCCAAAAAAAATGGGACAATGATTATGCTTACATAAAATATGATAAATATACCCTTTCAAAATAGGAAAAAATAATTTGATTATTTTTCCATACAATTTTGCCCCTAAAACTAGAACAAGTTTATAATCTAATGCCACCAATCTGTAGAACTTAAAAAATTGTGTGATTTAAAAAAAAAAAGACAGGGTAAAAATGATTTTGTATGTGAAAGTTATGGCCTCTAGAATTTTTTCTCTAATGGACCCTTAAAAATAAAAAAAATAAGACTTCAAACCTTAGGGGAAAAAATTAATTTCGCACTACTACTTTGCAATCTATGATTTTGTTGGCAATTTTGGGTACATTGGGTACATTGCCCTTGATCATGTGTATAATTTGTCATTGATTTCAAGAAGCTCTTGAAGGAATTTGTTTGATGTCAAAAGTTTTGCTTTAATAAAAGGTTTCTTGGAGGTTCCAGCATAACAGTTTCAAAGGTCTTTTGTAAACCCCCTAGTTGACAAGTTTAAAGATTACAGGTGGATGCATTAGTTTAATGCATTTGGGTCCAAGAGGAAGTATTTATTTAAATAATTAAAAATCTTGTTAAGGTTCCCTTTAATTATTTTTAAATAAATATTAAATTATTGTTTGCAATGGGTTCTCTTAACCCATGGCACTATGTTTTAAGATTGTGGGCGCTAGCCAAGACCTCCGTCGATGTGTTAAACTCCTTGCCAACGTCAAGAGCTTATGGTAAAAATGCATATAAATCTCCCTCAATGAAAATCAAGAATCATCGAATCCGCATTTTGAAAAGAGTTGCTTGCTGTGAATTCTTGATCTGCTATTCAATTTCTTCCTCACTGTGATTTCGTGATCCACTGTTCGGATTTCTTCTTCGACTGTGTCTTTGTCGTTTTTGTGATCCGTTGTTCATTTTTTGTACTCGCTATTTGTCGTAAATCCACCATAAGGTTTTCATATTCGTGTTCATATCAGAAGAAAGGGAGGCAATGTTGTATTATTTAATCCCTGGCATAGAAGGAACAAGGCTAATAGTGTGAGGTTTAAAACTCACTACGTGCCTTTGGCGCACCAGTAGCGGCTAGGCTGTTGGCGCGCTACCTGAACAAGAGGTTCCACGTTAGAATAACACGAAAGGGTTTTATATCGTGAAGTGGATGCAGCGGGTGGTGTTAGAATTTGTGCGCATTTTCTCCATAGCACGATTTTTGATGTTGGCCAAGGTAATTTCGAAATTAATTTTTGCTAATTGTATATTGCAGATGGAGGAAGTTTATTAGAAGGAAAAGCACCTTAGGAGTTATAAGGAGTTTAAAGCTTGTTTTATTTTGATAAAAGATTCTTTTGAAGGTGTTGTTTGAAATATCTTATTGCATTCTTATGAGAGATAAATTTTATTTTTGATAAGACTATAAGGGAGAAATAAGGTGTATAAGGGATAAATTTTTCTTGTAATGTTGAGAGTGCTTTTGGTTGATTATGGAAATGAAAGCATGATGTTTTAAGGTTAAAATTGCTTCTTGTGTGAAGTTGTGAAACCTTAAGTGGGCAGCTTTGAGATTGACATTTGCTTTCATTAAATTGGTAATAATCAAGCTATTCTTTACTTGGTTAAAGTGTTGGGCTTACTCCTTTGTTGATGATTTGAAAAGTTGTGTGTGCTCTTGTTGATTTGAGTTGGTGGATGCTTTTTGTTCAAACAATATTGGAGAGAAAATGAGTTCTACTTGTTTCCTTTTCTTATGTTGATTGTGAAATGCTTCAAGGTTGTGTTTTGAGTTGAATGGTGTTGATTGAACCTTGTTTGATGAGCATTGTTGTTGAAGCCCTAATTGATGGTGAAAATAATATGAGTATCATTGTTATGTGATTCTTTGCATAGTTGGCAATTGTTGGGGTTTCATGTTCTTGAAAGAAAGCATTCTATCCTATCCATTTCAGATATTGAGTTGAGTTTTTAGATTTGAGATTGAGTTTGAGCTGAGTTTATTTGAGTTGAGTTTTGAGATTGGGAGTTGAGTATAGAACATATTGAGTCTTTAAAAATTATCTTTCTGCTTCTATGAGTTTGACAAATCACATTGGGTCTATAACAATTCACCTTGTGATTTCCTACTAAGAAAGTTTTTTTTTGGTGAGCTTGCTGAGTTTTGGACAAGTTTCAGTGGGGACTTTTGAGCAGTCTTGGACAGGTTCCGGTGGGGACTTGTGAGCAGTTTTGGACAGGTTTCGAAGGGGACTTGTGAGCAGATTTGGATAGGTCCTAGCAGAGGATATGTGAGCTGAGTTTGATAGTTCTATCAGAGAACTTGAGGACAAAGGTGCACTGGTTCTTTTAGAAGAACCTGAGGACATATTTGGCAAGTCTTTGAGAAGGCTTGTGTGTAGAGGATTGATTTTTTCAAGCATTGGATAGATCTGACAGATAGAGGAAGACTTGTACTAGAACGACTAAATGTGTTTGGTAAGGGTTGCTGAGCTACTATTGATGTGATCATAGAAGGCAGAGGTCTCTTAGGCTAAGCATTGAGGATAGGAGGTCTTCGATGGAAAGGAGTTCCACGTCTTTGGAAAGAGGTAGAGGCAGTTGATCTTTTGAGGAACATTTCCAGAGTAGAGGAGAAGGTATCTCCTTTGAGCAGAGGCTCATGTATTATGATTAGGGGAAGGTATCTCCTTTGGGCTGAGGCTCATAAATATTGTAATTGGGAAGGATTCCCAAAGAACTTTGAGGAAATTTTTAGAGAAATTTTTTTTGGACGTAGCCCAGCCATTTTGGGTTAACCACATTAAAAATGGGTCTTCAATGTGTGATGCTTTCTGTCTTGATTAATGTTGTGTTGATGCCACTGCTATCTAAAGTTAAAATTATTAATTGGTTAAGTCTTATAATGTTCACCCCACCTCTCAGTATAAGTCCATGTTCTTCAATTGGTATCAGAGCGGGTCTCTCCAGAAAGAGCCTAATAGCTTGGAGAAGGATCTATAAAAGGAACATACAGATTCAGAAAGATATGAAGAGGTTGAGTTCAATCTCAAAGGTGAATTCTTATTGGCTTTAAAAAAGCTTGAGAAATTTAGGGAAGAGAATTTTGTTCTCAAGCATCAATGTCAGGAAGAAGAGATAGCAAGATCAGAATTGTCTCAAAGTGTTATAGACTTCAAAATTCTAGCTGAAGAAGGGAAGAAGGTTGAACGAGGTTCGACGAGAGGTTCTCAAAGGAAAGAAAGCTGATTGCGAGAAACTAGAAGAAGAGGTTATGTCTCTTAGAGTGAAGTTGGAATAGTTGGCTCTCAGACAGAATACTCCGTGTGAAAAGCAAAAGAAGGATGGTATCACCATTCAAGAAACAGGGGCTTCGAGCAAGATCAATATTCATCCTAAAGAGCGATGGATTCAAGTTGGTCACAAGAAGAACAATCATCCAAGGCATCAAAACAAGTTACATAATACTTTCCATGGCTATTGTTTTTCCTGCAAGAAATTTGGTCACAAAGCTATGCATTGTAATAAGTCTATGAATAGCCATAGTAAGGAAAATTTTAACTCTTTTGCACCTCTTATGAATAAAGATGTCATGTGTTACAAGTGCAATAATTTTGGGCATATAGCAAGGATGTGTAGTTTGGATAGATCTAGTCTTGAGTTCACTAAAAAGAGAAATGAGATCAAATCTAAGTCAATGATAGTTCAAACTACTTTTCATGCTCAAGACAAAGTGGAGAAATGGTATCTTGATAGTGGTTGTTCAAAACATATGACTGGTGAAAAGGAAAATTTTTTGGTCTTAAAAGAAACAAACAGAGGAACAATTAGTTTTAGAGATAACAGGTCAATTAAAATCTATGGTAAAGGGACTCTTAGTTTGGATGGGAAATCCAAAATAGAAAATGTGCTTTATGTAGAAGGCCTAAGACATAATCTTCTAAGTGTGAGTCAACTTTGTGATCAAGGGCACATAGTATCTTTATTTTTAGATAGATGTGAGATAAGTAAAGAAAAAAATGGAAAACTCATCGCTAGTGCTACAAGGACTCCAAACAATCTTTACATGCTAAGTGATATAAAAAAGGAAAAGTGTTTTCTAACTCAAGAAGATGAGAGTTGGTTATGGCATAAAATATTGGGGCATTTGAGCTTTGATAATCTTGTCAATATTAGTAACAAGGAAGCAGTTAGAGACTTGCCCAAAATAAAAAGGCCCCATAACATCATTTGCGGTCCTTGTCAACATGGAAAACAGACCATAACTAGTTTCAAATCAAAAGGGTATACTTCTTCAAAACCATTGTATCTTATTCATACTAATTTATGTGGCCCTACCAGAACTTAGAGCATTCAGGGAGAAAGCTACTTCATGACGTTTATAGATGATTATTCTAGAATGACTTGGGTTACTTTTCTCAAAGAAAAATTTGAAGCTTTTGAAAAATTTAAAGCTTTCAAAGAAATGATTGAAAATGAGACTAACAAGAGAATCAAATGCTTAAGATCAGATAGAGGAGGAGAGTTCACTTCAAATGAATTTGTGGAATACTGTGAGCAACAAGGAATCAAAAGATAATATTCAGCGACAAGAACTCCTCAACAAAATGGAGTAGTTGAAAGTAAAAACAGAACTATTGAAAATATGGCTAGAGCTATGTTAAATGAGTCAAAACTTTCGGATGGCTTTTGGAAAGAGGCGATCAATACATCGATCTACATTATCACCGGGGCCCAACTTAGAGTCAATCATCATAAAAATCCTTATGAGTTGTGGAAAGGAAGACCAGCTACAATAAAATACTTCAAAGTGTTTGGGAGTAAGTGCTTCATCAGAAGGGAAGATCAAAATTTGGGTAAGTTTGATCCTAGATGTGATGAGGGAATATTTCTTGGGTATTCCGGCAGAAGTAAGGCCTACATATGCTTCAAGAAAAGAACTCATACAGTTGTAGAGAGCATAAATGTAACAGTTAATGAAAAGATAGGGATAAGAGAACCAGTCCAGGAACTCAATGATAAAATTTACCAAGAAGAATTCAAAGAGGTTTCAGATGAAGAAGAGGAAAGACAACAACTGCTTCCCAAAACTCCTTCACGATATGTTCAGAAATATCATCCCAAATATTTGATCATTGGTGATCAAAATAGTAGGCAAACAAGAAGAAGAGTCATTCCCTCACATGATTCTACAAATGTTTCATTATTATCTCAAATTGAGCCAAAATATTTTAGTGAAGCATGTGTAGATAAGTTTTGGGTAAAAGTAATGGATGAAGAGCTAAATCAAATAGAGAAAAGTGAAACTTGGGAATTGGTTCCAAGACCTAAGGACAAGAATGTCATTGACACAAAATGGATATTCAGAAATAAAGTCAATGAGGATGGAAAGATTGTCAGAAATAAAGCAAGGTTAGTCTGCAAAGGTTATGCTCAAGTAGAAGGTGTTGATTTCGAAGAGACGTTTGCTCCTGTTGCTCGTATTGAAGCTATCAGAATGTTTTTGGCCCTTTCAAGATTCAAATCATTCAAGGTATATCAAATGGATGTAAAGTTAGCTTTTCTAAATGGGGTGTTGGTAGAAGAAGTCTACATAGAACAGCTAGAAGGAGTGTCTCTCTCAGAATAGTCAGATTATGTGTGTAAACTGAAAAAGGCCTTGTATGGGTTAAAGAAAGCACCTAGGGCTTGGTACTCAAGACTTGACAGGTATCTTCATGAGAAAGGCTTCAGGAAAGGTGTGATAGATAGCAATTTGTATATTCAGAATGAAGGTGATGATATGTTGATTATGGTTGTCTATGTTGATGATATTATTTTTGGGGGAAATAATACTCAGATGTGCAAATATTTTGCTAACACCATGCAAAAGGAATTTGAGATGTCTATGATTGGAGAGCTGTCATTCTTTTTAGGTCTTCAGATTGAACAATCAAAAGATGGTATATTTCTATCTCAAGGAAAGTATATCAAAGAAATGTTGAAGAAATTTGGGATGATGGATAGCAAACCAGTGTGTACTCCAATGATTACAGGGTGCAATATGAGTAAATATGATGAATATCCAGTGGCAGATCAGAGGTTGTACAGATCAATGATTGGTAGTTTATTATATGTTACAACTACCAGACTAGATATCATGCAGGCAGTTGGGTTAGTAGCAAGATTTTAGGTAGCTCCTAAAGATTCTCATGTTATGGAAGTTAAGAGGATATTCAGATATCTGAAGGGCACTATGGAATTTGGGCTTTGGTATCCCAAAGGTGATGATTTCACTCTCACAGCTTATATAGATGCAGATTGGGTAGGCAGTATTGATGACGGGGAAAAGCACTAGTGGTGGAGCATTCTTTTTGGGAAAGAGTTTGGTTTCTTGGCTAAGTAAGAAACAACCTTCAGTTTCCTTATCTACAGCAGAGGCTAAATACATAGCAGCAGTGGCTGGGTGTACACAAGTTTTATGGATGAAAACCACCTTGGAGGATTTCAAAGTCATGCATGAACAACCCATCTCCATAGTTTGTGATAATACAAGTGCCATAAGTATTTCCAAAAATCCAGTAATGCACTCAAGGACAAAGCATATTTCCATCAAGTATCACTTTCTAATGGAGAAAGTGCAAGAAAAGCAGGTCAAGGTAGAGTATGTGTCTACTAAAGAGCAGATTGCAGATATCTTCACCAAACCTCTTCCAAGAGATACATTTGAGTATCTAAGGGAGAAATTGGGAGTTGTACTCCCACCCTAGAATTAATCACCTCATCAAGAGGTGGGAGAGGGACTAAGCTAAGAGTCTCATTCTTAGTCTTGAGCCCCAAAGGTGACCCTTTGCCATTGATGACAAAGGGGGAGAGATATGAGTAAGGGGGAGAGCTTCTAAGTGAATGGGAGAGCTTCAAGTCAGGGGGAGCAAAACTTCAAAGGAAGATTCTCAGTTGTGGGCACAGTTGGTCAGTAGTTAGCACAGTTGGTTTTAGTTTTGGCTCCTGAGAAGTGTTTTCAGTAAAGGTTTGCCATCAATGACAAAGGGGGAGATTGTTGGCAATTTTGGGTACTTTGGGTACATTGCCCTTGATCATGTGTATAAGTTATCATTGATGTCAAGAAGCTCTTGAAGGAATTTGTTTGATGTCAAAAGTTTTGCTTTAATAAAAGGTTTCTTGGAGGTTTCGGCATGATAGTTTCAAAGGTCTTTTGTAAACCCCAAGTTGGCAGGTTTAAAGATTACAGGTGGATGCATTAGTTTAATGCATTTGGGTCCAGGAGGAAGTATTTATTTAAATAATTAAAAACCTTGTTAAGGTTCCCTTTAATTATTTTTAAATAAATATTAAATTATTGTTTGCAATGGGTTCTCCTAACCCATGGCGCTATGTTTTAAGATTGTGGGTGCTAGCCAAGACCTCCGTCGACGTGTTAAACTCCTCGCCGACGTCAAGAGCTTATGGTAAAAATGCATATAAATCTCCCTTAATGAAAATCAAGAATCATCGAATCTACATTTTGAAAAGAGTTGCTCACTGTGAATTCGTGATCTACTATTCGATTTCTTCCTCACTATGATTTCATGATCCGCTATTCAGATTTCTTCTTTGACTATGTCTTCACCGTTTTCATGAATCTGCTGTTCATTTTTTGTACTCATCGTTTGTCATAAATCCGTTGTAAGGTTTTCATCTTCATGTTAGCGTCAGAAGAAAGGGAGGCATTGTTGTTTTATTTAATCCCTGGCATAGAAGGAACAAGGCTAACAACGTGAGGTTTAAACCTCACTAGGTGCCTTTGGTGCATTGATAGTGGCTAGGCTGTTGGCGCGCTACCCGAATGGGAGGTTCTGCATTCGAATAACGTGAAAGGGTTTTACATCGTGAAGTGGATGCAGTGGGTGGTGTTAGAATTCATGCGCAATTTATCCATAGCGCAATTTTTGATGTTGGCCAAGGTACTTTCGAAATTAATTTTTGCTAAGTGTATTTTGCGGATGGAGGAAGTTTATTAGACGGAAAAACACCTTAGGAGTTATAAGGAGTTTAAAGCTTGTTTTATTTTGATAAAAGATTATTTTGAAGGTTTTGTTTGAAATATCTTATTGCATTCTTATGAGAGATAAATTTTATTTTTGTTAAGACTATAAGGGAGAAATAAGGTGTATAAGGGATAAATTTTTCTTGTAATGTTGAGAGTGCTTTTGGTTGATTATGGAAATGAAAGCATGATGTTTTAAGGTTAAAATTGCTTCTTGTGTGAAGTTGTGAAACCTTAAGTGGGTAGCTTTGAGATTGACATTTGCTTTCATTAAATTGGTAATAATCAAGCTATTCTTTACTTGGTTAAAGTGTTGGGCTTACTCCTTTGTTGATGATTTGAAAAGTTGTGTGTGCTCTTGTTGATTTGAGTTGGTGGATGCTTTTTGTTCAAACAATATTGGAGAGAAAAGGAGTTCTACTTGTTTCCTTTTCTGATGTTGATTGTGAAATGCTTCAAGGTTGTGTTTTGAGTTGAATGGTTTTGATTGAACCTTGTTTGATGAGCATTGTTGTTGAAGCCCTAATTGATGGTGAAAAGAACATGAGTATCATTGTTATGTGATTCTTTGCATAGTTGGCAATTGTTGGGGTTTCATGTTCTTCAAATAAAGCATTATATCCTATCCATTTCAGATATTGAGTTGAGTTTTTAGATTTGAGATTGAGTTTGAGCTGATTTGATTTGAGTTTTGAGATTGGGAGTTGAGTATAGAACATATTGAGTCTCTAACAATTCTCTTTATGCTTATATGAGTTTGACAAATCACATTGGGTCTCTAACAATTCACCTTGTGATTTCCTACTAAGAAAGTTTTTTTTGGTGATCTTGCTGAGTTTTGGACAGGTTTCGGTGGGGACTTGTGAGCAGTCTTGGACAGGTTCCAGTGGGGACTTGTGAGCAGTTTTGGATAGGTTTCAGTGGGGACTTGTGAGCAGATTTGGATAGGTCCTAGCAGAGGACATGTGAGCTAAGTTTGATAGTTATATCAGAGAACTTGAGGACGAGAGGTGCACTTGGTTCTTTGAGAAGAACACGAGGGACAGATTTGGCAAGTCTTTGAGAAGGCTTGTGTGTAGAGGATTGATTTGTTCAAGCATTGGACAGATCTGACAGATAGAGGAAGACTTGTACTAGACCGATTGACTATGTTTGGTATAGGTTGCTAAGTTGTTGTGGATGTGATCATAGAAGGCAGAGGTCTCTTAGGCTAAGCATTGAGGACAGGAGGTCTTCAGTGGAAAGGATTTCCACATGCTGGCAAGAGGTAGAGGCAATTGATCTTTTGAGGGATCATTTCCAGAGCAGAGGGGAAGGTATCTCCTTTGAGTAGAGGCTCATAAATTTTGATTAAGGTAAGGTATATCCTTTGAGCCGTGGCTCATAAATATTGTAATTGGGAATGATTCCCAAAGAACTTTGAGGAAATTTTTAGAGAAAAGTTTTGTGGACGTAGCCTAGCCATTTTGGGTGAACCACGTTAAAAATGGGTCTTCAATGTGTGATGCTTTCTGTCTTGATTAATGTTGTGTTGATGCCACTACTATCTAAAGTTAAAATTATTAATTGGTTAAGTCTTATACTGTTCACCCCCCCTCTCAGTATAAGTCCATGTTCTTCAGATTCACTGGTATCTTCCACTTATCATTCATCACATCAATGGATCTAAAACTGTGTGACAATGAAACTTGGTTTATTCCAATTGGTTAATTTGATGTTTGTGTGTGTAAAAAAATGGCCACATCAGTTGCCATATTGGCCTCAAATCTACCTTGTTATGTAAGAAAGCTTAGAAGCATTGGATAGACTTGAACATATCAAAACCAAATATTTTTAGGTTATTTACTTATGTAATATCATATAGAATATATAGTGGGATAGTTTTTTAGAGAATATTATGTCTTGGTAACTTGTTATGAACACTCACAACAAAGCATCTCAATAAATAAGATTAAAATAGTAAAAATCAATAGTAATAGTGAGTAGTAAAAGTAAAGTGAATAGTAAAATTATCATTATCATGGTATATTGTCTTTTTTAAGTATATTTCTAAAAAGGAGATATGTTATAACTAATAAAATATCTAGAAATTCAAGATAATAAAAAGTACTTTTGGAAGTATTATGTAATTGTAGGAAAATTCCAAAAGGGAAATCAAATCAAAGTAATTTTAGAATTATTATGTTATTATAGGAAAATTCTAAAATAAAATATCTAAAATCATATGATATTTGGACTATATATAAAGTGTTGCAATGTGTTCATCTATAGTTATCCATATGTGTAATATCTAGCTCTCATGAGCGTCTAAATAGGGGAGAAACCAATTATATGAGGTTAGTTAAATCAAATTATGATAAGCTGAGTTGAGCAATTTTGAGCTCATGGAGGTAATAGAGAATCTACGGTGTGAGTGAGAGCTAGAAATCCAAGACCACTAAGAAAGAGTGTCTCATTGTACAAGGTGTGTCTAACAATTTATAAAGTGAGGGTATGAATTATGGCCATTGGGCATGTTCGTAGGCAATGGAGGCTCAACAAGAAGACCACGTTCACTTACAAAATAATAAAGTGAGAATCTATGTACTATTTTAATTTGTATGTATAATACATTCTTTTGTTTTTGTATTGTGACATCTCTTGTGCTTTCATAAACTTCCTATTTTTCATGATGTGCCAATACTTTCTTCTACATGAGAGTTATATAGTAATGTATCATCACTAGCTTAAGAATGTATGTCTATCAAAATTACCATAGTAAGAGGGCTCGAGAAAGTATTGTGTGCATGTTGTGGTTTGATATTTTTTGTTTCATTGTTGGGATACTCCTATGTGGTGGTGGTGTTTCCCATACTATGTAATAAAGTCTCTGTTTAGGGATCCTTACTAAGTGTTCCCTCTAGTTGCTTTCCTTTGTGTAGACCTTGTTTTCTATACTGACAAGTGTATTTGTTCGATGAAGTATGATCAACAAATGTATGTTTTGGTGATATTTTGTATATTTTGTAATTATACCATCATATTTTACCATATGGTTTATCTTATTATTTTTTTATCTACAATAGAGGCATAAAAGTAAGGAACTCGTAGGCAAAATCCAATAAATTGGATATTCATAGTACTCTATAATTAGATTAAACATTCATTCTGCAATCATTTGGTTATACTACCAAGACGAATTGAACTTGGGATTCCAATATGGAAAAATATCCTATCTATTTAGCCCAATATTTTGCATATTTCAAGACCTTAATTTAAGAATATAAGAGAGTGCATTTGTAATGGTTTAACATAGAGGGGGGATAGGCAAAGTTCCTTCTGATATTTTTGGTATGATATGCAAGATGAGTATATGAAGAATTCATGGGATGATATTTGTGAAAATATGATCAAGGAGCATAACCTACGTTAAAAATATCTAACCTAATGATAGATATGAAAAATTTAGTATAAGGACTTGAAGAGAATTTTCATGACTACTATGCATGAGCACAAGAGATTTGAAAGAAGGTGGAGTTCTAGTTATGAAAGGATATATTGGCTAGTTTCCTTATGAAGGGTGTGGATAACATGCTTTATAAATATTAATTATAGATATCAAGCTAACAATTAGTCCAAGGGTCAAGTATGAGCAATCTATTACTATCCAATATGTGTGTAAGGTTGTAAAGGAACAAGAGGAAAGTCTAGAGGAGTTAGTTCCACAAATATTAATTGATTTGGAAATTTTTGGCTAGGTTCCACAACCAGTAGTAGCAATAGTAAGTTGATCTTCCTCTACTTATATAGTTGAAGTAGAAGATATAATAAAAAATATGAGACAAATTGCAATCAATTTTTTAAAAACAAAGGACACATGAGATCAATGAGCCCAAACTAGATATAGAGGTGTTAGGAAGGATTTGTTAGAGGTAGTATGCTATGAATTCAAATAGAAAGGGCATTACAATATAAATTTCCCTAATAAAGCATCTACTTTGGGTACAAAGAGTAAAGAGAAGGGAAAAACTCCAATTAACACTATTGATATTATTCAAGATAATGAAGAAGTTGATGTTTTGGTAATGAAACAAACTCATAATAGGATACCTAATCAAGAAAATTAGGCCAAGAATATGAAATAAGTTCCCATAAAGGGGAGAATAAAATTAGGAGTTCAATATTTTTCTAATATTAGCAAGCTAGACAACGTTCAATCATGGAGGATTTGTAAAATAAAATTATCATCATCACATATGGGTAGATACTATTATTATCATCAAAGAATAAAGGAATTTACATAACATACTCAGTTATAGATAAATCAAGAAGTTCTAGGTCACTATGTTCAATGTAGAGGATGATTCATATGCTCCATAAGTTGAAGTCTTGTGTAAAGGTATTTTTATTCTTGATGTTATGGTAGATCTAATAGGATAATATTCTTTGAATATATTAGTACAGATGTAGATCATTCATCTAACATAAAGTTGATATATTAGAATAGAAAAAATAAAACAAAGCCAATAGGAGTATTCTATGATGCAATAGTATCATCCATGGGAGTCACCTATATGATAGATTTTCAAGCCATGAAATATTATTTAGTATCCTATCCAATGTTCTTAGGAAGGCCATGGTTAATAAAATATCATTTTTATAATTATTGTTACAAAGGGTACATGACCATTGGTTAGGATCCCATGCAAGCAAAGATAATTGTGATTACCTAAATCTCATACATTGATAACAATAAAAACAAAGGAAGAAAGCAAGTGGACAATCTCAAATTATGATAGCATGAGCAAGAGGATAATAAATATTAAGAAATTGATGTGGATGTATGAGTGGATATCATTCTTCTTGATGCTATAGTAAATCATCCATATCACTTTTCTAAGGAAGAAGTGGAAAATTGGATATAAAAGTTACACTTTGGGGATGCAATAAAACAAGATGAAAAAGAGTATTGCATTTGGCTCTTTTGTAGGTATTATTTTTTTAAAATACACCTAAGTGAATGAGTTGCACCCTCAAGACCTTGGACAAGATTAGATGCCTCAGAAATAGAGGATTTTGAGTCAACCTCTAGAGAAGGTTGACTCCTATGATCCTAGCTAATCTAACTAAAATGGGGTTGCAAACTAAAGTAAGGAATGCAAAGGATTAGAATCTAAGCTAAAAGTGGTGTGGATTTAGAAACATCAAGAGACATAGTGCATGAGATTATCACAAATTGAATTTAAACTAAACCACCTAATTGACTAGCCTACTTTTCTTTTAATAAAAACAATTAATCACAATAAATAGCATTATTAAGTCAATACAGAACTAGAATAACAAATCTAGAAAGAAATATAGAAAGAAGAATGACTATAATAGAATTATTAATTCATATATTTAACATTAATCCTTATTGGCTTAGTGAGACATACATACATGTTTTACAAAATAATTGAGCAAGAGGCTAGATAATAATCCAATATTTATTCAAAAGGTATATATCCTCAATCATACAACTATGAAATGGTAAAATCTAAAGGAATAACCATTAAAATGGATTACATTCAAGTGTATATAGATATACAATGGTTTGTAGTTATTTAATCATGATTTCCTACAGAGCATATTGTAGGTTTTTCAAAATAGGCATGAGATGTGGCTATCACATTCAATCTAGCTATGCTTAACTGCTTTGAGGATGCTTTGATGATGTGTATAATGCAAATTTTAAAGTAAGGCTGAATTGCATGCTACATCATTGGATTCTAACCATCTAATGTTAGTCCACTCATTTCTGTTATAGGTGTGTGATGGATAAGGCTTTGGAAATTAAGATATTTTGAAAATAATCATGCTTGGTAGAGGATTGGTATGCATAGTCTTGTTGACTAAGATAGGTGAATATTTTAAGCATAAGCTATTGGTATGAAAGTATATTGTTTCCTTTTAGGAAATTTATATTGACTACTTGTTGCTTCCTTTATTCTTCTCTTCATGCCAGGTGTTGAAGTTTCTTTGTTTGATCCTTAATGATATTTTGTTGGGTCCTCTACCTTAGATTTTATCTTGCATCTGATATTCAATTTGGCTTTCTAAGAATTTACGTTTTTTATTATGACATAATTATATATGAAGTCCAACACATCTAGAAGCTTTGAAAATTATGGTGTTGTATGTCAGATTATGGATGCCAAATACATTGCCTTGGATAATTTGAACTCTTTAGCTCATGTCAAATTTTTAACATTATCTTGATGACATCAACATAATTTTTTGTCCAATTTTTCTTTTGGGCTTCAATTTTGCTTGAATGTTGGATTTTATATGATGGAAATTGGGTATCAATATGCTTTTTTAGCTTTCCCTTTTGAATAATGTTGAATGCCAAATCCAATGCCTTAGAATATTTATTTCATAGGTATTACTTTATACTATGCCAGATATTTTGTGTTACCTTGATGACATCATCATTATTATCTTCTTGGCCATCTATATTCTTTTGCTATTTTCCTCATTATTGGACTTCGATTTTTTTTTCCTATTACTATCATAATTTTCTCAAATATTCGACCAAATTTATTACTTAGTCAAATTTTATGTTTCTTAATTCTTAAATAACCTTTTCCTATTGCTTTGCTATCTACCCTACCATATTTTTTTGCTCTTCATATTTCCCTACAATCTTCTATCCTTCTTTGTAAAAATATTTTATCTCTTAATATACAACAAGGGATTTATCTAAGGCTACTCTCATGGACTTCTGAGTTAATATATACAATTTGTTATACTATTACCTTGGAAAAATGACTGCATGAATTAGATAAAACCACATAGTGGATTTAGGTGATGAAATTTACCTACATTGTCGGTGACTTCCAAGGATTTTTGCTTGTAAAATTGAAAACCTAGTAATCCTTATGTATGGGATAGTAGATAATTTGAGATCAAATGGAGCTAGAAGGTGAGTTGACTGAGGGTGACGGTTATGGGAATGACTTAGGATTATGGTTATCAAAAATAGAAGAATTTTAAAGTAGGTATAGGAATTGATGTAGAGAAAAGTTGAGGTGAAGGATGCAAGAGGAAGGAAAGGTGTGGGTAGCAAAGGATGAGAATGTTTGAGTTTTGTGCTAATATATTGAGGAATATGGGGTAAAATTATGACTATATAGGTGATTTATGCAAAGATGCCGATCGAAAGAATAAAAAAAAAGAGGGAAATATCGGTAAATGAAGAGAAAGCAAAGAAAACATAGATACTTAAAAGCAGGAACCTCCTAAAAATTTAAAAATTCCATGAGTATATTCTGCTATAGTTGAACATTAGTTTAGGTCTAGATATGTATTTATAGGTGAATGTTCACCTGCGCAAACTACCATTGGTGAATATTGTAAGGTTCTAGGATTTTTTTCCTTCCATTATCTTAATTATCATGAAGTTGTGGAGATAATATTCTTTAGAATTACATAGCATTATGGAATTAGGTGTTGCTTCAATTCTCTATATGGTTACTCATAAAATAATTTCATGCATTGGATATCCCTAAAATTTCTTTTATAATCATTTGTTGAAGTTAATGATAGTTGTATCTTTAACTAAATTGGTTTTTTTTTGTGTTGGCATTGACTTCTGAGATCTCGTTGCCGATGTGATCATTCTATTTTCTTATCTCTCTCTTTTATTTAGACAATAAAAGCTCTAGGTCATGGAAATATTATTAATGCAACAAGATTTTTCTTTCATCACCTATTAATCATAACATACGGTTCTCTACTCAGCATAATGTTTACCTTTTCAAAATTTATTGCCAAGTGCCTTATGTATTCAGCATACACATGGCGACTTTCTTTGTGACATCATATTGATGACCTTTGCTACCTATTTTCATTATGGAGATACTAAAAGCATGAATTCCACATATTACCATAGTCATGTGAACAACTATATTTTTTTTTTAGCAAGACTTGGGATAGCTTTTCCATTGGGTTATGGAGTCAATAAAATGGTAGAAGATGGGAAGGTATGATATAGGGATGGGAAACGAAACATGGAGAGAAAATTAAACAAAGTGATATGAAATAAATAATGAATTAATTATTTATCAGATTCCCTGCAATAATATTGCTTGGCTATCATGCCCATAGTCATGAAATAAAGATACAAAAGGGGTACATCTCAATATTATTTGAAAGCACATGGTTTTTATGCTTAGCAAACAATTTTTTATTATAATGGACCTCCCAAGAGGGAGGGTTTTATTTCCAAATGAGTTCAATGGTGCCCCAAATGATATCCTCAATCACACTCAAGAGCCTTAGATAGGTTTATGGCTTGGTTGCTTGACTACCTCAAACCTTACATTGCTCTAAATACCTACACATAAATCCATAATAAGCTATTAACAACATCTATTGGGTCTTTCAAGATAAGGCCCTAAATCATGAAAATGAGAGTTACAAAACTCATCAATAGACTAATTAGAAGTTACAAAAACCATGTAAACAATTACAAAATCATGCTAAAATGCTTGCTTTACCTTCTTAACTACCTATTGTTGATTCTATATCTTTATTTTCCTTATAGAACCAATCACCCAGGGCGATTGGCTCTCTTTGTAGCCACATAGGGTGATTGTCTCTACCAGTGTAGCTATCCTAGATTATTGGATTTGTCTGTGTAGCTACCCTAGGTATTTGGATCTATGTTCTCATAGGGAGTTCAAACTTAGATCTAGAAATTTTTGCAAATGTCTTAGGGCTTCTGGTGTAGATTCAATTCTATTTGATTATAAAATATGAGCATAGCTAAAAATTGAATATTATCATGCATTCCAAAGAGACTCCATGATTAATAATATTGAGCTCTCCAAATGAAGTACCTACATTCAAAAGTTTACAAATCCACAAGGAGGTCCAAAATTTATATGGGTAGAGTTTTAGTAGTGTTTTGTGCACCCTATCCTGAAGCAAATTAAATAGGATAATATTTATAATATTTTCTAGGTTGATGAGAATAATTATGGGGTGATATAATGATAGAAAAGTGGTTTGGATGATATAAGGGAGTAATCTTATGTTTTCCAACTTGGCTTCTTGGATGGACAAGTGTGAAATATTCTCTATTTGGGTTATGACACACTATGATATGCTATGGCATACCTAATTAATGCTCTTGGGTGGAGAGATTCCTCATCCATTGAAATGGTACGCTTAATAAATGTGTTTGGATGGAGGGAATCCTCACCCATGTGCATTAATGAGATTGTAATGTCAAGGAGAAAATGGAGTATATGCCAACTAGAGTGAGGCAAACCTTGGTTAATATGGGAGGATGGTATCATGATGACCATAGGTTAGGCATAGGAAGGTACTTAGGATGGTCAAAGGGGCTAGGATAGTCAATGTTCATATTTATAATATTGAAATGCATTAATTAAAATAATTATAATATTTATTAAATATTATCATTTAACCAATGTCAATATGACACTTTTTAGGTGTCTACACATAACACTTGGAAACTTCTCACACATTATCACTTACATTAGATACAATATAAACACACACTCCATAATATAATACTCATAAATAAGCCCCATGGTACTTTAATGCTACTAAATAATATAATATCTCCAACACCTCCTTGTATTACATTATTTGGTGTGAAGAATTTGAGTCTTCAATATTTGATTCTGGTCTTTGTCCTTCAACTATAACTTTCACATTGCTTGAAGTCCTAGAACTAATATGTTAATGTGTTTCTTGTATTATTATTTAAAATTTCTTTGTGACCTTAAAAAATTGTAATATATCCATGATCTTGCTTCAATCTAATTTTTTGATCCATTCATAGTGTACTTTTATTTTATTTTGTGATCTATTTTTGGTTTGCTCTTCTAGCAAATTTTGTAATTATGGAATGATATTGATTTTAATTTATGAATTTCATCTATTTTTCATATTATTTTCAACCACCTTTATTTCATCATCTAAAACATCAGCACCTTTAGAAAATTTTAAATGACTTTTATTTTTGTTCTTTTCACGATTGTCTTTAATTTGGTCTTCATATATAGTCCATATAATCCTTATTATAAGAGCTCTTATTTTATTTTCTTCTTCAACTTCTATCTCTTGAACCTCTTGAATTTCTTGAACTAAATTTCCTTTTTGATGGTCTTGTTTTGATTGTTTTTGTTGCACATGTTGATATTGAGACTAATATTGCATTGGCTAAAATCTTTGAAAAGATCTATTCATTTGATTTCTTTTATTCAAAGAATTATATCTACAAATACTTGTAGTATGACATTTTTTATTGCATATGTGAAAATATCTCTATCTCCATTCAGGTTGAGATTGTGATGATGTTGCAATGTTACTTGATACATTTTTCTTTGATATCAAAGAATTTTTAGTCATGTCATCTTTGAATCTATTCTCCACTTCATAATCTTGAAGAACATTAACTAAATCATCAAATTTTATGGTTTTATTTAAAACTTGAAGTGAAGTGACTAATTTTTTTAAATTCTCTAGGAGTGGTCTTAATATAACTTGGACAAGTACTTTATCTTCTACTTTCTCTCCCAAATTTAGTAACTTAGATTTTAATTATGTTATCCTTCAGAGAAAGAGTCCTATACTTTCTCCACTATTAACATTTAATGAAAACAACTATGATTGCAAATGCAATATAGTTGCCTACTTTTTTCCTTCAAATATCTTGCATAGTTTTTCCCAAGCAACTATTGAAGTCTATACTTCCCTTATATATGGTTGAGTTTCATTTTTTATGCCAAATGTGATTAGAATAAGAGAGTTTACATTATCATCCTCAAATTTTTGCTTTTTCCTCACTTATACAAGCATTTAGTCCGACGAGGCCCGATATTTGAACCTTTGAAATTTTAAGTGAATATTACAATGTTGACCACATCATTTTTTCTAATTTTATCTCCTTTTTAGACACATCTTATCAAGATTTTTTTATTCTCCACTTTAGAATTTTCGTTCTTAAGCATTGCATTCATGACTTCATAGATTTCTTGCTTCACATGATCTTGGCTCTAGAATTATTCACACAATCTATTTCTTTACTAGATATCATATTTTTCTTTTGTAATTTCCTCTTAATTTAGCTACCACTCAGACTTCTCATTTTATTTCTTACTACTCAAACTAGTATCCAAGATTCTACATAGACGTCTAAGGTTCTTTATAATCTTAAGGCTTATCTTCATAAACTTTTGGTTTCATACAAGGATCTTCACTTCTTGTGGCTCATATTTTTTATGATTCTTATATTCATAGTCTACTTTCTCAATATTTTAATTAATTTTTCTTTATTTCAACTTGTCTTCTCTTAATATCAATTTTTTTCAATACACTTTGTCTCACATCTTCAATATCCTCCTCGTATATTATCTCCACTTTGCTTCAATTACTTCAAATTATGGTAGTCACATGATATTATCATAGTAAAAAAACCTCCTTATGACTAGAAAAATTATAGTACATATTTTAATTCAATGTCTCCTTCAATTTGTTTAGATATCTTCTCCTTAATCTTATCAAGTGATAATATTTGTTGCAACATCTCCTTCTTGATGTAATATCAATTAAATTATTAATTTTATTCAAAACTAATATGCCACTTGGGCAACCTCATCCCTTTCATTTAGACTTCACAAATTCAAATAATTAGAGTGTATCTTACTACCATTGTTGGGAATTATCCTAGATTGTCTTATAGGTTCATTTACTAGGATTAAATATTAATCACAATATTAAAGAATTCAACTCTAATGCTAATATTAATAAATATCATTCATATAACAACAATAATATTTATCAATAATAAATCACTCAAATATTATTCATAAATCATCATATTTGATTTACATGAGATACTATTCGATACAATAGATGAAGATTTATCATAACCTTACAAATGACTCTTAATATTCTCAACTATTACTCTCCTTAAAAATTGGGGATATGCACCCTTTCCTATTATTCAAATATGACAAAAACATCATGACTCTTCACTTGAAATCTTACCACATATCATGTGACTCTTCATTTTAATATTTGACACCTAACTCCTATAACTCTTGAATTACTAACTTGATACTTTGTAGAATTGCACACTTTATTATATAACATTTGGACACTTATCACATATTGACACATACATTAGACAAATTATAAATACACACTCCATAATATAATATCTAGAAATGTACCTCATGGTACTTTAATGCTACCAAATAATATAATATATCCAATAATATCTAGGACAAGTGTGAAATATATAGAAGGGATCAAACATAAAATAAGATTTTGGTTAGTAGACCATACCAATTAGTTATATAAATTAGAGATGAAAATGGAAAACATTTTGACCAACAACTCATCCTCTCTCAAAGCATATATGTGGCTGAAATTTAAATGAAAATATGTACTTAAGCCAAATTGAGAAAACAACTCTTAGCAAGAATTTTACTTTTACAACAAGACATCCCAAAGATCAATCATTTAACTTATTCCATTCTAAAAATGGGCTTATATTTTAACTATAGCTAGTGGAAAGGGTTTGATTATTAGCATACACTAATATATTCCATTAAATTTATATGTTGAGAAGCTAAACCCATGGTGCAAGAAGAATACATAACAAGAAAGAATATTAGTAGAATTTTATCAAGACATCCATATACCAAGAACTAGGCATACCTTTGATAATAAAGTGAGAAGTATTAAATAAATTAATACATAGTATGATGGTATACCAAGCTCCATGTTTGGTAGATGTGTGCACAATCTATCTAAAATGTAGCTTTCATAGTTCAAAACCTTAAAGGGACCTCATAATCCATTTTTCCATTAATGTTTTATCATGGTGAACTAAATCAGTTAGTCACAATCCTATATTATCATGAGGTAAAGTACAATTATTATATTAAAATGATCTCACCATCATATATTTATCCATTTAGTCTAGAGGTTCATCCTTAGTAGCTTATTAAAGGCTTAATATTCAAATTGAGAGGGAATCAAGCATTAAATTATATGATTTGAAAATGTCTACTAAACAATGCTTCTATATGCAAAACGTATGGCCTCTAGATTATTTTCTCAAATAGTCCCCAAAAATAAAAAATTAGACTATCAAATCTTAGAAAAACTATGTAATTATAGACCACCATATATCATTTGCTAACTTGTAGGTTTTATTATAGATGTTTTGTCACCTGTGTTCCATTGGACTATCTTCTTGGATGTCATTTTTATACATGCTATATTTTTATTGATTGAGAGCATATATATATGTAAAAATAGGGCATATATGGTATTGAAATAGGCCATGTAAGTTGTAGGTTAATTTAATTTCTATTTTTAATTTGAAAGTACCAAAAAAGGGCTCAAATATGTGTATCATATGTGTTGGAAACCTTACATTAACCAAGTCATCCACCTTATCATTGTAAAAAAATGGATTTCTAAAACAAAAGAAACTCCCACTCAAGTATGAAGATAAAAGAGAACACAAATATACAAAAATGTATACCCTATCATGACTTAACCTTGAGTTAAATAATACATAAACATCTTGGTTGAGGAAGCATAACCAATTGAGCTAAGCATTATGTTGGTCCAAGTAAGTTGATGTCTTTATGAATAATACAACATATGCTATCATTCCAGTTAACCATTCCATAAAAATACATTTTAATGAGCAAAAGTGTGCTTTGGAACTTGAACCACTTAAAACATATGCATATCCCTCCATTTAATGGTCCAACTAGCCAAACCCCCATGTCAAGATGGAAATGTAACATTTTTAACCTTCTACAAATAATTTCCTACCTAAAAAGGAAAAAGAATGAGATAATTATTTCAAATCAATGATCCTTTGTACACAATGCCCTATAATTCCTCTTATTAGTCATCTTAGTGTCATATCAATATTGTTCATAATGTGTTCAAATTTTAGGAAGATGGACATGAGTGCTTGATTTGACATCAAGCATACTCATTGATAGAATATGCACAAAAAATAAACTGCACACCAAAAATAAAGTATGAGATTCAAAAAAATTAATTCCTTTTATTTTTTATTAAAATATTGTAATGACTTTGAAATGTTTTAGGTAAAATATGATTGAATGAAAATAAATTTAAATTTGCATATATAAAATCAAGAGTACCTTTAAATAATGAGTAGACACAACAACTCTAATTTTTTTTGGTAAAAGAATTAGCAAATATGGAAAAAAATATCCTTTCTACCTCTTATCTTAGAAATGCTTATGAATATTAGAAGAGTAATTCATTTTAAGAATCAAAATAGGGATTAGAGGCTTCAAATGCTATTTTTGTCTGAGCAAGCAATATCTCTTCATACCCACTCTAATACCATGGTGGTTTTCACATTTATTTCCAAAAACAAATAGAATCAATCCATCCATTCAAATATTATATAGAAAGTGTAAAGAAGATAAAAGAGATAAATAGATGATGGGTTCCATTTAGCATCATAAATTATCACTATATTAACCATATATAAGAATATAAATACTTTGAAATAATGGATGGAGTGGTGGTGGGTAATCATACCAACAACAAAATCCCAATTATATAAAATATTTTAAATTGAACCAACATAACAAGATGAAATAAGGTTACCTACACATTATATTATGGGATTAACCATCCAAGGTTAAGTGCATCCCATAGAGTTAAAATAATAAAATATTATAAATAAATAAATGTAGTTGTGTAATGATTACCCATATGACTATACATGATTACATCATATAGTGTCAACCTTGGACATAAGTTAAATTGTACTTTCAAAACTTATATCTTGATACTATTGTCCTTTTGTATTTGGTGCTTGTTGGATGCTCTATGGCTACTACACAATGACTTATTGAAACTCTTGGTTAAGGGACACTTAGTAGGGAAAGACTAAAATATTTTGGATGGATTATGATATCTTCTTGATTTGGGTTTGAGAGTTAGTGATCGAGTTCACAAATTTTCTTGGTCCTCAAGATAGTATTGTAGATCAAAACTAATTGTATTGATAATAGCATTACTAATTGGAGGAGTAATGAGAGGAGTGATAGGAGGAGGGGTGTTGGGTGAGGTAAATCCATTATATTAAGAAAATAAAGAATACATTAGTCAAAGTTAATAATTTTTGATGGATTATTGTAATACTTATTGATACTTTTGTGTTGATGCTTCTTTCTACTCATGCACAAATTCTTTGGATGACCAATGCACTATAAATGATTGTTTATTCTTAACCAACTAATAGAAGCTAATAAATTCATTCATATACTAGGAGTGAATGCAAAACCTAAAAGAATACTTTGAAGTATTTTTAGAAAAGAAATTATAAGAAATAACCCACACTTTTATTAGCTTAAAAATGATCATAATGATATGGGTCTCCTACAAGGGTCTTAGCATACCTAATTTCCCAACCTAGAGATACACCTTTTTTGGATTGGCTAGAAGATATAATGATAATGAGATGAGTCTCAAGCAAGGGTCCTAACAAACGCTTTTTAATTAGGTGTAAAAAAGAGAAAAAATAAAAATAAACTTATAATATTTTAAAATAAAAGTGTGTTAGAAGATTGAGTTTAAAAATTGATGAAAAATTACTAGTGACAAAAAGTAAAACTGATTATTAGAGGTTTTGAAAAGGTTTGCATACCCTTATTCCACTCTTTTGCATTGCTACAAGGATTCAAGATCGATGTTTTGATACCACTTGTAATGAAAAAACTTCCAAAAATATATTAATAGCAATAATTTCAATAATACAAAAAGGTAAAAATCCATTAGAAATAATAAATTCACATTCAATGCCAAATAGTCAATAATACAAGTAACAAAATCTAGATTTCAAATCAATACAAATCCTATCCACTTAAACAAGACAACTTCTCATAGACACTTGGAGAGAGTGAAGTCTCATATGTGCAACAAAGGTGACTAAGATCACAATATTATAAATGATTCCAAATACAACACAACTCTTCCTTTTTATAGACTAAATCAACAATAACCTCAACTCTACTACTCATGGGATAGATACCTTATCCTATGGCCTATGCTAATTATAATAAATATAGTTGGTATGACTATATTGAATACATTAGAGGTTGTTTCCATAATCCCCTTAATAGTTCATGATTGAATCTTTAGTCACATGAGTACGTAATGTGATATAAATAATTTTTGGTGATTCAATGATCTATAAATCCCTTTTCAAAATAGGATAATGTAAGGTTGACACGAAAAAATTAAAAATTGGAAACCATATTTAGTTATAAATCAACCTATAATATTTTTAATAATAAAAGAAGACAAGGATGACCTTTGATACAAACATAGAAAGACAAAATATCTAGCCTCTTCTTTTTGTAATAATTACTTTTTCTATTCATGCATAAGGGATAAATATGGTAATTAGGGATATAGATGTAATTCGGTGGCTATTTTAGACCTAAAAACAATGGTTGGTCTCAAAAGAACCAAAAAAAACCTTAGTTATTCAAACTAAACCTATCTTTATCAAAAAAAAATGTTTTTAAACTTTAAATAATGTATACCTTAGATTGAAACCTAAATAATATATTTGATAGATCTAAGCATAATAAAAAATATCATGTTTTCTTTTAACAAATTCACTTACACAACCATGCACACACACATTATTGTGGTTTGAACATGCATCTCTCGAAAGAGATTCCAATGCACTAACCAATGTGTTGTCTTGTAGGGATATTATAAAAGTTTTAAACTTGAAAAGACATACATGAATAGATGTCTTTATAATCCAATTAAAGAGGTGAACAATCTAAAGAATTTATCTCTTAAATAAGTATCTAGAAAAATGATTATGATAGTACTAAATATTTATGTGGAATGAAATTTCAACATAAGAATATGCCATTTAAAACAACAACTTGTATAAAAAAGTATTTCACTAACTAGTGAGAAATCAAGAGGGTCAACTACCACCAACTGATGTAGGGTCAGGGTGATCAATCCTTACCTACACGGCACCATAGCTCCTAAGCCTCACTTAGGCAGTGTGGACTACGCCTCCAAGTGTTCGTACCTGCACAAGCCAACAAATAGACAAGCCAAACAATATTTGTATTTATATAGCGAAAGCAAACAACACAAGGTTAGCACAATATCGCAATGCACAAGATAGACATCCACACAATGGCCAACACAAGAGTTGCAAGTAGCAAAAGCTTTATTTATATTGGATATGTCAATAAACGGATTACAATGCAAAATGGCACAACGACCTGGCACTATCGGCCCAGTTACAAAACAAGTGGCTCAAAGGCACACACTCTCTAACCGCCCAACACCCATAGATCGGTACGCTGAACGACTCCTGATACTATGCCCGGTGAGTCCCGATACGCATCCACTCGTATCACTCACAACCTCGGACAGCTCCCTCCACCTTGCTCAACAACACACGGCAAACTCACACAACACTTGGCAACACATGACAACTTGGCAACACACAAAACCAACAATGAGCTAGGCAAGAGCACTGGACATAGGAAGCAACTTATAGGAGACTCAAGTTGCTCATATTATCCCCCACTTAAGTGGGTGATGCCCTCTTCACCAGTAATAGGTCCCTTTGAACATTTGGTCTGCAGCCCTTTGAACATCAGGTCCCACACTGAACACTTTGGCACCTCCCACCTTAGGGAAAGAATATTTGATCTCTAATAGGCGTAAAGTGGGTCTGCAGCCCTCTTCTCAAGGAAGGCGTGCAACTTCTTTCTAGCACTCCACAAGGCTTCTTCTCATTCCCAGCTGTCGGATTCTTCACCCTTCCAACTGACCAAGAATTCCCTGTGTTGTCTGTTACCCCAGCCAACTGTCTTCATATCCCAAATTTGCTCCACCTCCCATTCATGCTTATCAATCACATTCGTAGGGGGTCAACTCAGCTCACTTCTCTCTGGCTCAGCCTCATCAGCATAAAATTGTCACAGTTGACTCACATGGAAGGTCGGATGAACCTTCATGTGTGACGGTAACTCCAGTCGATAGGCAACTTTGCCCACTCTAGCCACTATCTTGTACGGTCCATCATAACGGCGGATCAAGGCCTTGGACTTGCCCTTCTTGGCTTTGAACACTTCAGGTTCCATCCTTAACAAGACCTTGTCCCCAACATTGAACTCCACGGACCGTCGACTTACATCTGCAAAATTCTTCATTCTTTTGGTTGCTTTCAACAGATGAAGTCTTGCTAGGTGCCCCCTTTCTTGTCATTTCTTCATGTAGTTGGTAGCTGATGCACACCCCTTTAGGTACCCTCCAAGCATTGTATGGGGTGACAAGGGTTGTTGCCCTATCGCTAGCTCGAACGGTGAGTGCTTACTTGACCTACTCTTCTGGCTGTTGTAGCAAAACTGTGCCATATCAAGTAGATCCGGCCAATTCAATTGGTCGCTATGTACAAAGTGTCTTAGATAGGTCTCCAAGATGGCATTGATCCTCTTTGTCTGCCCATATGTCTCTAGATGAAATCTTGAAGACATCAACAACTTCGTACCCATCAACTGAAACAACCTCTACCAAAATCGACTCGTGAAACGAGTGTCTCTATCCGAAATGATACTCAAAGGTACCCCCCAATACTTGACCACATTCTTGAAAAATAGCTCTGCGGCCATCTCTGCTGGGCATGGGGACGAACAGGCGGTGAACACTGCATACTTTGAAAATCGGTCTACCACTACCATGATGGATGCAAACCCCTTCGATTTGGGTAGACCAGTGATGAAGTCCATACTCACACTGGCCCATGGCCTGATTGGAACTGGAAGAGGTTGTAACAAACCACCTGGCAACCGATACACACTTTTATCCTGCTGGCAAATAAGACAAGACTGGACATACTCATTGACATCCTTCCTCATCTTTGGCCAGTACAGTCCCCTCTCCAACAACGCCAAAGTACGTTGTTGACCTGGGTGTCCCACCCATAGAGAATCATGGCATTCCTTTATAAAGTCTCAACGGAGACTCCCCCACTTAGGGATATAGACCCGATCTTGGCTGAACCATAGAATTCCATCTAACATGCAGAACTTGTTCAACCGACCCCTTCGAGTCTCATCTTTCACAGTGTCGACCAATGCAGCTTCTTGGGGATCATGAACCAATCCCTCCTTGATCTTTTCCAACAACTCCTCTCCAAGTACAATCTTACTTTCACCATGGGTAGAAGTTGGGCTCTCTGACGCTATTGTCAACACTGCTAACTGTTGCTTTCTACTGAGTGCATCCGCCACCACATTCTCTTTTCCTGCGGTATGCACTATGTCCATATCGAACTCAGCTAGAAAGTCTTGCCACCTGGCCTGCTTGCCAGTCAACTTGCTCTGAGTCTAAAAGAAAGTGTTGGACACATTGTCCGTTTTGACCACAAAGTGTGCACCAAGAAGATAGTGTCTCCACGTCCTCAAACAATGCACTACTCCGGTCATCTCTTTCTCATGCATAGGATATCTCCTCTCTGCATCGTTCAACTTCCTTGACTCAAAAGCAACTGGGTGCCCTTCCTGAATGAGCACTCCCCCAATGGCAAAGTCCGAAGCATCCACATGTACCTCAAATAGCTTACCAAAGTCTGTCAGAGCTAACACTGGTGAGGAGGTTAGCTTCTCTTTCAATAGCTCAAACGCTGCTTGGCACTTTGGTGACCAGTCCCATTTCTGATCCTTCTTCAATAAATCTGTCAAAGGCGATGCCAACTTCAAAAATCTACTTACAAATCGCCTGTAGAAATTAGCGAGTCCCAAAAACTGACGTAAACCATGTACATTTCTTAGTGACTCCCAATTCCTAATTGCCTCTAACTTCTTCGGGTTTGGCTTGATGTTACCTTGACCAATCACATGCCCGAGAAATTTCACTTCTTGCTGAGCAAAGGCGCACTTCTCTTTCTTTACATACAGGTTGTGCTCACGTAACAAGTCGAAGACCTCTGCTAAGTGTTTCTTATGTTCCTCAATGTTCCTTGAATATACCAATATATCATCGAGGTAGACCACCACTGACTTGTCCAATAATGGTCTAAAAATGTCATTCATGAGAGTGCAAAACATGGCCGACGCATTACACAAACCAAATGGCATCACAAGAAACTCGTATGACCCATACTTTGACACACAGGTCATCTTCTCAATGTCTTTCGGAGCAATTCTCACCTGATAGTACCTTGATCTCAAATCCAGCTTAGTGAACACCTTCGCCTCTGCTAGGCGATCAAAATAGTCATCTATTCGTGGAAGCGGATAACTATTTTTGATGGTAAGCTTAT
Organism: Wollemia nobilis; assembly: GCA_028583015.1. Taxonomy (NCBI): domain Eukaryota; kingdom Viridiplantae; phylum Streptophyta; class Pinopsida; order Araucariales; family Araucariaceae; genus Wollemia; species Wollemia nobilis. The sequence continues at coordinate 7,420,142 of JAQPPZ010017033.1, forward strand.
TCAATGCTCTATAATCCACACACAAACGTAAGCTCCCATCTGCTTTCCTCACGAATAGTACCGGCGCTCCAAAAGGTGAGCGCGAAGGACGAAGATACCCTGCAGCCAACAACTCTTCCAGCTGCTTCTTCAATTCAACCATCTCTGGCCCACTCATCCGGTAAGGAGCCCTTGCTGGAGGTCTCCCCCCTGGGGTCAACTCAATTCGATGGTCTATCGCCCTTCTAGGCGGCAACTCCCGTGGCAGTTCCTTCGGCATCCTATCTTGGTACTGTCTAAGTACTCCCTCTACGACAGGTGGGATTGGAACCTTCTGTTCATCTTCATCCCAACCTCCTACCAATGCAACAAGCATCATTGGCTGCTTGCCCATCTTCCTTGATGCTCTTATCATACTCATTGCACTGCACAACTGCCCCTTTCCCTTTCCTTTTGCTCTCGACGGTTCGACTAGCTCCTTCATCGATTGTCTTCGTCTAATGGTCCTCATAGTGCACGTCTACCCTAGGTTGAACATAAAAAATGACTCCAGATGCGAGAAAATAGCTACTCTCTCCGTCTTGAACCACTCCTATCCCAATATCATCTCAAATTCATCCATTCTTAATACTGAGAAGGTGGCTCTCCCTTTCCACTCGCCAGCTTCAAAATTCACATCCTTTACTATGTCGACGGTCTTTATAGTGGAAGAACTAACCAGCTAAAGCTTATCACCTCCTCCTGAATACTTGAGGCCCAACCGCTTCGTCATTCTATCACTGATGAAGTTGTGAGTAGCCCTCGGGTCCACCAACGCAACAACTGTCTGCCCTCTCGCCATCACCTCCACAAACATCAGATCGTTCTTCCCATCAACTACGGGGGTTCTCCCATTTTGGCCAGCCTCCCCTATTGGAACAGGCTGCCATACATTCTTGCCTTTTGACCTTCTTCCTTGGGCCCCTTGCCCGAATTTCTGCACATCTTGTCCTCCTATCCCTGTTGGACATCTCCACTATTGAACACTGCCCCATGATGACTCCAACCTAAGCTCCATCACATTCTTTCTATTCTACTACCATCAATCGGCGTGGATGAGGACAATCCTTCTGTAGATGAGGTCCATGGCAATTCCAACAATCCATCCATGTTTTCTTGTCACCGCCTTTGTTGTTGTGGGATGGCTTCTTTCCTTTGTTGTTGTTGGAATGTTGCTTCTTCGACCCTGATGTGCTTGTTGAGGACCAATTCCCTGACTTCTCCCCTTGAGAACCATTGCCCTTCGCCTTCCATGATTGCTCCTTATAATCGCCACTAGAACTCTTTGTTTTGGTGCTCGGATCACGAGTGTCCTTCTTCATGACCGATTCTTGTTTGAAGTCATGGAACGAATCTACCATGGCAATAGCCTCATATATATCCTTGGGGTTTCGATGCCCTAGTTCAACATTTGCCCAATTCCTATAGACCTCTCTCAAAATCTATCAACTTATCTTGTGGGGTTGATGAATTTACTAACACCATCATGTCTGAAGAGAATTTACAAAAACATATTCTAGAAATAATGCAGAAATAATAACTTAGGAAATAATGACACCATTCAATGCACATATAACACACAAGATTTACCCTGGTTCACCCAATTTGGGCTAGTCCAGCAAACAAGAGTCTATCCTCCTTGATATATTATTCTCTCTCTTATCCCTAAAATGGGACATTACAATAATTATATAAGGAAACTCATACAACCCTAAACCACCAAGTGGTATTAGGGTACCATGGATACAACACCATGGGCTAAACCACCCACCCACTAACCACCCACTTGTGGGAATCCTAGGGGTCACTCCAAAAGTAGCGATAAAAGTAGGTGAAAATTTTGACGTCGGCTGCGCCGGCATGTATCACTTTCATCGTATCCGAGGGCGTCCCCCTACGCACCCCGAGCCATCACCTATTACGTAATCACCTTTACCGTAGTCGGGGGTCCTTGGGGGCCTCCGGCCCCCACGGACCCCCCCTACCCGTCGTCTTTTGCGCTGTAGTGCCTGTCATACAATTATTTTTCGACAAAGAATGAGACACATCCAACATTCTCCCACTTGTTGAATACTTTTCTAGACCCATTTCAATTGAACAGAATCTAAACTTTTCAGTGCTTACAGCCTTGGTTAAAGCATCTGCAACATTTTCCTTGGTGTCTACCTTTTCGAGCAACACTTTCCTCTGTTCAAGCATGTCCCTGCAGAAATGGAACTTTGTATCAATGTGCTTCATTCTTGAATGGTAAGCAGGGTTCTTTGCCAAAAATATGGCACTCTGACTGTCATAGTTTATCTTCACAGCTCCTTGAAAGAACCCAATTTCAGCACATAGTCTTTGCAGCCATACGACTTCCTTACTTGCATCAGTGGCTGCCATATACTCAGCTTCAGTAGTTGAAAGAGCAACAACAGTTTGCCTCTTGCTCATCCAACTAATGGCCCCTCCGAACAAATTGAATACATAAGCACTAGTAGATCTTCTCCTGTCCAGATCTCCAGCCCAATCTGCATCAACAAACCCTTCTATATCCAATTGTCTATTTTCTTTACCTGTACCCTCATAGCAAATTGTAAAATCAGAGGTGCCACGCAAATATCTGAACACCCTTTTCATAGCAGTCCAATGCTCTTTACCAGGTTTAGACATATATCTACTCAAGACTCCCACTGCATGGGCAATGTCTGCTCTAGTACAAACCATGGCATACATTAAACTACCTACAACATTTGCATAAGGAATATGTGACATTTCCTCTACCTCTTCTTCTATTTTTGGACATTGTTCAACAGACAATTTTTCACCTAAAGAAATAGGTACCTTCACCGGTTTGCAATCCTGCATATTGAACCTTTTCAACACTGTCTCAACATACTTTTTCTGATCCAGCCACAACTTTCTGTTAGAGCGATCTCTTTTTATTTGCATACCCAATATAAAATTTGCAGGGCCAAGATCCTTCATGTCAAACTGCGATGCCAACTGAGACTTTACTTCCTTGACCAGTTTCTTGCTATTTCCAATTAGTAACATGTCATCAACATAAAGAACTATAATGACAATTACATTACCAATTTTCTTTGAATACACACAGTGATCAACATTGCTACGAACAAAACCAATTCCTAAAACATAAGTATCAAATTTTTGGTACCACATTCTAGGTGATTGTTTCAGTCCATACAATGATTTCTTTAACTTACATACCAGATCCTCCTTTCCTGCAACAGTGAAACCTTCAGGCTGCCTCATATAGATTTCTTCCTCCAAATCTCCATGAAGGAATGCAGTTTTCACATCCATCTGTTCTATTTCAAGATCAAATGTAGCAGCCATAGCTAACATAAATCTAATTGATGTTAGCTTTGCAACAGGAGAAAAAACTTCACCATAATCAATTCCTTCAACCTGGGAAAAACCTTTAGCAACCAAGTGAGCTTTATATTTCTCCACTTTACCTTCAGCATTCTGCTTCTTCTTAAAGATCCACTTGCAACCTATTGCTTTCCTACCACTTGGTAATTTCACTAAATCCCATGTTCTGTTCTTTTTCGGAGACATCATTTCCTCATCCATGGCCTCTTCCCAACGGTTTGCCTCTCCAGAATTAATAGCTTCTCTAACTATTCTAGGATCTTCATCAGTAATGAGATAGTACAAAAGAAGTAGGAAAAGCAGATGGACTATACCTTTCAGGTTGCTTCCTTTCCCGTGTTGATCTCCTTACCACAGGTGTATGAACCTCTTCTTCATCCTCTTCCAGATCCTCACTTGTATGCTCCTCTTCCATATCCTCATCTGTATGCTCCTCTTCCAGATCCTCTACTGTCTGATAGTTTTCCATGAGATCAAATTGGACCGTTCCAGGTTCCTCTTCTGTAACTACCTTCCTGGAATCATTGATCATCTCCCTAAACACCACATCTCTACTATACACTGTACTTTTAGTTTTTGGATTCCAAAGCTTATATCCTTTAACACCATCTTTATAACCAATAAAGATACATTTAATAACCTTATTATCTAGCTTACTTCTTTTCTCCTTTGGAATATGCATGTATGCATCACGACCAAAAACTCTGAGATGTGAAATAGAAGGTTTCTTACCAAATAGAGCTTCAAATGGAGTTTGATCTGGCAATGCTGATGTAGGTGACCGATTTCGCAAGTAGCATGCTGCACTCACTGCTTCTGCCCAGAATTCCTATGCCAAACCTGCACCACTGAGCATACTTCTAGCCTTCTCCATCAGTGATCTGTTCAACCTCTCTGCAACTCCATTCTGTTGAGGTGTATATGGAGTAGTCTTCTATCTTGCAATACCACATTGCTTACAAAATTTCTCAAATATATTAGAACAATATTCCCCTCCATTATCAGACCTCAACACCTTAATTCTTTTATCAGTTTGATTCTCAACAAGTGCTTTAAATTCCTTAAATTTTTCAAACACTTCATCTCTGCTCTTAAGAAAGTAAATCCATGCATATCTTGAAAAATCATCAACAAAGGAAGCATAATACCGTGATTTTCCAAGAGACGGCATAGGAACAGGACCAAAAATATCACTGTGGATCAAATCTAGTACCCCACTAGATCTTGTGGCACCAGATGGAAAACTAACCCGATTCTGTTTACCATAAATACAATGTTCACAGAACTCGAAAGACATTGAGTAATTAGGGATACCATGAACCATACCTTTTGTGTACAGGGTACGCAATCCCTTTTCTCCAATATGTCCCATCCTTTGATGCCAGAGTGTTGAGCTTTTATCAGAATCAACCTCAAGAACAGTTGAGCTATTGCACTCATTTGTCATAGTGCTTCCCAATAGCTTATACAATGTTCCAATCCGAACTCCCCTTGCCAACACCATTGATCCACGAACCATTTTGCATGAATCCTTGCCAAAATTGACATTCACTACTGCATCGGCCATTTTGCTTACCGAAATCAAATTTCTAGCAAGTCCCAAAATATGCATCACACCTGGTAGGGTCTTAACCCTACCATCCTGCAACAAAATTTTCACTCTTCCACGACCCATGATTCTGAGTGGTGAATCATCTCCCAATAGTACCTCCCCTCCATCATATCTTTCATATTCATTGAACCACCCTCTATGAGGAGTCATATGAAAAGAGGCACCAGTATCAATCAACCAATCATTTTTATCTGATCGTGTGGAGCACGATGAGCAGGATGCCAGATATACATCCCCTGCTTCATCAATGGATTTATTCATCTCTGTGGAAGTCGATTCATCAGACTTTTTTCCAGACTCAGCTTTCTTTGATCTGCAATCCTTCTTCATATGACCAGGCTTGCCACAATTCCAACATTTTCTCTCAAACTTCCCTCGAGACTTGGATCTACCTTTAGACTTAGACCTATCACCATATCTAGATTTGTCCTTCTCCTTGGAATGCCCTCTCACTATTAGGGCTTCCTTAGATGTGCCCTCCATGGCTTTTCTCCTCATATCCTCAGATAATAGAGATGCCACTATATCTTCAAACTTCAATGTGGATGAAGTTGTACTACCAATTGCTACTACTAAGTTATCCCATGAATCTAGTAAAGAGCATAACAAAGTAATGCATTTATCTTCCTCACTCAACTTAATTTCTACAGATGTTAGTTGACTTACCATTGTATTGAATGCATTCAGATGATCTGCAACCGAATCCCCATCATGCATCCTAAGATTGTACAGTTTCTTTTTGAGGAATAATTTGTTCACTAGGGACTTCGATTGATACAAAGCCCCTAACCTCTCCCAGAGATCCTTTGTTGTAGCTTCTCTCGAAACATTGATGAGCACCGAATCTGCAAGACATAGTTGAATCAGACTCCTTGCTTTTCGATTCATCTTCTCCCAATCTTCATCAGAAGTACCCATAGGTTTTGTTGTTTTTGAAATAGCAGCCCACTGATCTCTGTCCACGAGCATATCTTCCATCTTTAACTTCCATAGCTCAAAACTTTTGTCGTCAAATTTCTCGATTTCTATCCTTGAATGATTTCCTGACATTTTTCCTTCAAACTCCTTCTGCGTAACTCCCACTCCAGAATAGGTTTCCTCTCACTCCTAGAAACCCTAGATCTTCTTCAAACGGATTTAAACCCTAGCAATAAAGGCGTCCCCCTATGGCTAATGACTTGGCTCTGATACCAAATGAAGAGAATTTATAGAAACATATTCTAGAAATAATGCAAAAATAATAACTAAGGAAATAATGACACCATTCAATGCACATATAACACACAAGATTTACCCTGGTTCACCCAATTTGGGCTAGTCCAGCAAACAAGAGTCTATCCTCCTTGATATATTATTCTCTCTCTTATCCCTAAAATGGGACATTACAATAATTATATAAGGAAACTCATACAACCCTAAACCACCAAGTGGTATTAGGGTACTGTGGATACAACACCATGGGCTAAACCACCCACACCCACTAACCACCCACCAACCGTGGGAATCCCGGGGTCACTCCAAAAGTAGTGATAAAAGTAGGTGAAAATTTTGGCGTCGACTAAGTTGGCATGTATCACTTTCATCGTATCCGAGGGCGTCCCCCTATGCACCCTGAGCCATCACCTATTATGTAATCACCTTTACCTGTCGTACAATTATTTTTCGGAAAAGAATGAGACACATCCAACAATGTCTTGGTATGCTTTAATGTAGTCTCGTAATCTCCCAGTATGCTTGAGGTCTCATAGTCTATTCATTACCTCACATTTGGATTTGGCTGGTCTGAACTATTCTTTGAGCACCTTATTGAAGTCTTCCCAATTCTTTATTCTCACCAAGGTCCTCTTCTCCTCCATATCTTCTACCAAGCCACGCCACCAAGTCTTGGCTATTCCTGTCAAATAACTGGCGGCCATTTCTACTTCTTCTATGGTAGACAAACCACCCACCTTCTTCAAATACTGCCCAACATCCTAGAGGAAATCATCTAACAGACGATCATCCCTGGCACCATCATAGCTCTTGGGCTCTACAAGTTTTGGTGGTCTCTTCTTCTGCTCTAAACTGCTCTACCCTCGATCACTTCTATAAGCACCCACAATCATCGCACGATAATAGGTTACCTCTACTTGGACCTTCTCAAGGGACTTTACCAAATTGGCATGTGAAGTTTCCCACACCGTCTGGGCATTCAGGCTATCTTCCAACCTTCTCCTCAACTTAGACATTTCCTCTATCATTGAGGAGCGCCATCGACTTGCCTCCTCCATGGTCTCATCAAATTAGGACCTCAATTCCCCTAGAGACTCGTCCATAACATGAACTTGTCCATCTATATTTTTAAACTTTTTTGAGACTCTTTGTTCGAGGGACTCGATGGCATGGTTTCTACTGGCATGGCATCCTCCACCACGAACAATTATCACTCCTTCAGCTCCTTCGCGACCTATTCTTTGTGGGTCCAAAGGTAGCTCATGCTTTGGTCCAGACTTGACCATATTGATTTCACAAACTAGACTGGTCTAGCTGGTCGCTTGCTCAAAGAAGGGAGCAAGTATAATAGGGGTACTAAACGTACAGACCCTGTAAAGCTTTTCAAACACATTGAGAAAGGGGTAAGCTCAAACCCTTTAGGAAAAGAAACCTAATTCACCTAAGGCTTGACTTGACTCAAGGCAAAATGAGGGGAAGTTTCGATTACAGAATGAATCCTTGTAGGCACAAATTGAAATAGGATACGAGTGACAAAGTAGCTCTGATACCAACTGATGTAGGGTTAGGGTGATCAATCCTTACCTACATGACACCACAGCTCCTAAGCCTCACTTAGGTAGTGTGGACTACGCCTCCAAGTGTTCGTACCTGCACAAGCCAGCAAATATACAAGCTAAACAATATTTGTATTTATATATAGGAAACAAACAACACAAGGTTAGCACAATATTGCAATGCACAAGATAGACATCCACACAATGGCCAACACAAGAGTTGCAAGTAGCAAAAGCTTTATTTATATTGGATATGTCAATAAACGGATTACAATGCAAAATGGCACAACGACCTGGCACTATCGGCCCAGTTACAAAACAAGTAGCCCGAAGGCACACACTCTTTGACCGCCCAATGCCCGTAGATCGGTATCTAAACGACTCCTAATACTATGCCCGGTGAGTCCCGATACACATCCACTCGTATCACTCACAACCTCGGACAGCTCCCTCCACCTTGCTCAACAACACACGACAACTTGGCAACACACAAAATTGACAATGAGCTAGGCAGGAGCACTGGACGTAGGAAGCAACTTGCAGGAGACTCAAGTTGCTCATACCAACATATTACAACTCAAAAAAGTATTTCTCTTTTTAATTGGAAGTATTAATTAATGAGAAGTCAAAAAAAGCTAGTGAAAGTGTATTTGAGCTCATGCAATAGTTTAGTAAACGATTCCTCGATGCAAAATATTTTATGGATGGCTCAAAATATTCTTTGGTGATAATCCCAGCTAACTTTATCATTGTTTTTTTTTATGTCTATAAAGAATAAAGTGAAAACAACAATTTTAGAGAGAGTTGATTTGATTGATTAGGTGATAAAGTGTGAGAAAGTTATAAAATATTTACTTTAAAGTTAAAATAAAATATAGACTCAAATTCAAATCATAGCAAGGTGTATAATAAAAATAATAATAATAAACAAAATATAGATAATTTTTATTTTAATTTTTATGATGATTGTTTAAACTATAATCTAAAGATGAATATGAAAACTTTTATTTTTACTTAAAGCAATTAACATACTTATACAAATTTTGTATAAATTAAATAGATATTGTATTTTAATTGATAATGCATGCCTTAAATAGATATATTATCGGTTTTGAAATTTGTATTACAATTTATAGATCTTTCATATTTTTTTAAATTCAACTTATTTTATTATTAAAAAAATTAAAAATTAAAAATTAAATTTATTTTATTTTTTAATTTTTAATTTTTTTTATAATACATGCCCTAAATAAATATATAAATGATTTTGAAATTTGTATTATAATTTATAGATCTTTCAGTTTTTTAAAAAGTTAACTTACTTTATTATTAAAAAAATTAAGAATTAAATTTATTTTATTTTTTAAAAAATTAATAATAAGTTTACATAAGGGATTTCAATCCCTCTTCTTAAATAAATAGAGTTTAAACCTTGAATCTTTTAAAAAGAAACTAAAACTTTTTCAATGTAATAAACTTACAGCTTAAATATAACACCCTTCATAGAAAGTGGCCGTCTATTTTTATATATCTTTTGACGTGCCTAATATACAAAGTTTAAATATATTTTCAAGATGCATGTAACGTTTGTCCTTGCTATAGATGAGGATGGTAGGAATATTTTTATTTATTTTATAAAAGCTAAAGTGTTTTTTAAAATGATTCTCAGTAAATTTTAAATTGTTTACAGAGAAGAAAGCAATGTGCGAACAGAAATTTAGACGTGAAGTATTTTATTGAAACCGAAATTTCGAAGCAGATCCTTGAGGATTCCTCTTTTATTAAAGGAATAAAGGAAGATGTGATATGCGAAGTATTGGGCACTGCTCTTTGGTATAAAGTGAAAGTCAGGATGCTAAATGCTAGTGGTGGTCTCTGTTGTTCGTTTCCAGATTCTTAAGGAATATATCCCTCTGTTGTGGACTCCTCTTTTATTCATGGGACGCTGCCCTTTCGTATAAAGTGAAAGTCAGGATGCCAAATGTTAATGGTGGTCTCTCTTGTTCATTTCCAGATTCTTAAGCAAGGTATCCCTCTGTTCCCTCAACTTTACTCTCTCTGGTATGTAATGGGAGGCAATTTGTGCGTCACTCTATTATTTCTTTGCTGGTGCACTTCCGATTTTCTTAGTTTTCTCTTCGATCTTCCAGCAAGCAACACAAGTGAAAATGGCAATTGAAGTAGCCATTGTTTCGAGCTTGGTGGGAAAGCTGACTCTTTACCTTGGAAAGAGGGTCATTCAAGAGGCATCTCTCATCATATACTTCAAGGAAGAATTACAAGAATTGAACACAAATCTCAGATACATAATAGCTTTTTTGAACGATGCTCACAAAAAAAAGGGGCAGCAGGAAGCACTTAGAATTTGGTTGTTGGATCTTCAGGATGTCGTCTACGATGCAGAGGATATATTTGAGAAGTGCGAGGCTCAGACATTGGCCTCTGCAGGCCGCATCGGTACAGTTAAACTCCGCTACAAAATGGGAAGAAAAGTGAGAGAACTGAAGAAGAGAATAGCCAAGATCGTGGAGTTGGGCAACTCTTTCAATCTGGAAAAATCGCTTGATAATGATGAGGATCTGACGCGATACCCAGACAAGAACTTGTTGGAGAGATCACTCATAGTGCGGGATGTGTCCAAAATTGTGGGCACAGAGGAAAACACTGAAGTTGTCACTGGTTGGTTATCACAGGAAGCCGATGCTCGCATCATCGCTGTGGTGGGCATGGGAGGAGTGGGGAAGACTTTGCTGCTCCACCGAGTTTCCGATAGAACGCGCCCCATGTTTGAGTGCTCTGTGTGGCTCACCATTTCCCAAAATTATTCTATTAAAAAACTGCAAGAGAAAATTGGCAGACAGTTGAAGATTGATGAGGTGGAAAGATTGGACGAGGTCGACGCCAGGATTTCCATTTCTAGTCATTTGAAAGGCAAGAGCTCTCTCATTGTTTTGGATGATGTTTGGAGTGGAAAAAAATTGCTGGAGAAGATCGGCATACCAGAAGACAAGTCTTGCAAGTAAGTAAACTTTTGACTATTCTATAAAGGAGTAGCGTTGTTAAATTTTGCATTGGGTGTCCTCAAAAACATAGAGCGCTAGAAAAACAAATGCTTATGTGTAACAGATCACATATATTTTAAAGTTAGCGGAGAGATACATGTGGTTAATCTGTTTGGTTAGTTTTTTTAAGATTGTTCCCTTTGTTAAATTGGAGGGTTAGTGGATTGGTAAGTGTTTGTTTGGTCATGTATTATTAAGAAGATATTCAGGTTTAAACTAGTGGATTGGTGAGTGTTTACAAAGGTAGTATTCTGATCTAAATCCTCGTAATAGGCATCAGATCGAGTACGCTGATTCAACAATAATGAGGCAGAATATCGAGCACATCAATTCAATTCAACAATAATGAGGGGTTTGCTCAAAGCAGACCCTATTGTTCAACAATAACGAGATTCATAGTGACGAATATTCGTAAATTGGGCGAATATTAGAATTTTCAAAATTGAAAATTAGTGAATATGTGGACGCTTGACATCAGCCCATTCGCCTAAAATTTTTAGGATCAATTGTTTCTTAAGGTCAATTCGCCACAATATATATCCAAACATAGGTATATTTGTACTCGTTGGAAAGCTCTTTTCGAGCCTGATCTAATGGTGGTGTTTGTATGAAGTTATAAGGTGATTTAATAGGTCAAAATATACTCAAAGATGACCTTACGTTTTAGGGCTTCAAATACTCCAAATTTTGGTGTGAAGATGATTGATTTGATTTGCTTAAGATGCCTTGATTTTGATTAGGATTCATATTTTTTTACAAGTACATTTTGTGCCCAATCCCTTATGCATAACCCTCATGCCCAATCCCTTATGCATAACCCTCACGAGGGGTTTTCTCAAAACAATCCTTGCTGTTCGACGTCAGATCAAAAATAATGAGGCAGAATATGTTTACTGAAACCAGTCCCTACCCTTACTAGTTACTCAAAATAGTGTAGTTGTGACCATCTCTATATAACAAAAAAAAATACTTAATATATAATAAAAATCATGCAAATATGGCATTTTTTCCCTTTCATCTAACAATTTGAATTCATTTGTTTATACTTGCATAGGCTTAATAGATCTATTTTCTTGCATGAGCGTCTACGCCAGTGCTTCTTTCTGTAAATTGATAAAAAGGGAAATGGCAATGGACTAAAACTAACTCCATAAACTGCTTACAGGGTGCTGATCAGCACAAGAAGCAGAGAAGTGGCGGAGGAAATGGGCGCTGCTAGAATCCACCATTTGGCAGGGTTGTCGGAAGAGGACAGTTGGAGACTGTTCTGCATCTACGCCTTCCCAAAAAGCGATGGAGGTCCACCAGAAGCCTTGGACGGGGTGGCCCGCGCAATTGCAAGGAAATGTGCAAAATTGCCCTTGGCAATTATAACGGTGGCAGCATCGATGGCGAAGGTGGGGCATCTTCCCAACCAGTGGAATGCCGCCCTCGATCGCCTTAAAGAAATATACATGGAGAACGAGGTCATGCCCATCTTGGAGCTTAGCTATGATGCCATGCGCTCCCCTCTCCAACTTTGTTTTCTCTACTGCTCTGCTTTCAGCGAAGACGAGCTTATCGATTGCAAATACCTGATAGAACTTTGGATTGCTGAAGGATTCGTTACAACCCCGTCAGACGGTCCTTCTTCTTATTATTCCGCAACAGTTATTGGACGCTGCTATCTCAACGAACTGGTAAGCCGTTGCATGCTGGAGCCCTTGCTGGTGGAAGACGACGGGAGACTGATGTGGTGTAGAATGCACGACTTGCTTAGGGATTTGGCTCTCACCAAGGCCCACAGAGACCTCAGATGTTTCTTCCGCTCTGGAATGGAGTTGAAACAATTTCCTGTAGAAGAAAGCGCCGGCTACCGCCGAATCTCCTTGATGGAAAACGACATTCAGACCCTGCCTCCCATCGACAAGGAACGGAAGCCTCTGCGCGCTTGTTTCTTAGCCCACAACAAAAATCTCAGCGAGGACGTTCTTTCTACTTTTTTCAACAATCTCAAATCTCTTCGCATACTGGATTTGAGCTTCACCAGCATCTCAAATTTGCCGGAATCATTTAGCAAATTAGAGCATTTAAGGATCCTCAATCTGAGCTACACAAAAATAAAAGAGCTTCCGGAATCCATCAACAATATGCAGCGTCTGCAGCATCTGAATCTTAGATGCTGCGGTAGCCTGCAAATTATACCCGCGGCAATAGGCGGACTCAAACTTTTAAGAAATCTGGACTTGATAGGATGCGAACGGATAGAAGTCCTGCCCACTGAAATCTTGCAGCTGACATCTTTAGAGACTTTAGGGCTGAGATCACTGAATTTACCCAAGGTATTGAAATTTCATTATCTTCAAAATCTAACGAATCTTCGAGAGCTGGAGGCCAGCATGGGAGTTGAATCGGAATTGGGGATTGTAGCGGAGCATGCCTTTGGTAGGATGAAGAAGATGCGATGGCTTTGCTTGGAGAATGATAAGTCGATGTGCCCCATTCAACTTCCGGACGATATAAAGAACATGGGGGAGCTTGAGAGACTTGTTTTGTTTAACATTTTCCCTCCCACCTGGCTTGCTAGGTTTCAAAACCTGGTGGGCCTGCAGCTGCATAAGAGTGAGTGTACGGAATATCCCAGGCTTGATAGTTTGCCTAATCTGTGCCACCTCTGCCTGGATTCAAATTCCCGGTGCAGGAGGTTACCCAACGAGTTTGGTCGGCCAATGGGGTTTCCCAAACTGGAGAAGCTGTTCATCAAATGTTTGGAGATACTGGAGGAATTACCAGTACTGGAGGATGGAGCATTGCCAAAGCTGAAAGTGTTAGAGGTGAGGAACTGTCCGCTTCTTATTGGGATGCCGGCGGGAGTAGAGAAGCTGCCATGCTTGGTAAAGCTCACAGTGACATGCTGTAATCGATTTGACGAGAGGTTAAGAGAAGGCGCTCAAGATCTTTCAACGCTGAAAGAGCGCCGACCCCACCTTGAGATAGATTGTACTTGTAGTAGGTACTGAGCGCCGAGCCCACCTTGAGATAGATAGATTATGCTTGTGGTATGCACTTTTCCTTGATCATATGAGCGTGCTGCTGGCAGCTAGAATGTTTTGGAATGCTCCTTAAGAGCCAAAAGGTGTCCGACTAAGTTGATTTCATGGTTAGTTGATGGCTGTTTAGGTTTTCCAGTGGAGATTACCTACGTGTTTCATTGTTCTGACGGTAATTGATGATGTGTTTTACCTGATTGTGAATTCAGATCTACTTTTATAGATGATGTGAAATAAAAACTTTTATATATTTTTTAATCTACAAGACAATGAGTTAAGCTTTCTAGGTTATGAGCCTTTAAAATAATATATTCAGAGTGTAATAGTGTGATGTTTTTTCTTCTATAGTTTATGTTTTGTGTTCTTTCTTTATATAAAAGTCTTATATTAAGATTCCAAGTTAAGATCTCATTTATTGTTTAGATGCATTGCATTCTTTAGATGTAAAGAGATCTATTTTGGAGGTGATGTTAGAGCATTCCTTAGGTTCAAGGATTTGGTTTGTATATTTGAATTTGTATTAATGTCTATGGGTGATCAAAAGAGGTCAATAGGATTCTAAAGTAAGAGGGGAATGCCTAAAGCAACTCAGAGAAAATAAAGTGGTGTTCCATTTTGCAATATATAGTTAGTTTGGTACTATTGGAGAAGGATGGAATGCATATCAAAACTAGTGAGAGAATATTTCTTAGCATCCAATAAGATGTCGGGGCCTGCATACATCTCTAAAATAACATATGGATATCATTTTAAAACTTTGGTTAAAAAAAATATTAGGGCTTTTATTTTGTTTGTAAGTGGATATTAAAAAAAAAATAGATATAAAATATTAAGCCCTTGTAGCCAATTGTAAAAATTTTTATTTGAAATTGCATAATGGAGTGACTCATTAAGAAGGTCAACATCAATCCATAATAGTAAAGAGATCTCATTTGTGTCTTGGTGTGGAGGTTTTGTTCTTCAAGCCTCCATATTTATGTGGAGTATTTTTTGTGTTTGTAAAGTTCATCTTCTTCTAGTTATGGCCTCATCATCTTTAAAATTAATTTTTTTGGTCAATGTAAAATTGGATGGTTTTAATTATACAAATTGGAAATGTGTGATTAAGTTAATTTTAAAAACAAAAGAATTATGAAAATTAGAGTCCTGTGAAAATTTAAAAAATTTTCATGGGTATGCAAAATGTGATAAAATGAATATAAATGCCCAAGCAACTATTCAAGCCCCATTTTCAAGATCTCAAAACAACAAACCAAGCATGGGAGACTTTACAATCAATGTATGACAGAACCAACAAACTAAACGTTGTGCATATTAAAAGGTAATTGACTCATATAAAAATGAATGAAGGTGATAGCATGAATGATCACATTACACAATTGGAGAATTTACGAAATCAACTTACAATTATGAAGGTGAAATATGAAGATTCATATATTTTTTGATTGAAAGTCTTCTAAATGAATATCATAATTTTATATGCACATAATTTGATAATATAAAACTAAAAGATATGTACGGGACCTTATTGAATGAAGAGGATAGACTTAAAAAGTATGCAAATGAGTCTAGCAAGAGTTCACAAGGATTTATGGCTAGAGGTAAAAATAAAAATTCGAATGAAGGAAAGCCATTCCAAAATCAAGAAAAAACAACAAAGAAATAATCAAAGGTAATGAAATCAAAAAAATAATTATAATAAAAGCGAAAACTACAAAGAACAAAAGGAATGGATAAATCAAAGGGATAATACCAGACGGAAAAAATAAATGGCATGTTACAATTGTGGACACAAAGGACATAATATTCATCAATGCCATAAGAAATCATATGGAGAAAAAGAAAGAAAACTTTATCAAGGAAGACAAACAAATTTTGTTCAACAATAGGAAGAACATAATGAACATATTTTGATAGCCTCATTTGCTACTCAAGAAAGATCAAATGACACATGGTATATTTATTTAGAGGCTAGCCAACACATGACTTACAATAAGAACTTCTATGATTATTTGGAAAAAATGAAAGGTGAAAGGATATTTTTTGGTGATGATACCTCACATCAAATTGAAGGAATAGGTTCAATTCCAATGAAAGGACATGATGGTAATGAAGAAAATAAAATATATGAATCTTGTACCTTAGTTAACAAAAAATCCTCTCAATAAGCCAAATAACTCAACAAGTTTATAAGGTTCAATTCTATTCAAATAGATGTTTTATAAAGAATAGTAATGATGGATTCAAGGTTGTAGTTATAGTAGTTAAAAGTGATGGTATCTGTAAATTCTTAGCATTTGTAGACAAGATGACTCACCTCACTATAGGTGATTCTACATATGAATTATGGTATTAAAGCTTTGTCCATTTGAAATATCAAATTTTAGCTATGATTTCAAAGATGGATATAGTTTAAGGACTTTCATGAATCAAGGTAAACACAAGTGTGTGTATAGGATGTATGGTTGGCAAAAAACATAGAGAAAAGAATTAAAAATCAAATTGGAGGGCAAGTGAACCTCTTTAACGTGTTCATAGTGATTTATGTGGGCCTATGAAACCTCCATAAAAGGGAAGGGTTAAGTACATTTTAATATTCATTGATGAATTTTAAGGAAAGGTTTGGTATACATCCTCAAGCAAAAGGATGAAGTGTTTGGAAATTTTGAAATTTTTAAGACATTTATGGAAAATCAATGTGAACAAAGGATAAAAAACATAAGAATAGGCAATGGAGATATGTCAATAATAAATTCAAGGATGTTTATGAGCATCATGGGATCAAGATAAATGTGACCAAAAGGTATACTCCTAACCAAAATGGTATTGCTAAAAAGAAGAATAGGACATTGGTGGAGATGGTTTGATGCATAATGCAATCCAAGGATTTTTTTTGTTTCTTTGGTGTGAGGCATTTAATATATCAGATACTATTTTGAATATATCACCTATAACATGTTTTAATAACATTACTTTAGAGGAAGCATGGAGTGGCAATAATCTCAATGGTAAGTATTTCATAATAATTGTTTATGAAGCATTTGATCACATATCTTATGAGGTTAGAGCAAACAATTTTTGATAAGAAAAGTGTTAAGTTCAATTTTTTTGGTTATCATGATTAGAAGAAAGGATACAAGTTGTATGATTGTAGTGTGCAAGGTGTTTTCACAAGTAAGGATGCCAAGTTCAATAAAGGCCCGAAAGGGTTTGAGCATAGGATGCAATACTCTCACACTCTTAACCTACAAGTGGACATAAATGATGATGCACCACATAGTACCTTTGAAACTAGTGGAAGTTCAAAGACAACTTCTAGTAAAGATGAAGAATCAAGTCCTCCTAGGAATACCAAGAGTCTTTAACAAATATATCAAAGGGATCAACCATTTTATTATGCCATAATGACCATAATTATGAAGATTAATGATCTTCAAAATTATGAGAGTAAGAAAAAACGTAAGTGGGAGCAAGCTATGCAAAGTGATTATGACTCCTTAATGAAAATTAGAATTTGGAAATTAATAGAGTTACCCAAAAGAAATAATATGGTAAAAAATAAGTTGTTTTATAAGACTGAGTTCAAGTCTAACGGAAACATAAAAAAATATAAGGTAATATTAGTGGCTAAGGGGTATTCACAAAATAAAGGTATTGATCACACAAAAATATTTACCCAACTGGCCAATAATATTGTGAGTACTATTATAGCTCTAGTAGCTAATTTAAAATGGTCTCTTCACCAAATGGATGCTAAATTCCTTTTTGAATGGAGAACTCTATGAAGAAATATATAATACTCAACCTTAGGGATTTAAGCATTAAGGAAAAAAACATTTAGTTTGTAAGTTGAGGAAATCTCTCCATGTCTTGAAGAAAGATCCAAGGTGCTGGTATGTTAATATTGATGAGGACTTTTAGGTACAATGATTTCATAATAGTTCTCATGATACCAAATTGTATGTGAAGAACATTGATGAATATGACATATTATTTTGCTATATGTTGATCTTATCGTCAAAACTGACAGATTGGACAAAATTAGTGAAACAAAGATGAATTATTTAGATAGATTTGAGATGACACATCTTAGTTTTCTATATTATTTTCTTGGAATTCAAATGTAGTAAAAATAATGATGGAATTTATCTCTCTCAAGCCAAGCATGCTATAGACTTGTTGAGCAAGTTCAGGATGAAAAATTGTAATAGTGGTTCTACTCTACTTTCTCCTAGATTGAAATTAACAAAGGAGATGGAAGGTGATGATGTTGGTCCTACCATATACAATCAACTTTTTGGAAGCCTTGTGTACTTAACTCACACTCGACCATATATTTTTTTTACAGTGGGTATGGTTTCTAGGTTTTGAAGATCTCCTAAGGTTCCATAATAGAGGGTAGTAAAAAAAATATTCAGAATTGTGTAGGGGACTCTAATTATAGGCATTTACTATTCCTCCTTTGGAGACTTTGTAGTTGCAATATATTCTAATTTATATTGGGTAAGTTGTGTAGATAACAAAAAGTCTACCATAGGATATGTTTCCTTCCATGATTTTGGCCCAATTTATGACATAGTAAGAAGAATATACTATTTTATTATCAACTATAAAGGTTGATTATGCAATAACAAATGAAGCAACTAAAGCAATCACTTGGTTATGGTATATTCTTTTAGTACTCCAAAAACATCAAGTAGAACCTTATTTACTCTATGGTGATAATTAAAATACCATTTATCTTTTCAAAAATCTAGTGTTCCATACCACATGAAGCATATTGAGGTATACCACTATTACACCATACAACACATCCCACAACAAGTGGTCCATATCCACTATTACAAGAAAAAGTAATAGATAGTTGATATTTTCACTAGGGTCTTATGTGTGGCCATGCTTGTACATCTTAAATGTGTTTTAGGCTTGAGAGAGGTTAGATAATATTTTGGCTTTGACATTTATGTGGGAATGTTGTCAACACCCAAACCCCCATTTTTGTATTGAGTCTTGTAACCCCTAACATTAAGGAGGGATGTTCATAGGTGTAATGTTAGGTGTAATTGATAAGGCATCCTAGTGAGTTGATGTCATAGTGAGTTGGTGATTGCTTAGGTGTCCCATTGCTTAGGTGTCCCAGTATTTTGGTGGTGATTGATGAGGTGTCCTAGTTTATTGTCAATCTAGATCCACTTTCATAGGTGATCTATCATTTGGAAATTTCTATATAATCTCATGTAGGGGGCAATGAACTAAGCCTTTTGGGTCATGAGACCTTGGAATAATATATTTACAGTGTCATATTTTTCTTCCATATATTCATAGTGTTATCTTTTTATTCAATAGACTATCTTTTTTTTTCTTCCCTTTTATCAAAGTGTTGCATAATTTTTTCAAATGGTCTCCCATTTTGTTGTAATTGTTAAGATTTTCAGACTTAGGATTCTTAAGGTATTTTGGTTTGCAACATGCACAAGTCATAGTTGTTTTGAAGCCCTTCCAAATAAGTGGATTGAATTTCAAACAACACATCCAACACATATAATGTGGATAACAATAGTAGTTTTTCCCATAAAGAAGTGAGAAAATATATGTTGATAGATAATGTTGTAAATAATAGAACACAAATATCTTTCATCATAGCATTACAATTTTTTAATGAAATTTAATAAAAATATATATATTTATACATATTATTTTCAATTAAAAAAATAAGTTTATATACAATATGAATAGGTTAAGATTTGAAACTTTAAAAATAGGTATAAGATTCAAATTTTGAAGAAGTGGGATATAAATGGTTAAATATTTACAATAGCTTGACAATTATATATGTATCACATAGGTATTATTCAAACATGGGTTTCCTCCTTTAAAATTTAAAGAATAACCAATTAAATTAATATTAGTTAAATACTTTGCTTTATTATACATATAAAGGTAATGCTTTAGTAGTAGTCTAAGTAAACACATGGTATAGTATAATCAGGAGTTCATATAAAGTTTTTAATTTATAGATAAGGTGAATTGGTCTCTCTTTACACCTACAAAGAAGATAATATATGTATAGCTTTTCAAATAAATATTATATTATATATATAATATTTAAAATAAAAATTATAAAAGGTGAGACTATAATTAAAATCAAAATATATATTCTATACATTAAAAATTAAAAAATAATAAAGATAATTTAAAAAAAAATGGAAAATAGTTTTTAAAAAAGAGTACTAGACTTAAAGTAAAGAGTCTGGTCTACTAGCAAGGATGCCACTTACATTATTGGTGATATGACCCAAGTTCAATTCCCATGGAAAATGTTTATAAGACATGGTAGATGTTTACATTTCTTAAAAGTGTACCTTTATATTTATTCTCAACTTTAAAACATTGTAAAACTAACTTAAAAGCCTAAAAAAATAATTAAATATTTACAAAATTCAAATAAAACAGAAATAAATAAATTTTTATTTTAAATTATATAAATCTTAATTCAAACATGTAAAATTATATACTAGATAACAATATTTATTTATATACTTTTATATAAATTTAAGTAAATAAATGTAAATTATTTAAATATAAACAACAATATTTATTTTTATTATAAATTTATACTAGAAAACAATTCTTATCCTATATAGGTCCGAGGTGTAGACCAATTGGTTCATCCAAACCCCATAAGGGGGCGGAGGTCCAAGGTTCAAATCTCGGGCCTCGCCGGAATGAACGCTTGTCCCTTTCCTGGTGCTTTCAGTGGAATAAAAGGTTTAAAATGATTGTGGCATGGTGGTTATAGAGGTGGACTGCGTGAAATGGTTATAGGGATGGACTGCGCGAAGATCTGTGTAGTGGCTTCGAGGCGGACAACGCAGAATAATGTGACGGCCATAAAAGATGGACAGCCTGCCCGGATTCGTGGCGGCTACCGATTCCACCATATAAATTAAATTAAAAAAAAAAAAATTAACAATTCTTATCCTATATAATTATAATATATACAACAACAAATAATACTTATCTAGACTACAATGCTTACTATAAGTATTGTTCCCAGATAAGAAACAAAACATAATAAATTTAAAAAACAAAATTAGAGCATATTTTTTTTGACATTCCATATTATCTTAATTGTTCGGCTTAGCAACCATAACCAAATCTAATTTATATTTAAAGTTTTTGTATTTTCCTGTTGACCAATTATAAATTTGCAACTCCCAATTGGACACCTCATAAAGTAGTTGGACACCTCATAGAAAGGCTTTCCCTTAAATGGAAAGAAAAGTGAGAGAGCTGAAGAAGAGAATAGCCAAGATGATGATGGAGTTGGGTAAATCTCTGACGAGAGAATCGGCTGTTGATGGGGATCCGACGTGATACTCAGACATGAACTTGTTGGACAGATCACTCAGTGTGCGGGATGAATCCAAAATTGTGGGCACGGAGGAAAACACTAAAGTTGTCATGGACCTGTTATCGCAGGAAGCCAATGCTAGCATCATCGCTGTGGTGGGCATGGGAGGAGTGAGGAAGACGTTGCTGCTCCACCAAGTTTCTGATATAACGCGCCCATGTTTGAGTGCCTGTGTGGCTTACCATTTCCCAGGTTTTTCTATTAAAAACTGCAAAAGAAAATTTGCAGACAGTTGAAGATTGGTAAGGTGGAAAGATTGGACGTGGGAGAGGCCTGAAATTCCATTTCCATTTCTAGTCATTTGAAAGGCAAGAGCTCTCTCATTGTTTTGGATGATGTTTGAAATGGAAAAATTTGCTGGAGAAGATCGTCTTACCAGACGACCAGTCTTGCAGATAAGTAAAATTCTTTTAAAAGGGAGTAGCGTTGTAAAATTTTGCATTAAACTAACGGAAATTGAAATTACACAGGATCTAGACAACCTCTTGGAGGCACACCAAACGCAGACAGACAGAGGAACACAATGATTTTATTGATAAACTGAAATATTACAAAGGGGCTCCTCTGAGCTTACAAACGCGGAATAACCGCTTGCGGAATACACCTTCCATATGCAGTAAACACTGCCGAATGCAGACTGATCTATCGAATGCAGATTGGACCGCCGAAGGGCCTGCACTGCTGGTGCAGGGAACCTGGTGCTGCTACACCCAGATTGCAGAAGGAAGACCCAAAACTTGCATTTATAGAATGCAGAGGAGCACAGGCTGGTGGCGGGAAACTCGAGGCCAGCTGGAAACATCTGGAGCTCACCAACTGCATTAAATCTGCACCTACATCTTCTGCCAGATGACAGGACACCCAAGACAGCGAAAACGCGTGCGAATGGTCTGTCCCCATGTCAGGCATGAACTCCCGGAATTTAGATTAATATAATTTCCAACAGCCCCCCTTAATCTAAATTCCATCTAACACAGTAATTTGACTAAGAGTTCTCCCCAAAAAATTAGCATTTTCCAGTGCAAAGTTGCTACTTCGGTGATTTCCTTTGTGAAGCAGCTACCTCGCTGCTCAAACTTTCGAAGTAGTTTCACTTCGGCAAAACTCTTGCGAAGCAGCCGCTTCGTTGACCAAATTTCCAAAGAACTTAAAACCTTGCGAAGCTTCCCTCTTTGCCACTTCGCAATTCCTTTTAGCAAAGCTTCTACTTCGCTGGTTGTTGCAGCGAAGCTCCACGTAGACTACCGAATCACGCCAAATATTTCCCAAACAAGTGCGAAGCATTTTTAAATGACGGGAATTTTATTCCAGCAGCCCCCCAAGCAAAGAAAAAAGATGGTGGCTATGAGAAGCAGACGTTTTTTGCCTCTCGGGAACAAATTCGGCCTCCTGCTGCCGCTGTTGCTTGTGCTTCTTTCGATTGACATTCTTGACGGAATGCCACTCGTCGACGTTGACGACCGTAAAACGGCAACCGAGATCTGTATGGGAAAGATAAAACCACCTATAATCCTTGTAAAACACATTGGCCTTTTTCCCCTCTTTGGGCTTGAACTACCACGACACATCGTAGGAGCTGTCGTTGGATCCGCGGACCGGTTTTCCGAACCGGTAAAATTTAATGTCGGAGAAATTCTCCAAACAATACTTCATGATGACGGTCAACACTTCCCAGTCGGCGCAGTCGATCATCTCTCTGGCTTCGCACTTCTCACCCGTGAACAGGGTTTCCTTCATGGCCTCCTTCTCCACCTGAAAAGCCTTTGTGGTGGTGATGGATTTTTCCACAAAGTTCAACAATTTTGGGTGAAATCCTTGTCTGTGTAGATGACAGATTCATTCATCATGAACGTGGCATTTGACATGGCTATCAGGTATTTGCCCATGGCCTTAGACGGCAGTAGAGACAGGTCCACCTGCTGGTATGTGGCGGTCAAGATTGTGAAAACTAGAACTCTGATCACGAACATGGCAAAGCACATGTTTTCGACCAAGCTCATCATGTGCTGCCATTCGTAGTCACCCAACACAAATATAAGCTCCTTGACTGTCGCACGACGAAATATGGGATGAAACCCATAGCTTTTCATGACCTCTTCCTGTAGAACTCCTGCAACAAGCTCTGATACCATGACGGAAATCGAAATTACACAAGATCTAGATAACCTCGTTGGAGGCACACCAAACGCAGACAGATAGAGGAACACAATGATTTTATTGGTAAACCAAAATATTACAAAGGGGCTCATTTGAGCTTACAAACGCAGAATAATCGTTTGAGGAATACACCACCCATATGCAATAAACACTACCGAATGTAGATTGATCTGTCGAATGTGGATTGGACCGTCGAAGGTCCTGCACTGCTGGTGTAGGGAACCTGGTGCTGCTACACCCAAATTACAGAAGGAAGACCCAAACCTTGCATTTATAGAATGCAGAGGAGCACAAGCTGGTGGCGGGAAACTCGAAGCTAGCTAGAAACATTTGGAGCTCACTAACTGCATTAAATCTGCACCTACATCTTCTGCCATATGACAGGACAGCTGAGACGGCAAAAATGCGTGCTTCTCACAGCTGACAGCTGACAATGTCTTGATGAGCTCTAGCTCTAATACAAAAAAATATAAATCACCAGGAATAGGAACATTGACAGCCTCAATAAATGGCAACACACAGAGACAGACAGGAAACAAAATGAGACAGATAGGGGTAAAAAATCAAAAAAATTATTGAACAATAGATTGAAATATAGAGGATAAATGACTCTGTTAAGCATCGAATACATCAGACAAATGCAAAATACATTGTCGAATCGCCTACATTGTAGGTGTGTAGGGAACCTAGTGCTGCTGCACCAAGATTACTAAAGGAGTACCAAAAACTTGCATTTATAAAATTTAAAGGAATTCTCCAGAAGCACAAGCAGGTGGCGGGAATCTAAAGACTAGCTGCTGGAGCTTACCTGCTACAATAAATCTACACCAACTGCTTCTACCATAGGACCATATGATAGGACGCTCCAAGCGACGAAGACGCGTGCGAAAGAAAACAAAATTTAGATTAATTTAATTTCCAACATCCCTTCTTAATCTAAATTCCATCTAACACAAAACAAATCATTTTGTCTCTCACAGAAAGTTATAGGGATAAACTTCCTATTGCAAACCCTAAATTCCTCATCCCAAATACAAAATTTCAAACCCTAGAGAAAAATCCCATGAGATGTACGAAACCCTATCTATGAGCAGTTACCAGGGTATCGATGAAGAGAAAGCCCATCGAACCTCGGCGTGAACTTCTCCTCATGCATAGATTCACCCTTTGAATCTTGACAGGGCTGCACCTCCGAATTCTCCCTTTGGGCCCTCGACGACGAAGCGTTGATTCGAATACCATGACTTTGGGTTGAACAAATGCGATAGACACGGTTGCTGCCATGACAACCACTAAAGCTTCGTCTCTCTTCATTTTCAACACAATCGTATTGTGAAAAATTCAAACCGTGGAGGATCTCTTTCGCCTTCGCAAAGGCACGAATTTTACTTACAACAGACAAAGAATGGGCCTTTTGAAGCACCCTTACATCGAGAACCAGCTCCTCTACTTCGAAGAAAGCAAAGATCAGCAACTAAAAATGGGAAAATACCCAAATGAAGACCTAGCTTGTTGCCATGAAACTCATAATGGGCATGAACCTTCCAAATCTGGCTGACAATGTCCCGACGAGCTCTAGCTCTGATACCATGTCAAAAAATATAAATCAGCAAGAACAAGAACATTGACAGCCTCGATAAATGGCAACACACACACACAGACAGACAGGAAACAAAATGAGACAGACAGGAGCAGAAAACCAAAAAAATTATTGAACAACATATTGAAATACAGAGAGGATAAACGGCTCTACTGACCATAAAATACATCAGATAAATGCGAAATACACCGTCGAATCGCCTGCACTGTAGGTGTGCAGGGAACCTGGTGCTACTGCACCGAGATTGCTAAAGGAGTGCCAAAAAATTACATTTATAGAATCTAAAGGAATTCTCCAGAAGCATAGGCTGGTGGCAGGAATCTCAAAACCAGCTGTTGGAGCTTACCTGATGCAATAAATCTGCACCAATTTCTTCTACCATAGGACCAGTCGACAGGACGCTCCAGGCAACGAAGACGCATGCGAAAGAAAACGAAATTTAGATTAATTTAATTTCCAACATAAATGTCCTTAATAACTTAGAGCGCCAGAAAAACTAGATGTAAAGGATATATGCACTTAATTGCTGCCTATTTCCTTTTGTGAAATTGTTTGCGTTAAATTGGTTTATTTATTTTTATATATATTTAAATTTGATGTGCTAATTTATATAATTATTTTTTCAAATGGATATAAACATGGATACATCATATATAATCTCAAAAAAAGTTGTATGAGTTTAAAGATGAGCATACCAGAAGTGGGTATGGATATTTTATATGGATTTCTAGATTATAGGGCACAACAAAATATTAAGGAAAATTGTTAACATGTTTTAATATTGACGAAAAAGAGCAAAAGAAGTTTCCTTTGTAAAAATTTAAGTAAGTGTAAAATTCACCATTCAAAATTCCGGTCACACCTTCCAAGGCCAATAGCGGGCGAAAATTATAACTGGCTCAAAGCAGAGCAGAAATTAACAAGCCAATTAACAAGCTGAAATTAATAAAATTTCTGCCAACAGAACAAGGATGGGGACAATGTGAAATCTACTCAAACCTAATTCTGCAAGCAAAAATTAAAATGGTCAAGCAGATTTTTGCAAGTAAAATTTTAACAAAGGAAGTGACTTAGTAGAATTTTATCAAAGAGATGCTCGAACGGATTTTTGCTCACCAGAATTTTACAGAGATGAGTTGGGCAGAATATATCAAAGAAAAAATATTTTAACTTGGGGTGAAAATAAGAATGCGGGCTACCATGAAATAAATAGGAGAAACCGTTAAACCATTCAACAGTTGAGTATCACGCAAAAATAAAAATACGCTGAAAGTATTATATATTGATCAAAATGGAAATACATCCACATACATCACATCTACAACTTAAAAAGATTGCGGCATACACCAACTAGAAGGTTTATGAAGATTACAACTTCAACCTTCGACTCTCTGGAATTTACCTTCTTCGTCCGCATTTTATCCAACTTCTATCCTACTCAAAATGATACCAGAGGATCATATTTATAGCTTAGGGTTGGGGAAAAAAATTAACCAACATTCTAACATTCAATAAATTCAAAAGTATGGTTTTTATCCAATTGTCGAACAATTTGCAACTACTAGTAATAACTTCAGTCACTTCAACATAAAGTGATTGCATCAAAATATCTGTCAGATATCTAACAAGTAAAATTTGATTTAATTTCTAACATCCTCACTTAAATCATATTTTACAAAAAAATTGACACCAAGTATTTTCCTTAGCTTTTTAAAGTCTTCATCCTTCAGAGGTTTATGAAAATATCTGCAACCTGGTCTTTGGACCTGCAAAATAATAACTCAACTTCATTAGATTTTACTAGTTCTCTGATGAAGTGATGATGGATGTCGATATACTTGGTATTGCCATGAAACACTAGATCCTTTGACAGTGCTATGATGGAATTGTTGTCACAAAAATTTGTGTTGCCCCTTCTGGTAGATGATTCGGCTCTCCTAAGATTCTTCTGAGCCATGCTGCTTGGCATGCAATAGAAGTGGCGACAACATACTCTGCCTCAGCGGCTGATAATGCAAAAATTGATTGCTTCTTTGATGACCACAAAACTATTCCTGATCCAATATGGAAAGCATAATCGTAAGTGCTCTTCTGATCGTCTATATTGCTAGCCCAATCACTATCTATGTAGCTAACAAGCTCAAGCTCGTATTTTCTTGTATAACAAATTCCATTGTTTCTAGTCCCATTGATATACCGTATAATTCTTTTGCCTACCTGCAAGTGAGTGTGCTTTGGTTAATCCATAAATCTGCTAATCAAACTCACTACAAACATTAAATCTAGTCTAGTTGTTGTTAGATACATGAGAATTTCAACTAATATTTTGTAGAAAGTTGGATCAACATTGCTGCTTGAATTATTCTTGCTCAATTTTAGGCCTGTTGCAATTGGCATGATCATTGGTTTTTTGTCCTCCATTTTAAGCCTTAAGATATATTTTTCATGCTTACCTTAAGAAATGAACATAGCATCTACAGATTGGGTAACTTCAATGCCAATAAAATATATCATCAGGCCTAAATCCACCATCTCAAACTCCTACTTCATGGCATTTCTAAACTACTCAAATAGCGCATTATTATTGCCAATATAAATCAGATCATCTACATAAAAGCATACTATTATCATCTCCTCCTCTTCATTTATCTTCATGTATATAGTGTGCTCATATGGGTATTTGATGAACCCATTATCCTAAAAATATGCATCAATGTGGCTATACCAAAACTTGGGTGCTTGCTTCAACCTGTACAAAGATTTATTCAACTTTAGGACCTTTCCTTCTTGCCCCTCCAACTCATAGCTAGGTGGTTGGTCTATGTAGATCTCTTCTTCCAGCACTCCATTCAGGAATGTAGACTTGACATCCATATGGTAAACATTCCACCTATTTTGGGTTGCCAGTCCTAAAATTAATCTGACTATGTCAAGTCTCACTACATGTGCATACACTTCATGATAGTCAATCCTTGACTTCTACTTGTAGCCTTTTACAATCAGTCTGACTTTATGCCTTTCAACTTCACCTTGGTCATTAAACTTGATTTTATATACCCATTTTACTCCAATGGTCTTCTTGCCTGCTCGAAGATCCATTAATTCCTATGTTTGATTCTTCTCTATGACTTCTATCTCATCATTCATAACTTTTACCCAAGTTCTATTCTGAATTGCTTCTTCAAATGAAATTAGATCACACTAAAAAATGAAAGCAAAATTAGAATATTCTTCATCTTAATTTATTTTCTAGTTACCTCATATATATCTTGCAAGCTCGTTATCTTTGATAGTGTCTTCAAGTTGGTAACCATTCTTACAAGTGGAGGCAACCGTGAAGATGAGGTAGTGTTGATGTTGGCACTAATACTACTACTTGAAGTTATAGACAGATGCACTATGTCTCCTTCCAAGTCCTCAGAATCAATAATTACTGGTTCTTGCTGACTAGTCTTGGATTTCTAGTTCCAAGATTCATCTTCTAGGAACTTCACATCCCAACTTATAATAAACTTTTTTGTGATAGGATTATACAACCTGTAATCCTTTTATTCTTCATTATAGCCAGTGAAGATTCATTTTTTTGCCTTATCATCCAACTTCGTTCTCTTTTCATATGGAACATGTGCATATGTTATGCACCCAAAAACTCTTAAATGAACAACACTCAATTTTTGGTTACTCTATGCTTCTTGAGGAATCTTGTCCTTCACACTCTTGGTGGAACACCTATTCAGTAGAAAAATTGCACAAGCTATAGTTTCTACCCAAAACTCATGTGGCAATCCCTTTACCCTGAGCATGCTCCTTGCCATATTCATTATGGTTTTGTTCTTCCTCTCTACAACACCATTCCACTATGGTATGTATTTGGATGTGAACTGCCTTCTAATTCTATTTGTTTTACAAAAATTATGGAATTCATTAGAGATGTATTTGCCTCCTCCATCTGTTCTAAGAGTCTTCACATAGCCATTTTGTTTTTTGACCAAGGCTTTGAACTCTTTAATTTTTTCAAATGCTTCTAACTTTTTTCTGATGGGATATACCCATGTCCTTTGAGTGAAATCATCTATGAATGTCAAGAAGTATTTTTTTTTGGTAAATGATCTAGTTTGCATAGGGTTGTAAATATATAAATGCACTGGATCCAATGGTTGTAAAGCTCTCTTAGATTATACTTTAAAGAATGCATCCCTATGCTGCTTACCTACTAAGAAACCTTCACATGCTTGATTAGGTTGCTCTATGAGAGGTAATACCTTCACCATTTGTTTTTTATGTAGCAGGTTAAAGCCACTGAAACTTAGGTGACCATAACTGAGATGCCACAACCATGTAGCATATTTCACAACTACACTAAATGAAAGCAGTAGTTCATTTTGAATTTTTAGGGGAAACATCTTGTTATTTATCATGGCCACATTTTATATGAGCCCATTATCTTTGTCTCTAATGATAAATGCTCTATTTTTATATTATATAGTGTGTCCCCTCTGCACCAGCTATCCAATGCTTAGCAAATTGTGTTTCAACCTAGGCACATAATACACATCAGGCATGTGTCTTCTTTCACCTTGCATAGTGCAAATTATAATATTTTATTTTCCCATGATAAGTACCTTACTATTGTTTCCCATATTCACCTTATAATTGATGGTTTCATCCAACTGTGAGAACATCTCTTTGTTCCTAGACATGTGGTTACTGCACCCAATATCATGATACCAAGTATTATTTTGTCTCTCTTTAGCTATGTTGCAATTTAGCATCATATTCCCACATACATATCAATTATTATCATTTTCATTTGTATAGTGTGCTTGCTACCTATTTTCTTTGGCCAACTTATTTTTACGCTCATTACTATAATGGATAAATTTCTTGCAATAATAATATTGGATCTTTGATTTGATCCTCCTTGTTGATTTTTGTTGTTGCCTCTTCCTCCTGCTTTATGGAAGTTGCAAATGGTCTCTCCTTCATTGGGATTTGGAATTCCTCCTCTCTTATGGCCTCTTTCATGCTTGCCTCTATTGATTTATCCTCTTTCACCTTGAGAACTTGAGGTGTTCTAGTGGGATTCTTCTCCTCTACTATTGTCTCAAAATGATACTTGTGTCTTTAATGCTTGCTCTAATGAGAACTGAGATGATCAAATCAACCTATGCTCATGTGTTTGGATAGAATCCATGATCTCATCTACTGATAGGATTGTTAAATCCCTCGATTCTTCAATCATTATCACCATTGAGTTAAACCTTTTTGGTAGACTCCTCAATATTTTCTCCACTATTCTCTGGTTCTCAACATTCTCACCATTCAACCTCATCTGGTTGATGATACCTATAATGTGTGTAAATAAGTCACTCATGGACTCTGACTCACTCATATATAAATTTTTGAACTCCCTTCTCAGCATATGCAACCTCACAAACTTCACTTTGTTGGTACCATGGAAGAAGTTGGATAAAATTTCCCATGTCTCCTTTGATTTGGTTACTACTACAATTCTCAAGAAGATAGTCTCCTCAACTGCCTGCATTATGTAAAATAATACCTTTTGGTAATTCTTCAATTCTCCTTCAAAATATCTTTCTTTTCTTAGGAGAGTGTGCTCAATGCTGCTACATTTACAGGTTCTTGGTAACCATTCTCCACCAGGTCCCATATCTCCTAAGACCTGAACAATATCTTCATTTGGATGCTCCAATAATTGTAATTCTTACCATTGAATCGTGGGATCTATAATTGCAAAGAAATATTGCTAGAAGTCATTGCTTCTACAACCTTCAACCAATGGTGTTAGATCTGATACCAACTTGAAAGTCACAATGCGAGTAGAATAAATCTGTGATCGCAAAAGAGAAAAAGATGTTTCCTTTGTAAAAATCCAGTGAAGTGTAAAATTCGTGATTCAAAATTCTAGTCACACCTTCCAAGACCACTAGCGGGCGGAAATTGTAACTGGCTCAAAGCGAAGCTAACATTAACAAGCCAATTGACAAGTGGAAACTAATAAAAGTTCTACCAGTGAAAATTAACAAATATGGGGACAACACAAAATCCGCTCAAACTTAATTCTACGAGCAAAAATTAAAATGCTCAAGTAGAATTTTTTCGTGAGCAGAATTTCAACAAAGGAAGTGACTTAGTGAAATCTTATCAAAGAGATGCTCGAGCGAATTTTATCTCTTACTTGAACAAACAAAAAATTTACTTTGAGAAAATTTTTACACTAACTCATGTGAAGCAGAAAAAATACAAAGGAATATTCTCAGTGGAATTTTACTAGGATTTATCTCACCAAAATTTTAAAGAGATGAGTTGGGCAGAATATATCAAAAAAATTTGTTTTGAATTGACGTAAAAATAAGAATACGGGCAGCCATGAAATAAAGAGGAGAAACCCTGACTTTGCAAAGTTAAACCATTCAACAGTTGAATATCATGCAAATTCAGAAACACGTTGAAAGTATAATATATTGATCAAGATGGAAATACATCCACATACATCACATATGCAACTTAAAAATATTGTAGGATACATCGACCATAAGGTTTCTGAAGACTGCAACTTTAACCTTCCTGACATTCACCTTCTTCGTCCGTATTTTCTCCAACTTCTATCTTACTCAAAATTATACCAACGGATCATATTTATAGTTGGGAATTGGGGAAAAAATTCATGAATATTATGATACGCAATAAATTCAAATGTATGGTGTCTATCCAATCATCAAACAACTACAACTACCGATAATAACTTTGGTTACTTCAACATCAAACAATTACATCAAAATATCTATGAAAAATCTAACAAGTGAAATCTGATTTAATCTCTAACATTTAATATATTCACTTCTAATCTGTCTATATCTATGAACCTAAAATCATAGTATAAATATACCACATAACATTTATGTATACCAGATAATATTTATTCACCACTATTTTATTAATGATACCCGTTGATATAAATTTGCGTCTTTTGTTCCTCCTCCATTAACTCTTATCTATAAAGACCGAAATAGAGATGTGTTACTTCAGAATAAGTAGTCACAAGAACTATAATAAAAATCATGTAAATTTTAATTTTTTTTTTTCTAATTTTGTTTATCTAATGTTTTAAATTTATTTGTTTATACATGCATAATTTGTGTAGATCTATTTTTTCTATTTTATTGTATGAACCTCTATGCCAGTGCTTGATTCTGGAATATTCTTGAAAAATAGGACATGGCAGTGGAATAAAACTAACTCCATAAACTACTTACAACGTGTTGATCATCGCAAGAATCATGAATATGTGCAGCTTATCTTGTACAACAATTATTGTACCATTCAACTTCCATACTGAAGGTGTTACAGGCCTTAAAATGCTCAGTGGATATGAAATATGGATTAAAAAACAAGACTGCAAAACTTCTAACATGTCTGTTGTCAAGTAATTATAACTGTTACAAAATGAAAAATATAACTTCTACAATGCTTCAACTTTATCTATCAATGTTGCAACAAACCACGAATAAAATGATATTAGTATCAATATGTTTAGTTATGTCACGGAACATAGAATTTTCAATCATGGAAATGGTATTGATATTATCATAGAATAATATTGTAGGGTCATTTTGCTTCTACTAAAATCTTCAATAATTCTTCTCATTGATATTGCTTGACAACCAACTAATGGCGCCATGATATACACTACTTCTTCTAAAGACAATGAGATAGTTGCTTATTTGAACACCAATAAATAGGACATGTGCCCAACATAAAACATATCCAAATATGCTCTTTCTATTATCAATAGTTTCTTCCCAATCATTGTTTGTGTATCTACACAACTTATACTGAATCAATTATGGACAATATTGAAACTTGATGTTCCACTCATATGCCTTAAGATGCACTTTGCTACCCTTCAATGAGTTTCATGAGGATCTTCCATGAATCTTGATGTCAAACTTACTGCATACATAATGTCTAAACTAGTTGTAGTGAGATATATTAAACTTTTAATCAATATTTTGTAACTAGTAGCATTGATTTTAGGGTTGTCATCACATTTTCTAAGTTTTTCACCAACTTCCAATGATGTTGCAACAAGCTTGTAGTTCTTCATGTTGAATCTAAAAAACAGATTAGCAACATACTTTCCTTGATAGAGGGAAATGTTGCCACCATAATAACTTCCAAACCAAGGATTATTTTAGCTTTCCCATATTAGATATTTCAAACTCTTTTTCTATTTTTACTTGGAATTCTTCCATGAACTTCTTATAATTGTCTATATAAACAAGATCATCAACATACAAAGAAATTATGATAATTCTATTTTGAATAGTTTTTACATACAATGTAGGCTCTAAAATGCTTTTTCTAAAGCCATTATTTAAGATATAAGAATCTATTCATGCATACCATGCATGTGGGGCTTACTTCAAGTCATATAGTGCTTTCTTCAACTTATAGATAAGATGTTCCTTACCCTTAACTTCATAGCCAAGTGGTTGCTCCACATAAACTTCCTCATTTAAAATACCATTTAAGAAAGCAAATGTAATATGTATTAGAAAACTTCCCAGATGTCTTGGGCTAGGATTGTAATAATAGTCTAAATTGTGTCAAGCCTAGCCACAAGAGCAAATTTTCCAGCATAATCATCTCCATGAGTTTGTGAAAAACCCTTGGCAACTAGCATTGTCTTATACCTCCTAATAAAACAATTTGCATTATGTTATAATATATAAATCCATTTTACTCCAATGACATGCTTATTGTTAGAACCCCATCATTACTTACTGCATCATCGTACCCACTCCGTGTGAGGTATAATTTCACCTAGAGATAAACTGGTGGTAACCTGTTGAAGATAATTGCATGATTAGGTCTTAAACTGCATCTAGGTCATATTGGCATATTCTATTTTCTATTTCTAATTTATTGCATTATTATTTTATGATTAAATATAAAAAGGATAATTTTTTATTATATTTTCAAAGGTCATCTAAAGGACATAGGGGGCTTGACTGCTATGCCTCCAAGAATTATTATAAATTAGCCTAAAAATGCCCCCTAATGCTAATTCCATTTTCAAGTGTTTTTGAGTTATCTTGTAGGATCAAGTATTATTAATATCATTGGACAAGAGGAAGCAAAAGCAAGGATCAACCTATGAATAAGGTAAGTGTTCTGATTATTTTTTAGGTTGTTTGTTGAGTGCTTTATATTTCTATTGTAAACCCTAGATTTGATTTTATAATAATATATCTTAAATTCTAGGCATTTAAAGATAACAACATATAGTGTGCATCTAGGGTTAATTTTGTTTGTGAATTATTTCTTGAGCCCTTGCTTAAATATTATTTATCTAAAACCCTAGGTTAGAAAACATTAAAAGAAAGAATCATTCTAGGGTTAGCTCTTGTATTTATGCATTGTCCTTTATATTTTATAGCATGGATAGAGAAAGGCCAAACTTAGGTGATTGATTGAAACTAAATACATCAAGCATTCTTTAATATATTGAGGACTTGGAGCAAGTTATTAAACCATTCCTAGTGAACCCTTCCTCCCCTAGCATTGAGTGTAGAGAATAATGTATTCACTGTGGTTCACCCCATAAGGCTTTCTATATTTTACGAATCTAATATTGTTTGGTAACTATACACGATAGGGTTTTTTTACCCCTCTACAACACTATGCCTACATTGTCAAAGAAAACAAGCCTACCAATTATCCATCCATGACAAGGTCTTAAATGGAAGATGAAGTCAAAAAACTACGAGAAGATATACTAGCATCTAAATAGAAAAATCTCATTTAAGGAGCTCTTCAAGGCAAAATAATTAGCACAATGCATAACAAGTTAGCTTATAAACATCTATTCATTGGCTCAAGAAAATTTGATTCTGAGTCCTTTTACCTTTTAGTATGCTTAGAAGGATGGGTGTTGAACAACTATGTAATTGATATGGCAACTAATGTTTCCATAATGCTTTGAGAAAAATGTGATACGATGGATATAAAATACCATAGAACTAATTTTGAAGTGCTACAATTCAAAGGAGTAGTAGTACCAAATGTAGGAGTAATCAAAGAATTCTAAATCCTATTGCATAGGTTACCATAACTAGAAATAATTTAAGATGTGCTGGTAATTGATTTACCATCGATATTCATGATAAATTTATCCTTATATTTCTTAGAAAAAATAGGATATTTGGCACAAGGCTGAATGGTTATTCTCTATATTCAAAATTTGGTTTGGGTTCAAGCTAAACAACCTTGGACCTATCACATTGGGAATTATCAAGAAGAAAGTAACATACATTTGGCCTAAATAGAAATAACTAATTGGTTAAAATATGAGCAATAACTAATCAATGGAGAGTCTATCCTTGCTATAATTCAAGCCCCTTGGTTGTCTAAAATAGGAAGTTGGCATAATTTATAGAATATTTGCTGCATCAATCCTCCAACTACTTGTTTCGACAACCAAGTTCAGTGATATGGGACAAATGCAAAAGAGAGGGCACTCTCCTCAAAAATTTCCCAACTAGTATACCAAAGCAAAAATTAGGATCTAGATAAGAAATATTTAGCTAATGTGGGATGTGATACACTAGCCTATGTGCATAAGGAAAGAAATAGGACATCTAGACAACAAAGAAAATTCATCAGTGCCAATTTTTAATGTTGATTTTCAATCGGTCTTGGAAGTTGACATGAATTCAAAATCAATTCGGTGGTAGCATCCTATTAGAATGAGCTATAAATTCTAAGGCATACATGAAAGGTAAAATCATAAAATTTTAATCATCTGGGCAATCCACTATAGATTTAGAGGCAAAGGTTGAAGAACCAGACATAGTGGACGTACACTAGTGCCCCACAATTTTGTGTAAATAGGTCGATATGTAAATAAAAAGTTGTATAGTAGTTGAAGGTATAAGTAGATTAGTTATAGGGATGAAAAAAAATTCTAGAAATATGCAAGGCATACTATATTCTATGAAAAGGTTTAGAAGGTAATGTTGCTTCTTCAAAATTAACATAATCAAAATCGATAGCCTAAGCTAGAATGAAGACACCTTCAATAAATAAGAGCCTATAAAAGGAAAGTCCACCCTTAGTGTCTACCTACTCTTAAGGAATAATTTTACCTTGAGGTTCTATGGTGGATAGGTGTTAGTAAAAGTAGGAATTGAGAAGGTTTCCCAGTTAAATTTGTAGTCAATTCTAAATATGCTTACACCTAGAGGAGGTAAAGTAATACTCAAAAAATGATCAGTCTTAATCTTTTAGGTGTTAGATAAACCTAATATTTAAATTGATGGTATCTCAAGAACCATCTTGATGTTAGGTAAAAATATCTTAGTTTTAGATAGTATTATCCTAGTATTTGATGGGGTTTCTTTTACATTGAGGAATGCTCCCCTCATGGCTTACAAAAGGTTTTAGCAACAATGGCCACAACCTCTGGGTCTATGGATTTTTTCATTTCTTGTGAACATATTCATGTTCTTGAAGTAATGATAACCATATATATGTAAGGAAAATAAGTAAAGCTTATATTAAAATGGTCTAATGGGTTGGTAATCCTATAAATTCTCTTTTTTTGATAGGCCTGATTAGTTGAGAGGATCATTCCAAGCCATTATTTAACTCATGGAGGTCTGCTAATATAAACCTAGGACAAAATAAACAATATTTAGAATTCCCTTGAAAAGGTGATATGCTTTACCTTTTTTATTATCTTGACATTTTAAATAAATATGATAAACACCAAGACAATGCAAAGGTAAAGTAAGAATCTAGATATATGCACAAAACAATCAAAGTTAGTTAGGGAGCTCTAGGACATGTGATGTGTAGGTATGAGTTTTTTATATTTTTCTTCTCTTTCCTTCCTTCCACCCTCACTCTTTATCACACTTTCCCCTTCTCCCATTTGAATTTGTATCCCAATGGAAAATCAAGCCCATCTTGGTTGGCATGACAATGGTCATTTCTCATGGCTATGATGATGTTTGAGATAAATGATCTAATTATGCTTATAATGAAGGTGGATGTAAGAGGCCAGTAAGAGGATTGTAAGCTAAATGCATATGATGCTTGGTAGTAGGATTGATAAGATAAAAATCATGTTGAATTGAGATTTGTATGTTGCAATGGAAAAGTGATGAAATAAAAAACATGATGCATTAATAAGAATAGCTTTGGATTAAAACTATGATTGGCTAGATAAAAGAAAAGTGGAGAAATTAGGGTGGTCACATGAGTTACCAAACCTAAGAAAATTATGCCAACATTGACAAAAGCTTGTTAGGATTAAATAACAGAACACGAGCAATAAATACAAAAATAAAACAAAGAGGAATAACACAATACACAATAGACACAGATTTACATGGTTCACTCAATGTGGGTTACGTCCACGAAGAAAATAACTAGGCCTTATATTACATCCATAATAAAAACCCTTTGTACACAGTCACGCACTGAACATTATAATTGGTCCCTATACAACATCCTTTTATAAAATTGCATTACAATTTTAGGGTAAAAACCTGCCTAAAATCTACTGTCTGATCTATGACATAATATCAAAGGGTCCAAATTTACATAGAGGAAAAAACATCTATTTTTGGCTTCGAGGGCGCTTCCCCTGAAACCCTCGCTAGGAAGGACTCCAAAAAATTGTCACCGCCCCCCTGGACCCCCCTAGAGGACACTAGTAGGTGGGCTAATGCCCCCCTACACCCCTCCTATTTCACATAGTGGGTCCAAGTGTAGCTAAAAACAAGGCCTCTAAATTAATCAGTCTCCACAATCAACAAAGCTTAGGCCAATTAAAAATCTGGCTATCATCAACTTTAGCAATTGGCTATAAAGTAGAAATGTATGATCATGTAATGTAGGTAATTCCTCCATCATTTTGTGCAACCTTACATTTTTTTGAAGCAATGAAGAAGTGAATGGAGCCCAAAAACACAAAAGAGGATACCTAGCTATGCAATTTTTTAAATAAGAAAGTAGAGAAAGAAGGAAAACTTTTAAGAACTTGGTATTTTCCTAAGATAGTTTGCATGGGTGAACATTCACCTGAAGCAACTACTATGGATTTGAAGTAGTAACTAGCCATAGTGAAATATGCTCAAGAGGTTTTTATTTTACAAGAGATGCTTGCACATAGGTATCTCCATCTTCTCTTCATTTTTCCTCTTCCTAGTGTTCACCTTACCTTCTTTAATCCACCCCTATCTACTTGAGTATCCCACTGTCAAACTCAATCATTTCAATTCCTGGTACCTTTCCATTCCCCATACTAAACTATCTTCTTCCTTCTTTTTTAGTGACCCTTGACTCAAAAATCAACCCCATTGGTTGTGGGTCTCCATAAACCTAAATTTTTCCTTCCTCTTATGCTTTGCTTCTTATGTATGTTGAAATTCATCATGTATTTTTTAGATGAATGTGATCAAATTATGATATGCACCTATATCAAGGTTTGTTTCAAAATTTTTATTGTAGATAAAAAATTCATCAACCTCTCTTACTTCTCAATATCAATTTCATTAGCTTTCTTCTCTAAAACCATTTTTATTTTGTATATTTCTTCCTATATATAGTCATATTATCTTAAAGCTTAATTTCTTCTCAAAGCTTTGTTATCCCATAGATAAGGCATCCTAGGTTCTCAATTTTAAAAGCAAAAATCTTTGAAATTCACCAATAATATAAGTGAATTTTATCACCTACACCTACTATGTGGTATAGTTTATGTAGATATCAAAACCTAGCCACTTGTCGTCCATCCTAACTTTCCTACCATTTCCACCTTTTATTTACATATATTTTTATATATTTAAATATTAATATTTTATATATTATATTTTATATATTTAATAAATACATATTTATATAAGTGAATTAATCCCAACCATCTGATTTCACTTAATCCTATCCATTCATCCACATCAATCCATACCACACCCTAGATTTAATATCCACTCTTCAATATGATTTTATTTTAGCCACATGATTAGTGTCATTGAAACCCTAAGTATGCCCTAGGTTGGATTATTAATAGGAGCCATTTTGATGGCTCAACCCATGAATCTAAATATTTTTTGAGCCCTAAGTATTTTTTGTGAAGTGTTCACCATCGAGTTCCTTAGAGTATCCAAGTGCCCTTCCCTTCCATCCTCACTCGCCATAGCCCCCGCATCTATCGTCGTCTCTCTCGCTCAACCAGCTATGCTTCTGTAGATTTCCCCTTTAGCTGCCAAACACCTTCGGTCATCTCCTATCATTCCTGAGCACCTCTGGGCACTTCATTCTCCTTCGCCAAGCACATTTGGGCACCTTCAACCATCACTGAGAACCCATGTGTGTCTCCTATGGCCATAAAGCACCCATGGGTGTTTTATGCTAGATATTCTAAAGTCTCCCTAGCCTCCAGACAATGCTAGGGCATTACCGAATCAATTCATTGCAAAAAATTTCATCAGATCAAATAATAACAAATATGTAAGGTAAATATATTATTTTTTATTTAATTTATGCACTTTTGGATTTTTTTCATTTATTCATATTGCATAGCTAGGTTTTTATCTACTTTCTAAGGGCCTCACATTATGGATCCCTCACAGTTGCTACTAACTCATTTGCTATTTTATTATGTGCAGATTTGAAAGTGTGACATCAGCATTGGACAACTGCTTAATATGGAGTGGCCCGACATCAAATAAATAAAATCCCACTAACTTTTATTGGGAGAAAGGACGTATTTGAAGACACCACCAACATTGATTTGATAGGGTTTTAGAGAACCCTAGTGATTGTAAAATTTGTATCAAAGGATTCAAATATCCTCATTGTAACAATGGAGTTTTTAGGCTCCCCTTATTGATATAATATCATTCATTGTGAAATTATATGTTTTTTGAGTTCTACTTTCTATTTCATATTATTTTGTGTTGCATTTTTGTCTCTTCATTTTAGACCATGTAGTTATTTTTCTAAAGTAGTAGTATAGTACAATAGATCTGAGAGAAAATAGAAGAGCACTAGAAGAGGCCATTGTAGGAGATTAAGTAGGATGAAATATTACAAATTTTTTTAGTGTAAATAGGTATAGTCAGATGCAAAATAGGCTAAGGAAAAAGATAGAGAAATAGGTAGAAGTTTTTTAGATTACATTTTGTTGCTAAGATATAAAAATTTGGCATCCAAGTAGGTGAGGCATTTAATGATCTATTCAATACTTTTAATAATAAATTAAATTTTATTAATATAATAAAAATAAAGTAATATAAAATTTAAAGTAAATGATTATAATATAATATTAACTTACATAGTTTAATAGTTTATTTTTTAAATATGTTTGACTTGTATTTATTAATATATTTTATTTATAACTTCTATTTTGTACTTGTTTTTTATTTGGATTTAAAATTTTCTTAATACAATCACGTTACTCTTAATAAAATATGTTAAAAATAAAAAATGCAAAGGATGAATTAAAAATAATCTTATAAACAACATTACAATATATAACATGAGCATACATTTTACATTTTACATTTACTATTTTCATATTTTAATAATTAAATTAAATGGAAGAAAAATATTTTTATCATAACTTTGAATTATAAATATTATATTTAAATATAAGCTAAGAGGAGAGTTCCTTCCTACTGAAGTTACGTGTAGGACTACAAATCATTTTTTTCTTCTAATCTCTTGCAACTATGAGATAACGATTTCAAGGTCTCTAGATCTAAGGTCATAAATGCTAAAATCTTCTAAGCTTTTGGATGATCAAATGTTGTTGATTCATCTTTCTATTGCTATGTAGGGGTGGATGCACCATTATTCTTCCACCATATTTCTCCTAGAATATGTTACCTTTCTAACACGATGAACATGGACTTCTTGACTAGTGCAAGTTGATAGAGTAGGCTCACACGTATGGTGGGCGATTGTTGTAGTTGAAACACGATTGAATTTGATGCCCTTGGCAATACAAGTTAAGCTTTATGACCAATGGTAGGTGTTATTCTTAGTTGATCATTCGAATACTTCCTTCCTTGCATGTGTGGCTACCACATGTCCTTGAGTGAGATGGAACTCTTTACAACTAATGGACTTCTTCGTTTCAGCATTGGTGCTTCCCTTCTTGGGCTCATAGATTTGTTAGAGACTTTTCCTCTTTTCTATGCCCTCTTCGTTAGAAGGACGACATAGACTATTGGATTAAAAATAAATGACTTGTAGGCCTTAGTGCCCTTGATGTGGTCAATATAGGGTAAAAGATAAGTGTTGATCGTAGATGGAAGATCTAATGATCGATGTGACTTTTAAAATTGCTTGCCTCTCCAAAGCTTTATTTTTTTATTGAAGGTGGGAAGCACCTTTTTACTACCTTTTCTTAGCCTATCCCGCTTTCAATTGAGTATCTCTTAAGTGAATTAGAGCTATAGATAAAATTTTACTACAACTTTGGTAACTCCTAGGGTCTTTTAACCTACTAAAAGGTTAACCTAAAATTCTTTGCCTTGTCCATTGGATGTAGGACCAAAATTTGAGAGTTGTAATTACAAACACATAAAAACAATCACAAAAGTAAAGATAAGGGAACGCAATTTTAGGAAATGTGTGGAAAGGTTTAGTGAGATGGAAGCTTTCTCATCTATGCTCTCACTTCCTTCCACTCTTCTTTGGAAAATGTTTGGGCTTCTTGAAAATGGTAGTATCTCCTCAAGGGCACAACTTAGTATATGCATGATAAATCTGTTACTCCATGCTTGACTTCTTACACATGCACTTTGAGCTCTACCATAGGGTAAGTAGCTTTCATGATATCCTTAGCTACCAGGACTTCTAATTGCTTTTGTAAATTAAACCCTGTTTATTTTGCTCTTCTAAGGCCTATGCATATTATTGCTTCAAGAGGGGGTATATCCTTCTACCCATGGGTATGGTAGACCCTTTT
Organism: Wollemia nobilis; assembly: GCA_028583015.1. Lineage (NCBI taxonomy): Eukaryota > Viridiplantae > Streptophyta > Pinopsida > Araucariales > Araucariaceae > Wollemia > Wollemia nobilis. The sequence continues at coordinate 7,462,188 of JAQPPZ010017033.1, forward strand.
TAATTAGAGAATCCAAAGAGGTATGTAAACTTTTGACCATATTTTTTATAACTTCTACTTGGATTACATATTCATGCATTGACTACTCTCTACTTATGGTGTCCCATACTCTATTGAATATTACCTCCTAGTTATGGATTCCAAAACCTTTTAACTCTTGTTCTCTTGTGGTGGTAATCCAAACCTAAAAATTCTCTGCTTCATGCATCCTTTCTTGAGTAATATTTATGATTAATCAAGATGTTGAGCTAATAAAATTAATAAGCCAAGACATTTAAGCTAAGGAATTAGCTATGTTGTTCTAGTGTGAGGTACAAACATCTTGGGTCAATACAAAAATATTTTATTGCATGGTTTAAAAGCATCTCTTTCTCTCTTCCTCTAGTTCCCTCTTGAAGTCATTATTATATGAGTTGAGTTAACTCTCCATAGAAAATAATATATCGAATAACTCTCAAATATTTCTTCATTCTTCTTGCAATAAGGTGGCCATTTCCCAACCACTCGTAGTTTATTCCATTTGGTTCTAGATCCTATTGATCTCAGTCTAAGAGTGCTTGAGGGCATCCTTTACCTCTTGGATTTCTTTCTCTTTTTTTTGTAGCCTCCTCTCCATGATCATCAAGTCATGCTTGACCAGCTTCCATACATTCTTGACTAACTCAATTGTGCTCTTGGCCCCAATTTCTTATAGACTGATGGTTGTCATGGTCACTTGATAATCCTAGGACTATATTTGCTCTTTTGTCTTGAAGACCTTTGGGGCCATATAGAAAAACTAGAGAACTCTTTATTGTAAATCAAATTTTCTCTAGAGTTCTCTTACTATAGGTCAGATTGCTCTTTTAACCTCCTATATGTATTTAGAGATCTTCTTTTAGATTTTTCTAAAATATGGTGGTATTCTCAAAAGAGTGGAGGAATTGACCATTAGTTGCCTTGGTGTCAGAGGCAACAATATGGGTTAGAATAAATGGAAAGAGGAAAGTGGTTGAGAGGTAGCATGGAAAGGTAGGAATCCTTTGGTTAATAAGGATTGGTTGTCTACTTTAGTTATGGAAGGAGAAAAGGCTAATGGCATGAGGGCTTATGAATTCTAGAGTGGAATTCCCATGTGGAGGGTTGGTGTAATAGGAGTTTTTGGGGGAAAGGAGGTTTCTAAAGCAATTGGGGTGTGATTCAATAGAGCTAATGTCAAATATAAATGAGTCTTTATATTCGATATGGAAGGGGGAGAGGCAATGTGTGTTTCTTGGGCTATTTGGGTTGTAGTGGCTTGGGGCTTCACCTTCGAAGGATATTTCTTCTTTTTATTATTTTATAGGAATTTTATGTAGTGGGATGACTTCTTTCACTTTTGTTGTGTTGCTATAGATGCTTGAACCAATAGTTTTTGATTTGGGGATTTTTATTCAAGTATCCCAATCTCTACGACCCATGAGGGAGAGTCCCTCAATTAGATAACCTTCCTCAATCCCACTTCCATGTCTATCATTGCTTGGGTGATTGACTCCATGACCCTTTATCCACTGCCTCCACTTGTGCTAGAACTATCTTCTTTGATGTGATACTTATCCCATCACTCTTTAAGTTCCCCATCCTCATTAATATAACCAAATACTAGTGTTGTATTTATGATTTCTTTTCACATTGTCCACCAAGAGTTGATATTTTCTATTTCTTTAGTAGGAGTTTTAATTTAGGCACATGAATTTGATATTTTAGGTCCGCCCTCCTAATCACCTTATAAAAGGAATTATAAGGAATCCTTCTCAATGGTGGTGGTGGACCTTGCACTAGCAACTACTTTAGCAGGGACATGCCTCCATATGTAGGATTCCAAAGACATTTCATGTCTGTGCTAGACTCATGTATGATATCTACCAAGTTCTTAAATTTGATTGATCACTCTACAAAATTTCCATAGGAATCATATTTATGTTCCCTAAGAGCCTATTTCAAATTAAATTTCTTGAGTTTCTTTTCCAAAAGCTCGTGAGCCTTTCACTTTACCATGATAAATCCTCCAAAGGCAAAGGGTGGTTTGAAAAAATTGGTCTTGTTTCTTCTGATTGCATAAAGGGCATTGATAATATCTAGCTAGTAGTGGGACTCTAAAACAAAGACCCATTCATTCATGTGTTGTGGCAACTAGTATGATTCTTTATCAAAACTGTGTATTATAATAAGTGTCTAGTATTCAACAAAAAACTAGTTGTTAGGGAGCTATCCCCTAAAGAACTTAAAATTTACAATGAGGAATCCATGCCTCTTCCCCTTAAGAGCTTTCAATGTGGTTTGTCTTAATAAAGAAACTATTTCCCAGTATGAATTGACACCATTTCTATATAGCATAAATGATGGCCAACATCTCTTTGTTGTATATAGATAAATGTTTCTCCCTACCATCTAGCTTCCTACTCTCATAGGCAATTGGATGTCCTTTCTAAGATAATACTACTCTAATACCCAAACTTCAAGCATCACATTCAATGATAAATGACTTAATAAAATATGTGATAGCCAATATTGGAGTGGATTACAGTGCCTCCTTTAGCATATAAAAAGCTAGTTGTTCTTTACTAGACCAAGTAAAAGCATTTTTTTAGTTAAATTTATTAAGGGTTAGGCTATAGTGGTATAAAAATTGGTGGTAGAATCCCACTAGGCCTAAGAATCCACGTAGTTTCTTTAATGTTGTAGGTATTTTCCATTGTTTTATTTCCCTAATATTTTTCATATCAACACAAATACCTTAAACTAAAATTATATACCCCAAGTACTCTAGATATGGCTCACCAAATTCACACTTAGATTTCTTGGAAAATAGTTTTTCTCCTCTAAAAATATCAAGCATAGTATCTAGATATCCTAAATGTTCCTCAAGTGACTTGTTATATACCAAAATATCATCAAAGGATACAAGAACAAATATTTTGAGGTACTTACCAAATATTCTATTCATTAGTGCATGAAATATAGTTGGAGCATTTCATAGATTTCATGTGCTTGATGAGTCCTTAATGTTATTTTCTCTTGATCTTCTATTTAAATTGGTATATGATAATAGACTAATATAAGGTTAATATTTGAAAAGATTATGGTTCTATGAAGCTCATCTAGCACGCCATCAATCCTAGGCATGGGAAACTTATTCTTTATGGTAATCCTATTAGATTATTTATAATATATAAAAAGACAATAAGACCCATACTTCTTCCTTGCCAGCACTATATGTGTCACAAATGGAATTTTTATTGAAGCGATAATCCTTGCATCTAGTAATTCTTTCACTAGTCTCTTAATTTCTTTTTTTTTTGAAATATCCATACCTATATGGTTAGACCACCATAGGCTTTTTTCAAGGGTCTAATTCAATCACATGTTCAAGACCATGATTTGGGGGAAGCTTCTTTGGTAGATAATGAAAGATCATTTTATGTATTTCTAGTAATTTGGAGATGGTTGGATCATTCTCTTTATCATATAGATTAGCATCCATGTTGTAGAGCCTAGAGATAAATCTAAGGTGACTTTTTCAAAATATTTGATATATGCTTGGAAACTACTACATTAATTTCCTTTGTTGGTAAAGCTTTAATTGTATTACTATCCATATTTTTGAAAACTCAAGAAACATTCTTGATGGATAGTGGAATATATATCCAAATAATATAATCATTACACTCTAAGAACAACATCAACTCCACATACCTCTACTACAAAAATAGATTTATTGAAGTATAATTTTGTATAGATAGCTCAAGATTATGCACTAAACCCTCACACTAGATAAAATGATACCTTGGGATTTGAATTGGGAAGCTTTTAGAATAATATATAGGGAAAACGAAATTCATGGCATATCTCTTATCCAAAATATTCAAACCCCAAAAAGTGGATTGTATTGAGATGATATAACCCTACCATTGTAGCCAAAGAGAATGAAGATTTACCCATTCCAATTATTGATTTGGACTAATATTCTTCATTTAAGTCACAATCTTGGTGCTTAGAGGATTCTTCCTTTTATAATTTTCACTTTAAATCAAAATTGTGAGTGTCTATGCCATATATAATTTGTGGGGCTTGTATTTATGCCCCTTTGACCAAGTCTAAGAACATGCACAACACAAATTTGAATTTTTGGAAACCTTCCTTTTATAAAATATATAGTTTTGGTTACTATAATTAATTTTTATCTTTCTATGCATCCACTCTACCAAATCTATCATGTGTATACCCCTTTGAAGTAGAACCAAACACTTGTCTTTCTAATGTTGGAACATGTAATTACTCCCTCCTAGTTACAATAATAGTTTTTCTAAAGAATTAAGTTCAATATACCTTAATAAAAATATCTTTCATGAGGTTAGAAATATAAATGTTCCAAACTAGATTAGTCAATAGTTAAGATTTTGACTCCAGAATCTAAAAATCTATGTATTCCTCGATGGACATATCCCTGTGAAATAGATGCATGAGTTGAACATTATATGGTTCATACCAATTACAATTTGCTTTGTACAATAAAGCATATACAAAAATCTACAATATTTTCTCTAGGGTTTTTTTAGATTTACCTCTTTACCCATGTATGAGTTGCTTCATCTAAATGATGCAAGTCCACATTAAATTTATCCTCCTATTTGAATATTTGGTCGATCTAAAAGTTAATTTTAACTTACTTATTCATGCACCTTCACATCCTCAACAAAATTAAATTGAGGAATCTATATTTGTATCATGTAAGAGGGACTATGAGCTCATGCATTTGATGAATTTTGTGGACTGATTGCTCTCCTTGCAAAAGGTTTTCATTTTATTTATCTTGGTTAGATTCCTTTAGATAATTGATTGAATGATTTCTTTCTAAACCTAGATTTTTCTCTATTTAAAGGTCATGTCTCAGCCTTAAGATCTACATATATTCTAGTGAGGTTATCTTCCATTTGCTTCCAAGTCACATATTCAAGCTAGCTTTTTCAATCTCGTGCCATTGTTTACTTTCCAATTATTCATAGTCTTATCTCTTCTCTCTTTATTTAAACCAAAGAACCCTAGCTAAAAGTACCTAAATATATATTTTGAAATCAAACCCTAGTTACATAATAGGAAGTAAAATCAAGTGGCTCTGATACCATGTGATATGCTACTCGATAAAAATAAATTAATAATGTTGGAATAAAATAGAACTACAAGAACACCCATATAGGTTGTACTTACAATTACACTCAATGGTATAGAATCCTAGAAATGGTCTTCATTCCTTTGTAGAAAATATCCAATAATATATAATACCCAAATGGAAATATCTCTCTAATATATAGCATGTATGGAGAAAACCCTAGCCACACATAGAATGTGATGAAACCCTAAACTTTATGACTTAATATAGGTAATAGTAAAATAACTAAACAACATCCTCATATTAGAACATACCCCTAGAATAATTAATCCTAGTACTTCACAATTCGGGTCTATGTATACGATATCTTAAATATTATTTTCTTGAAAACAACCTATATCCTACTAAAAATATCATTCATACATATATGACAAAACATAAATTATAATATATATTATAAGTAAATGCAAATATATATTTATAGAAAAATTCATTCATCCAATATAATATAAAATTTATAAAACACATATATTTTATATAAGCTATATGTGGATGTTGGAAAGTTGAGCACTTTGGTTGTCATTGATGTTAAAGTTGCATGGTCATTGATGCCAAAGGATAATGTGCTATGAAATCAAGGCAAGGTTCTCTCCAAAGCACTTGGGACCATGGGTTCTAAGTTAATGGATAAGAGGTTTGAAGGAGGCTTGAAAGCCTAAGTTTAAGACTATGTGCAAGAGAGCAAGTGAAAAAGGATAATATTATAATATTTTAATATTATAATATCTTGGCCATCTTGGCCTTTCAAAGAAGAGATTGGATAATGCATTGGCCAAAGAGTTTATCAAGGAGCTAAGTATATTATTTAACACTAAGGCTAAATAATATAATTAATTTATATTTAAACCTAAGGTTAAATTTTAATAAAAATAATAATTAAATTCGAAGCATCAATTTCAAATTTCAAGAGAGCCGACGTCAAATGTAAAAAGGTATGTGTATTTATAGGCTAAATTTTAGCCTAAGTCAAAAGTGTGTTTGAATTAATTCCCTTGAATTATGTCCTTGCTCAATTTTTGTTCGGACATGGAGGAGGAAAAAGACAGTAGCTTTCACAATTTTTGGAGCAATGCATTGGTCAAAGTTTGGAGGGGGTTGTCCCCACCTGAAGTGACATGGTAGTCGAGTTGGAAAGCTTGGCTTGCATAGTGTGTGGAGGGCAGAAGGAGCAACGTTCAATTCACACGGAGGCCCTTTTCATTTGCATGGTTGGTTTTTGTTGTTAGCACCGATGGTGGATAATATAAAAGAGCTCATGCTCTTTTGGTTCACATGGGTAGCTAGCCCATGCGATGATTTCCCTTGTGTTAGGATGCATCGACCAACGAGGTCATAGGTTCAAGAAGCGACGACAACACTTTGAGGATGATTAATGTTTTGTTAAGATATGTATTATTTCTTTTTTTTGGGAGTCATAGGGTTGATTAAATATTTTTTATGTGCCTAGCTAGGGAGACATAAGGGTATTGTCATTATTTTGACATGCTTGGCTAGGGAGTTATAAGGTTTCGATAATAGTTTTGTGTGAAATGGTTAGGGAGCAATAAGGACTAATAAGGCATTTTGAACATTATTTTTTCAAGGGTTGAAAAGTGCAAACTAAAATTATCGAGAGAATTTTGTTGAGATTTAATATATTGTCCTTGAGAACAAAAGAAGAATCCTACAACATTATTTTCAAATTTTATTGAGCACCTTATCAAGGGAAATATTATGTGAATATTTTGAAATGGGTCAAAGTGAATTAGTGTTGGTGAGATAGGTTTTGAAGATATATCTCCATCAAAGAAAAAAGGTATGAGTACATCAATATTTGTTTAAAGTGTTGTTGTTGAAGTGAATGTTTGGAACATAAGGTGGAGAGAAAAGGATTGTTTGATAAGCATTGTTGGAAATAATTGAGTTAGGTTTTGAAATCCATATTGTGCATCCTTGTTGAAATAAAGTGGAAACACCTATGTTAGGGTTTGTGAGCAATTTGTGCTTCATTCGTTGAATGATTTTGTGAAACATCTTATACATTGGTTTGGTTTGATTTGAAAGAAATTTTGCAAGTGATAAAGATTGGTTGTTGAGTACATAATTCGTGAGTGTAAAACATATTAAGGTTTTTATAGAGCATATCATTCTCTATATATTTCATAGGTTAAACTAATTTTGAGTAGAATATATTTGTTTCAAGAAAGCATTTTTGAAAAAGATAAAAGTTGTGTTTGTATGCAAAGTTAGAAATATCTGGTACAATTTTTGTGTTCAATATTGAGGGTAGATTTGAGAAAGTCTTTTGAGAAGGCTTGAGGGTATATTTGAGCAAGTATTTTGAGAAGGCTTGAAGGTAGATTTGAGGAAGTCTTATGAAGAATTGAGATAGATTTGAGAGTAGGTTTAGTTGTTAATTTGATCAAGCTTTGTGTTAAGACTTGGGGACATATTTGAGATAGAATTTGTTGTTGATTTGATCAAGCTTTGTGTTAAGGCTTGGGGATATATTTGAGACATAATTTATTGCTAATTTGATCAAGCTTTGTGTTAAGGCTTGGAAAATAATTTGAGATAGAGTTTGTTACTGATTTGATCAAGCTTTGTGTTAAGGCTTGGGAATATGTTTGAGATAGAGTTTGGTGTAGATTTGAGATAGAGTTAGAGCAAATTTGTACTAGACTTGGGATAGAGTTTAGTGCATATTGAGACAAAGTTGAGAGTAAGCTTTGGAGGTGATAGATTAAAGAGGACAATAGTATCCAATGGATAGAGATCCATTAGCTAGTGTAGTGGGGATAGAGGTCTCCTATGGAGAGAGATCCACAAGCCATAGCAGTGGGGGAAAAAGTCATCTAGAAGATCAACAACCCGAGAAAAGGGAAAAGAGTTATCCTATGGAGAGAGATCCACAATACCAGAATAAAGTGGAGTGGTGTCCACAAAACTAGAGCAAGGGGAAAGTGTTCTCCTATGGAGTGTGATCCATGAACCAGTTAGGAAGATAAAGTTATTCTATGGAGAGAGATCCATGAACCAGTTGAAGAGTTAGAGTTCTCCTGGATCAAGTTTCACAAACTACAAAAAAGAGGAAAGAGTTATCCTATGGAGAGAGATCCACAAATTAGAGCAGAGGATTAGTATCTCCTTTGGACAAAGGTCAATAAAAATTGTAGTAGGGAATTGATTCCCAAGAGATTTATTGAGAAAATTTAGTGAAAATATTTTCTTTATGGAGTAACCCACATTGGGTGAACCGCATAAAATTTATGTCTCTTTTTTGTGTGTTGATTTATGCATTGCTTTGATTACTGCTATTGATATTGCCATTGATAATATTGGATAATATTATTTGGGAAAGAAAAGTAAAATTTGGTCTTATACTATTCACCCCCTATTAGTATAATCTTGTGTTCTTGAGTGGATTCTATTGGAGGCCACTACCGTGAATATATCAAAACATTGCATTTGTTATTAGATCAACTAGACCATATTCAATCTTTCTTTTTATGAAATATAATCTTCATCTTCCTCAAATTCCTATATTTCTTTCATTAACTTCTTATATCATTTTCAAGAAGAGGTAACCTCTTCCTAGAGAAGTTACTTCTAGAATTTAAAAATTTTCAAGATAAGATCTGTTAGAATAATAAATTATATCTTAATTTGTTACTAGGATAATTTGTATGGCTGAGATTAGCTCTGTTAGTTATGATCCAATTGATCAGATTGTAAACACTTTCTATTTAAACAAGGTACTTTCAATTGAATAACATCAAGTCTTTCATTTTCCAACATGGTATTAGAGGCTTTCTCTGCCCTGTGAGTTTGAGGAGTTTTTTCCTCATGGGGGGATTTCCCTCATGGAAATTTCCCCTTATTTTTCTTTTTTCCTATTTTTTTTCCTTCAATTTTTTTACCGAGGGAGTATGTTCTCCATTTTTTTGATGGATTAGAAACCATATGGTTAAAAATTGGAAGGTTATTTTTTTTAGTTTTTATAGTTTTCTATGGATTTGCAGAAAAAGCCCTAGTTAGAATACTTGACACTAGTGTTGTTGCTTAGGCTGCACTTGATGTATTTACCCAGATCATGGTGGAGGCAGTCAGATATAAGCTAGATTTTTTTCCAGAGAAAAAGAAACGGGCTCATTTGTTTTTCCGGTTGCAAGTACCATGAGCGCTCCAATTTTTTTTTTTTGGAATATTTGAAAGGTTTTTGTGCAACGACAAGATATCTTCCTTTCTTTCTATTTGTAGATGGAAGGTAGTCCTTTTTGTGAGTGTTTGAGTATCCATTGGCTACAGTTGTGTCGAAATAGGTCTTAGCGAAGATTAAAGAAGCTGCTAGCGAAGATAGAAAAATGATTTTACGATATGTTTGTAAACCATGCACGTGGAGGGCTCACAACACTCATAAATGTGCTTATTTTTTTGTTGGCTATCTGTTTTCTGGTAGGGAGAAGACGCTCGGTGCTGGCCATCATAATATTTTTTTTGAGCTATCCCATATCTTGAGTTTGGTCATTCTGAAGTGGTTCCATTGTAGAGAATCATCGTCTGCTTTGTTCATCCACTATGATTTGAGAGGTCGTATATGGCTCCAGGCATCGTGCTCGTGGTCATGCTTCTATGGCACCGAGTGCACCAAATTTTGCATTGCTTGTGCACTGTATAACGACCCATGATATATTCTTTAAGGAGGATAGAACCGAGTAGGAGGTAAAACCAAGGTGCGTCAATTATTTTTTATGCTCTACGCAGTGTGTTGGAAGGTGGCAGCAGGAAAGAGTACATATACCTCCTGTTAAAAGTTTTATTTGGAGTAGGGTTTTTTTTCTTGGGAGCTGAGGTGGAGACTTGGAGATAGTTTTTTTTTTTTAATTAGACGTCACAGTGACTTCCGAGATGGGCAATTTTAGATGTTGTTTCTGATGTTGATGGCGACACTAAGCAAAAGATGGGGGATATTTTTATATATATATTTTAATAATAAGCTCAAGACTTTCTCATCTACTCCGTGTGGCACCAGTGGTCCTATTATTAATTTTTGATGGAGAGGAGTCCTTGTACTCCAGAATACTGGAGACTTACAGGCCGTAGCTTTGATCCTCCTGCACAAACATAAAACCTATTTGCAATATTATTTTGCCCCGATCGACATTATTGGATGTTCATGGAGGATTTTCTTCGATCTTTTTCATGTTTTCTTTGATCTCTATTGATGTTGCCAAGCATGTGAGGGAGGGCCAGATGAAATCATTTTATTTTTATGCATGTGGGTTCCATGCCTTGGACAACCTGGCACTGTCAATGAGGAGGACCATTATTTTTACTGATCAACGAGATAGTGAGAGCCTTGTGTGCTGTTGTGCATCTACAAATTTTTGTGACTTGTGTAAATTTCCATCTTGTTAGAAATATCAACACAGATTTCACGCCTCAGTTGGACTGTGCTCGCGCAATCAGGGATCCCGACAAAATTTTGACATGACGTCGCACCTACCCTCTGACAGATGTGACGTTTGACAGATCCGATAGTCGTAGAATTTAATGCCAGTTCGGTGATTTAATGCTAGTTTGGCGATTGGTCAGAAACTCTAGTTGAGGGTTTGTCAGAACCTGTCAGAGAACAAACCCTATCTTCCTCTCTCCATGGCTATATAAGGCAGTTCTGGTTTTTCAAAGATAGTGTGGAAGTGTGGAGAAGAGAGCAGAGAAAAGAGGAGAGTGTTTCAGTGAGCAGTGTGGCTCATCTGTTTAATGTCCAAGTAGCTGACTAGACATTTGTTTTTCCTTTTAGTTTATCCTGCATCTTAGTCTGTAGATGTTATTTCCTCAATTGAGGACTTTTGTAACCCTCATTTTATATGAATAAAGTTAACTGTTGTTTAAGGCATCTATAGGGTTTACAATTATTTCTATGTGCTTAAGTCTGTTGTTCTATGTACAAATCACCTTTGCGATTTCTTTCAGGTTCTATAAGTTAGAGCTCAGATCTGAAACATTGCATTCAGATCCAATGTTTCTCTCTTCCGTACAGTTCTTGCCAAGCCAGGCAAACCAACGCCATAGCCATGCAAGCCTTCGAACAGGAAAAGTTTCCAAGGCCAAAATTTGGCTAAGTCTGGAGCTGTCTTCCCAACTTCGGTTGCGTAGTCCGACTTTGGGGCCTCCCTACTTTGCCCTTCATAGTTTGGAATTCGCTCCCTCCCAGACTCAGGCATCGATTACCATGAAGTATATGCTCCTGTAGCCTGACATGACACAATTAGGATGATCCTGGCATTGGTAGCCCAAAAGGGTTGGAAGATGTACCAAATGGATGTCAAGTTAGCCTTCCTCAACGGAGTGTTAGAGGAAGAGGTCTACATAGACTAGTCACTAGGTTATGAAATTGAAGGCCAGGAGGGCAAAGTCCTAAAGCTAAAAAAGGCCCTATACGATTTGATGCAGGTGCCCCAGGCTTGGTACAACCGGATTGACAGTTATTTTCAAGAAAATGGTTTTGTAAAATGCCCATATGAGCACACCCTATACATGAAGACAAATGAAGTAGGTGAGCACATTATCGTCTGCCTGTATGTGGATGATTTGATTTATACTAGCAACAACAATGTCATGTTCGACCAGTTCAGAACATCCATGAAGGAGTTCGAGATGACGGACTTAGGGATGATGAAGTATTTTCTCAACATTGAATTTGACCAATTGGCAGATGGCATCTTCATTTCTTAGGGCAAGTATGTGAAGGATGTCCTAAAGCGGTTCAAGATGGAGGACAACAAACCTGCCATCACACCTGAAGCCACAGGTGTGAAGCTGAGCAAACTGGATTCAGGGAGGAATGTAGATCCAACCTTGTTCAGAGTCAGTCTAATATGATGTCCAAAGTTAGTCTGATCAGTCATTTTATGGAGACTCTAAAGGACATGCACTGGCAAGCAGGTAAGAGGATCTTGCGCTATGTCAACAGGATGCAGAACAATGGCCTATTTTATGCCAGATAGGACCAGTTGGAACTAATCGACTTCACAGACAATGATTGGGCTTGTAGCACCGATGATCGAAAGAGCACCTCCAGGTATACTTTCCATCTCGGATCAGGGGCAATCTCATGGGCATCTAAGAAGCAACCCATCGTTGTGTTGTCCACAGCTGAAGCAGAATATGTCGTCGCAACGTTAGTTGCATTCCAGGCAGTTTGGCTATGAAGAGTTTTGAATGAACTGAATTATCCTTCGAAAGGAGCAACAATAATTTTTTTTTATAACAATTCGGCCATTGCACTGTAAAAGGATCCTGTGTTCCATAGCCGAACGAAGCACATTGATATTCGTTATCACTTCATCAGGGAGTTGGTAAAGTTTGGAGAAATTCACCTGCAGTTTTGCAGATCCAAGTAGCAGTTGGCAGATATTTTCACGAAGCCTTTGAAGGAGGAAGATTTCAGCAGATTGCGAGAGTAGCTTGGAGTCAAAACGCTTGTGAAATCAGGTTTAAAGGAGGGTGTTAGAAATATTAACCTAGATTTCATGCCCCAGCCAAACTATGCTCACGTAGTCAAGGATCCCGATAAAAGTTTGACATGACATCGCACCTACCCTCTGATAGATGTGACGTCTAACAGATCCGATCGCCATAGAAGTTAATGTCAGTTCAGTAATTTAATGCCAGTTCGACGATTGGTCAGAAACCCTAGTTGAGGGTCTGTCAGAACCTGTCAGAGGACAAACCTTATCTTCCTCTCCCCACGGATATATAAGGCAGTTCGAGTTTTTTAGAGATAGTGTGGAAGTGTGGAGAAGAGAGCAGAGAAAAGAGGAGAGCGTTTCAGTGAGCAGTGTGGCTCATTTGTTTAATGTCCTAGCAGCTGACTCGACATTTGCTTTTCCTTTTAGTTTATCCCTTAGCTTAGTCTGCAGATGTTGTTATTTCCTCAGTTGAGGACTTTTGTAACCCTCATTTTATATGAATAAAGTTCACTGTTGTTTAAGGCATCTATGGGGTTTGCAGTTATTTCTATGTGCTTAAGTCTGTTGTTCTTTGTACAAATCACCTCAGTGAGCTTTCTTTCGGGTTCTATAAGTTAGAGCTCAGATCTGAAACATTGCATTCAGATCCGGTGTTTCTCTCTTCCGTACAGTTCTTGCCAAGCCAGGCAAACCAACGCCGCAGCCATGGAAGCCTCTGGACAGGAAAAGTTTCCAAGGCCAAAATTTGGCTAAGTCTGGAGCTGTCTTCCCAACTTCGTTGTGAAGTCGGACTTCGCTGCCTATGACCAGCGCAACTCGACTTCGCACCTTTGACCAAGAAATTTGGCTATGTCTGGAGCTGTCTTCCCGACTTCGCACTTCGGACTTCGCTCTTTCCGAATTCGCACTTCGGACTTCGCATTTCCCTACTTCGCACTTCGCACTTCGCTCTTCCCAAATTTGCACTTCGGACTTCGCACTTCTCGACTTCGCACTTCGGTCCATGCGCAACCCGATTTCGCAATAGTTGGAAGCGCACCCCGACTTCGGCTGCAGTCTGACTTCGGGGCCTCCCTACTTCGCCCTTCGCCGTTCGCACTTCGCTCCCTCCCGGACTTCGGCAAAAGAAAAAGAAAATTGAAATTAAAATTCCTCAAACATCTGTCACCTATTTTTTGTCGGTGCTCTTTGCTTTGACCGTGAATACATTGCAGTCTTATGACTCCCTATGGCGTTGCTTCGACGTAATTCCTCCTGTTCAAATCCATGGAAAGGCTTCTATCACTGTTGATTTTTTTTTGTGAGGCCTTGTAAAGATCTGCACTGTGTAGCAGAAAGCAAAGATGGTTGTGTAGTAGCAGACTGTAGTAGTTGTAATTTATTTTCTGTAGTTGTTTTGGCTGAGAAGACATTGTTTTTCATGGAATTTCAGCCATTGTTTAGTCACCGATTGTTTTTGGCCCGTGATAAATTGTTTTGGCTGTTTACTGGAGGGCATATGTAGTTTTTTAATTGCAGTTTTGGGGAGCTACGGAGGAAATTCTGGTGCTGATTAATATTACGATGTCCACAGGCTATTTTTGGCCTTTGGTTATGCCAGACTTGGGGCTCTTCGTAGATTTTGCCAAATTTGGACAGATCTCACAAAGTTTCCATGACCACAATGGTGCAACCTAGGGCCAAGTATGTCGACAGTTCTGCTGGATAACTCGCACTAGTGATGCCTGCTTGCTGATGAAAATAGTGGAGACTGCGAGCTATGGTGGGATGCATTTTGTTGTTTGATCAAAAAAACCATGTTGTACCGCTGGTGCGCAACTCCACGGGAAGTTTCGTTTGTTTTCTCCACCAGGTCCTATGAACTGCCCAAGCACTACCGTGGTAGCCGTGATCGTGGAGGACTACGATGGCACTAACGTGGAGGGCAGGAGTAGCAGTTGAATAAAAAATATTATTGTGATGAATCAATCGATAGTTGTAGTTCGATTGGAAGAGGATTCGGTGATGGTTGTGGTGGTACACCTCCTGCAGTCTAATTTTGATTTGATTTAATTGGAAAATATCATTTTGTTGTTGCTGAGAAGTAGCCATGGATTTTATCATAAGGTGATGCAAAGAAGTTATCAAAGTATTTTAGTGACTATACTTCATTCGCGTCCATGGAATCAATACCCTGTCCATTCAAATTACTTGGAAGATGTAGCAAGGATTTCATTTGCAAGCTTGATGGCACTCGCTCTCACAGTGATATACGAACCTTGCCACAGCACCCACCGGCTTGGAGGCAGACACGCGAAGATGCCCTTGCTCGTTACTTGCCGTATTGGTGGTGGTTGTCGTTGAAGATTTTTCGAACACCTATTTCTGCTTGCAATATTATGTGTTCGTCAATTAATGATCAACCGCTGGCAAAAACAAAATGCAACAGTGTGTTATTGCGTCTAGCACTCCACTGTAGCACATGGCACGTTTCGAGGTGATGGAGATCCATTTTTTCTATGGTGCAAGGTGTTGCTGTCAAGGTCCTCCTGCTAAAGCTGCTGATGAAGGCGGTGGAGAAGACAGGGCTAGTGAAGACGCGATTTAAAAAATAAATAAAGTCCGCCGCACTGCGCAAAACCACCCGAGTGCACAAATTTTCTTTGCGACGTCGGGCTGCGCGCTGCTAGAATAGCGAAGGTGGGCGGAGGCAGCCGGTCAACGCCCGACTGCGCAGTCAACGGAGTGCGCAGTCAGACTGCACTGCGCAGTTGGGTGGTTGGCCAGAGACTCAGCCAAAATATTGGCTTGTCTCGTTTGGCTGCACAAAATGAAACTTGCATAGTCGGACTTCGCTGCGCAAGTGGGCGTCACCCACACACTTAGCCAAAATTGGCTATTTGAACTTTGCCACCTCCAATCCACTCCGTCCAAAGTCACTGCGACTTCGGACAGCGCACGTGAAGGACTGCGCTAGTGGGAGATGCACAGACGTCCAGCGGCACACGACAGGGACTTAGGAGGTTTTCGAAGTCGCTCTTGTGGAGGGCGATTCTGAGAATTTCCACAGATAACACAACGATAAACTATGATGAAAAATTGTGTTAAGATAACACCGAAAAAGAGTTAAGATACAGAGGTGCAAAATAAATGGTGAGACATAGACAAGATTCATTAAAACCCTTAAACTATTTAAACAAAGGTGAAAGTTTAATTATAAGAGAAATGGATTACAGGGTACCTCAAAAGAGGGTTTACAAACTTCTACAACTGATATTGCAGGATAAACTAAAAGAACTAGAACAACCGAGACTACTGCTCGGACATGAGACATATGCTTTTCTGCTCACTAAACTGCACTGCATCAGTGGCTCTACAACTTAACTGCTCAGCTATCGCCCACTCTGACTTCTCTTGCTACTCTCTATTACTTCAAAATTTCCTCACCTTGCACACTACAAAATTACGACCAAACTGGGGTTTATATAACAGGGGCTGAGAACTCAATCACCAACAACCGCACCTACCTTGCACGAAGGATATCAAAACTGATTGGACGAATTTCAGAGGGCACGTGCGATGTCACATCGAACAACTAGGCGAGATGCCCAACTTCACTATTTTTGGTGAGCACAGTCCGACGTTGCCTAGTTTTGGAGCGCAGTTGGGCAGAGAGTGCAAATTAGGGTTAATATTTCTAACACCCTCCTTTAAACCTAATTTCATGAGCACTTTGACTCCAAGTTGCTCTCACAATTTGTTGAAGTTTTCCTCCTTCAAAGGCTTCGTGAAAATGTTTGCCAACTGTTCCTTGGATTTGCAAAACTGTAGCTGAATTTCATTGAACTTCACCAGCTTTTTGATGAAGTGAAAATGGATGTCAATGTGTTTCGTTCGACCATGGAACACGGGATCCTTCGATAATGCAATGGCAAAATTTTTGTCACAAAATACTGTTGTCGCACCTTTCGGAGGATAGTTCAGTTCACTCAGAATTCTTCGCAACCAAACTACCTGGCATGTGGCTGATGTGGCGGTGACATATTCTGCTTTTGCTATGGATAATGCAATGATGGATTGCTTCTTGGATGCCCATGAGACTGCCCCTGATCTGAGATGGAAAGCATACCCTGAGGTGCTCTTCTGATCGTCGGTGCTACCAGCCCAATCGCTGTCTGTATAGCCAACCAATTACAACTGGTTCTATATAGAGTAAAATAAGCCATGGTTCTGCATCCCGTTGACATAGCGCAAGATCCTCTTACCTACTTGCCAGTGCATTTCCTTCGAATTCTCTATAAAATGACTGATCATACTGACTCCGAACATCAGATCTGGTCAAGTTGCAGTCAAATACATCAGACTGCCAACTAGCCTCTTGAACAGAGTTGGATCCACATTCCTCCCTGAATCTAGCTTGCTTAGCTTCAAACCTATGGCAACAGGTGTGATGGCAGGTTTGTTGTCCTCCATCTTGAACCGCTTCAGGACATCCTTCACATACTTAATACTTACCTTGAGAAATGAAGATGCCATCCGTCGATTGGTCAACTTCAATGCCGAGAAAATACTTCATTAGCCCTAAGTCCGTCATCTCGAACTCCTTCTTCATGGATGTTCTAAACTGGTCAAACAGTGTTGTGTTGTTTCCAGTGTAAATCAAATCATCCACATACAAATAGATGATTATGAGCTCACCTGCTTCATTTATCTTCATGTACAAGGTGTGCTCATATGGGCATTTGATAAACCCATTATCCTAAAAATAACTATCAATTTGGTTGTACCAAGCCCGGGGTACCTGCTTCAAACCATACAGGGTCTTCTTCAACTTTAGGACTTTTCCCTCCTGGCCTTTAATTTCGTAACCCGATGGCTAGTCTATGTAGACCTCTTCCTCTAGAACTCCATTGAGGAAAGCTGACTTGACATCCATCTGGTACACCTTCTAACCCTGCTGGGCTACCAATGCCAAGATCATTCTAACTATGTCAAGTGGGGCTACAGGCGCATATACCTCATGGTAATCAATGCCTTACTTCTGCTTATAGCCCTTCACCACCAGTATGGCCTTATGCCTGTCAACTTCTCCTTGGGCGTTGAACTTTGTCTTATACACCCACTTGACCCCAATGGTCTTCTTCTCTTCTGGAAGATCTAACAGTTGCCATGTATCATTATTCTCAATGGCTTCAATCTCCTCGTCCATCACTTTCACCCACTTTTGATTCTGACTTACATCTTCGAAATACACTGGATTAACTTCAGTAAAGAAAGCAATGTTAGAGTACTTTTCATCTTCATGGGTTTGGGTTGCCTCGTAAATTTCTTGTAAGATTTTCATCTTTGCCGGAGTCCTCATGTTTGGGGTCCTGCTTGCAAGTGGAGGTGTCAGAGATGGTGAGGCTATGTCGCTACTGGCATCGCTGCTGCTACTGGAGACTACATGTGGCTACACACTACCCTCATCCAAGTCAACAAACTCTACTACTACTAGCTCTAACTGGCTAGTATTCTATTTTTAGTTCTAGGCTTCATCTTTCAAGAACTTCACATCACAACTAATGATGAGCTTCTTTTTCATAGGGTTGTACAACATGTATGCCTTTGACTACTCACTATATCTTGTGAAGATGCACTTCTCAGCTCTATCATCCAACTTCTATTGCTTCTCTTCTGGAACATGTGCATAAGCATTGCATCTGAATACACGCAAGTGAGTCACACTTGGCTTCAGACCATTCTAGGCCTCCTGAGGGATTTTTTCCTTCACGCTTTTGGTGGGACAACTATTCAGTAGATAGACTACACAAGTTACAGTCTCTACCCAGAATTTGTGCATAAATACCTTCACCTTCATCATGTTGTGTGCCATCTCCATGATGGTCTGGTTCTTCCTCTTAGCTACGTCATTCTGATGTGGCGTGTATCTGGCAGTGAGCTACCTTTGAATTCCATGTTTCTTGATGAAGTTGTGGAATTCATTGGAGATGTATTCACCTCCACCGTTTGTCCTAAGAGTCTTGATCTGATATCCGCTCTATTTCTCCACCAGAACCTTGAACTCCTTAAATCTCACAAATTCTTTTGACTTCATCTTGATAGCATAGATCCAAGTCTTTCAGCTAAAATCATCTATGAATATCAAGAAGTATTTATTACAGACAAATGTGTTGGTCTACATCAGACCACAAATATCTGAGTGCACCAGCTCCAGTGGCTATGATGCTCTCCAAGACTAACCGAAAGGGAACAAATATCTATGTTTTTTTCTGACTAAGCAGCCCTCACAAACATGATTTTGCTGCTCTATTAGGGGTAAACCCTTCACCATATAATTCTTGTGCAGTTGATTCAGGCCATTGAAACTCAGGTGACCGAACCTAAGATGCCACAACCAGGTAGCATCCTTCACAACTACACTCAGAGACATCAACGATTCATTTTGAATCTATAGTGGAAACATGTTTATTCTTTGTCATGGACACTATGGAAATTTTTCCATGTGACTTGTCTTTGATGGTGCATACTTCATCTTTGAATTGGACCCTATACCCCTTCTGCATGAGCTGTCCAATGAACAACAGGTTATGCTTCAACCTAG
This sequence comes from Wollemia nobilis, assembly GCA_028583015.1. Classification (NCBI taxonomy): domain Eukaryota; kingdom Viridiplantae; phylum Streptophyta; class Pinopsida; order Araucariales; family Araucariaceae; genus Wollemia; species Wollemia nobilis. Next base: position 7,481,413 of record JAQPPZ010017033.1, read on the forward strand.
GTACATAGTATACATCATAGATTTGCATTCGCTTACTATGCCTAGTGTGGATGAGGATATTTCCTTTCCCCATCATGAGAACCTTGCTATTGTTCCCCATCTTGACCTTAGACTAGACTATTTCATCTAGTTGTGAGAAAATCTCCTTGTTCCCTGTCATGTGATTGTTGCACCCACTGTCCAAATACAAGACATTTTTTTGGCACTCCTCAATATTGCAAGTTAGCAGCATGTTTTCTCCTATCGCATTTTTGACTTCATCCATGTAATGGGCCTGTTGTTTATTGTCCTTGGCTATTTGATTTATACACTATGATATGTAATGGCTAAAATTCTTGCAATGATAGCACTGGACCTTTGACATGTCCTTCTTCTTACTAGATATAACTTCCTAATTTTTTGCACTGCCTCTTCCTCTTTGCTGATGGAAGTTGTAATTGATCTCTTCCTCACTAGGGTTTGACTGTCCTCCTGACTTGTCACCTTTCTCATGCCTGCCTCTATGTCTTCCTCCTTGAGAACTAGAGGTGCTATGGTGGGATTCTTGTCTGCCATTGTCTTAGAATGAAACCTGAGCCTTGAATGCTTGCTCCAAAGAGGTATAAGATGAGTGACTTAGCCTTTGCTCATGCATCTGCAATGAACCCATAGCTCGTCTATCAATAGGGTTATCAGATCCCTCAACTCTTTGATTGTTATCACAACTGAGTCAAACTTGGTAGGCAGACTTCTGAGAATCTTCTCCATGATTTTTTGGCTCTACATGATTTCTCCATTCAACCGCATCTATTTGATGATGTCCATCGTCTAGGTGAAGAAGTCACTCATGGACTCAGACTCACTCATCTGCAAGTTCTCGAACTCCCTCTTGAGCATCTGTAGCTTCACCAACTTTATCTTTTTGGTGCCTTGGTACGAACTAGCCAGAATCTCCCAAGCCTACTTTGCTTTGGTAGCTGATGCAATCCGTAGGAAGATGGTCTCCTCGACCACTTGCATGATGTAGAAGAGAGCCTTCTGGTCCTTTTTTGTGTTCTCCTTCAACAGGTCCTTGTCTGCTTGGGAGAGGGTAGCCAATGTTGCTGCACCTGTTGGCTCTAGGTAGTCATTCTCAAGTAACTCCCACAGCTCCTGAGATCCAAACATGATCTTCATCTGGATGCTCTAGTAATCGTAATTCTTCCTCTTGAAGTATGGGATATGCAACTGTAATTTGTTGCTACTGGAAGCCATTTTGCTTTGGTCTCTACATCAAGGGAATAGTACCTCTGATACCAATTTAAAGACGTTATTTAAAAAAAATAAAATTCATCGCACTACACAAAATCGCCCGAGTGCACAAATTTTCTTTGTGACATCAGGCTGTGCGGTGCTAGAATAGTGAAGGTGGGCAGAGTCAATCGATCAACACCTGGCTGCGTAGTCAACGAAGTGCACAGTCGAGCGGTTGGCCAGGGACTTAGCCAAAATATTGGCTTGTCTCATTCGGCTGCACAAAATGAAACTTGCGTAGTCGAACTTTGTTGTGTAAGTGGGCATCACCCACATACTTAGCCAAATTTGGCTATTTGAACTTTGCCACCTCCAATCCACTCCGTCCAAAGTCGCTGCGACTTCAGACAATGGACGTGAATAACTACTGTAGTGGAAGATGCACAGACGTCCAGTGACACACGACAGAAACTTAGGAGGTTTTCAAAGTCACTCTTTTGGAGGGCAATTCTGGGAATTTCCATAGATAACATAACGATAAATTATGATGAATTTTTTTGTTAAGCTAACATCAAAAAAGAGTTAAGGTGCAGAGGTGCAAAAGAAATGGTGAGACGCAGACAAGATTCGTCAAAACCCTTAAACTGTTTGAACAAAGGTGAAAGTTTAATTATAAGAGAAATGGATTACAGGGTACCTCAAAAGAGGGTTTACAAAATTCTGCAACTAATATTGCAGGATAAACTAAAATAACTAGAACAACCGAGACTGCTGCTCGGACATGAGACATATGCTTTTATGCTCACTAAAATGCACTGTGTCAGTGGCACTACAACTTAACTGCTCAGATATCACCCACTCTAACTTCTCTTGTTGCTCTCTATTACTTTATAATTCCCTCACCTTGCACACTACAAAATTACAATCAAACTGGGGTTTATGTAACAGAGATTGAGAACCCAATCACCAGCAATCGCACCTATCCCGCATGAAGGATATCAAAACAAATTGGATGGATGTCAGAGGGCACATGTGATGTCACATCAAACAACTAGGTGGGATGCCCAACTTCGCTATTTTTGGCGAGCATAGTCCGACGTCGCCCAGTTTCAGAGCGCCATTGGGCGAAGAGTGCAAATTAGGGTTAATAGTTCTAATAGCTAAACCTTCCATGATGGGTGCACTCCGTGGTGTGGAAGGAGAAATTTTAATGAATTGAGGGACCATGCATTGGTTGGTAAATAAGTGCTATTAAAATTATGTGGTTTTGTGTATGGGGCCCACCAAAACAATAAAGAGCGTCCATCCATTTTAATTAGGTGGTGATTTTCCTTTGATAGAGGGGACCATTTTTTTTACCAGGAAGAAGTTTCTAATTGCGAATTATAAAATGTATGATGGTGTCGAAGTCTAGGGCTAGATGTTTGCTATGGGCTTCGATTGCTTAGGTGATGTTGATATATATATAGTTAGGTTGATTATAGATTACAGTCCATCCTAGTGCCCAAGCGGAGTATTGATATCTCCTTACTGAGAAAAATGTAGTGTTAAACTGGTTTATTGGGAATACGATGACCTAGATTCAAATCCTAAAGCATGATTAAAATATGACTGGCTAAAGATCATCGCATCCAATCCTACAATTTTGGTGGTTCTCCTAGTATTGGCTATAATTTTTTGGCTGCCTTGTAATGATTTTTTTGGGATGCGCATAGCTTGAAATATCAAATTTTTTTTATCGTTGATCAAAGATATGGTGAAGAATGATGTTGCAACCAAATACGTTCCTCACCTTTGGTGTTTTTCATACTCCTGCATCAGATGCCACTTATTGTCGCTACACAGCAACACATGCCACCTGGATTATCTACCTTGATGCAGATACTGTTGTTCTTAGAAGCATTGAGCACATGATGCAATTTTAAAAATAAGAATTTATGGGGCAAATATTTTTTAATCCATTTTAAGACTGATAATCTTTCTCAGCCAGATAATTATTCCCATTGGAGGAGGAATTTTTATGGCCAAAAAAGAAATGGCGAAGGCTAAGGTGACGCCGACTATGCAGGATTGGGAGAAGCGCATTGTTGAATGGTGGATATTGCCACATCAAGAATATTTGTGGGCACAATAATGCCTCAAAGTGCGACAGGAGTACCGATATTTTTTTTAAAACTTCCATATTTTCGTCAAAAGCAAAATCTAAGCACTATGGAAAGTTGCAAAAAAATCTAAGCGCGACCACATTATCACCTACACTCTTGTTTTTATAATGGTTGACAAAGCTGTCATGACCTGTATATGGTGAAAAAAATTGTATGTTATTCCAACTATTTTGCATCCATGCCCTCAGTAACAATTTTTTTCGAAGGTGGTCAGATTTTACAACCAGCCAAGGTTGTTCCTGTGCGTTATTGCAAGCCTTTGCAAGACGATTTGGAAGAAGCAGCTAGCTATAGCACTTTGTGCAACAATTTGGAATGGAAAAATATTGAACAACCCAAATCCTCTATTGTGGTATTTTTCACATACAGTTTTTATGGAGGCCAGTGAAATTTGTAGATTGACTTGCGCATGCTAAAGAGACATCAAAATTTTTTGAGAGAAGATCGTAGGGCGCTCCATCTGATGATTGATAAAATGACTGACAACATCTATATTTTTTGTGTGATGAGGAGTGATTTGCAGGTTTGGTACCCAATTTTTTGGGTAGCCCATGGCTGCTCTCCTCTAAGTTGAAAGTTAGTTTTGAAGCCCTACTATTTTCCTGTAGAGGCCTTCGTAAGATCGTGATGCTCAAACATGTGAAAATTTTGGTGTTATTTGCTATGTTGAGGATGAGCTTTATAGGTCTCGGAGGCCATGTTGCCCATCATGGTGGAGATCGTGCGAAACTACACCGTGTTAGCCACATCATTTTTTTGATGCATTATTTTTTTCGATGCATATTTTTATCCTAGTAGCATGGGAAGAAGATGGCAGGGGCTGCATTGACCTTGCTTCTATTTGATATCAAAGGCAGAGTTATTTTATGGAGAAATTTTTCTTTGTTTCATTAAAAAACCACTTTAATTTTCTTGTGCAAGTGGTAAGGCTATTTTAGCCTTTAATTTTTCTACCTCAATGCATTTAAAATAAATAAAGGGCATCGCTATTGTTTTTTTAACCTTCCTTCTCCATCCCATCTTCTCACTCTCCTTTTGTGACATTTTTTTTTTTTTGCGAATTCTGAAGGATAGTTTGGAATATGCCCTTAGTGAGGGAAGAAGAAGGTTGTTGTTTGTCCTGCAAATGAAAGCCATTTTGACACCTGATCATAAGGGTGTTTATAGTCGTCAAAAATATTTTTTTGAGATGGACACAATGGTGGTATCCTTTTTTAGTTTTGAAACTATTTTCCACATTTTTTTGTGGTTGAAAAATTGTTGTAAAATGGATAGCATTCTCAATTGAACCCGATACTCCTAGACATTTGTTAATGTGATCCTAGTAACTATTCATATCCTATATATAACCTAGTGGTCACAGTGGCTGGTTACCCATGCATTTCGATAGGATGAGGAGGTCACCATAAGGACACATTCAAACACTACTTTGGTGCTCTTTCATTTTAAGAATCCCTTGAAGTAAGTTGTTTGCCCACTCAGTTTGGACATTTTTATCAACCCATTGTATTCATATAGGTGGAAACCACTACTTATGCTTGTGGAGTCAATTTGGACATCCCTTGCAATTCTTGTGGTTCTTTCCACACTATCTTCACACTCTTCTTTTTGTGAGACACTTTGGTTTCAAGGGGTTTTATTTAGTGACATTTTCATGTTTCACAGCCTTGATCTGTGTCACAAGCACCAGTCTGGAAGTATGGTTTCATTCAGTTTGGCGATGAGGCTTCTCTACTTTTTTGAGGTATCTCATGGGTCCTTTGAAGGCTTCTTGAAGAGGACATCTTCCTTCTTCTCCATCCTGATTCCACATCTTACTTCTTCTTCTTCTATTTTGGAAGGTGGTTTTCTCCCTTGTGATTTTTTTATCATCTTTTTATGCACATATTGTACATGAGTACCTTATCAGGCCTTGTTTCTAGGACTCATACTTGTAGATATACCATTTTTTTTGGTTTTGTTGTTGTTTCACTACCTCCTATTATCATTTAAGGGGAGGTGTTAGTATATCCTAGTACCATTTAAGGGGAGGTGTTAGTATATCCTAGTACCATTTAATGGGGGGTGTTAGAATAATAAATTATATCCTAAGTTGTTACTAGGATAATTTGTATGGATGAGATTAGCTCAGTTAGTTATGATCCAATGGATTAGATTGTAAGAACTTGCTATTTAAGTAAGGTACTTTCAATTGAATAACATCAAGTCTTTCATTTTCTAACAAGATCAATATTACGATTGACTGTATTATCTATTACACCATTTCCTTCTCTATAGATATGCCTAAAATTTTAAAGATATTACCTCCAATAATAGTTGATAAACTAAAAACATAATGTTATTATTGATCCAATCCCATGATCTATTTTTCTTAATAGTTTTGATAATTCTTTATGAATCCTCAATTGAAATATATCTCCATCCTTTTTCAATGGTAATCTTAATTCCTATTCCTAGTTGAGATTCCATATAAGGTTCAACATTATGATTGAATACATTATCTATTGCAATATTTCCTTCTATATAGATATGTCTGAAATTTCAAAGACATTCCTTTAATATTAGTTGACAAATAGAAAACATAATATTATTATTAATCTAATCCCATGATTGGCTTTACTTGATAGTGTTAATAATACTTCATGAATATTCAATTGAAATATATCTCCATTATTTTTCAATGGTAATATTGATTCCTATTTTTAGTTGAAGTAAAATACTATCTTCACTAGCTTGCCATGGAATTATATTTCAAAGCACCATCCAATTTAATTGTAATGAATCCAACTTATGAACATTTTTATTTTACCATAGACCAAGAAATATCTTTTATCCATTGTCATTAAAGATAATTGAATGCATATTCAAATATTATAACCATGAGGTAAGCACCTCTATTTCCACACTTGAGAATTCTCATGATGAGCACCATGCTTGTAAATATTTTTCTAGAGAGTCAATAATATGGATTTATACTCGGACATAGTTCTAGAATATATTTTTAAGGATTATAATATTCCTTTTAAGCCATAGATTTAAATAAACAATTATAGGATCAATCCTCCATAGAATGCATAATGATATGGATTTAAAACAATTAACCCAACATTTCATCTACCCTTTAAATTTAGATGTATCTACTCAGTATAGTATTTTTTTTATGAAAAACCTTCAAATAGTGTAATTAAAGGAACAATGAAAAACTAAAGGATCTAATTCTTCTAAATAGTTCTTACACAATGCACAACTAAGAGATCCATGATATTATATATTTTACATATGTTCACCTATAAGATTTTTGCTTTCGATTGGTAACCAAATGAAATGCTTGGAAGTAGAAAATTCTAATTGATATAAAGCCTTATATCTAAATTTGACTAGGTATCCACCACATTTTGATATTTTCTAAACCAACTCACCCTTCTAGATAAATATGGTAAAAAGAAATTCCTAAAGCATAATTTGAACTTCATTCACTATTTGTTCAAGGTTCTCTTCCTCAACCAAATTGTTAATAGAAATTCATGGTCTACAATTGTTGCTTACATCATTACTATTTTTAACCTTTGAACCTCTACAAACTAAATATGTTTAATCCAATTATTTTAGTTTTTGATGTAAATTAAGAGGATAAGTTTTGAACCAAGCATTGGACCAAAAATTGGCTTCATAATTTAGACCATAAATTTATTCTTTTGATGTATGATCTAATCAATTATAACCATCCAACTCCTTTTTTTGTTTTCAATCTTTATGATTACAAGACCTAGATTTCATCGAATTGGTTATGGTATGGTACCATGAATTAAAGTTTGAAGGATCATATATGCATAATTTTACCTAAAAGGTACAAATCTAAAGGGCTAAATGAAGACCTAGAATATCAAATTCCTTTATTAAATTATTTAATATATAGAAAGAAATTAACTCCAAGCTCAAGGGTTTAAAAGATAAATTTAATGAAAACTTAATTGATCAATACACTTATTTTCAAGGGGAAAAAAACCATATTATCATAACATAATGGAATATTCATATAAGACCCAAAAATATAAGAATATATGGTTAGATATAGATGATAAATCTTCTAAAAAAAGAAATTTTATAAAAATATTCAATTAGTTATCATAAAAGGATACAATTAAATCTTGATGAAAATATCAATAATTGAATTCTAGAAAGCAATCTTCTATTTCCACCTTGACAAGATGCATGGTTCTAGTTGATCTTCTAAAATTTTCATTGAAATGTTTTGGATGTGTTGAAGAATGATATGTTGCTTGTAGTTGAAGAGTTTAGGATAAAGAAGTAAATATTTTCTAAAAAAAAAAAAAATGAAGTTTGATTCCTTAACTATAAAATATTTTAAATTAGATGCTTCATTTGTGTAACTTAAAAAACATTGCAACCAACATGACTATCAATGCAAAAATAAAAATCATATAAAAAATTGATATTGAAAATATCACAATAAATACCCAAGTGTTGTAGGTGAGTTGGAGAGGAGAGGGCAATCCTCCAAGGGAGGTCCCAGGTTCAAATCTCCACCCAACCAAAAAGCTAAATTGGGTATCCAAAATCCAATTGATAATGTTGGTGCGGGCAGGGTCGGGTGTGACTCCCGGGCGACTTTGATGGTGTAGAACCCCCTGTTTGTGGTCTCTCAGAGCAAGGTAGGCCCGCAAGGGATTTTTCGCTAAAAAAAAAAATATCACAATAAATATAAATAAAATAAAAAATTATAAGCCCTTTCATATGATTTCTTTGATGATATAGTATTGTTCACATTACTACCACTCTATTATTACTAGCATTGTTTCTAAAGGTGCAAGTTAAAATAAAATGTATATACTTAAATATATTTAATAATTAGATAAATTTAGTAAATATTATCTATTAGTATTGGCATATCCAACTACATTCTCTCTCCTTGACATCATCCCTTACCAACCCAAGCTCTAGATACCTATTGTTGTTGCTTCCACCATCGTCATAGTTACATTATACACTAGCATTACCATTTCCTTCTTAGCTACCACCTTAAAGAACCTCTAGCTATGTCATGATAAGCATTTCCATAGCCCTATAACACATCAAAAGTTTGGTGTACCATTCTCATATCACATATGTTACCACCCCAACCATAAAACTCTCTATCATTAAATAAAAAGGAAGTAATTGATTGTTGGTGAAAGGAACGTAATATTTCAAACAACTCCAAATGACCACCACCTAAAGTCAAACTGCATGTAATTCAATGTCATTCACATTTGTCATCTTAAGAGCTCCACCTCCTAGATTTATCATCTCTAGACCTATAATACATTTGAGAAAATAGAGAATATTTTCTATAATTATAGAAATAAAAAAGAGGTAATCAAATTAACCATACTAAAATTCAAATGTCCATATTTTAGAGGAAAAATATAAGAGAATAGAAACTTACTATATATTTTGATGGTTTTTTTCACTATAATACTCTCATTTTATCCATGATTATATTTCCTTTTGTTATTAGGTTACCCCTTCACATTTTTCTAAAATAAAATGGGTAGAACCTAGAGCAAAGCAGGGTACCTACATTTCTCAGACTCAAATTGTGGAGAAAATTACACCACGTTAGATTTGAACAATGCTAGCATCATAAAAAGTTTAAATCTTGTTAATAAGGATTAACAACCTTAGTATGTTGTTGATTTAAAATTGTTGGAATATATTACAATATTTGGTACATGCTAATGTACCATCTTGGGTACATCTTTAGATTAGGATTTTATATTAGATTGAGGTTTGAGTATTTATTTTATGCAATGTAATAAATGTACAAGTGTTAGAATGTGCAATGATGTAAATGTGCATCTAGCCCAAATGTGCATGAGTCATAGAATAAGAATATGAAGAGTCATAGGTATATGAAAGGCCAAGGGATATATATTCCTATATATATATAGGCCTTTGATATAGAAGTGGAGGATAGTAGTAGCATATAGAATAGTAGTGTATAGTGATGACAAGAGAAAGTACATACAATGTAGACTATGCATAAATTTTTGAATTTTTTAAGACCTCCATTACATTACATTGTACTATTTTTGTGAGCTTTCATTAATGGTTATTTTTTGAGTTATTGTAGAAGTTTATCATATAGTTTTCCTATATATTATATTGCCATTATCATATAGTTAACATTGCTTACTCATTTTAGATCTTATGGTTGTATTTCCTTAAATATATATCATCAAAAGCTAACAAAAATAACAAAGATAACAACCCCAAGGTCAAATTTTACCTCAATACTTGTGAGGACAACACTTGTTTCTAGTGGTTTGTCATTGGCATGATAGTCACATAAACATTTATGCATGAGGACCAAGAAGTCAAAAATGAAGTAGATAAGGAGAAGCACTATGAAAAATAAGAAGATTATGATGATGATGACCTTGATGAAAGCTTGAAAAATGGGTTTTAAACCTAGGTTTTGAATATGGGATCGAGAATTATAGATGGGATGATTCCCTCCAAGACAATATATTGGTTAATCAATTAAGGATGGATTTCATATGTTGATGGGTGTGGGAGATCAATATTTTAGCCAAAATGATTATAAGGACTTTGTAATCATATTTAAAAATTGAAGTTTCACAACAAGTATTTCTTAAATATTATAAAGAAGAATAACATGAAGGTCTTTGGAATAGACTTTATAGGATAGGCAAGTCTTGAGAAGGTCTCATTATTTGTGTGAAAGAACTTATAATACAAGATAACCCTGGTCAAGACTATATTTTGTAAATAACATAGTTAACTGAATACAAAAGCAAAGAAAATTGTAAATAATATTATTATAAAATTTATTTAATTTTAAAATGGTTTTTTCTTTATTTTTTTTTTAATATTTTTCCACTATGATGTTGGGGCCTACTTAAAATTGCATCCATAGTAGAAATCCATCCTACAAACCTAATCCATTTCATCATTTGCACACAAAATCTAATATGAGTAAGTATCATTCTTAAATATAGCTAGTTTACTCTGTCAAAAGTATTGGAGAGATTCAACTTCATCACCATTGTTTGCAATTTCTTTGATTTTATGGTATGAAGACTTTCTTGAGCAACACCAATTACTTCATGAATCTATCTACCATGCAAAAAATTGAATTGCTCAATAGATATAGAAGTAGAGAGGAACATTTTAGTTCTTGATGCAATTAATTTTGTTAAGATTTTATACATATGGTTACACAAATAAATGGACTTAAAATCATAAAATGAAGAAGGATTATCATTTTTTGAAATAAGAGAAATTATGGCAGAGTTGAAAATTGCATTTACCCTTCCTGTTTACCTAGACTCCTCAACAACCTTGAGTAGGTTATACTCCAAAAGGTCATAGAGCTTGAGAAATAATTCCAAAGTCCACCCATAGGTCATGGACTCTTATATTTATTGAAGGAGGTTAAAACAAATTTGAGCTCCTCATTTGAGACTTCCTTAATCAAATCACCATTGGCTTTCTCATCTATAAATATAAGAAACAAAGAAGTCATTCTGATTATTTTAGCTATATTAAATTGATGATCCTTGTATAGTTGACCAAAATACCTTACTCCCAAGTCTAATATTCCTTTAAAAGGAGGAAACTTTACTTTATCTTATCCTTGTAGCTTCCAAATTGTATTTTATTATTTTACAAATTTTACGGAGCTATAAAAAATTAAAGTGTTCTCATCTTCATTTGCAATCTGGAGTGTTCTACTTTTGATCCTTCACCATGTTTTTATTTCTTCCAACGCTCTTCTCTTATGTTATAAGTTCCAACATTTTATACTTCAACCTTAATTCCTCATCCAACTTAATTGATTATATTACTTTATTTTTTCTTTGGAATATTATAAAGTTCGCGTGTTATTTTATAATTTTACTCTTTCATATTAACAAATAAATTTTCACTATTATTTAAAAATAATTAAACATCCTAAATGTAATAACAAAGCACCTTTTTGTTGTATTGAGTATTTACCATTATTGTAAAAAAATTATTTAATCACTCACGTATATAAAAACACTTGCTTATATAACTATTTTCATTCATTACTTCGTGTCTAGTAAAAAAATCTACAACCAAATCTTAGATTAATTTAATAAATAATGTTAACAATGAATTCCATCTTAGATATTTCAATTTACCATTATACTATTCTATCTAACATGCCCAAAACGTTGTATGTACTAAAAATACTAAAATACTTCCATTGCATTTATTTAAAGCCTTATCCTCTCCAAAGAGAAGAACCAATGAAAATCAAGACAATCGAGCTCAAATCAAGACACCTAAATCAATAACATTGTGTCATTACTTTTTTTTATAGATTCATTTTTTTTTATCATTTATTTATTATTGTTTAAAATTTTTAAACTTGCTTGTGAATATATTCTTTATTATATATTTATATTGATTTAAAATTTTGCTATTTGTTAACAATTATATCATTCTTGCAAAGAAAATAAAATTAAAAACTACAAATCTTGCTTTGAGGCTTTTCCTTCTATATTGTATATGCATATTGAAATGGTTGTTAAAATCAATATTTGATTAAATTTAAGTATATATTTTATTTTTATTTTTTCAAAATTGTAAATTTTGAATCTTCATATTAAATCTGATGGGAGACCTTCGTAGATTTCGATGGACAAATAGAAAGGGAACCAAAGCAAGATGTCAAAAAACATATACTAACCAAAGGATCCAAGTTAAACTTGCATTAATAAATATACAATTTACCAAATAGAAAACTGTATTGATTGCATATACATATTATAGAATGCTTTGACATAGGTAAAAGTTAATAGAACTCTTAAGGCGAACGTTCCTAGTAACGAATTTCGAGCTTACCTGAATAATCGTCACAGACTATTGTTATTTTCAGAGACTAAATATAATGAAAGTAAAACAACTAACTTACAATTAGAGAAACACAAGGTTGCATTTCTTAATCCCAAGAATGAATAGAATGTAAAAGATCCAATGAATAGAATCTAAAAGATCCAGCTCGAAGCATCAGAATTTTCTTTTATTAGCCAACTTTACATAGTTTCCATAAATATCGAAGACGTGTAGGTAGAGCCATTACTAAAAAAAGCATGGATGGATGATCCGAGAAGAAGGCAAAATTTAGATTCTCACTCTCTATATAATGCATCTCTTGTGAGAAGAAATAGTCAAAATTGTGTGCCAATAAAGGCAAATCATGAAATATGTTTTTAGGCGACGCCAAAACCAGGTCGGTGACAACTGAATATTTGGAGATGGCAAGGATGATGGCCCCACATCGTGTTGTAACGAAACTCTTGAGGTTTGCAGGCCGAGTCTTTGGAGTCATGTTTTGTTCCAGATGGTAGATGATGGGAACATTATATTAATATAGTTAATAGTGTAGTTATATTTAAATTAAGTATAAGATTTGATATTGTATAAATATTATGTGTTTATGTTTTAAATTATAGGAATCATGAAAGTGTGAATGAATTTGTATAATTTGATTATTAAATATTTCATTTTGATAATTATTATTAAAAAGTTGATCTTACAACTTTGCATAGTCTATAGTCGAAGTAAAAAAATATAAAAAAAATTATATAATAAAAAATATTGATATAATTGAACACGACCATTATATTCAAATTAAACATATAACTTAATATTATATATATTTTTTAAATTATAGAAATGATCCTCATGAGGATCATTTCTATAATTTAAAAAATTATAGAAATAATGAAAATGTGAAAAAATGTACATAATTTATATGCTTTAATATAAGAACAATTTAATTTTCCAAGTATTTGATCCTAACACGCCATAGATAATGTTCTTCGTCCGGAATTGTGATCTGCCTGTGTAGTGAGAGTACCCAAAGCTTCCACAGGGCTGAACACACGCATCGGCTGAGTAGGCGGGTGCCTCAATTTCCAAGGGCTTGAGATACTTACAAAACATCGTGGCCTAATTTTGGAGAAACGACCGTCGTGAACTTGGTACTATTGGAGCAGTTTATTGTTTTAATAAATGGTTTGAATAGTTTATTTTTGTAATAAATGATATTTGTTTTTGGATTTTTTTTCACTTGAATATTTTTAATACCTTAATTAAATTATTTAATTTCTAATTGATTTAAATGATTGTCCAAAAATCTTCTTAATAAATGAAGTTTGCTACTTGTTTAACGATTCTGGTGGGATCGGTCTGTATTATTTTAGGAGACCGCCTGTAGATAATAACAGGCGGTCTGTATTGGATCGCCAGCGCCGTCATGGACGGCTGTCGAATTTGACGTGAATCTCTGCAAACCCTGACTAGCGTAGGCCTTTGACCCCTCTAGTCACTCCTGGCCGCCCTCGTTTCAAGAATAGGACTCAATTTTGTTTTTATACAATGAATCCGCCAAAACAAGATGAAAACGCAATAATCTCTGAGAATGGCGTAGAAGCCCAGGACACACTATTTGTCTTTAGGCGACTGCGTATGTTGACCTAAAAGCCGCTTCAGGTCCGTCAAAGTTCACGAAGGTTGGCAAGCTAGACTTTTCAATTCAAACTCTTTGGTGGTCGAGTCAACCGCGGCACTATCATTAATACTAACGACGCCAACCACAATGTTCTGTATATGGGCTGCCCAGTCAAAACAAATAATTAATACAATTGGTGTAACTTTGTTAAACAGCCTCTCAATTCTAAGTATGTCATATGCAAATAAATGTGATGTTAACAAATAGTTAAAGAAAAATAATAATTAGCCCTTAGGTTTGTTGTAGGGATTTCTACTATGGAAGCAATTTCAAGTAGGTCCCAGCATCACAGTGGAAAAAATGTTTAAAAAAAATAAAATAATGAAAAACAAACCATTTAATTTTTATTATTATTATTATTATTATTTATTTATTTTTATTTATTATATATATATATATATATATATATATATATATATATATATATTTTTTTATTTTTTTTTTGATAAGGTAGACGAAGGAGTTTTGAAAGGGCCTCCAAACCTTAACAAAAATTGGATCTAACCTCCAAACCTATTAGGAGGTAAAAAAAAAGACCATTAATAATTAAATGAATATTATAATAGTATTTTTTAACAATTTTTTGGTTTTGTATTTAATTGATTATGTTATTTATAAATATGGTATTGATCAGGGTTATTTTGTATTATAAGTATTTTTACACAAATCATCACACCTTCATACTTTATAAAGTTTGTTCCAAAGATCTTCATGTTATTCTTTTCTATAACCTCTAAGAAATACTTGTTCTAAAACTTGTATTTTTTTAATCACAAAGTCCTTATAATCCTTTTGGTTAAGAAATTGATCTCCCACACCTCTCAAAATATGAAATCCATCCCCAATTAGTCAATGAACATCTTATCTTGGAAGGAATCATGCCCTTTGGAATCCTCAACCCCATGTTCAAAACCTAGGTTTAAAACTCATTTTTAATGTTTTTGTGAGTGTCATCATCATAATAACCTTCTTATTTTTCCTAGTGCTCCTCATTCTCTACTTCATTGTTGACTTGGTCCTCATGCACAAATTTGTATGTGACTATCTTGTCAACGACAAACCATTGGAGCAAGTGCTGTCCTCACAAATGTCAAGGTAAAATTTGATGTTGGGGTAGTTGCCTTTGTTGTTTTAAATTAACAACATGCTCAAGTTGTTTGCCATTCTTAAGGAGATTTAAAAATTTTATGATGCTAGTCTTTTTCGACTCTAATGTGATGTAATATTCTTCACACTTTTGAGTCTAAGCTATCTAGGTTCCCTTCTTTGTTGTAGGTGCCAGCCATTTCATTTTAGAAAAATGTGAAGGGGTAAATTGACATGAACAAAAGGAAATGAAATGATAAAAAAATGAGTATTGTAGTGAAAGAAACCATCAAAATATAAACCCTGTGAACACTCACTTCCAATTCTCTTCTATTTTCCCTCTACAATATGAAAATTTAAATTTGAGTATGGTAGATTTCATTACTTTTTAATTTCTAGAAAGATAACAAATATTCTTTATTTTCTTGAATGTGTTATAGTTTTAGAGATGATAAATCTAAAAGGTAGAGTTGTTAAGATGAAAAATGTGAATAGCATTGGATTACATACAAGTGACTTTAGGTAGTGGTGGTTTGGTGTTGTTGGATATATGACCTTCCTTTCATCAACAACCAATTACTTCCATTTTGTTTAATGGTAGATAGGTTTTATGGTTAGGTTGGTAACCTATGTGACATGATAAAAATAAGAGTGGTAGATCAAACCTTCGATGTCCTACATAGCTATGGTAATGCCTATCATGACATAGTTAGAGGTCTCTAAGGTGGTAGTTGAGAAGGAATTGGTGATGTTAGTGGAGAAGGTAGTTACCACGATGGCAGAAGTAGGAATTTGGGTTGACAAGGGATGATGTTTAAGAGAGAGTATGTAGTTGGACATGCCAATACTAAAAAGTAATATTTGTTATTTCTAATTATTATTATTTAATAATCTATGTGTGGCTTCTATTAGAGGCCACGATGGCAGAAGTAGGAATCTGGGTCGACAAGGGATGATGTTTAAGAGAGAGTATGTAGTTGGACATGTCAATACTAAAAAATAATATTTGCTATTTCTAATTATTATTATTTAATAATCTATGTGTGGCTTCTCTTAGAGGCTACTCTCATTAAAGAAAAACACATTGCTCTCATTACATTTCAAACAAGTTAATTAAATCATATCTAAATTTTACCTTTCTATCAAATATATTCTCCATCTTCCTAAAACTTCTAAGTTTCCATAATCAATTCATTCTATATTAGATGTCTTCCAAAATTTAAATTCTATCAAGATGAAATTCAACACCATGAATGGCTAAAATATTTGTTTCCAACTTCTATTTCTATAAATATCTTGTCTATAACAACCTCACAATTTCTTAATACCTTTTTTTAGGGTTCTTATTCATTCCCCTAATATCCTAAGATACTATTTTCAATTTTACATTTTGTTATTATTTGTGGGCTTAGCCCCACTTCTTGTTAACACTTGTGATATTTGCTTTTGTTTTTCCATAGTAATATTCCCCTATGTTTTTTCTTCTTAGGTCTTCCTCTATTTTTTCATTCTCAGCAATATTTTCATCTTCATCAATCTCTTCAATGTTCTTATACTATTCATAATAATATTTATCATCTTTAGGTTTACCTTGTTCTAAGTGCAAGGAATAACCTCAAAAGCACAATCTTCTTTATGTTACCCTAGAAATATTAAAGTGCAAGGTTGCTCTTCTATAACATTTACCTTCTTGTTTTACCCTAAAACCCTAATTTTTTATGGGTTTCCTCCAACCTCATTTCTTTATTATGCTGCTTTTGAAACCTTAAAGTGCAAGGGATAACATCTTTATCATTTCACTTTTATTACCTAAACAAGATTATATACTACTTTAGGTAAATGAAGATGATTTACTTGGAATAAACTTGACCTCTTTTTCCATATTTGTTATAGTATTTATCTCCACATATTATTTTGCACCTTTAATTCTTTCCATAATTACCAAATGATATAGTAGATAGTATTTTTTTACTTTTATTTTGGAGTGGAATATCCTTGATCTAATCTAGCTGTATGATTTATTTGGTTCATCTTGGAATTTATCATGGCTATAAATTTTTTTCTCTTTCTTCATATTTTTAACTTTGAAAACTCTTAATATCATAATAATTGTGGCAATGAAATGTAATATTTTCATAATCTACTTGTTGATCTCATTCTCTTGAATCAAATTTAATCTTAATGGATTGTGGAAAATATTTTGAAATATGCATAGTAAAACATATTCAGGTATATATAGCATGCTTCCACTCCTTAGTAGTTAGTCCTTCCTTGATGAATTCCCCTAGGTATTTCCAATATTCTTTAAATCATCTTATTTATAAGTTGTTATGAAAGTCCGAAAAACCTAACCCACACTAGAAGCTTCTTTTAATTTTTGTCAAAACAAAATAAATTCATTCCATGGTCTTAAATATAGTGTATCTATTCTCCTAAACAATGGGTCACCAACCATTATTTTATCCCTAAATTTTTAAACTAGAAAAGAACCTTTAGGAAGAAAAATCACAAAATAATTTGGATTCAACCCCCACTTCCACTTGATCCAATTTGGAATCTCCAAAAATCCTATACATGATCTATGAAACTTATTTATTAACCCTCTACTTTTAAGAACCATTATATCATGCTCAATCATCTCATACTTGATACTTACTTCTAGTGTAACATCTGCTACTTAGATTAAACTTACCATTTATTCACTTTTTTTATCTACCTCCATCTCAAGTCTCCATACTTCCAACTAGGGTATCCTAATTTCTAGCTAGGACATCCTGAACTCCCATTAATGATTTCAAATATGACTTTCCTTCCATACTAGCTAATGGGGCTCACTCTTGGCTTACACTCCCTCTTGGTTTGCACTTCCTCCAAATTATAATCACTCTCGGGTTGCACTCTCTCCTACCTTGCATTCACTCCTAGCTTGCACTCCCTCATAACTCATAATTACCCCTATATCTTCTTTTCTTGATGTTATTTTGCTTCAAAAAAAAAATTGAAATAATATTCCACACATTCGTGCTAGGTATTTGAAGCACTGATGCACTTCAAATGAACTTGTCACTCTTTTGCCATGACTATATCTCAACTTGCACTCCCTCTTAGTTCACACTCCCTCTCAACTCACACTCACTCCTAGCTTGCACTCTTTCTTACCTCACACTCACTTCTAGCTTACAATTATCCTTATCTCTTCTTTTTCATAATGTTCCTTTGCTTCAACAATTTTCTAGAAAAAAATATTCCATGCATTGGTGGTAAGGGTTGAAATTATTAATGCACTCTAGATGAACCCATCGTTATTTTACCATGATTGTGCCTTGGCTTGTACTCCTTCTTGGTTCACACTCCCTTTTATATTGCACTTTATCCTAGCTTACATTGTATCCTACCTCACACTCACTCCTAGCTTGCACTCATTCCTAGCTCATAATTATCCCTATCTCTTCATTTTCTTGATATTTCTTCACTTCAACAATTTTTTGGAGATAATGTTCCATGCATTCGTGGTAAGGATTTGAAGCATTGATGAACCTAAGTTATTCAAATTTAGAATACTTCAACGAGATTACACTAGTTTTTATGAGGGGTGTTGGTCCCCTCATACTGAGTGGGGTTTAAACCTTGGACCTCCCAAAGAGAGGCCAAAGCCCTTACCATTGCAGTAAGCTTGCAACTCTTATAAAGTTATATAATTATTTAAATATATTTAGTTATATATTTTTTCAATTTAACATGTACCTTTATAAATAATTATAATAATGATAGAGTGGTGGTAAATTGAACAATATTATAGTGTGAAAGAGGTTGTACTTTTAGTTTTTTTTAATATATTTATTGTGATATTTTTAAATATCAAATTTTTGTATGATTTTTATTTTTACATTGATAGTCATGTTAGTTGCAATGTTTTTTAAATTACATAATTGAAGCACCTAAGTGGTTAGCACCCAAAGCGTAAAATAAATTTGTGAGATCTTAAAAAATAATAAACATTATTTTATAATTAAGGAATCAAAATTCAAATTTTATTTTTATAGAAAATATATTTTGCTTTACCCTAAGCTCTTCAACTACAAGCAACATATCATTCTTCAATATACAAAAAATTTTCAATGAATATTTTAGAAGATAAACTAGGGCCATGCATCGTGTCAAGGTGGAAAGAGAATATTACTTCTTACAATTCAATCATTGATATTTTCATCAAGCTTTAATTCTATCCTTTTTTGATAACATGTTGATTTTTTCACAAAATATCACCTTGATGCTCCTTATTCTACCCAAATTTTGATGGAATTTTTTGAAATAAATGAATGCTTCCTTCTTGATCTCTTATTATTCCTAAATAATTCTTCTAAGCACATGAAATATTTTCTATATGAATAAAAGATGAATTTATCTTAAAAGTTTTATCATCCATATCTAACCATTTATCCTAAGATTTCTAGACCCTACATTAATATTCCATTTGTAATATGTTATGCTAATAAGAAATTTTCCTTGAAAATATGTGTATTGATCCATTATGTTCCTATTAAATTTATCTCATAAACCCTTGAGCTTGGATTTTTTTCTATATTTTAAATAATTTACTAAAGTATTTGATATTATAGGTCTTCAGTTAGCCCTTTAGATTTGTACATTTTAGACAAACTTATGCATATATGATCATTTAAACATTACTTCATGGTAACATACCATGATAAATTAGATGAAGTCAAGGTATTGAAGCCATAAATATTGAAAATAAAAAGGAATTGGATGGTTATTAATTTTTTTGGTATTAATTTAAAGAGAGGGTTTTGAAAGGGTCCCCACAACCTTATACATACAACCAAACTCTCAACCATAATAACAATCTCCAAAATATTATACCTATTAGGAATAACTAAGAGAGTTTAATTCCTAATAACCATAATGATTCCAAAGAGAACTTAGAAAAGCACAACGCTTTGAAGGTAAAACAAACTCTAACAAACTCCGGTCAAAGGGCAAAGCGAGACCGAACACCCCTTCCAATGAGAGCCAAAGGGATGTCCGAATCCTCCTTACAAAAATAAAGCATCATGAGCCTCTTTCCTAGCAAGGGAGACTATGTCATTCGGGACATCATTTTTCCACACCGAAAAAGTAGCACAGTGGACACCACGGTTGGCCAGCATATTAGCCAATGCATTCCCCTCACGAAACACATGGCGAATGTTCACCTGTTCAAAAGCGTACAACAATATCCTAGCTTCGACAATAAGATTGTGAACAATCCAACTAGGTTTACACTCCCCTTTGAGCATCTTGATTATGTTCAAAGAGTCACCTTCGATTTCCACATTCTATCATCCAACATCCACTAACAATTTCACCACCATATAAGCTGCACAAGCCTTTGTAAAGTGTGAATATTGGGAATCAAGGGGTTAAGAAAATACCATGAGGATTTTGCCATTCTCATTTCACACAACATTGCCTACTCTAGCTTTACCGTGATTACCCTTTGAAGCCCCATCAAAGTTGAGTTTTAGCCAATTGGAAGTCAGATGGGCCCACTTAATACCTGCTCTAGGGTCAATTTCGGGAGGGCCGAGGAATAGGGCACCAACCCAATTTAAATTCCAAATCAGCTTCATCAGAGTAGGAGGGCACCTTGGGCCGTTTACCCACTAAGGCAACAAAAACATTCTTCGATGCTCTGTTAATGATCTTAGTACCCACCCTGATAGCATCGGTATCAATTTCATTAAAAGTATGAGCATTCCATTCTTTCCACACCCCCACCACGCATGGGGAAGCATAAATTTCCACAACCAAGATAGTCATTGGGAAATGAACGGTGAAAACCATTGAAGGATGTTGTCCATCAACGTACCTGGAAACACCCAATAAATGTTAAACTAAATAAAAATAAACATAAATACCTGCCATGTGAATGGGCAACTAAGGAGCAGATATTGCCTAGATTCCTAGTTTGATTTGGCATAGATAGCAATTGTTCACCATAATGTGACCCCTCTTTCGAATATTATCTAAAGAAAGTATTTTATTTTTGGCCGTCAGCCAAAAATAAATATTTATCTTTGGGATTAGTCTTTTAATCCAAATAAGATTCACTGGAAAATGAGCCTCATCTTTCGAGATAAGGAAGGAATAAGCTGATTTCACAGTAAAGTCACCTTCAGCTTCCTCGCTCCAAATCAAACAGTCTCTGGAATCATCCTGTCTGATCGCATACCTATTAAGTTCCACTAAAAGTATCTGCCAACTGATCAAATAATTCTAGTTGGACACCCAATAGGGATGAAAATTCCATGAATGCCTACCATTGACAATAGGTATATATTGGGAAACCCAAAATTTTCTTTCCTCCATCGCTTTTAAATCAAGAGCCCTGATATTTGGTTCATCTAATAATGTCTCTTTCCATAACCAATGGTCTTCCCAAAACCTAACATTTATCCCATCACCAATGATCCACCAAGTCCTTGATCTTTGTTAATATTATCCAAAAAACGAAGCCTCTCAGGAAGAGATCAATTGAAAAGAAAGAATTAAATCTGTATTTCGCTTTAATGATAGAACACCAAGATCTCTCGACATTCAAAGCAACCAACCAACCCGATTTACCAACCAGGGCTCTATTCATAAGTGCTGCTCTTTTCAAATTAAGACCCCCATCATTTATCCTCTTGCAAATCTGATCCCAATGGACCAAGTGGTACTTGCCTTTTAAATTTGATCCAACCCAAAGGAACATTTTACAAATATGATCAATTTTATCTGTTACTTTAGTAGGGAGCATGAATAAGGACATGAAATAAATGGGTATGCTCTAGAGAATGCTTTAAACAAGTACCACCTTCCCTGCTTGGCTCAACAATACCCCTTTCCAAGAGGCTAGTTTACGTTGGATTATTTCAATCAAAGGTTCCAAAAATGAGTCTTTCATTCTCCCCATGAAGAGAGGTAGACCAATATAGGTGGTTGGCAACGTGGCAATCCTACAATTGAGTATATTTGTAATCTTTGAAAGCTTGGATTCTAGAGTGTTAACAAAGTAGATAAAGCTCTTCGTAAAGTTGAACTCCTGACCAAAAGCCCTCTCATAACACAATAAGATCTTTTAATATCCTTAGTGAAAAATACCGATGCACCACTAGAAATCAAAGTGTCAAAAACAATTTGGTGATGAGATACAGGTGAACATGGGAGAGCTAAATGAAGACCCACCTCCCCGATCAACCTTATAATAACTCTCTCCAAAGCCTCCACCATAAATAGGAAGAGGAAAGGGGAAAGTGGGTCGTCTTTCCTCAAACCACGGTGAGACTTAAAAAATCCAGACACCGATCCGTTTACTAGAATGGAGTACCAAACTAAAGAAATTCAAGCCAAAATAAGGGTGACCCACCAATCATTGAAGCCAAACTTCCTCATCACCTCTTATAAGAATGGCCACGTCACTTTTTCATAAGCCTTACTGATGTTGAGCTTTAAAAGGAAAGTCTCTCTACCACTATACTTGATTGAATGAAGAATCTCATGCATGACAATAGCGCCATATAATATTTGTCTACCCAGAATAAAGGTGCTCTGAGCCATATCAATGAGATTCGAAAGTAGCCCCTTGAGTCTGTTAGACAAAGCCTTAGAGAGGAATTTATATAAATAATTGCACAAAATGATTGCTATAAAATCCTTAAATGACAAGGCATAATCCTTTTATGTATTTAATGCAATCAATGTGGCATTCAGGGATTTAGGGATCTCCGCCGATCTTTGGGCTTCTCTCAGAGCCTCCGCCACCTTAGACCCGCAAATATTCCAATATTTTTGAAATAACAATGGAGGAAATCCATCAGGCCCCGGAGCCTTTAAAGGCCCCAACTCCTTAACAACATTAAATATTTCATCATCTATGAGCGGGGCCTCCAAACCCGCATTCATTTCCTCCATCACCAACATAGGAATGGCATCTAACATAACACATTTTGGCACCAAATACCAATTCGGGGGGGACCAAGAAGAGAACTGAAGAAATTGACAGACTCTAATTGAATTTCCTCGCTTTTCTTGATAGAGCTGCCATCCTCCTTAATAATCTCCACTATTCTATTCCTACTCCTCCGCTGCATGGTGGACGCATGAAAGAACCACGTATTCTTGTCACCTTCTCTTAGACATAATTCTCTCGATTTCTGCTTCTAATGCGACACGATATCCACTTTTTTGTTATAATAATTGGCTAAGCACTCCATTTTCTCTCTTAATAACACCTCATCGAGTCCTTGTGACTCAATATTTTTCTCTATTTTAGCGACCTTCTATTTTAAAGCTTCCAGCTCCCTAAAGATATTACCATACACATTCTTGTTCCACCATTTTAATTGATGATGAAGCCTTCAAATTTTGAAGGTAACTTTAAAAAGGCCTGATCTTGGTGCTTCCTCATCCCACCATTTTTTCATGCAATCTTCAAAGTTAGGGAAGTTGCACCACATTGCTTCAAAGCAGAAGGGTCTCAAAAAAAATAAGAGTTTTCAATAGTATCCAAAAGGAGAGTATTATGATCCGATCCTACTCTGGGCAAGGTGGAAATCACCGCATCCTCAAATAAATCGAGACTTCAAGATAAAAATAGCACTCTATCTAGCCATATCAGGATCAAACCATTATTCGACCTTCCGCTACACCAAGTAAAATGCACCCCTTTCAAATCCATGTCTTGTAATTCTATGGAAGATATAAAATCCTCCAGGTCTGTTGAGTGGTATTTTCACCCAATTGTGAAAGTACACTCTCCCTTAGGATTTGGATTCCAAATACCCTCTTGCAAAGAAGTCAAACAAACAACTTCTCCAAGGTCTCCGCTATATTAGCAAAATATATTCATTTTAAATGCTTGGAACACCTTAGTGATTGCAAGTAACTGTAAACAAGGGGCAATGTTGGTTTATTTTACCATGAAACTTTAGTGATTGTTCATTGATCCAAAATAAATCAAATGTGAGTTGGCCCTCATATGACCACGATGTAGTGCTTTAATTCCTTTTATCTTGATGGTTTTAAAGTAGATTTTATCTTTCATTAAATCCTCAATGATGAATAAGGTCTTCACATGTAGCTTCAAGATGTCACTTTAACTTATCCCTCTTAAATAAAATCAAATTTTCATCAAGATGAACAATTAAGTACTTTAAGGAAAAGACCTTCAATGTAATAATCAAATTACCCCTTTTTTGTAAAATTAGAATTTTTATGAAGAAAGGGTAATTTTAGGCCCAAAATGGAGATTTGTGAAAATGCCATAAAACATAACTCCTTCAATGAAATTGGAATTTCCATGAAGGGAATGTCATCATAGGCTCATGAGTGCAAAAAAAAACTGGAAAAATGAAATTTGACCTTAAAATGGAAATTTTCTATTTTCGGATTTTTAAAATCTGTAATAAAACAACAACTTCTATGAATTTTTAAAAATACTAAACAAGTCCAAAAATGAAATTTCAAAGTGTGTATTAGAAGTCTGAACTATAACCTACGCAATGGTGAAATTATTTTTAGATTTTGACATTTTTTTAATGTTCATTCATGAGCCTATGATGACATTCCCTTCATGGAAATTCCAATTTCATTGAAGGAGTTATGTTTTATGGCATTTTCACAAATCTCCATTTTGGGCCTAAAATTACCCTTTCTTCATAAAAATTCTAATTTTACAAAAAAGGGGTAATTTGATTATTACATTGAAGGTATTTTCCTTAAAGCACTTAATTGTTCATCTTGATGAAAATTTGATTTCATTTAAGAGGGATAAGTTAAAGTGACATCTTGAAGCTACATGTGAAGACCTTATTCATCATTGAGGATTTAATGCAAGATAAAATCTACTTTAAAACCATCAAGATAAAAGGAATTAAAGCACTACATCGTGGTCATATGATGGCCAACTCACATTTGATTTATTTTGGTTCAATGAATAATCACTAAAGTTTCATGGTAAAATAAACCAACATTGTCCCTTGTTTACAGTTACTTGCAATCACTAAGGTGTTCCAAGCATTTAAAATGAATATATTTTGCTAACATAGCGGAGACCTTGGAGAAGTTGTTTGTTTGAATTCTTTGCAAGAGGGGATTTGGAATCCAAATCCTAAGGGAGAGTGTACTTTCACAATTGGGTGAAAATACCACTCAAAATTTTGACGCTAGAAGGAGGGCCTGAATAGGTTTATTTCAGTGTGATTTAAATGCTATAGGGATTTAAATTTTGAATATTTC
Source organism: Wollemia nobilis (assembly GCA_028583015.1). Lineage (NCBI taxonomy): Eukaryota > Viridiplantae > Streptophyta > Pinopsida > Araucariales > Araucariaceae > Wollemia > Wollemia nobilis. The sequence continues at coordinate 7,506,721 of JAQPPZ010017033.1, forward strand.
ATGCCCTATTGGTTATTATCTTTAGCCCTCTTTTAACAATACAACCTTGTGCTGTTAAAAGGAGGACATGAATTGCTATGCATTGTTCTAACGCTTTGATTGTTCATACAGGAATAATGGGATTTGATTTGATGTTAAAAAATATAAAATATAAAATATAAAATTAAAGATAAAAAAAAAAATTATATTCTTTAAGATTCATTAATGGCTATGTTTTCTCCATGGATGACAGGTAGCCCATTGAACATACCAGGAGTTCAACATTATTTGCCCATCGGTTTTGAGAGATGCCTTCCTCGATTTTTGTCTAATGGGACAAATACTGCACAAGAACATATTCAAGCATTCAAATTTGTTGTGATTCACTTAACAATTTGGTATGATGATGTTGTTTGTAATATGTTCCCTTACACCTTGGACAAAGTGGCATATGATTGGTTTACAAGTCTACCTTTAGGGTCTATCACTTCTTGGGATCAATTAGAGACAACATTTCTTAATCAATTCAACAAAAAGCAAGTTGACCCAATCTACATGTATGAGCAATTTTTCACCATCAAAAAATGACCAAGTGAAAATGTGAAGTCATTTTCTGAAAGGTTCTTTGGATTATATGCTCAATTAGTGACATGTTATGTTTTGCAAGAAGAAGTGGCTCTCCAAATATATGTCAATGCTCTTGACCCACTCACTTCCACATATTTGCGAGGGATGCCCCTAATCACATCTTTGTCACAAGCCTATACTCAAGAAATGGCAATTGAGCAACAATTGAGTTGTCAGAATTATGGTGTGGGTTTTGGATCATGTAATCTTCAATCATTTAATACTTCCTTTACCCACCCAATGATTTATCCACCTCAACCAAATTCAAGTGTGAATCAATTTCAGAATCAACAATCATTCCCAAGCTTCAATCAATTTCAAAATCCTCAACCTACTATGCAATATCAACCATCTTTCTTAAGTATGAATCAACTTCAAAATACTCATCTTGATTCAAAGGATATTTCTAAAATCAATTTCAATGACTTTCATAAGAAGATGATTTTAGGCAAGGGAGGAGTACTAGATCCAACTAGTATTGAAACATGTGACAAATTGGAAACCCTTGACTCACCCAAAGATGAATTCTATGAGGATGAATCTGTTTCGGATGACATTGTTGAAAGTGATGACCAAGAGGATCCACACCTTCCAAATTGTGATAAAATTGAATCATGGGTTACACATGTGGATTATGATAGCCTTATCAATTTGAATACAAGCAATAACCCAATTTTGGAAGTAATTGATGAGAAACATATTGATGAATTAAAGGATGATGAAGAAATAGTTGAGCATCATAATTTTATTTTGAAAGATGATCATTATGATTCTTGGGAAGAGTATGCTCACTCCAAGCCTTCTGATGAATTTTGTGTGCCTATTGATATGCAGGATGATACAATGGCCCTTTCACATGAGGATATTACAAATCCTGTACAATCTGAGAATGTTTTGGAAGAAGGTTTGGAATCTCATCAAAGGTTGGAGAAGGATAATGATTTTACTACCATGGATCAAGAAGGAGAATCAATTGTTTTTGTTCCCCCTAAGGGGCAAGAAATAGAAAATTTTGATCCACCTATTGTTTCTACAATGTCTATGCCATCTCGAAATGATGAAATTACAAAGCCCAAGTGGTGTGGGTTTGATACTTTTGATGATCCTAATGAAAATATGGATTTTGAGGCAACTCAAGCCATGGATCATGGGAAGGTGTCACGTGACACATATCTTGAAAAACTAGGCTCTTGTTTTGAAAAATATGGATGCATGTTTGATTGGGTGCCTAACTTTGGTGTTTTTGAACAGGTGTTGGATGATGAAGAAGACAATGAGGAAGAAGAAAAAGCTACTAACACTCATCAAGTTGTGGTAAATTCTAACCATGATGGGTTGAGTATGGATGACAAGGTGAAATATTTACCTTTGGTAGTAGCTACCAAAATTTCAAGTGACGGATTACATGATGTACCTTTGGATGCTAATGTCATTAATGATGAAATGTCGAATCTTGGTGATGTTTGTCAAGTCTTGATTGATTTTGATGGTTTTAAAATCTTGAAAAAGACTTTGAATTCAAGACTTTTAGAAATAGGCTCTTGTTTGCAATATTTCACATTTGAAAAGGAAAGCCTACTTCTAAATCATGAATGGAATGATGAAACTTGTACTTTAAAGAATAGACAAAATAAATTTGAATACCAATCATTGTCTAATAAATTTTGGTTTTGGTTTGGGTTTGTGTTTTCAATTTTCATTTTAGGATTGCTATTTGGATTAGGGTTTAAGTTGTGTGTTTGATTTCATTTGACATGTTTAGTTTTGTTTGATAAATAAAAATAAAAAAATAAAAATAAAAATAAAAAAAATTTTGAGATGTAAATTTATGCCTAAAATCAGGAGAATATGAAACATTGGAATTATGTTGTAGAAAGCTCCACAAGTAACACAAACATTTAAATAGTATCGTTTGCATCTTGTGATACGTGAAGTTGTCAGTTTTGCACATTATGGTAAAATAGATGATATATTCCAAAAGAAGCAGTGCATTCATATCTCATGTCATATTCCACATTGCATATGCATATCATCTGAGTTACATTTTCATTCCATGGGCAATTATTGAGAAGGTGTTGAAGCCTCTTAGGATTATTACATAACATATATTAAAAGGATCCTAAGGTTGGGAACTGCTGCCCAAGCTATCTTGAACCAAGCACATTCCATGCACATTAAAGGGAGTCTTGAGCAAAATGGTTAAAACCATACTTGGATGAAAGGGTGAGGTGAAAATAATATTTCATGTTTGTCCTATCATGCAACATAATCCTTAAAACAGTGGTTTTTACCACTCCCATAAAAGCTTAAAGCCTAAAACCAGAGTAGTAAGGATAGGGTTAAAGCCTCATCAAACCTAGGTTGAGGATCCAACTCCCCAAAGCTCTGATTTGACCTACATGGAGTAGTAAGGATAGGACTTAATTCTCATCTCGCTTAGGTTGAGAATCCGATTCCCCAAAGCTTCCATTTTTTCCATTTCATCATAAAGCTTGGATTGGAAGGATCGTACTACATGTCCTCTACAAAGGATGGGTAGTCATCCCAAAGGTCCAAGCAATAAAAGTAAAACTAATTTTTCCATTTCATCTCCATCTTGGATTGGAAGGATTGTACTACGTGTCCTCTGCAAAGGATGGGTAGTCATCCCAAAGGTCCAAGTAAAAAAAAAAAAATTAATATTTCCTATTTCATAAATCTTGGATTGGAAGGATCGTACTACATGTCCCTAGCAAGGATGGGTAGTCATCCCAAAGGTCCAAGAAATAAAAGAAAAATAATGAATGAAGCCAAGTCATGGATTATGGGGTTAAGTATGCTCATGCGTGGCAACATGTCTTGCCTAAAAGCAAGACCATCGATTTCTCATATGGATAGACTAGCCCGACCATTTTATCCATAACGAGGTTAAATTATTTTGTTCAAGATGAGGTAATGAACTCCAAATCAGAATAGTAAGGATAGGGTTAAATTCCCATCTCGCTTAGGTTGGGAATCCTATTCCCCAAAGTTCTGATTTCACTTACACTTGCACATGGTTTCAAGATGGTAGTGACACATAACCAACGTTGAGATCTAGTAAAATTAATTCAGTATACATATATTTGGTCCTAAGAGGGTTTGACATCTTCAATATGTTTGTCCATGATATAAAAAGGTTTGAGCATTTATAAAGCAGGTTGTTACATCTCTAGCATCTTCATCATGCATCAATCATTTATAGCATTGCATACAAATCATAAGTAAAACTGGCAATGGAATTTTGATCAAAGTTCAAGCGATAAGGAATGAAACACATTGCACACATCGAGCTGATACTTAATGATTCTGATGTTTCATGTATTTTTGTTTTGTCGGTATTTGTTTATCTTTTATGTGCTGACACCTGTATATAAGCTTGTATATTTTAGGTTGGGTTCTCACGAAAATTCTCTAGAGCATTTGACAGCAGAGTCGCCATTTGTTGTGGCTAATCCACAACACACCCCAAAATTGGGGGCCCACCTTTTTGGATGCTTTCAAAGAAGAAAACAGGGACCCGGATGCTAAGAAAATCAAAGAAAAAGACAAATTTTCACTAAGGCAAAAAGTTGTCGCGATATCGCGACATGTCGCTCTGTCGCTGCAGAAAACGAAAAGGTGTCGCGATATCGTGACATGTCACTCCGTCACTGCAAAAAATGAGAAACTGTAGCGAAATCGCGACATGTTGCTCTGTCGTGGCCTAGAGAGGAGAGAGAAAGGCAGAATGGAAAACTGTAGCAAAATCATGACGTGTTGCAAAATCACGGTCAATGTGGTCAATGGCAGTAGGTGGGTGAAAACGTCGCGAAATCGTGATGTGTTTGATTTTTACAGCTTGAAAGCGTGCAGAAGGCACAGAGTACAAAATGGTCACAAAATCGTGACAAAGCTAAGCAAAAGAGTCTTAGGCCCAGTAGTGTAGCGAAATCACGACAAAATCGGAGACAAGGCGCTTAAGTCGAAAGGCATCATGAAATCGTGTCGTGTCATGTTTTCGCGACGTGGGTGGATAAAAAGGCCTGAGTAGGAAAATGGTAGCGATTTCGCTACAGGTTGCAGCCGAAGTGTACGGATGATGAAAGACGTCACGATTTCGCGACAGGTTGCGACGAGATGGTCCAAAATAGAAAATGGTAGCGATTTCGCTACGGGTTGCAGCCGAAGCGTACGGACGATGAAAATGGTCACGATTTCATGACAGAAAGCCGCAAGGTAGCTCCAAAGCAGAAAAGCGTCATGATATCGTGACATGTCACGATTTCGCAACATGTCACGGTTTTGCGACATGTTGCGGTTTCGCTGTGAAAGCGAAGGAGCAAGGCCATGGGCTATTTTTAGTTGCGATGTTCATGGGACTGTTACTAAGCATACAGAGACTGCTGAACACATGGCAGAAAGGCATGAGAGTCATAGTAACGCTTCAGATCGACAATTACAATAGTAGAGAAGATCAAAAGTTGCAGATTCAAGCAAAAGGTCAAAAAACACCAAAAAGCAAGAAAATGAAGCGAAGCGTCATGGGAAATGAAACAAAGCGTCGCAGAGCGACCGAGAGCAGCAACAGAATGTTTAAATAGCAGAAGTGTAGGCAGATACAAGGACGGAACTTTTGGGCATGGCCAGATGGCCGCATTTGTAAAACTTGGATTTTAATTGGAATGTTAAAGCTTCTCTTCAGAAATTTCAGGCCTTGTTAGCAAGAAAGAATGAGAAATTTTCTGCATGCTCCATTTTAATTGTTTTATGTTTCTCCTTCCAAATTTCAGATTTGTATGTGAAATTTATGCCATTGTTTTGGGTTATTTCATGTGAATGTCTGCAATCTGGAAATTATTTAAACCCTAGGAGCTAGCACCTAGTTTACTTTGATTGTGTTTGTTTTACAGGTCAAATAGGCTAGGTTGCATGTACGAAACTCTCACGTATTCGGTTTTTCAGGACGGGGTGCTATCAAACTGAAGGAGGTTTTGCATTGCTGCATTTTCAACAATTATTTTGATGCAAATTTTTAATTTTTTGTTTCAAAGATTTTAATTTCAGAACTTTTCCTTATTTTCAGGCATTAAAATAAACATTAAAAAAATGTCAAAATCTAAAAATAATTTCACCATTGCGTAGGTTATAGTTCAGACTTCTAATACGCACTTTGAAATTTCATTTTCGGACTTGTTTAGTATTTTTAAAAATTCATAAAATTTGTTGTTTTGTTACAGATTTTAAAAATCCGAAAATAGAAAATTTCCATTTTAAGGTCAAATTTCATTTTTCCGGTTTTGTTTTGCACTCATGAGCCTATGATGACATTCCCTTCATGGAAATTCCAATTTCATTGAAGGAGTTATGTTTTATGGCATTTTCACAAATCTCTATTTTGGGCCTAAAATTACCCTTTCTTCATAAAAATTCTAATTTTACGAAAAAGGGGTAATTTGATTATTACATTGAAGGTCTTTTCTTTAAAGCACTTAATTGTTCATCTTGATGAAAATTTGATTTCATTTAAGAGGGATAAGTTAAAGTGACATCTTGAAGCTACATGTGAAGACCTTATTCATCATTGAGGATTTAATGCAAGATAAAATATACTTTAAAACCATCAAGATAAAAGGAATTAAAGCACTACATCGTGGTCATATGAGGGCCAACTCACATTTGATTTATTTTGGTTCAATGAACAATCACTAAAGTTTCATGGTAAAATAAACCAACATTGCCCCTTGTTTACAATTACTTGCAATCACTAAGGTGTTCCAAGCATTTAAAATGAATATATTTTGCTAATATAGCAGAGACCTTGGAGAAGTTGTTTGTTTGACTTCTTTGCAAGAGGGGATTTGAAATCCAAATCCTAAGGGAGAGTGTACTTTCAAAATTGGGTGAAAATACCACTCAACAAGGTCATCAAGAATGCACTCTTTAGGGCCACTTCCACCCCTTCTCTCTAAAGGATATAGAGGGGAGTTAAAATCTCCAATTACTAACCAATGTTCATGAATGAAGGTTTGATGCATTTCTAGCAACAACTACCAGAAATCTCTCTTTTCATAAGTGGTATTCAAGTTGTAAATATTGGAGACCACCCAATGCCTTTGGGTTTCGTTGCACCAAAAAAGAATATTGATCACTCTACGTGAAGCAGATATTACATGCCCATCAAATTTATATGAATTCCAAAAAAAAAGGAGTCAACCCGCTGTTCCCACAAATTCACTGGCCATGAAACCCGAGTCCTTCCATACATCCCTTTGGATCGATCTCCATGACTCGACCTCAAGCTTTAATTCTTGAATGCATAACAAATTAGGGGCCAATTCTCTTCTTAGGGATGCCAATAAGTGCTTCTTAGAGGAGCTATTAAGCCCTCTTATGTTCCATGAGCATATTTTCATGGGAAGGGGGAACTCACTTTATCTCCACCACCTACTAACGAGCTCATGAAACCATATAAGCTCAATCATTTTTCACCTTCACCAATTTTTAGAACTAGTCTAGATTGACATTCATTGACCGTAGACTCATTGGCCTTTCTTTTCCTACTTACTTTAGACACAGACCTTTCAGGTTTATAGGCCTTGCCCAAATCCATCAAATGTCTTCTATGACTACGAGTTTTAGGGCCAAGAAAGCCCTTCTTCATTACCATCGACTGAGGATATGAGGAAGTAGGAGCCACATCGATCACTAAAGCTTTGTTTCTTACCAAAAAGGAAGAACAACCATCCACATGGTTGGCCGTGCCAGGAGATAAGGATAGACAACGAGCCACCAAGGATTGTGGGCATTCCATTAAGGACCCCACCAGGGTCGCCATATGGGCTTTAGAGCACGATGGACCCAAGTCTTTTGCTAGAGCATTTATACACTTGAAAGAGTTGTCTAAGGGGATAGAAGCCTCCGCCAGATTGACTTTCGAAAACAAGTCCACCTCTAGCCTATTAGAATTCTCCATTGCAATATTCAAACACATCGGTTTGACCAAATCCTCCTCCCTAACCACAAGCACCAAAGAAGGGGAGGAAAGAGGGGGAGCCAAATTTTGAAGAGCCACCGAAGGAGTAGCGGCTTCCTTGACCGACGAGGCAGCGAACGATTTCTTCTTCCATATTCTTCGCTTCTTTGAGGGGAAAGACCAAAAATACTTGCTAACTCCAAAAATAGAGGTCGGTCTCTTCCCTTTCTCCATCATAAACACAAATCCTTGTAAGCGCTGCACCCTAGTAGGGGCATCCCCTGACTTTATTTTGTAATGCAAAGATGAATAACCTTTTACTCCACAAGTTGAACATGAAAAGTTATCATGTTCGTAGATGATTACTTGCTCCCAACTTCCTGCTAGAGAGTTTATCAAAATATATTTTGGTAGCTTTTTGGACAAGTCTGCAAGAACACTTAGGTGAACAAATTGCCTTTTGTCTTCCAACATGGAAGAGGCAATCAAAAGAGATAAAATTTCCAATTGCATTGACAATTCGTTTGAAGATGGATTCATGTCATAAATAGAGAGGGACTTTAGGAAGACGAATCCAAATTGGAACCATGTCCACTTTGTGAGTAGCAGGGTTAAACCCATAGTCCCATTTTCTCAAATACAACCCACGCTTTCCGAAAAACCATGGCCCCTCTTCCAACACTTGATCAACATTAGAGGGGTCCGACAGAGAAAAGAGAAAAAAGTTCCTTGGGAGAAGAGATAAACAGAGGCTGCTAGTCGACTTCCAATGGGCAATGGCCCATCTCTTTAAAGCATCAATAGCTGGTGTGCTCTCGAAGAATTTTCCCACTAAATTACCAGACAGGTTTGCCAATAGAGAGGACAAAGTTGATTTAGAGACAAATATTTCGAGTTGGGGATGAACATCTCCATAAAAAACCTGATTAGCTAAGTCTACGCTCCCCCAATTCCTTTTGAGTGCAGCCTCCCCAATAGCTTGGCCAAAAGGTTTTTCCAAAGAAAGAGATTCCATGGGTTCATCCAGAGCTTCCCCACTTGGATACCAAATTTCATCAAAATCACACACTAGCAATGCAAAACATAGGACAATACGAGAGAACTGTGTAGACAACCGGAAGAATATAAACACGAACACAAATTGATGAAAGCCAGCCCAAGATCCACCAAAGCAAATATCCACAACCGTTGAGCAGAGTGAGAGCGAAGAGCCAATAATTGATTAGATGGTTATTATTGATCAGATAATATATCAAAAGAATTAATTTATGGTATAATCTCAACTACAATAATTATTTTGAAGAAATTGTACACTTTTCTTATAACCAACTATTAGATATAAAAAATGTATCTATTATTTCTACCACATGAGGTTGCTTAGTGTGCGTATTGTCCCATGTATATTAAACACTTAAATTAATTCTAGAGGCCATTTAAATTAAGAACAAAAGAAAAATCCTCCTCTTATCTAGACCAACCTCCACATGAGGTTTCCGAGTGTGCATATTATCCCATGTATATTAAGAACTTAAATTAATTCTAAAGGCCATTTAAATTAACAACAAAAGAAAATTTCTCAATTTTTCTAGAACAACCAATAGTACTCCAATTCTTTTTCGAAGATGGAAATATATTAAAGTATCCCCTCCTTCCCCAAAATAAATAAATAAAAATCTAGAGGTAATAATTGTGAATCATTATTGAATTTGTTGAATAAACTAAAGTTCTTCCAAAATATATGTAAAGGAGTTACCATATTTGAAATAAATACATTTATCCGCTCAATTTTGAACCTTATACATTAGAGAAATCTATTATTGTAACTAGGAGGAAATAATTCCTTTTGAAGCCTTACTATTAATGTAAATTCACAAGATAATATATCACATGATCAAATATATGATAGCCACAATATAATATGATCAAAATAATAATGTAATAGAGATAATATGAGACAACTAATATGTAAATATCAAGGCTAATAATATATCAAATAACATTCATTAATAAGGTGAAATATGAATGTAATAGCCTAAATCATACAATATAATAAGACTTACAATATTAGTTGCTAACAATGTATGCAATATGTATTACTCCTCTTTCTATTACAAATGTATCGTAAAACTCTCATACATTGATAATAACAATAAACACTATGTAGGCTATGAAGGCTACGTAAGCTATGTAGATGATATATCTATGCCTCTCCATGCAGTAATATATAGCCATTTTAGGATGAATTTTTGGTTACTTGACTCTTCCTTTATCTATGCCAAGTCTCATGACTCTTGGCTTCTCTATTTGAAACTTGAATATACATGACTCTATCTTTTATGCACACTCTAACATGAATCTTCACATAACACATCCTAATCTAAGAATACATGTGCACACTTATATATGCGACACTTGTGCATTTCTTACAAATTATTACATTACATAAAATATTTAATCATACTCTAATCTAGGACACAACACTAATCTAATATTTACAAGGTTGTACCAAGGAGGTACATTAGCATGTACAAAATAATGTAATATTCTCCAACAAACACTAGAAAGAAAATTGATTGGTTCTATAGACACCAAAACAACACCAATCCAATTAAGTGACTACAAACACTGATCGCATTGATATACACAGCTTTCAGGGCAGCCCTCAGAGGTCAAACAGTGGTCCTAGCCACTTACACAGTAGTTCAGAAGGTCAAAAAGTAAACAAAGCCTTGATCAAAACAAAGTCTCAATCAAAGTCAAAAACAAGCCTTTATCAAAACAAAGCCTTCATCAAAACAAAGCCTTCATCAAAGCAAGCCTTTATCAAAACAAAGCCTTCATCAAAACAAAGCCTTCATCAAGACAAAGTCTTAATCAAAATAAGGGCCTTGGTCGAAGTGTCGCGATATCGCGATGTCGCGATATCATGACGTCGCGATATCATGACACTTCGACGCCCAAAGCAAAGCTTTGCCTGAGGTGTTGTGATATCGCGACGTCGCGATATCGCAATAGCCCAAGGCCTTGCCTTGGCTGAAGTGTCGCGATATCGTGACACTTCGGCGCCCAAGGCTTTGCCTTGGCCGAAGTGTCATGATTTCGTGACACTTCGACGCCCAAGGCTTTGCCTTGGCCGAAGTGTCATGATTTTGCAACACTTCGACGCCCAAGGCTTTGCCTTGGCCGAAGTGTCACGATTTCATGACACTTCGATGCCCAAGGCGGCACCGAAGTGTCATGATATCACGACGTCACGATATCGCGACACTTCGGCACCCAAGGCAAGGCCTTGGCCGAAGTGTCACGATATCGCGACGTTGCGATATCGTGACACTTCGGCGCCCAAGGCAGGCCTTGGCCGAAGTGTCGCGATATCGTGACGTCGCGATATCGCGACACTTCGACGCCCAAGGCAAGGCCTTGGCCAAAGTGTCACAATATTGCGACGTCGCGATATCGCGACACTTCGGAACTCAAGGAAATGCCTTGGCCGAAGTGTCGCGATATCGCGATGTCGCGATATCGTGACACTTCGACCAAGGCATTTCCTTGAGTTCCGAAGTGTCGCGATATCGCGACGTCGCGATATCGCGACACTTCGAAACTCAAGGAAATGCCTTGGTCGAAGTGTCGCGATATCGCGACATCGCGATATCGCGACACTTCGACATTTGCGCTGGGTAGATTTTTAAACATTCAAAGGCGGAATTCAAACAATTAAATGCAAACATTAAAACATTTAAAAAATGATTTAAGGTGGGTTTTAGACAACTGGTAGTGACACCACAGTCAGTTGTGTGGGCCGTTGAAGGACTGTCACAGTGGCATTAACGGAAGCCCGAGTCATGGAGGACTTTCCTCTCTCGAGGAGACACGACCGCCACATGGCACCTTTGACCAATGCATGGTGCTTATGCACGACATTCAAGGAGACCCCCTGGGTCTATAAAATGGTGGATTTTTCCACCCAAAAAAAGGTTGGTAGAGATTCAAAAGCAATGAATTGCTGTCAAACTAAAAGGCCTGATTGCTTCCTTTCTGATTCATTTCTTCTACACTCTTGATCTCTTTTGCATGGGAGGTTAGTGAGTGGTTTCTAGAAGCGTGGATCCGAACCTTAGAACCCGACAGTGGACAACAGTATTCCATCCATTCGACGATAACTCAACCTAAGAGATTTCGAGTCCTTCCCTAGTGGATCGACGTCGAGATCAAGTTCCAACGGCGGGCGGCCCGCTTGGGTGCCCCGCACGTGTTCCTATGTTTCAAGTTATTGTATTCTATCATATTGTATTCTCTGATGTTTAAATGTCTATCAGATTTAGAAGACGTTGCTCTTAGTTTATTTCAATATATTTCGATATCATGTGCTCATCTTACCTTACACTTTATGTTGTCAAAATAACTCACGTTTTATGATAGAATATATCTTGCACTATGCTGTAAGTCAAATATATCTTGCTACGTTCGAGCATATCTTGTAGTTAACAGTGTTCGAATACATATTCTAGAAGGCATTTTACCGGCAAATAGTATCGTGTTTTAGTCGATTTTTGGTTCTTCATTGACCTGCAGATAACAGTGACTATTTTATTGGCAGCAGCCTTTATGCTTTTGTTTATTTTTAACACAGGTGCTACTAAACAGCTTTACTGTTTCTTTGAATGCAGGAAGAACAGCAGCAAGCAAGGATTCATTAGCATAAGCGGTGGCAACACCGGCCCGCCCTTTTTCAAATGTGGGCATGCAGAAAAGAAGATCATTGTTCATGATTGTAACTGAAAATATGTAGCTAAGGAGATGCATTGTAACCGAGTTGGAATCAAATTAATAAAAAGGACTGTGCTTCTGCTTCTGATTTGATTATATCTGTGTTATTTCATGCATCAAGCTATTTGGTTTACATTGCAATTAGTGTTTCTTTTATTTTTGGAATCTCATGCTTTCAATGGCGATCAAGACAAACACATAGGAAAAACATTTAAGCCTCCTGAGCAAAAGAGGGCAGACCAGGTTGACCCAGAAGTCGCCAGACATGCCGCTCGCCAAGCCCAAATCTCACATGGCTTGAGCAAGGTCATCAGGAGTTAGAGTACCTATACCACTGAATAAAGAGCGCATGCAACGCGAAGTGAATGAGTTGTGCTATAAACTACCTGAGAGGGTGCCAACCCCTCGCACCCAAAGAGCAGAACAATATGTGAGGCACAACCCTTTGGTGCAGGACAGGTCTCTGCGACCTCGTCAAGCTTTGCCTCCAAGACCTTATAGACCCGAGAGGGAGGCCACTCCTCGAAACAATGATGGGTACCCTCAACAGGGACTCAATCAGGGTCATAGGTCTCACCCAGAGACTCCTCAAGAACTTTATGAGGAGTATGAACCAAAAATAGAATGGGCCGAAATGCCCCATCAAGGTGGGAGGGCTGCCACTCGGCCACCCCTCCATAGGCCTCCAGTCTCCCATAACTCACAACGGGAGCAAACAAAAGAGGAAGAAATAAAATCTTCAGATGCATACAAAGCGCTATTAGAGCGTTTGGAGTCCGTGGAGACAAAAGCTTCAGGGCATCAAAAGCCCACGTTACGTCAACTTCGCAGTCATCCAGTGCATCCCTCAGTGCCCACACCTCTTTACCCCAAACATTTCAAGTTGCCTCAATTGGCAGTCTTTAAAGGTGAAGAGGACGCACAAGAACATGTCACAAGGTTCCCGAGTCAATGCTTCAGCATCCAAGATAATGACGCATTGTTGCTTAGGACATTCATAACCACATTCGTAGGTCCTGCCTCGGATTGGTTCACACAATTACCAAAACACAGCATAAACAACCTAGATCAATTAGTAGATGCGTTTCTTGAACGTTTTGCTTTCAACACAAGGAAGAAGGCATCACTGAGTGATCTGGCCAGCCTTAGGCAATATGAGGAAGAAACAATGGTGGCATACGGGAATCGATGGAGGGCTTTGCTTTCTAAGCTACCCTACCATCCCCCTATGTCTGATCTCACACAGATGTTTGCACGGAGTTGCTTAAAATCAATCTCTGGTCTATTGCTGCTGCAACAATACGATAGTTTAGAAGAAGCTTTGGCGCAAGCCAGAGTTATAGAAGAGATCAAGATAGGCGAAGGCGCAATCGCCAAGCCTAAAAAGAAAGAGTGGAATAAGACCACTAAGATCGGGACTACGCAATCACAACCCACTGTGGTTAACCAAGTTGCGATAAATGTCCCCAAGCCTGTGCAAGAAATGCAGCCCCAAAAGGCTAATTACAGGGCAGTGCCTCCTAGTTATGAGAGAGAAAATACAAGACGAGAGCAGAATCAGCAGCGTCACCCTAGGCGATAATTCACCCCTTATACGGAGTCCAGGGACTCCTTATTTGACCGCTTGTTAGTGGAAAATTTAGTCACCCTGCCGGAGATCCAAACTGTAGACCCTAACGCTCCCAAGCCTAAAGGATACAGAGAGGAATTATATTGTAGATTCCATAGGCGAAGGGGACATGACTTAAATGGATGCTGGAAATTCAAAGGATTAATCCAAGATCTGATCGACAATAAAACATTGGCCGTGGACAACCCCATAGCGCCAAATAATCAACAAATGGGGGTATTCAAGGACCCTTTGCCTGCCCACGAGGCACAGGCAAAACCTCTCCAGATTAATGAGGTGCGACAGAATCTTCCCATGCAAGGATTTGTGGGAATGATCAGCATAGTGACCAGGAACAAAAAGTACCCAGCAGTTGCCCCCGAGGTAGCTACAAGGGAAGTTCCAACAACATCGCAGCCTCAACAATGCCCTGTGCAATTGCCTCCGCCTAGACCCGAGGTCACGATACGGACCAAACTCACGTAGAGTTTGCGGACCACATCGGCTAGGCTTTCCATCTACGAGCTTATTCAACAATCAACACCTCATAGGGAAGCTCTTATGGAAATTTTAAAAGCCATCGAATTACAACCTCACGAAGCAAATTCTTTCAACAACTTCGTGGGACATGTGAAACGATGTACGGAGCCGGTCATTACCTTCAGAGAAGATGAAGTCAAAACAATATCGAATGACATGGCAGATCCACCCTTGCACGTTATCGCACGGGTCAACGGGATCCCGTACAAGAGAGTGTTGGTAGATACTGGCTCGTCCAGTAACATCATTACCACTTGTGGCCTTAAAACATTTGAAGCTGCCAGCCTCTCACATCACAGCCTCCACATACACACTGCGAGCTTTCAACGATGCAATATGCTCGACAGTCGACACAGTTGTTCTGCCTGTTCAAGTAGGACAAAATACAATACCTACATTGTGCCATGTGTTGGAAGGCGAGATGGCTTACAATATACTGCTAGGGCGGCCTTGGATCAGGGACATGAAGTGTGTCCCTTCGATCGCTCACCGGTGCTTAAAGTATGCTTTTGAAGGAGAAATACATGTAGTCCCGATGGACTTAGAGCCCTTCAAGTATTGCAATGCGGTACAATTAATGCCTCAATCGACCCTCCCTTCAACGCATTTGGATTTCCAGTTAAATCCATCTAAACAGGGTCCGATACCGCAGGCACCACTGGTGACCAAATCATCAAAATCCCAGCCAGGTGAGTCTTCATCATCTGCTCCTTCACTACCAACGCCACCTGTCATGGCTAAACAGAAGGACAAGGGAAAACAGATCATGGAAGAGGCTCAGCCCCTAGAAGAGGGGTTGCCCACAATATCAACGATATCAACAGAGGAAATACCTAGCACAACGGAACCTGAGACTCCTAAAACACTAAACATGGAATGGACTCAGGAAGGACTACCGTTCCCTCCCTCCCAAGCAACAACAATCACTATTGAAATGGCCGATGACGGGCCTGGGGGAGTATTTAGTGCAGAATGTTGTGGCAACGCCCGCATTGGAATCAGTACAGGACATGGGGAGACCCCGCCTTCCCATAGGAACAGTTGTTCCTCTAGGCTACCCACCAAACCAGACAAATTTTGTGTATGGGGGCCTTGATCATGGTCTTGAACCATGCAAGAAAAAGGACGAAGACGAAGAACCTTTTGCTGAAAACATCAACTATCTATCAAACCCGGACTTCGCTCTAAGATATCTCGGCCAATGCAATTGGCATGGATATGGGCTAGGCAGATATGAGCAAGGGATACGTGTCCTTTGCCAACCAAGATATCAGATGCCATATGATAAGTCGGGAGTAGGGTTCAACCACCCCCTGCCCTTAGACATCTTGGTAGAAAATATGCAAGGCCTAGAAATAGGCAACAAGGGGGGATTGGCACCAGATCTTTATGCCAACCCAAATACAGAATATACATTGGGAGATTACCTCCCATGGTCAACAAACACCCTTGGCAACAGTAGTAATCCCTCTCCTTTGCTAGAGAGAGGTGAAAGTTCGGACATTAATCCCCAAAGAGAACATCAACGGTGTCCGGACATCTTTTTGAAGTTGTTCCCCTTAGAGGTTCCAGTCGAATCAACACAGTGTCAAGAGAATCAGGTCCCTCCACCAAGAGTGGAACAACCGCAATGGGACCAGATTAACTTGCTAGAACAAGGAGAACCTTCAATGTCGCAAGTAACAGTTGCTGAAGAGAATGAACATTTTTGGATCTCCGAAAGTGATTCAGAAGATGAGACTGAGATGATCTATCTCAGACATGCACGATGGAACAATCGCCCTTTAACTCATGAAGATCTAATGGGACAGATGGGCATAAGGTTAGGGCATGAATGGTGGGTAGACCCAGCAAGGTGGGACCAAGTGTTGGATCCATGGCTCCAAATTCAAGATGAGCACCGTCCACCACGAGACCCTATCATGACATCAGTGCCGAGAGAAGACCCCGTCTTCCTACCAACACATAGGGCCGATCCGTTCATACCCGTCCCTACAGAACCAGATCCAGAGCATAGGGAGCATCCAGAATGTTCGAGTTATAACACCCGCGGTAATGGAGACCAAACTCATTTCATCCACATGATCTCCATTGACTTGACCGCACCCATTCGCAATCCGGCCGATCCAGCAAGGTCATTGCATCTAGACATAGATGCCATCGACTGGGATCGCGTCAATTCACCTTTATCACCATCATAGTATTGGCCTTTCGGTGAAATGCCTCATTTTACCCTAGGGACAACTCAGGATATTTTTCAAGCTGAAGAGGGACCCGAGGTTCCAAACATAGATCTAAATTCAGCTAATGATATCCATTTGATCCCGACTCCACATCAGTTGGAAGACGGATCCCACATGTCAGTCGAAGAGACAACTGACGTAGATATCGACACAGATCCAATGAATCCACAGATTCTCAAGCTAGGGGTAAGTTTATCCCCCGAAGAGCAAGCCGACTACATTGCCCTTCTCAAAGAGAAGAAGGAGGTTTTTGCATGGTCGTACAAGGATATGCCAGGACTAGACCCACAACTAGTCACGCATAATTTAACGCTTGATCCGAAAATCAAGCCTGTAAAGCAAAAACTACGTAAGATGCACCCAACAGTGGCCTTGATGGTCAAAGACGAATTGCAAAAGTTGTTGGATGCACAGTTTGTCATCTACGTGGATTATCCGCCATGGTTGTCCAACATGGTTCCCATCAAAAAGCCCGACGGGAGGATTCGCATATGCACCGATTTTTGAGATCTAAACAAAGCGAGTCCTAAGGATGATTTCCCCTTGCCAAGCATCGACGCATTGGTAGACGCTATAGCAGGTCACGAAATGCTATCCCTCATGGATGGTTTCTCAGGATACAATCAGATTCGTATCAATCCTGAGGATCAACTCAAAACGGCGTTCACAACGCCTTGGGGGACATTTTGTTATAAGGTCATGCCTTTTGGCCTTAAAAATGTTGGCGCCACCTACCAACGTGCCATGACGTACATCTTCCATGATTACATGCATAAAACTTTGGAAGATTACATGGATGATTTGTTAGCCAAGTCTCTTTTGCGCTCAAATCATCTCGGTGACTTAAGCAAGATCCTCGATCGCCTCATAGAGCATAAGGTTAGACTAAATCCCAAGAAGTGCGTATTCGGCGTCACATCTGGAAAACTCTTGGGTTTTATAGTCTCAAAGCGAGGCATCAAAGTGGACCCAAAGAAAGTCAAGGCAATCCTTGAAATGGCTCCCCCAACCACTATCAAGCAGCTCAGAAGTCTGCAAGGAAAGGTCGCGTCGATTAAACGCTTCATAGCGCAATTATCTGACAAATGCCGACCCATGAACAAATTATTGCACAAGGGGGTTACATTTCATTGGGATGACGAGTGCCAGTCAACCTTTGACGAAATCAAACAATACTTGGCTTCGTCGCCAGTGTTGGCACCACCTAGACCAGGAGTGTCGTTCTACTTATACATCTCAGCTATTGAGGTGGCACTGGGTGCCATGCTAGCCCAAAAGAATGAACTTCACAAAGAACAGGCTACTTACTATCTTAGCCGCACCCTGGTCAGTTATGAACTTAACTATGCATACGTTGAGAAACTCGGCTTGGCAGTGGTGTTTGCTACCAAAAAGCTATGCCACTACATGCTGAGCAACACTACGTATGTTGTGTCTAAGGAGAATCCATTGCGATACATGATGAGTCGTACTTATCATAGTAGTCGCACGGTGAAATGGATCATGTTGTTGACGGAATTTGACATTGAGTTCATTGGACAAAAATCTATCAAAGGACAAGTCATAGCCGATCAACTAGCAGAGGCTCCTCTTGAAGACGATCAGCCTCTAGTCATAGAACTACCCGATGATGGGGTCTTCCATGTCTCAGAATCGCCAGATTCTGATGAGCCTGAGTCACAGGCCGACATAACCCTATTCTTCGATGGTTCTAAATGTGAGCAAGGTGGTGGCACGGGAATTGTATTCTTCACACCGTAGGGTGCTCCAATGCCCCTGTCATTTAAATTAAACTTCCAGTGCACCAACAATAATGCAGAATATGAAGCCTTGCTCCTAGGTCTTCAGACAACAATCGCCATGAACATCAAACGACTGAACATCTTTGGTGATTCGCTGTTAATAGTCAATCAAGTCAAAGGGGTATATAAATGCAAATGCCCAGCTTTTGCAGGCTTATAAAGCCCTTGTGGACAAATTCCTGGCAAAACTTGAGTGGTATGACATCGAGGCACTCCCTCGATCATCGAATCATTTTGCGGACACAATGGCCTCCTTGGGGTCACTAATTCCGCAAGACCTTTCCGATGATATGACAACCATTCAAGTCAAAACCTTATCGCAATCCGTGATGGAGCGTGCAAGCTCAGACTTGACGCCAGGAATCCACATGATCCAGATCGAACCATCCTCGGATAAGTTCTTTCGAATCCGAGAACGTCTGAAACATGCCAACTGGGGGTCCTTGTTTTCCCCTACTCCCATTAATAGCAACACAACGCTATTCTTGCAAGTTCTATCCCATTCAGCGTTTGTTAGGGAAGAACTTCAAAAGGGATTGGTTGTTCATACTGTCGAGGTTTTCGATCAACAGGACTGGTATTTACCCATTAGAGACTACCTCAAGTTAGGTACTCTTCCCCTTGGATTGACGCATGCCGCAAAATGAACATTCAAGCAGAAAGCGGCTAAATATGTCTTAATAGGAGACATTTTGTATCGTCGCAGCTATGAAGGGATCCTCCTTCGTTGCTTGGACCAGCAAGAGTCCACTTGGGCAGTCGCCCAAGCGCACGATGGTACATGTGGTGGCCATTTTAGTGGTATGGCCATTGCAAAGCGCATTCTTCGCATGGGTTATTATTGGCCATCTTTAGAGCGAGATTGTTGCGCATATGTCAAGAAGTGCGTGAAGTGTCAACATCATGCCAATTTGATGCACGTACCTTCCCAGGCCTTGCAGACAGTCCAATCGCTTGGCCATTTTTGTAGTGGAGCTTCGATCTAATTGGAAAGATCTCCCTGCATCGTCAAGGCCGTCACACGTTTATCATAACGGCCACGAGTATTTTACCAAGTGGGTGGAAGCAATTTCGCTGACCTCTACGACAGGACCCCGCATTGTGGAGTTCATTTTGCATAACATCATATGTCGTTTTGGTATTCCATCCAAAATAATCTCGGATAATGGGCCATCATTCAAGAACAAAGACGTGCGTGCTTTGACCACAAAGTACAAAATTCAGCATAGTTTTTCGACACCCTATTATCCACAGGCAAATGGGCAAGCAGAGGCGTCAAACAAAATGCTAGTTGCCATCCTTAAAAATACGGTCGCAGACAGTCATAAGGATTGGCACATCCAAATCCCACTTGCCCTTTGGGCTTATCGCACTAGCATTCGAACGCCAACTGGGGCAACTCCATTTTCGCTCGTGTATGGCTCAGAGGCAGTAATGCCTCTCGAGTTGGAGATTCCTTCCCTCCGCATATCAATGCAGGAGTTCATCGATGATGACGCTGCGTGGCAGGCCCGGTTAGACCAACTTACGTTGCTTGACGAACGACGCGTTAATGCTCTCGAGCACTTACGTATATATCAAGAGCGGCTTAAGAAAGCTTACAACATGAAAGTTCACCTAAGGGACTTTCGGGTTGGTGATTTGGTTTTGAAGGAAAACCAACAGAACTCTAATTTGCCGTCCCACCTAAGGGACAAGTTCGCGGCAAATTGGTTAGGTCCATATGTCATTGATAGCAAAATAGGACCTGGGACGTACCGGCTAGCTTCTCTCGACGGTATTAAGGAAACAGAACCCTTGAATATCAGTCATTTACGACCATTTCATATCTAAGAGAGCCATATCCCAAAAATGCTCCAAGGATTATCGCAATCACTTGGTCACCCCAAAATGCTCCAAGGATTATCGCAATCACTTGGTCACCCCAAAATGCTCCAAGGATTATCGCAATCACTTGGTCACCCCAAAATGCTCCAAGGATTATCGCAATCACTTGGTCACCCCAAATGCTCCAAGGATTATCGCAATCACTTGGTCACCCCAAAATGCTCCAAGGATTATCGCAATCACTTGGTCACCCCAAAATGCTCCAAGGATTATCGCAATCACTTGGTCACCCCAAATGCTCCAAGGATTATCGCAATCACTTGGTCACCCCAAAATGCTCCAAGGATTATCGCAATCACTTGGTCACCCCAAATGCTCCAATGATTATCGCAATCACTTGGTCACCCCAAAATGCTCCAAGGATTATCGCAATCACTTGGTCACCCCAAAATGCTCCAAGGATTATCGCAATCACTTGGTCACCCCAAAATGCTCCAAGGATTATCGCAATCACTTGGTCACCCCAAAATGCTCCAAGGATTATCGCAATCACTTGGTCACCCCAAAATGCTCCAAGGATTATCGCAATCACTTGGTCACCCCAAAATGCTCCAAGGATTATCGCAATCACTTGGTCACCCCAAAATGCTCCAAGGATTATCGCAATCACTTGGTCACCCCAAAATGCTCCAAGGATTATCGCAATCACTTGGTCACCCCAAAATGCTCCAAGGATTATCGCAATCACTTGGTCACCCCAAAATGCTCCAAGGATTATCGCAATCGCTTGGTCACCCCAAAGGCTCCAAGGATTCTTGCAATCGCTTGGTCAATCCCAAAAATGCCCCAAGGATTATCAAAATCGCTTGGTCAATCCCAAAATGCTCCAAGGATTTCCACAATCGCTTGGTCAATCCCAAAAAAAAAAGCTCCAAAGATCTCTAAAATTGCTTGGTCAATTCCAAAATGCTCCAAGGATTTCCATAATCGCTTGGTCAAAAATCAAGAAATTTCAAAAACAACAAAAATCATCAAAAACAACAAAAATTTGCATTTTTAGGCATACTTAAATTCATCAATAGAGAGATCTTCTCGCACCTCATCTTCATATTCACCAAAATCAATCCATCAAAAATACAAAAATATGTAGCTGCATTAAGCATTGCATCCATACATTGCATATTTGTGGTCATACAGGTCAAAGGCACCATAGGCTGTAATTGTTCTGCTAGTCCATCTTGTTCCACACTGTTCCATTTCACAAAAATAGCAAAAAAACCACGCATTGCTTTTTACCACACTAGAGTCAGTGGTCTTTTAATGTATCAAGAGTTTTCGTGATTCAGTCATCATTTTGCTCTTTAGCCATGAAATGTATCAAGTCAAACAGATTTTACGAAGGTAGAGTTACACTTGAAATACACCTTGTTACGTAACATCCCAACACAAATTAAAACACATAAAAATTCCCAAGTTGTGTGAACGAAAGATGAAACCTGCACAGTAATCCAGGTCACCATAAGCGAAACGGTTATCTTGCTCATCCCCCCATGCGAATGGTTCTAGAATGCTGAGAATTGACAAAAGGACGAGCTCTTTCATATCCATTCACCTCCACATACAGTGGTTTTCACCACTACCAAATCCCAATCATAGTTGATTCCCAAAGTTGTAAGGATTTGTACTACACGTCCCTGCCAAGGATGGGTAGTCATCCCCAAAACCTAAAGGGATCAACACCATTCAAAAACAAAATTCCAACAAATCATCATCCTAACACTTTCCATTCACCTTTGGTCTCCAAGTTGTAAGGATTCGTACTATCCGCCCCTAACCAGGATGGGTAGTCATCCCCAAGACCTAACAGATCAATGCCCTTGCTCCATAATCTCCATCATCCCCTTGGTCCCCAACGTCGTAAGGATTCGTACTATCTGCCCCTAACCAGAATGGGTAGTCATCCCCAAGGCCACAAGGATCAAAGCCATTCACAAGCTCAAATTCAAAATACACAAAACCAAAATCAAATAACAGTGGTTATCACCACTATTCAAAATCCTTGCTCAAAAAGAATTAATAAATAGTGATCTTCATCACTATATAGACGAGCAACTTTCTCAACCATTAACCCAACAAATATCCTGAACTTGAATCCCTGGAAATCTCAGCATTCGAAAACCATCTAAGTGATCCTCATTACAGGTTTGGTTGATAGCCTATCTGGCAATGGTGGTATCCTACCCGCATGACGATATGTCTGTCACATTCGCTTTGCGTATGTGCAGACCAATGTTTGCATAAGGATGAGCTAGCTTATGGTATCCTGGATAACATCGCAGATTAATCTAACTAAATACAACAAAGGAGTTAGTGGAGCTAATTAGGTGATCCTCAATACAGGTTCGGTTGAAAGCCCATCTGGCACTGGCGGTATCCTGACAAATACCACATAAATGAACTCAATTGCACACACAGGGATGTGAAATAACTTGGTCAAAAACAAGTCCGATTCATACCTTGTTCAAAAGTCTTGTAAGATAAAGTACAGTCATGGCTAGTAAGTTAAAACCGTCTGAGTCTCAGAAAACCTTGGCTACATTTCTAAACCATTTTCATCCTTACAATACCATCAGAAAATACAAAAAAAAGAAAAACCACATGTATACATACAAAGTCATGCATCACAGCAATCGCCTAAAAAGACAAAATAATGGAACTCTAAAAAGTCTATGGTGCCGTAGCCAAACATCACAAAGTCCATACATCCATTTCATTTCTCAATATCACATATAAATCACAAACATTTGCATTCATCATGCATCCATCAAAATAAATCAACATACAACAACCAAATTTATCATACCATATGCATCCATCAATATAAAGTAGCATGCATCCATCAACATCAATCATTGTGCATAACATAAAATCATGACATATACACAAAGAAAGAAAATCAAAACAACAAAAACATCACAAAAATATAACACAAAAACATAAGCCATAAGTTGCTGGACACGAGTGCTCTTGCACTTAACCTCTTGGCATAGAAAATCGATGTCGGGGCTCAAATTGTCATTTTCCCACTTCCCCAAGAAGGCTACCATAGCTGGACCGCTCCACGGGAAGACGGGTTTTTGATGATTTCACCTCATTATGGCATCACCAAAAGGGTTAACACCCACCAAAAATAGGTCCAAATGTCGGGAAATTGCACGTGCTTAAACGGTAAAACATCTAAAGGCACCCTAACCTAAGTCATCTTGGGTCAAGCGACTCGTCGCTTTTCTCATGAAGGTCATTCCCTCATCGATTCGTCGCTTGAGGGGGTAGTCACACTTAGTCACCAATCAACAAGCACACACCCAATCAAGGCAATGGCATGCATTCAAAGAATCATTGACAAAGACAATCACGCTCCTGCTTGGGGCAGTAAACAAGCAATCATCAAATTGATCAAACACTTGGCATTCGTGAATCATGAACACAAGGTTCCCCTGTGGATAAAAGGTTGTGCCCTTTGCCTAATCATGACTGATCAATGTCCAAGCTCAAGTCACACCTCACCAAAATAGGTTAACACTTGAAATCAAATTCCTTAGCTCGTCAGAAGCAAGGATTCAAGAATGCATGCCCTTTCCATACTTGGGGCATCAAAAGTTGGTTAGGTTACCAAGAAACCCTAATCATTAGTGCTTTGGTTATCTATTTTTGCTCAGCACTGCATCACCCGTAGCGCTTCCCAAAAAGGGGCATCTGTAGACACCAAAATAGCACCAATCCGATTAAGTGACTACAAACACTGATCGCATTGACATACACAAACTTTCAGGGCAGCCCTCAGAGGTCAAACAGTGGTCCTAGCCACTTACATAGCAGTTCAGAAGGTCGAAAAGTAAACAAAGCCTTGATCAAAACAAAGTCTCAATCAAAGTCAAAAGCAAGCCTTTATCAAAACAAAGCCTTCATCAAAGCAAGCCTTTATCAAAACAAAGCCTTCATCAAAACAAAGCCTTCATCAAGACAAAGTCTTAATCAAAAGAAGGGCCTCGATCGAAGTGTCGCGATATCATGACACTTCGGTGCCCAAAGCAAAGCTTTGCCTGAAGTGTCGCGATATCGCGACGTCACGATATCGCGACGTCGCGATATCGCGACATCGCGATATCGTGACACTTCGGCGCCCAAGGCCTTGCCTTGGCCGAAGTGTCACGATATCGTGACACTTCGGTGCCCAAGGCCTTGCCTTGGCCGAAGTGTCACGATTTCGTGACACTTCGGCGCCCAAGGCCTTGCCTTGGCCGAAGTGTCGCGATTTCGTGACACTTCGACGCCCAAGGCCTTGCCTTGGCCGAAGTGTCACGATATCGCGACGTCGCGATATCGCGACACTTCGGCGCCCAAGGCAAGGCCTTGGCCGAAGTGTCGCGATATCGCGACACTTCGAAACTCAAGGAAAGGCCTTGGCTGAAGTGTCGCGATATCACGACACTTTGGCATTTGCACTGGGCAGATTTTTAAACATTCAAAGGCGGAATTCAAACAATTAAAGGCAAAATTTCTAAACCATTTTCATCCTTACAATACCATCAGAAAATACAAAAAAAGAAAAACCACATGTATACATACAAAGTCATGTATCACAGCAATCACCTAAAAATACAAAATAATGGAACTCTAAAAAATCTATGGTGCCGTAGCCAAACATCACAAAGTCCATACATCCATTTCATTTCTGCATATCACATATAAATCACAAACATTTGCATTCCTCATGCATCCATCAAAATAAATCAGCATACAACAACCAAATTTATCATACCATATGCATCCATCAATATAAAGTAGCATGCATCCATCAACATCAATCATTGTGCATAAAATAAAATCATGACATATACACAAAGAAAGAAAATCAAAACAAAAAAAACATCACAAAAATATAACACAAAAACATAAGCCATAAGTTGCTGGACACGAGTGCTCTTGCACTTAACCTTTTGGCATAGAAAATCGATGTCTGGGCTCAAATTGTCATTTTCCCACTTCCCCAAGAAGGCTACCATAGCTGGACCGCTCCACGGGAAGACGGGTTTTTGATGATTTCACCTCATTATGGAATCACCAAAAGGGTTAACACCCACCAAAAATATGTCCAAATGTCAGGAAATTGCACGTGCTTAAACGGTAAAACATCTAAAGGCACCCTAACCTAAGTCATCTTGGGTCAAGCAACTCGTCGCTTTTCTCATGAAGGTCATTCCCTCATCGATTCATCGCTTGAGGGGGTAGTCACACTTAGTCACCAATCAACAAGCACACACCCAATCAAGGCAATGGCATGCATTCAAAGAATCATTGACAAAGACAATCACGCTCCTACTTGGGGCAGTAAAAAAGTAATCATCAAATTGATCAAACACTTGGCATTCATGAATCATGAACACAAGGTTCCCCTGTGGATAAAAGGTTGTGCCCTTTGCCTAATCATGACTGATCAATGTCCAAGCTCAAGTCACACCTCACCAAAACAAGTTAACACTTGAAATCAAATTCCTTAGCTCGTCAGAAGCAAGGATTCAAGAATGCATGCCCTTTCCATACTTGGGGCATCAAAAGTTGGTTTGGTTACCAAGAAACCCTAATCATTAGTGCTTTGGTTATCTATTTTTGCTCAGAACTACATCACCCGTAGCGCTTCCCAAAAAGGGGCATCTGTAGACACCAAAACAGCACCAATCTGATTAACTGACTACAAACACTGATCGCATTGACATACACAAACTTTCGGGGCAGCCCTCGGAGGTCAAACAGATGGTCCTAGCCACTTACATAGCGATTCGGAAGGTCGAAAAGTAAACAAAGCCTTGATCAAAACAAAGTCTCAATCAAAGTCAAAAGCAAGCCTTTATCAAAACAAAGCCTTCATCAAAGCAAGCCTTTATCAAAACAAAGCCTTCATAAAAACAAAGCCTTCATCAAGACAAAGTCTTAATCAAAATAACGGCCTCGGTCGAAGTGTCGCGATATCACGACACTTCGGTGCCCAAAGCAAAGCTTTGCCGAAGTGTCGCAATATCGTGACGTCACGATATCGCGACGTCGCGATATCGCGACGTCGCGATATCGCGACATCGTGATATCGTGACACTTCAGCGCCCAAGGCCTTGCCTTGGCCGAACTGTCACGATATCATGACACTTCGGTGCCCAAGGCCTTGCCTTGGCCGAAGTGTCACGATTTCGTGACACTTCGGCGCCCAAGGCCTTGCCTTGGCCGAAGTGTCGCGATTTCGTGACACTTCGACGCCCAAGGCCTTGCCTTGGCCGAAGTGTCACGATATCACGATGTCGCGATATCGTGACACTTCGGCGCCCAAGGCAAGGCCTTGGCCGAAGTGTCGCGATATCGCGACACTTCGAACTCAAGGAAATGCCTTGGCTGAAGTGTCGCGATATCACGACACTTTGGCATTTGCACTGGGCAGATTTTTAAACATTCAAAGGCAGAATTCAAACAATTAAAGGCAAACATTAAAACATTTAAA
Organism: Wollemia nobilis; assembly: GCA_028583015.1. NCBI lineage: Eukaryota > Viridiplantae > Streptophyta > Pinopsida > Araucariales > Araucariaceae > Wollemia > Wollemia nobilis. The sequence goes on from JAQPPZ010017033.1 coordinate 7,533,638, forward strand.
AAATGATTTAAGGTGGGCTTTAGACAATTGGCAGTGACACCACAGTCAGTTGCGTGGGCCGTTGAAGGACTGTCACAGTGGCATTAACGAAAGCCCGAGTCGTGGAGGACTTTCCTCTCTCGAGGAGACACGACCGCCACATGGCACCTTTGACCAACACATGGCGCTTATGCATGACATTCAAGGAGACCCCCTGGGTCTATAAAATGGTGGATTTTTCCACCCAAAGAGAGGTTGGCAGGGATTCGAAAGCAACGAAGTGCTGTCAAACTAAAAGGCCCGATTGCTTCCTTTCTGATTCATTTCTTCTACACTCTTGATCTCTTTCGCACAAGAGGTTAGTGAGTGGTTTCTAGAAGCATGGATCCAAACCTTAGAACCCGACAGTGGACAACAGTATTCCATCCATTCGACGATAACTCAACCTAAGAGATTTCGAGTCCTTCCCTAGTGGATCGACGTCGAGATCAAGTTCCAACGGCGGGCGGCCCGCTTGGGCGCCCCGCATGCGTTCCTATGTTTCAAGTTATTGTATTATGTCATATTGTATTCTCTAATGTTTAAACGTCTATCAGATTCAGAAGACGTTGCTCTTAGTTTATTTCAATCTATTTCGATATCGTGTGCTCATCTTACCTTACGCTTTATGTTGTCGAAATAACTCACGTTTTACGATAGAATATATCTTGCACTATGCTGTAAGTCGAATATATCTTGCTACGTTCGAGCATATCTTGCAGTTAACAGTGTTCGAATACATATTCTAGAAGGCATTTTATCGACAAATAGTATCGTGTTTTAGTCGATTTCTGGTTCTTCATTGACCTGCAGATAATAGTGACTGTTTTATTAGCAGCAGCCTTTACGCTTTTGTTTATTTTTAACATAGGTGCTACTAAACAGTTTACTATTTCTTTGAATGCAAGAAGAACAGCAGCAAGCAAGGATTCATCAGCATAATCGACGACAACACTGGCCCGCCCGTTTCAAATGTGGGCATGCAAAAAAGGTCACTGTTCATGATTGTAACTGAAAATATGTAACTGAGGAGATGCATTGTAACCGAGTTGGAATCAAATTAATAAAAAGGGTTGTGCTCCTGCTTCTAATTTGATTATATCTGTGTTATTTTATGCATCAAGCTATTTGGTTTACATTGCAATTAGTGTTTCTTTTATTTTCGATATCTCATGCTTTCAGGTTCTACTTCAAATGGGTATACACATAATAGATATAACAGAATGGATGCACAAATATAGAAAATCAACCATAGTAACTAAAGCTATATACTTGATCAAAGAAAGGCCCTCCAAAGTCCAAATTAGTTTCATGCATGTTCTTAGCCTTGGTCAAAGGGGTATAAATATAAAAACTAAAAATTAGATATGTCTATCAACACTCACATTTTATATTTAGAGCAAGAATTAGAAAAGGAAGATTCCTCTAAGAACCAAGAAAGTGATTCGAATGAAGAAATTAAGTATCAACCAATAGTTGAAATGGGCCAACCTTTAGTCTCTTTGACTGCAATGGTAGGGTTAGATCATCTCAATGCATTCCACTTTTGGGGGTTTATAAAGAAGGAAAATATTTTTTTGTTAGTGAATTCCATAAGTACTTTGAATATTTAGAAAAGAAGATATGCCAGGAATTTAGGCCTCCCTATAGATTCTTCTAAATGCTTTCCAATTCAAATCACATGACATCATTTTATCTAGTGTGAGGGTTTAGTGTATAATATTGATTTATTTATACAAAATTATACTTTAATAGATAAATTTTATGTAGTGGATGTAGGTGAAGTTGATGTTGTTCTTGGAGTATAATGATTATATTATTTAAGCATATATGTTGAGCAAGGTGCAGCAGGAGTATTGTCATTGTTGTCAACACAGTCAAATAGATCTATTGATGTAGTGGGCAGGAAGTTCAAAAGCCTTTCAGATGCAGAAGATAGAAGTTCAAAGGTTACTCAGAGTATGTACAGTGTTTTTTCAAGAAGACCAAAGTGGCCCATATGCTAAAAATCAAAAGAAAATCACAAGGAAGAAAACTGTCGCGATATCGCGACATGTTGAGCAAGAAAGAAAAACTGTCGCGATATCGCGACATGTTGAGAAGAAAGAAAAACTGTCGTGATATCGCGACATGTTGAGAAGAAAGCAAAACTATCACGATTTCATGACATGTTCGGAGAGAAAGCGCAAGCAAGCAAAACTATCACAATTTCATGACATGTTCGGAGAGAAAGCGCAAGCAAGCAAAACTGTCACGATTTCATGACATGTTCGGAGAGAAAGCGCAAGCAAGCAAAACTGTCATGATTTCGTGACATGTTCGGAGAGAAAGCGCAAGCAAGCAAAACTGTCATGATTTCGTGACATGTTCGGAGAGAAAGCACAAGCAAGCAAAACTGTCACGATTTCGCGACATGTTGGAAGAAAGAAAGGCAAGTAGAAAAAGTGTCATGATTTCGTGACATATTGCAAGAAAGATAGTACGGAAGAAAAAGTGTCACGATTTCGCGACATGTTGGAAGAGAGAAAGGCAAGTAGAAAAAGTGTCACGATTTCGTGACATATTGCAAGAGAGATAGTACGGAAGAAAAAGTGTCACGATTTCATGACATATTGGAAGAGAGAAAGGCAAGTAGAAAAAGTGTCACGATTTCACGACATATTGCAAGAAAGAGAGGCAAGAGAAAAAGTGTCACGATTTCATGACATATTGCAAGAGAGATTGTACAGAAGAAAAAGTGTCACGATTTCGTGACATATTGCAAGAGAAAGAGCAAAGGAAAGAAAGTGTCACGATATCGCGACATGTCGCATTTTCGTGACCCGAAGGCAAGAGAAAGAGCAAAGGAGAGAAAGTGTCGCGATATCACGACATGTCACGTTTTCGCGACCCGAAGGCAAGAGAAAAAGCAAAGGAGAGAAAGTGTCACGATATCGTGACATGTCGCATTTTCATGACTAAATAAGGAGAGAGAAAGTAAGAAGGTAGAAGTGTCGCGATATCACGACAAAAGTAAAGAGGAAGAGTACGGAGGCGAAAGTGTCACGATATCATGACATGTTATGTTTTCACGGGTACAAGCCAAGAAAAGAGGCAAGGAGTGAAAGTGTCACGATATCACGACATGTTGTGTTTTGGGTACAAGCCAAGAAAAGAAGCATGACATGAAAGTGTCACGATATCACAACATGCTGAGTTTTCATGGGTACAAGCCAAGAAGAGAAGCAAGGAGGCGAAAGTGTCGCGATATCGTGACATGTTGTATTTTCATGGTCCAAAGCAAGGAGAAAGAGAGAGAGAACAAAAGTGTCACGATATCACGACATGTTGTATTTTCGGGGACCAAAGCAAGGAGAAAGAGAGAGTAAGCAAAAGTGTCATGATTCATCTCATTTTTTACGATTGAGTTGAAGCCGACGAAGACCTATGACAGCCGACTAAGATTAGGGTTTGCAGCCGACTAAGATTAGGGTTTGCAATCGACTAAGATTAGGGTTTACAACCGACTAAGATTAGGGTTTTCATCATGAAAATTTTATTATAAAAGGAGGGTTATTTGGAGATTTGAAGGGTGAATGAATGCGTCGTCGAATATGTGTCGAAGTGTGAAATGTGGTCGTAAGAGCGTAGAAAGCGCGAAGCGGTGAGATGATGGTGAAGTATGCAAAGTGAGCAAAGAAGTCATGTCGAATTGTCCTAAGTGCATCTTGAGTGCAAGAGAAAGGAAGGAGCAGAGTGTGCAAAAGGGAGAAGACGATCGTGAAGTTGGATTGCAGCGAAGTAGAGTGTGCGAAGTGTTTGCACAGAAAGAGTGGAGTGCATAGAGAATGCAAAGGTGGAGAAGACCAGTTAGGGTCATGCAAAAGCAAAGGTATTTTATCATCAAACTTATAGATTCAAAATTGAAGTCCAGGTTGCAGCTTGGCATCAGGGGTTGGTGCTCCTTCCAGTAGGTGCTGGTAAATCAGGGGTTGGTGCTCCTTTCTATTGGTATAGATAAATCAGGGGTTGGTGCTCCTTCCAGTGGATGCTGGTAAACTGTTTGTAAAGTTGGTGCTTTGCAAAGGCTAGATTTGGATGGTAGTCCAAGCAGTCATTCTTGAGGAGTAGCCAAATTGGTGAACCTCATTAAAATCTTGTGTTGTGTGATATGTTCTTTTGTGATGCTTGCTTTATCTAGTTTTAAGGTTTCATTATTTCAGTTTTAAGAGCTATAAATTCCTATTTAAAGAACTACACTGATTCACCCCCCCCTCTCAGTGCCATTGTAAGACTAACAATTGGTATCAGAGCCAAGTTCCCTTCTAAGGCTAAATCAGTCAGGGTTGATCTTGGATTAGTACGCAATGGGTAAGAAGAATAGATCCTCCTCCAAAAGGGCATCTCAGTCAGTTTTAGTTCCTGTGGAAGAGAAAATTGAACCAAAAAATGGTGAAGGCTTCTCATCAAACAAAGCACCTTTGTTTGATGGAACTAATTACGTGGTCTAGAGAATCAGGATGCAGACATATCTTTGTGCTTTGGGATACGACATCTGGGATTCAGTAGACAATGAATACACAATACCCATCACTCCTCCAACCGATGTTGTCGGTAAGAATCTATTTGAGAATGACTCAAAAGCAAAGAATGCTATCAGGTGCGGATTAGTAGACAGTGAACTGGTAAAGATCATGAGTTGTAAAATGGTAAAAGAAATATGGGACAAACTGAGGAGTATTCATGAAGGAGACGATGAGATCAAGGAGGCTAAGTTGCAAACACATCAAGCTCAGTTCGAAGCTTTGAAGTTGAATAACGATAAGAACATAGAGGCATATATGCTGAGAATTAATGAAGTCCTAGAGGATGATTCTAAGAAAGAAATAGATGGAGGTCTTTTCATGACACTCGAAAAAGAAACAAAAAAAGAACAGGAATGTGATGAAGAAGAAATTGATGCAGAAATAAATTTGAAAGAGGAATTAATTGTAGCTCTGGATGAATTGAAGATAGAAAGAAAAAGGAATAAGGAAATCTCAAGAAAGCTTGAGGATGCAAATGAAATAATAACCAGTTTGAAAGTACAGGTAGAAGAATTCAAAAGGATTGAAGAAACTCTCAGGTCATAGTTCAATGAGAAAGAGATTGGTTGCTGCAAACAAGAGGAAGAGATTGTTTTATTGAAGAAACAACTAGAAGAGGCCAATACAAATCTCAAATTCGAGAAAAGCACAGAGTTGCTAGATAAAATGATAAGCCAACAAAGAAGCTCCACGGATAGGCGTGGTCTTGGATATGAAGCTGAACAACCTTCATCTTCCAACTCTGCAGAGAAGAAGAAGTTCACTATTGAAGGATCAAAGCAAGAAAAGCTTGAAGCTAAATTTTCAAAAGGAAGAAAATATCAAAGGAGATCTACAGCAAAGCAACCACAACAAAAGAGGTTCTATCACTCTCACTCTATTCATAATAATACTTTTAATGGCTATTGTTTCAGATGCAACCAGTATGGTCACAAGGCAATTTATTGTGGTTTGAATAATAAATCAAAGAGTTATGCTTGGTAGAAATACTTCTGCATTTTTGAGTGAACAATATGTACAATGTTTTCAATGTAATGGTCATGGGCACATAGCAAGGTTTTGTCCAAGCATTTTTGTATCTAATCTAAGGCAAAACAATAGATTTCATCAGACGCAAAGAACGCAACACAGACAGGGAATAAATCAGGTACATAAAAAGGAAAATAATCATTCATCAAGGATGCACAAGAGACAACCACACAAGAGAAATGTTCGAGTTCACAAAAAGGTGCAAAACAGGGATGCAGTTGAAAAATCCAAGCCCGAGTTCAAGAAAGTTTGGAGAAAGATAGAAGAAAGGAAATCATGTCTCCTTGGACTGAAGGAGACTACTCCGATATTGCACTAAGCAACTCCAGGTAGCACATCCTCAGGGGGAGCAATCTTGAAAGTTTCATTTTAATGCTCCTATGTATTTATTTGATTACCTGAGGATGAAAGGCAAGTAGTCAGGGAAGTTGTTGTATAGTTGTCAAAGTGTGTTTTCAGTTCATGTAGTTTGTGGAAGTGCCGTGAAGGGTGGTGATTAAATTGAGAGTTGTCATTATTGGTAGTATTGCTATATGTCATTATTGTACTGGTGATGGTTCTTACTGCCACTATCCAAAGTTAAGGATTATAACAGTTCAGATAATTTGGTTAGTGAAAGAATGTTGCCCTAGCCGCATATATGTGTTTCGATAAAAGCAGTGTGTATTTGAACTACACATTGACGTGAAGATTGTTAGATCTATTATGACGCTATGGTGAAAAATATTGAAGTCTGATCATTAACTCATGTTTAGCCCATCAAGATGAGCAACTTTGCTTTGTGAATCATACCTATCCGAGGTCCAGAAGTATGAGTTTGAGTAAGGTGCACTATAGTTGGCCGTAAAGTGTTTAACAAAATATTGTCTCCTGATTCGAATAGTTGAAAGTAAGGTGTGACCAGCGGTGACTATAGAAAACATAGACCAAGTTGAAAATATAAAAAGGGATTTGGTTGTGTTGTGGTACAGTGTTTGATGCTTGCACAGAGTTGGTAGTAAAATTGCAGTGTTGGTACAGTGTTGGACAAAAGTTGGTACAAGTGTGAGTCACTTGTCAATTTTGTTGACAGATGTGAAATCAACATTTTTGAATGGGAAGCTTGAAGAAGAGGTTTATATTGAGTAGCCAGATGGTTTCCAACTTGGTGATGATCCCAACTTGGTTTGTAAGTTGAAGATATATGGCTTGAAATAGGCACCCCGAGCATGATATGCAAGGCTAGACAACTATCTCACTCAACAAAGGTTTAAGAAAGGGTGCAAGTTGAGCAAGAATGACAAATCTCCACCTATTGATCAAATCATGTACAGATCTATGATTGGAAGCTTACTGTACTCGACAGCTATCAGACCAGATATTTTGTAGGCGATATGCATGGTAGCATGATTTCAGGCTAATCCCAAGGAGACTCATGTGACAACATTATGGTGGTTGATTTCTGAAATATCATTGAAGGGAAAATGATTGTTTGTGGTTTCCTTTTTCGAAAGTGGTTGGTTGAATGCATCAAGGTTTTCTGAATTGAGAGTTGTGTTTAAACCTTGTGTTATAAGCATAGTGGTTTAAGCCCATTGGTTGTGAAAGAACTTGAGTTAGAAAAGAACATGAGTATCATTGTTATGTGATATTTGTGGTTGAGCATTGTTGGAATTATTTGAGTTGGTTGATACATACTTGGACTAGGGTTGTGTGAGAGAGAGTTGTCCCTTGTGATGATTGGTTGAGTTGATTTGATTGAGCCTAGTCAAGTTATGTGTGAAGTGATTTTTAAAGTTCTATGAAGTGGATTTGATTTGAGATCGCCATTCATTGTTGAGTTCATTTTGAGTACTACTTGAGCATGATTGATTGAGCCTTTGAGAAGGCCTTTGGGAAATATTTGAGGACAATGTCGGGACAGATTTCTAGAGCAGATTTGGGCAAGTTCTTGGTGAGATTGCTAGAGAAGATTCGGACAAGTTCTTAGTGAGCTTGGTGGAGCAGATTTGGACAGGTTTTGTATGAGCTTGTTATTCAAGCATTGGACAAGTTCTATGTGAGCTTGTTAAGCAGGTCCTGTGTGAGCCTATTGAGCAGGTTCTTAGTGAGCCTATTGACTGAGCTTTGGAGGTGACAGAGTACAGAGGACAGAGTCTCAATGGATAGAAATATAGCAGCCAACACAGTTGAAGATAGATCTGAGTGAGGATTCTTCAAGTGAAGAAGAGGTCCACCAGTCAGTGCAGCAGAGAGACAGAGTCTTCTATAATATCACAAGGGTACTATGGAGTATGGGTTATGGTATCCAAAAGATGCAGATTGGGCAGGATGTGTAGATGATAGAAAGAGTACCAGTGGAGGTGCATTCTATCTTGGAGATAGATTGGTCACGTAGAACAGTAAGAAACAAGAGTCAGTTTCCTTATCCATAGCAGAGGCAGAATATATTGCAGTGACAGCGTGTTGTACGTAGGAGAAAGTTGCAGAAAGTGAGGTTAAGTTGGATTTTTATTCCAACAACAGATTGTGGAGTGGTCACGTTTCCCAAGAATTGACTAGCTACAGGGATCACATTCTCAGGGGGAGCATTTATATATTTGATTATCTTTTTGCTCATATTTGTAATTTTTGCTAACTGTCATAACGTGTGCCTGAGAATGTTGTGCATGGACTCAGGGGGAGTCTGCAGTAGCCCTTTGGTATTATTGTCAAAGGGGGAGAAGAGTTACAGGAAATTGCACATGTGTTGCCAACAATTCCAAAGGGGGAGATTGTTGAGCAAGGTGCAACAAGAGTATTGTCATTGTTGTCAACATAGTCAGATAGATCTATTGATGCAGTGGGTAGGAAGTTCAAAAGCCTTTCAGATGTAGAAGACAGAAGTTCAAAGGTTACTCAGAGTATGTACAGTGTTTTTTCAAGAAGACCAAAGTGGCCCATATGCTAAAAATCAAAAGAAAATCACAAGGAAGAAAACTATCGTGATATCGCGACATGTTGAGCAAGAAAGAAAAACTGTCGCGATATCGCGACATGTTGAGAAGAAAAAAAACTATCGTGATATCACGACATGTTGAGAAGAAAGAAAACTATCATGATTTCATGACATGTTCGGAGAGAAAGCCAAGAAAATTTCGATTTCATGACATGTTCGGAGAGAAAGCGCAAGCAAGAAAAATTGTCACGATTTCACGACATGTTCGGAGAGAAAGTGCAAGCAAGGAAAAATGTCATGATTTCATGACATGTTGGAAGAGAAAGCGCAAGCAAGAAAAAGTGTCATGATTTCATGACATGTTCGAAGAGAAAGTACAAGCAAGCAAAACTGTCATGATTTCATGACATGTTGGAAGAAAGAAAGGCAAGTAGAAAAAGTGTCACGATTTCATGACATATTGCAAGAAAGATAGTACGGAAGAAAAAGTGTCATGATTTCACGACATGTTGGAAGAGAGAAAGGCAAGTAGAAAAAGTGTCACGATTTCGTGACATATTGCAAGAGAGATAGTACGGAAGAAAAAGTGTCACGATTTCGTGACATATTGGAAGAGAGAAAGGCAAGTAGAAAAGTGTCACGATTTCATGACATATTGGAAGAGAGAAAGGAAAGAAAAGTGTCACGATTTCGTGACATATTGCAAGAGAGATTGTACGGAAGAAAAGTGTCGCGATTTCATGACATATTGCAAGAGAAAGAGCAAAGGAGAGAAGTGTCACGATATCATGACATGTCGCATTTTCATGACCCAAAGGCAAGAGAAAGAGCAAAGGAGAGAAAGTGTCATGATATCGTGACATGTCACGTTTTCGTGACCCGAAGGCAAGAGAAAGAGCAAAGGAGAGAAAGTGTCGCGATATCATGACATGTCACATTTTCATGACTAAATGAGGAGAGAGAAAGTAAGAAGGCAGAAGTGTCATGATATCACGACAAAAGTAAAGAGGAAGAGTACGAAGGCGAAAGTGTCACGATTTCGTGACATGTTGTGTTTTCACGGGTACAAGCCAAGAAAAGAGGCAAGGAGGTGAAAGTGTCACGATATCATGACATGTGTTTTCACGGGTACAAGCCAAGAAAAGAAGTACGATGGTGAAAGTGTCACGATATCGTGACATGCTAAGTTTTTATGGGTACAAGCCAAGAAGAGAAGCAAGGAGGCGAAAGTGTCACGATATCGTGACATGTTGTATTTTTGTGGTCCAAAGCAAGGAGAAAGAGAGAGAGAACAAAAGTGTCACGATATCGCGACATGTTGTATTTTCGGGGACCAAAGCAAGGAGAAAGAGAGAGTAAGCAAAAGTGTCATGATATCGCGACATGTTGCTTTTTCATGGTTGAGTTGAAGTCGACGAAGACCTATGATAGCCAAATAAGATTAGGGTTCATAGCCGACTAAGATTAGGGTTTGCAACCGACTAAGATTAGGGTTTACAACCGACTAAGATTAGGGTTTTCATCATGAAAATTTTATTATAAAAGGAGGGTTGTTTGGAGATTTTAAGGGTGAATGAATGCATCGTCGAATATGTGTCGAAGTGTGAAATGTGGTCGTAAGAGCACAGAAAGTGTAGAAGCGATGAGATGATGGTGAAGTGCGCAAAGTGAGCAAAGAAGTCATGTCGAATTGTCCTAAGTGCGTCTATGATTGCATAGAGAAAGTAGAAGGAGTAGAGTGTACAAAAGGGAGAAGATGATCATGAAGTTGGATTGCAATGAAGCAGAGTGTGCGAAGTGTTTGCACAGAAAGAGTGGAGTGCGTAGAGAACGCAAAGGTGGAGAAGACCAGTTAGGGTCATGCAAAAGCAAAGGTATTTTATCATCAAACTTATAGATTCAAAATTGAAGTCTAGGTTGCAGCTTGGCATCAGGGGTTGGTGCTCCTTCCAGTAGGTGTCTGGTAAATCAGGGGTTGGTGCTCCTTTCTATTGGTACAGATAAATCAGGGGTTGGTGCTCCTTCCAGTGGATGCTGGTAAATTGTTTGTAAAGTTGGTGCTTTGCAAAGGCTGGATTTGGATGGTAGTCCAAGCAGTCATTCTTGAGGAGTAGCCAAATTGGTGAACCTCGTTAAAATCTTGTGTTGTGTGATATGTTCTTTTGTGATGCTTGCTTTATCTGGTTTTAAGGTTTCATTATTTCAGTTTTAAGAGTTGTAAATTCATGTTTAAAGAACTACACTGATTCACCCCCCCTCTCAGTGCCATTGTAAGACTAACAATATATTCCACAAACCATCAAGAACGTTTCTTGAGTTTTTCAAAAATATGGACAATAATATAATTAAAATCTTACCAATAAAGAAAATTAATATAGTATATTGCAAGCACATGCCAAAATTTTTAAAAAATTCACCTTATATTTATGGCTAGGCTCTACAACATGGATGCTAATATATCTAATCAAGAGAATGACTCAACCATCTCCAAATTACTAGGACATAAAATAGTATTCCAGGATCTACCAAAGAAACTTCTCCCAAATCATTATCTTGAGCTTGTGATTTAATTAGATCCTTCTAAATGGCCTACGGTGGTCTGACCATACAAGTTTGGATATTTCCAAAAATTAAAAATTATGAAACTATTACAAGAATTATTAGATGCAAGGATTATCAATCTAAGTCAAATCCCATATGCAACACCTATAGTATTAATAAGGAAGAAGGATGGGTCTTATTATCTTTGTATATATTATAAAAAATTGAATAGGATTATCATCAAGAATAAGTTTCCCATGCATAGGATGGATGAATTTATAGATGAGTTTCATTGATTCACAATCACTTTAAATATTAACCTTAGATTAGTCTATTATCAAATACCAATTCAAGTAGAAGACTAGGAGAAAATAACATTAAGGACTCACCAAGGACATGTAGTCTATGCAATGCACCAACTATATTTCATGCACTAATTAATATAATCTTTAATAAGTACCTAAAAATCTTATTATTGTCTTGTTTGAAGATATTTAAGTCTACAACAAGCCACTTGAGGGACATTTAAGACATTTGGATACTATGCTTGATATTTTAGAAACCAAAAAAACAATTTGCCAAGCAATATAATTATGAATTCAACAAGAGATATCTAGAGCACTTGGGGTATATAATTTTAGTTGAAGGTGTTTTTGTTGATCCAATAAATATTAGAAAAATAAAGCAATGGTCAATACCTACTACATTGAAGAAACTAGATGGATTCTTAGGCCTAGTAGGATTATACAATATATTTTCATAGAACCTATCCACTATAGATTGATTCTTGATAGATTTAACTAAAAATAATTCTCTTACTTGGTCTAGTGAAAAATAATTAGCTTTTGATATGCTAAAGGAGGAACAAGTAGTTTAGGTACTAGAACAATGCTATCTTGGAAAGGGCATCCAATCGTCAATGAAAGTAGGAAGCTAAATGATAGGGAGAAATATTTATCTACATGCAACAAAGATATGTTGGCCATCATTTATGTTATAGTCAAATGACATCAATTATTGTTAGAAAATAGTCTCTTTATTAAGAAAAAACACGAGTCTAAAAAATAATTGTCATAGGGTACAGTCACAAAGGAGCAGTGAAAGTGGGTGGATGGATTACAAGCTTATGACTTTGAGATACTATAAAAAAATGTAAAGAGGAATGTAGTAGGTAATGCATTGCCTCATAGGGATGATATTTCAATAATAAATGATATATCCTTTAGCCATCCTACATGGTTAGAGAAGATTTTTATAGATTATGCTTGTGACCTTGGAATCATATAATTGTAAAAGGATATTTGTTATGGAAATAAGGGGTAAATTTAGAGTATTATAAATGGATAAATATTTTGCAAGGATCATATATTTTTCAATAAATATCAAGTATTTTGAAAATATCTCTTGAGCATGGTAATTCGATCCGTGAATTAGGCATGTGGGATTTATAAAAACTTACAAGAATATCTCATCCATTTTCTATTTGACTAGATTAAAGTTAGATATTTAGAGGTTTGATAGTGAATGTGATGTTTTCTATAGAGATAATATTAATAAAATACCATTCCTAGGTCTTCTCCAACCCCATTCAGTCCCCAACCAAAAGTGGGAGGTGATTTATATGGACTTCATCACTAGGTTACCTATATATACGAGTAAGTTTTTCATCTTTGTTATCATGGACTGCCTCACCAAATATGCTCACTTTGATCCATTAATAAACAAGTGTTCATAATATAGTATTTTAAAGCTATTTTTCAAGAATATATAGCTTACATGGATTTCAAAAATGCATAATTTGTAATAGAGATTCTATGTTTTTGAGCAATTTCTAGAAAAAACTATTTAGAGTAGTAGGATTGAATTTAATTTGAGTGCTACTTACCACCTCCAAATAGATGAAAAAAAATATTTCTGATAAGTTCTTGGATGGGTACCTTTGAATTTACATAGGAGAAATATAGAAGTGGATAAATGGTTACATCTTGCAAATTTTTGGTATAGTAGTGCAACTTTAATTAGACCCTTTAAATGGCCTATGGTGGTCTAACCATACAAGTATGGATATTTCCAAAAAAATAGAAATTGGTAAACTAGTGCAAGAACTACTAGAAGTAAGGATTATCAATCTAAGTCAAAGTGCATATGTAAAACCTATAGTATTGTCAAGGAAGAAGGATGGGTCTTATTATATTTATATATATTACAAACAACTAAATAGGATTACCATAAAGAATAAGTTTTCCATGAATAGTATTTATGACTTGCTAGATGAGTTTCATTGATCCACAATCATTTCAAAGATGAACCTTAGATTAGTCTATCATCAAAAACTAATTCAAGAAGATGATTAGGAGAAAATAAAATTAAGGACTCACTAGGGACATGTAGTCTATGCAATGCTTCAATTATATTTCATGTACTAATGGATATAATATTTGGTAAGTAACTAAAAATGTTTATTGTTGTATTCTTTGATGATATTTGAGTCTACAACAAGCCACTTGAGGGACATTTAGAACATTTTCATACTATGCTTGATATTTTAGCAAGAAAATATTTATTTTCCAAGCAATCTAAATGTGAATTCAACAAGCAATACCTAGAGTAATTGGGGTATATAATTTTAATTGAAGATGTTTTTTTTTATCCAATAAAGATTATGAAAATAAAGCAATGGCCAATACCTACTACATTGAATAAACTAGATGGATTCTTAGGCCTAGTAGGATTATATAATATATTTTTATAGAAATTCTCCACTATATATTCACCCTTAATAGATTTGACTAAAAATAATGCTTTTACTTGGTCTAGTGAAAAATAATTAACTTTTGATATGCTAGAGGAGGAACAATTAGTTTAGGCATTGGAGCAGTTTTATCTTGAAAATGATATCCAATCAACAATGAGAGTAGGAAGCTAAATGATAGGGGGATTATTTATCTACATTCAATAAAGATAAGTTGGTTATCATTTATGTTATAGTCAAATGATATCAATTATTGTTCAAAAATAGTCTCTTTATTAAGACAAACCACATGAGTCTAAAAAAATTAATTGTTATAACGTACACTCACAAAGGAGTAGCAAAAGTGCATAAATGGATTACAAGCCTATGAATTTGAGATATTGTACAAAAATTAAAATATGAATATAGTAGTTAATGCATTACCTCATAGGGATGATATTCCAATAATAAATGTTATGTTTGTTAGCCATATTGCATGGTTTGATGAGCTTTTTATAGATTTTGCTAATGACCTTGGAATTATACAATTGTAAAAGGATATTTATGATGGGAAGAAGAAGTAAATTTGGAGTATCAAAAATCTATCAATATTTTGCAAGGATCATATATTTTTCATGAAAAATTCAAATATTTTGAAAAGAGCTCTTGATCGTGGTAATTTCACTCCATCAATAGGGCATGTGGAATTTATAAAAACTTACAAGAACATCTCATCAATTTTTTTATTTGACTAGATTAAAGTTAAAAATTTAGAGGTTTGTTAGTGAATGTCATGTTTGCTAAAGAGATAATATTGATACAATCCCATCCCCAAGTTTTCTCCAACCTCATTCAGTACCCAACCAAAATTGGAAGGTGGTATCTATAGACTTCATCACTAAGTTGGCTATATATAAAAGTAAGTTTTGCATCTTTGTTATTATGGAGTACTTAACCAAATATGCTCTCTTTGTTCCATTGACAAGCAAGTTTTCATCATCGATTATTGTAGGGCTATTTTTCAAGCATATATATATATATATATAGGTTACATGGACTTCCAAAATGCATAATTTGTAACAGAGATCTTATGTTTTTGAGAAATTTATAGCAAGAACTATTTATATTAGGACTTATTTTTAATTTGAGTACTACTTACCACATCCAAATAGATGCAAAAAAAGGTTGTCAATAAGGTTTTCAATAAGTGCTTGGATGTGTACTTTGAATGTACATAGGAGAAATATAGGAGAAGTGGATAAATGCTTACATCTTGCAAAATTAGGATTAACTAGTCTAGGGGTATGGTGTAATACTAGGATATATATTTAGTGTAGGGTTTTATCACATTTTGTGTGTGGCTAATGTTTCCTCCATACATGTTATATATTGGAGAGATATTCTTATTTGGGTAAAATGTACTATTGTATAAATTTTATAAATGAATGAAGACCAATTACATGTTTATTTACCATTGAGTGGAATTATAGGTGCTATTCATACGAGAATGCAAGTGGCCCCATTTTAAAGATAAACTTTGTACTTCTATTTTCTTTGAGTATTCTTATTTCATTTTCGTCAAGTAGCATAGCATAATGTATTACTATTAATGTGAAGTAAAGTATTTTATAACATTCACAAGGCTAGAGACCTTATGAAATGATGTGGTTATTCAAGTATTTATCAACCCATACAAACGTGATGTTAGTATTTGATTTGTTGCTAGTAAGAAAGTCTTTTTAAATTAAAATTTAGTATATATGGAGCATTTTAAAAATTGTGAGATATGTAATAGATAATATTGATTTTATAGGTAAATTAAAAAATGAAAAACACAAATTATTGTTAATAAATTAATGATAGATTAAAAAAAATGTACACATGTAATTCAATATATTTATATTTATATATTGATAATTTAATTTTAATTTTAATTTTATTAAATTATAGTAATCATTTATTTTAAAATATGTTCTTCAACCATTTTATAGTGTTTTACATAAATTCAATTTCACATAGTTGTAAATTAATTTTATTTATGATATAATATATTATATGTATGACCAAATAGCATTAGCTCAACTAGTTATATTCCTCAACTTTCAAGGAGGTCCAAGTTCAAATCTAGCCAAGTCATACATGTATAATTGCTAAATTGTTGTAATACCACTATGTGATCATGATGTAATATAAATGGAGCCAATTTTAATTCTATATAACCCATATAACTTATATATATATATATATATATATATATATATATATATATATATATATATAATTACTTTTTTTTTTATGTTATTTGATGAAATTCTATATTATTGTTAAGATAAAGATTTCTTAAGACTGTTGATATTTGATTTATTACTATTAATGAAAGTTTTGTAAGTGCTAATGATTTTCATGCACTTGAGTTCAATTAGAAATAAATTCTTATTACTAGGAGAAGGAATTTTATCTAGAGATTCAGAATTTAGTGGAAGTAAACCAAAAAAAATTATAATTATAATTTCATATATGCACCTTATATATATTGCTAATGCATGTTTCGTCTTAATTTGGTAGAAGCCACAAAAGATCATTTTGATATTTGATTTATGGTTTACATATTTGGATTATTGTATAATGCAATATTTACCTGCCAAGTTTATATGGTCAAAAAAAATTGTTAATAAAAAATTAATTTTGGGTATATCGCAATGTGTAATAGATGGATACAAGGGAAGCCAAACTAAAAAATTGTTTTATAATTACCAAAAAAAAAAAAAAATAATGCTATTGAAATTTATAAAATAAAAATATATCAAATCAAGCATATTGTCCATAGTTGAAGCAATGCACCATAATAGAAAAAACCAAAGAAAAAATATTTGACTCTCTTTTTGTTGGGCATACTATGGATATTCAAAATATATGGATTAATATAGTTAAATTTTATATTTATTTTAAACACCAACCTAGTATAGAAAGGTATGTGAAGGTGTTCAAATAATTATATCTAATTATAGATTTTAAAAGTTTTAAAAGTGATTCATCATTTTTAAAGAGTATATTATTTATTATATTTGATAAAAAAATTAATACTTTAATGAAAAATGAGAGTTGTCAGGGATACATTACAATTTAATTATTATTTTGTAAGATTGTTTAGCGTATATATTTCTTCTTTAAACATTTTATTTTTGTTTAACATCTTTAAATGTTAAATGAGTTTATGAATTAAAAGCATTTACTTGTTTTTTTATATCAACTGAGCTCTTCATTTAGTACAAAAGCAATATTTACCAAAACAAAATCTTTTTTATAGAGAAATTTTATTCAAAACAAATATTTAATTTCCATGTCCACATGTTAATTTTTTTTTTAGGAAAGCAAATGGATAATTGCTAAGTAGAAATGTGAATTTTTGGAAATACATACGTAGAAGAATTTATGGTAATTTTTTGAAGTTATAAGCTTTAAAATTAAAAAAATTGTTTGATAAAAAAATTAATAAAAACTTTGTGGAGGAAGATTATGGTTTAGAATATTGATAAAATAATAGTACTTTATAAACGCAATATTTATATCTTATACTTTTTTTTTTACATTTACAACATGTCTAAATCATAATTTAATTATAAAAATACATTTTATTTTGGACGTCTTATTAAAAAATATTATAAATAATATTATAAATCATATCATTGTAAAGACATATATATAATCATGTAAATACTAATACTTAATAACAATATCCATTCTAAGTATTTTTTGAAGGCATCAAAGTTCAAACCCTAGTGTAAGGAATGAAAAAACATAGTATATATCCCCACACACACACGTATATATGTATCTATGTATATAGAATTCAAACTCTAGTGAGAAAAAACAAAGCAATTATTTGAAGCCGGTGGTGGAGTTCAAACCCTAATGCATGGAAGATAAAACATAAGAATTTTTTAAACAAATGGCTGATTTTATAAAGAAGGTAGGGAAGATAAAACCTTGGTGCAAGGAGGTAGGAAAAACATTTATTTTGAGGTATGCAATAGATTTTATAATACATGTGAGGAGAGGGGAATGACACCAAAGGTAGAAGTGGGATCTATTACATTCAAATCTAAAGGATATAATAACTTCATAGATCTGGCCAATTAGATAAGCAAAAAACTATGTAAGTTAGGATTTTGTGATGGAGAAAGATTGTAGGGCCTTGGAAGGGTTTGTTGGGTTGCAATGCACAAAGGTCAAGAATTCAAATTAAGCCATCTGTTGGATAAACTTTAGAATATCTAGGTGCTATAGATGTATTAAAACTTCACGGTACTTGTTGTTTGGGTGGTGATAATCTGTGCAAGTTAGGATTTCATGGAAATATGAATGAATAATAACACCAGGAATTCACAGGCCCTAAAGCATAAACTAGGGCTTTCTCATGAATGAACTATAGAAAAATAGTCTATGTGAGAAAAGGACCTTCAATAGTTTGCAAGAGAATCAAACAAATTGAAATATATTAAAATTACTACACTTTTGCTTGAAAAATGGTATAAGATGTTACCTTAAGGTGTTTATGGATGTTAGACATGCCTAGGGTTTCAAATTTAGCAATAAAAAAGGGATCAAAGGGATACAAAGAGAACAAGAAGAAGGATGGGTCACTGCTACAACTACCATCATGCCTATCAAATCCATCACACAATATTTGGTTATAGATTTTATCACCAACAAGAGATAACAACTCAATAGAGGGTTTGAAGGAGGTATTTACAGAATATTTATTGGTAATTTTGATATAAAATAGAGCAACGGTTGATGAGGAGGAATTTGAGAAGAACAAACTAGGGCTATGGCTATTGAGGATGGAGTCATTATCACATGGAATATATCTTAAACCTAAGTATGTAAATACATAGACTAGGAGAATAAATATTAGAGTTTTCTTTGACAAGACAACCACCATCGTGAGTGAAGTAGAGGGTAACAAAGACACTGGTACTTTATCTATAAAGTCTAGGTCTACAAACGCAAATTCTAATGGCGAGTCCCCCAACCTTTGAGGCTCTAAGAAGAATGCAGGATTTTAAGAGGGAAAGAAGATTTAAGGGTTTTTTGGAACAAGGTCATGAAGAAGCAGTGGACTATTTGATAGATCCTCATGAGGAGGTATACATCTTTGATAGTGAAATTAAGTACAAAAAAAGGAAGTCTCCTTTCAAAGATTCTAGGAATGGCTTGATCTAGTGTTAAGTTTATAGGAGGATATGAAAATATTGGACTATGGCTATGGAATGGATGGAAGTCCTAGGGTATGTGCCTAGTTTTTATATTTTCTAAGAGAGTGGTTGTCATTTAGTTCAATACTAAGGAAAAAAGAACAAATATTTTGTCAAAGAAATGGCTTTGGGGGGAAGTTTTGTTAATTCTCAAACTATGGGACTCTTAATTCTATCCTAGGACCACTCAAATATATACTCACCCTCTATGGGTAAATTTACCAAGGTTGTCATTAGAAATTTGGTCTAGAGATGTTTTCCAATAAATAGGCAACTATATTGTTTCTTTCTTAGAGGTGGATGAGAGGTATTAGTCCTCATGCTTGAGGATAATGGTTAGGATTATTATTGATATAGACTAGAGAGACAAATTGGTGGGGAAATTTGTGTTAAAGTAGAACAAAGGGATGCATGTACAAACCCTCGATTATATAGGTGTACCTTTTAGGTTTGTATATTTTTATAATTATGGGCATATTGTAAGGGATTGTTTTCTTATTTTTCAATGAAGGTATGACATTGTAAGAAAGATAGAGAATTCTTTAATGGTGAGAATGAGATGCAATTTTATCTTTAGGCATATAACTAATAGACTGATTATATTAGTGAATCAATGCATACGGAACATGAAGTAGAGGAATAAAGTGAACAAAAAAGAGATGCAAAGAAGGTGGAGATAGCATTTTGTGCTAGATCAAGTGATGGATTCAAAAAAATCTTAAATTAAAGTAAGGCTAGGATTCTCATAGCAAAATTTGTATGTCATGCTCTTGGACCCAAATATAATATTTCAAAGTGAAACTATTGCCAAATATTATATCTCTTATGCGATTACAAGTAATTATATTTTTAGTCCTTCAACTAAACAATCATCATATTTACTAGTCTATGAAACAAAGTCTTCCCTAGAATAAGGTAAGGGTGCAGCTGAGGAGAAAATGAGGACCTTAGAATTATTATTCCTTGAAGGAAGTAGATATAGACCTTGTTTTATACTGATAAGTTTATTAGTAATGCTTAATAGGTAAATAAGTTATAATTTGTTTACCCACTATTTTTTCTATGGTTATAAAGGTTATGTATCCATATAAATACATAGGGGAGATCTTAATAAAGACATGGGGGAAGGAAGTCTTGTTGGTAGGAGGGGTAAAAGATATTTTACTTCATTAACTAAGAATAGAAGCCTTTGTGAAGTTCAAAAAGAAACGCAATCATCCTTAAAGGGGATCCTTAGATAAGGGATGATCCTGGATACAATAAATCAATGAAAGTACTCTCCTTTATTATTCAAGGAATGGAAAAATCAACAAAAAAAAATTCTCTATGTAGGTTGGTACGAATTCATAATCCATATATTTTTCTAATTTAAGAGACAAAATGGTTAGCTATGAAAGTGATGGAATATCTCAGTAAATTGCTTCAAGGATACAATTTTTTATCCCTTAATGTTGTAGGGACCATGAGAAGAGTGGCAATAGGGTGGAAGCCAAATCAATTTAAGCTAATAAAATTTGCATACTCAAGAGTAGGGACTAAATTATTTTTAGTGGAACTCAAGGAAATAGTGATAGTGGTGAAAATGTATGGCTCCCATAATGATATGATGTAGTATTGGGATAACCTTATGGATCAATATTTTTTAGAAGTTGATCATTTATTTTTAGGTGATTTAAACCTAACTCTTTATAGGAGTAAAGTGTGGGGTATTGTTGCTACAACTAATCCACTAGCTAATTACTTCATCAGTTTAAAATTTGAATCCAAGTTGCTGGTAGACTTGGTGCCTATGAAATCTATCCCAACATATAGAAACATGAGGATAGGAGTTAAAAGAATTTCTAAAAGACCAGAAAAGTTATTAGTAGTAGAGATTTTGGAAAATGACACTTAAATATTGAAGTCTTGGGTTTAATTTAGAGGAGACTATGATCACTAGCCCATCATGCTTTTGATAACAAAGAGGAGAAAATCATATTTTCCTTTTAAATTAAATTTTAATTGGCTAAAATATGATAGCTTTGCAACTCTATTCAAATAAGAATGGGTGAATTTTAATCCTAGTCTAAGTGAATCTACTAGTATTCATTTTGTAGAAAATTTAAAAAGGAGTAGGGCAGTAGTGGTTTAATGGGTCTATAAAAAGAAACTAATGGATGAGCAAAAACTAAGGGATATTGAGGAGCTTTTTGTAGTGTTTAGCAAATGAATTTAAAAAATTATTGGGTGAGGAAATAAGGCTTAAGTATAAAAGTTCAGAACAAGAGAAAATAATATTGTTGGTCGAACGAAGGATAATGTAGGCTTAAAATTAGATCAATATAGATTACAAATGGGGATTAGAACACTAAATATTTTCATAGCTTCGTAAATCATAGAAAACAACAAAATATAATTTGGAAGCTACAAGGACAATATGGAAGTAAAATCTCTTCCTTTAAAGGAATAGTAGACATGGGAGTAAGATTTTTTTGTCAATTATATATGAATCCTTGTCAAGTTTATATAATCAAAATAAATTATTTCTTTCCTATATTTATAGATAATAAAACCAATGGTGAGTTGATTAAGAAAGTCTCGAAGGAGGAGCTCAAATTTGTTTTAACCTCCTTCCATAAAGATAAGAGTCCATGATATTTTGAATTGTGAAATTATTTCTTGGGATATTTGACCTTTTGGAGTCCGGCCTACTTTATTGAGTAGTCTAGGCAAATAAGAATGGTAAATGCAATCTTCAACTCTACCATCATTACTATTATTCCAAAAAAATATAATATTTCTTCTTTCGATGATTTTAGGCATATTTATTTATGTAATTGTGTGTATTAAATCATACAAAAATTAATTGCATTAAGAATTAAAAGGTTCCTCTCTAATTCTATATCTATTAAGAAATTTAGTTTATTGCATGGTAGACAGATTCATGAAGCAATTGGTATTTATCAAGAAATTTTTCATGCCATAAAATCAAAGAAACTACCAATATTGGTGATGAACTTGAATCTCTCCAAGGCTTTTGATATATTTAATAATGATACTTACTCACATTGGGTTTTGTCTGTAGATTATGAATTGGATTATGGGATGTCTTTGTTCTATTTCTTTTGCAATTTTGGTTAATGGGTTAGCCTCTTAGTTATTCAAAGCTTCTTAAGGGATAAGACAATATTACCCCTTGTCACAACTATTATTTATTTTTGTAGCTAAGGGATTAATTAGGTGCATTTTAGAATCCAAGAGGGGAGGAGAAGTAAAGAGAAATAGAATAGATAGAACAATGGAAATCACCCATGTAATTTGTATAGATGATGTTTTCCTTTTCACAGATGGAACAATAAGATATACAAAAAAGTTAAAATAATATATAGATATTTTCTTCATAGCAACAAGTATGAATATTAATGAACCATAGTCAAGAATCTCTTTTAACCATATGGATGAGGATCATACCATATTAATAGGTCATATTTCCCCTTGAACAAATTTGATCTTCAAGAGGGGTTTAAATATCTAGGGTTCCTTTTGAAACCCAATGAATATAGACTAAAATTATTTTATAAATAAGGTGGAACAAAGAATAAATATATGGTGCAACAAATGGCTATCTTTGCAGGGAAAAATTTACTTTATTCAAGTATATGTTGGAGGCAATACCAATATATTTTCAATCTTTGGCTCATATACCAAAAGGAATTTTGGATAAAATAATATAGCTAAGCTATAGGTTTTTATGGACAAGGAAAAGATAAAATGAAGGTATTACCTTGGCTAAATGGAAATCCTTAACTAAGCCAAAGGAAAATGGAGGATGAGGACTTAAGAACATCTTCTTATTTAGCAAGACTCTAGCAGCCAAGTGTGTTAGGAAGATAATATCAAAGGAAGGCTTATGGAATAAGATTAAGCATAAAAATTATTTAGATACACTCATAGTTGAGGACTGGATAAGGGCCCAAATGAAGAAAACCCATAAAGTTTCAATCTATTGGAATGCAATAATTTAGACATTTTATATTATAGGTGATTGGATTGCCTATAAAATAGGATATATTTTAAGTATAATACTAGGCTTAGACCCTTTAATTGGTTGTGGTGATATTAATAGACTACCAAATAATGTAATTCAAACCCTAAGAGCTAAAAGGATTGGAAATCTCTCCAAAGAAACTAACCTAGAATCTTCTACAAACTGGAGTTAGGGATGGAAGGAAACAACAATGTTAGGACTTTAAGGCCCGGAGGCACACTAATAAAAATAATATGTGGGGTGACTTAAAGGTGGAATATAAATTTATGAGTGTAAACTGATCAATTATTCTAGACAAATTATGGAGCTACGTGGGAGTACACTCTAAATTTGGGATATAAAACTCTATGGGAATATAACGATGATGATTTAGCATGGTGGTGGAAGACACTCTATAAGCATAAAGCTACATTAAATACAAGACCATTCCTATGGTTTTCCATGAAAAATAAGGTTCTAACATGGAGGTATGATAGAATAATAATTGGAATGATCTAGGAAGATGCCATTTGTGTAATTCAAACAATGAAACATTTTATCATTTACTGGTATCTTGATCCTTTACTAGAAAGGTTTAGAGGGAATTTATTATGTAGTTAAAGCATCCTATAGAATAGCAATAATATTCCTTAGAGAGTTCTTAAAATATCGGTTTGAAAATAGGTCATACAAAGGTTTATAACTATCACATTATATGTGTCATGGGGAGTATGGTTATCTAGGAACACGAGAATGTTTTAGGATTAGGAGAAGAGTACTTGGTTGGTCTCCTATCAAATTGATTATTACATTATTTGGAACATGCCAATGTACCACCTTTGTACAATATTAGATTAGGTGTGTGTCTTATATTAGAGTGTGGGTTTATATTTCATGTAATGTAATAATGTGTAGGAAATGTACAAGTGTCTTGTAATTGTGTGAGCAAGTGTTGTGAGTATAAATGTGCACAATTATCCATTATGTAAGAGTGAACATGTATCCTTAGAATAGGAAAGTGAAGAGTTACAAACAAGAGTGAAGGTCAAGAGTGCACCATATGAGGAGTCACATACTATTATATATTTATGACTAAGCATTGTAATTGGTATTAAAAATGTATAGCTTATTGCATGCATTAGTAGACCTTTATTCTATATCATTTTTAGTATTTTCATGAGCATTTCTATGTGATTATTCTATGATTATTTCTAAGTTATTATTGTGTTATTCATATCTTGATTGAGTTCTTTATATTGCAAATTTATTTCAATATTTTGATTACTTTCTTGTAAGTTTTACATTAAGTGTTAGGTTGTAAAAGCTATCAGTGGTATCTGAACCACAATAAGTTTACTTGCATAGGGTTTCAAAAGTTGCAAACAGTTGAAGGATACTTTCAATGACTATGGATAAACCAGTAAAGAGATATTTTACCACTAGGTTTAAGAAAAACCAGTGAATATTAAGGATACATATTTTAGAGAACCAACTCAAGAAGAAAAGTTGATCATTATTAAAAAAAAATAGATAGATTGAGTTTACCTATTCCAAGAATATATTTATAATAGAAGGTAATATATGACATAGTTTCTGGTCTCAAAGATAGACCTTGAGATTGATAAGAGTTTGGAGACTCCATAAGAGAAGTCCCATAGAAGGTAAATTAAGGAGACTTGAAAAAGTCTCATTAAATATTAAATATAGAGAAGAAGACCTATTAGAAAAGGTCCTTGATAAATATTTATTGGTCCTTATAAATAAAAGAGATCATTAATAAAATATTGAAGGTAGCAAGAAGACTTCAAGATAGTAGAAATTCTTGAGGACAATCCTAGTTAAAGGACAACACATAGCACATAGAGGGCAACATATTAGAAGTCTATATTGGACAAAAAATTCATAGAATTTAAGACAGCAAAAAAAGGTAGCATTTAAAATCCACAAGGGCAACATTAAAGGAAAGAAATAATCTTAGATAACACAAAGCAACATTCATAGTATTACCACAAGCAAGTGAAGTGTCACAATAGAATCACAACAAGAAGTCTTGAAGCTAGATAAGGAAACATATTTAGTCAATAAAAATAATAAAATATAGAAGAACAATCTTGAATACAAGAAGAGATATTTAAGAGAGAAAGAAGACAAAGACAGAAGAATTCTAGCAAAGGTGTTTACATAAGGTTTGGAAAAACTATTATCATTCGACAACAAGCCCATACGATATAGACGAGACCAATTGAAGGAGGATCTAGTGAAGTTTAAGGTAGAATATTAGACAAGCAGGAAACACTTATCAGAAATATTGATGCTTAGAATTATATTGAACATATGGGAGCATAATTAAGGTTCAAAGGATCTATAAGAAGTAAATAACTCAGAGAATTGAAGATTAAAGATATATTTAAGAGTAGCTAGAGAACACTAGAAAATTCAAAGGTATAGTAAAGTATTTTAGAGGACAACATACTGTCAGTTTAATCTTGGAGAGCACCTTGCACCAGTAATCCATCGTATGAGTACCCTGCATAAGATTATCCTACACTTACACCTATAAGAAGGACAACAAAGGAAGACAACAAGGATATTTTGAAGTAGAAAGAGAACATGAGAGTAGAAAGACAACAATATTACTACATTGCTCATATGAATAAGTCATATAGAAGGAAAATAGATTAAACAAAGAGTAAGGTGGACACATAAGTTAATAATTTGAGTGTAGATTTGAGTCCAAAGTATTATTAAAAAATGTATGACAAGTACTATAGGAGCGTCATTGAAGCACCAAAGTAAAGCAACACTATTCAAAGGAATACAAGCAATCAAAGTACAAGGAGATATAAGGAGAAAAATTATGAAAAGAGGTAGTAGAATATATATAAAGTCTTGAATAGTAAATTCAATGTGAGCAAAGTGTTTTCTTAAAAGTGTTTGAGCACAAATTTTCAAAGGATATAATGTAGGATTTTGGAGTGCAAGTTTATAAGCATTTTGTACCTACATTAAAGTACAAAGCCTACACCTAAAAAGGGAAGTTAGCAATGTAGATAGATAAAGAGCATAAGAGAGTGCAAGAAGGGGGACAACAATAGGATAAAGGTATAGTCTCCATTAGAGCTACATTGAAGGCATCAAGAATACAAGCATCACCTAGCACCTAGAGTTGAATGTAATAAGGAAGGCACAACATAATTTTTTAGTACCATTAAAATAGCCCATTGTAGCTATAAAGGAGCACCTAAAAGTAGTGTATAACAATAAAATATAGGAGAATTTGAACATAGCACAATAACATTACCCATCACAGTCTGAAGAAGGGTATTTGAAAATCAGTTATTGTAGTTTAGAAGGAGCATTAAAATATCACCTATCATAGTACCAATGAGGAGCATTGGAACATAATTAGTCATAGTATAAAAGTAGCATTGAGACATTTTCCATTGGACTCAAGAAATGAGTGTTGAAGCCTTAGAGGAAGGTGAAAAAACAAAGATAAATTCCATGTGCTGGAGAAGCACACAAGGTTAGAAAATTTAATGTTGGTTGAAGTGCAAGGCTAAGAGTCACTTGGAAGAAGCCAAGCATTGGAAAGTATGACACCCATTGTAGCCAAGGTCAATGAAATGTCTCATTCATGTGCATCCAAAAAATTCAAACATTACAAGCATATGGAAAACCAATTGAATTTGCCATACATAGAGCCAAGGTGACATGTAGAACAATAGAAGGCGAAGAGTAGAAGCTTGAAATTCCCATTTAGAAGAATTCAAATAGAGGTCCATGCAAATATATTCCAACTAATTCTCACATGCTTGAGTCAGGAAGCACAACAAAAACATTATTGAACTTGCCAATGAAAAAGTTGTCATTCGAAGCAACACCTTTCAAGGAGGTAAAATTAGGGTTTATTGGATAAATTAAATTAATTTTTAATATCTAAAGTTTAGTGGAGTGATAAGGGCTTAATTTTTTATTTTTTGTTTTTAAAGGTTTTCTAAAGGTCATTTTGGAGTGATAAGTACACTATTAGAATATTAAGTTTTTTAATTGTTCTTATAAGTATTTTCTTGGATAAATAAGTTGCTAGTGAGAATATCTTTATTAAAGTTATTTTTTGAAAGCTTTATTTTATTTTTTTAATTTCAAAAGCCATATAATATCTGAAAATAATTCAATTATAGAGAGATAAGGAATTCTACTTCAAATTTAGGAATTTTGACTTTGCAAACATTCTTCTTCATTCATAAACTTAGGGAGACATAAGGTAAACTACATCAAAGTATATTCATGGATGAAATTGTCAAGAATGCATTTAATGAATATAGTGAAGACATGTTGCATGCACTCAAATTTTACTCACACAACTTAATAAATAACTTTGATGGAGAAAAAAATATTTGATGTTCTAAAAGATAAATTGACTTTATTTTTTAAAGAAGCAAAAGAAGAAAAATTTACAACTCTTATTAGTTATCTTCATGAAAAAAAATTTAGGTCATGGTGAGATTCTCAAAACACCATTATACTTACTTCAAAAGAATTTTTAATGATTTATATTTCATTAATTAGTTTTGAGCTTTTACAAGGTAAGATACAAGTTGAAATAAATGATATATATGATAGTCTCAAAGAAGAATCAATGAAAACTGTAGAAACCTAAATCTAGAAAAATAAATATTAATTAATTAATCATGAGTAATTAATACGTTTAATATAAATTAAATCTAATTAATATTAAATAAGTAATAATCACCTAAGTATTAATTAATTAATTAATTAAGTTCTTAGGTTGCACAATCACTCACCCCTCCCCATGGGCACATTAACCCTCATATTTCATTTTCCACATCATCCATGATACCGGTAGTTCCACCTCCCATCATCTGAATCAGTCATGCGCAAAGAAAATCCATATCCACAAGTGAACTCAAAGTCACTAGTAGTTGCACCTTCAAGCCACAAAAGAATATTTCGCATGTGCACCTAGTTAAAAAGATATGCACAATATGCACTTTCACTTAAACATGCATATTTAAATTAAATAAATATATTTAATTTAAATATAAAAATAAAATTAAACATGCACATCCACTTAACTACCCATGCACAATGGATGAATATTGCAAGATAAATATTATCCATGTGGAATCCCATAAATTGAATTCATGCAAGGAGAAGACTCTTAGTTACATTCACTTAACTGGTTGAGCCACCTTCTTATCTCTTCCCTACAGGAAGTCTATAAATTAAATCTCTCGAGCTTGTTGGAGCATGAGGATGGAATTTGCATCAAATTTTTGAAGATGCTTCAAACATACATAGTAGAAAAACTCTCAAGTTTTTATCATTCCACAATTCCCATCCCATGTAAACCCTTGATTGCACCATTTCATAGGCTTGGATCTACTCTCATATAGATTTTAGATACCATAGGTTGCAACCATCCCACCCCAAATGGTCTTGGTCTGTGGTCATCAAACCTTCATATCGTTAGCTCCTAGCTCATGCAAAATCCTCCTAATGTGGCATAGTGCAACCGTGATAGAAGTAACATTGTGAATATAGCATATCAACATCAATGATAGCAATAAGGACACATCAAGAAGGTAAAATGCAAGTCTAATTCAATTCCTTTTCTATGTCCTTGCTTTTATCACTTGCATTGGTTTTTATAATTATTTGAATTCGTTCCTCACTTCAATAGACTCGACATATATTATTGACCTATTGCATGTTCATTTGTTTGTATGTTTCTAGGTACAAACCAGAGTAGATGTAGAGCCAGACAATGATCTAAAGTCATTCAAGCATATATACCAAACTTTCAATAGTTACAACAGTCCACACAATGTGACTGTTCAACCCTAGATGGTTACCATCCAAAACTTTCTAACCCTAGACGGTCACTGTCCATGACCATATTACCCTAGATGGTTGTCATCTAGGTAGTAGCCTATCATAGATCCAATAGGCACAGACATGCACCTTGACATAGAAGCACCGTACATGGTCCCAGATGCATGCTACGAAGCGGTGGTCACCATAAACCCTCCTACATACTTGTAGCAACAAGATTATATTGCACCATCATTACTTGCATAAGGTAAATTAGTCCTTCATCTTTGTAAACCCCTATGCAGGAAAATGCTATAACAGAATAAATAAAGGGTAATATAAATACAATTGTACTGCTTTTATCTTACATTGCTTTTATAATGCATGCTTTTATAATATACAAGATGGCAATCATGATGGGACCTTTCCTCTTATTTTTATTTATGCAATAATATAAATTTACTACTTTTTTATGTTATATTTAAAATTTGGTTATCATATTTTACAAGTTTTTGATAATTACCATGTTTTGGGTTTTGTAGGTTGTAGAGATACGACACAAAAATAGGACCATCCAACCTTGGATGATCTCATATCACAATCGTCTACCCCTGGATGGTCTCAGATAGAAATCGTCTAACCTCAGACAATCACAATACACAATCAGCACCTACCTCTAGTCTTTGACACAACATAGGATTACAAGTAGGAAGTCAATTTCTTTTTGTTATGAGATAAATTTAGTCATAGTTGTAGTTAGATTTACTTAGAATTTTTATTTCTCTAGGTTAAGATAGCAATATATATTTTTTTGCTTTAGTAAATCATAACATACTAGGATAATTTCTTGTTTTCAAAATTATAGTTGCATCCACATGAAAGAATCAAATAAAATTATTCTAGAGTTACTTTTTAGTTATAATAGTTGCATTTTTTGTTATAATAGTTGCATTAAGCATTTAAAGTGAGATCATATATAAGGGATCCAAAAAAGACTAAAAAATATAAAAAGGAACTTTCACACACTACATGATTGTTGTAAACACCAACAAGTTAGATTTGATCAACAACTGTCAATCGAGACCAATGATAGTGGAATTCATCTCCATACATTAGCTTGAACCCTAGCAACCATAGAGGCCCCTACAAGTGGCTTTTTGGATTTCATCACTATAAAACCCCCTACTTCTAGGTGCATCCTGAAGTAGGACAAGTTTAGACACCCTTCATTCCCAAGGATTAATAATTTGTAAAATCATAGTTGTTGTTTATGCCCAAGCTCACATGAGGGTGAAGTGAAAGCCAATATGGGTCTGTATCAATTGTATCCATCCACATAGGAAGCTATTTTAGTTGTTTTTATACCAATATTCATCAAAAAAGTGGATATAAACACACCTGGTTAGTCTGCATTTCATCATCCCATCAGTAGTTTTAGGTTAAGTTACATCAAAACACAAAATACCCAAAAAAAATAAAAAACATTGCAAAATCTAAAAAAATAATAATAATAACAAAAACCAAAAATAGTTTCAACGATCTCACAAACACACCAAATCAAACATTGACACATTAAAATAAAGAAAATAAAAATAATTTGTTTACCTTTGCTTGTTTTTGTAGATAGATAAGAGAAGAGAAAAATACAAGAAGAGGTTCATAAAAAGTCATCACACCATAAAACCTTCACAACCACATCTCTTCTATTCCCCATATTATGGTCTAGACTCAAAGTTAGGCCTGAGCTCAAGCTACAACCCAAGCCACAATGGATCTATCTGGTTAAGCCTCCCACCCATCCACTACTCCTCTAACTCAATAGGAGGCAATTTTCCAACCACCCCTAGGTAGCTTTATCACCTACATGTAGTATCTCACCTCTCCCTTTCCTTGGATGTAGACCTCGAGCACCACATAAAGTCATGTCCCTACCACAAAACCTGAGACTACCAATTTGGAGGACCTCAGGTCCTCAAGCTGTGTCACCTTCATTGACGTAGAGATTGTGTTAGCACTTCAAGGTGGCCCCCTTGCCTTGCCATACTCATCGCATCCATCCCAACCACAACTAACCATTCCATATTGATCAGTCTCCCCCACACACAAATAATAGGTTTATACCCATGCAACCCATACAACTAACCTAAATCCTTAGTTTGGTATACTTGCAAAATTATTTCCACTTGGGGGACCTGATCCCCAAACCAATGTAGTCTCCATGTTCAAACTTGTAGATCCCAACCAGCATCCTTAGGCTCATGTTAATGCAGCATCTCATTTTCCTACATCCATTCAACCCACCTCATACCATCAGCCTCAACCAGTACCACCAAGGCCAAACCCCACGCCCCCATGTTTGTGCAAGATAACTTCTTTACATAATCTCCATCATGGTCAAATCGATTACCTACCATTTAGATATTGATGCCCTTGCAAGCATAGGATCCCTCCTATAGTTACTCCCATCTACCACTAAGCCAAATCTCATCCCTTAATGTATACTATGAAACCTCATTTGCTATCATCCAACCACTACCTGAGGCTAAGACCCTTGTCCAAAAATCCCCTCCACAACAAAACCAACCACCACCACAAAAAAAATACTATTAGCAACCACTATTATAGTAGTACTATCAATAACAACCACACCCACCTAAAATTCAACAACCAAAATAATAGTACTATAAATAACCACCGTTGTAGTAGTACTATCAATAACAACAACCACTCACATCCCAACAATACCAATAGTCTCCACAATATTAGTACTATCAGCAACAACCATTGTAGTAGTACTACCAACAAAAACAACCACACATAGCCCAAAAATAATAGTAGTTGTCCATTCAACACCAGCAACATCCTTTGTAGCAATAGCTTCCATTCACACACCATCAATAACAAACCACCCAACATCAATAGGTTGCTCAACAAAACTATCAACAAAAAACCTTGACACATTAATAGGTCATTCAACAATGACATCAACCACCACCCCTTCAACATCAACATCAAAAACAACAACAACCACCCATTCAGTATCAAAAACCCTTCAACCAATATTCACTATCCAACACATACACAAATCAATAATTCACTCAACAAAATCAATATCCACAATCAGGAGCTCAAGTTGGCATATCTAATGTAGTTCCACAAGCTACTTCAAATCCATTTCAATGGGTATCCAATCAAATATGCACTTTTCAAATGTAAGTTGTTGGTATGGGGTACCAAAATCCAACACGTAGGCAATTACAAAACTTCCCCATCCATCCATAAATGTCATCACCACCATATCCTCCTCTATCTGAAATGTCAAAGTTTGATAAATTGAAGAGGAAGGAGGATCTCCAAGAGAACATGAGTAATTTTATAAATGCATGATATCTTCTCAATGATATTGACACTCTCATGCTCTACACCTTCTTGTTGTCCCTTGGTGGAGGAGCTTTGGACTAGTATAACCATTTGCCTAGACATAGCCTCTATAACTTTGAGTAATTGGTAAACCTATTTTTGGAATGCTTCTCTCTAAATATCAAGAAGTGAACAACTTTGATAGACCTATATAATATTTGATATTTTTATGATGAGCATGTCTTAGACTATGGCACTAGATGGAGAGCCATGATAACGGATTTACCCTTTCCTCTCCCCATCATAGAGCTTACTCGAATGTTTACATGGAGTTGTTCCAAACTGATATTTCTTCTATTGCAACTCTAGTAATATTGCACACTTGAAGAAGCTCTGGCATAGGCCAATATAATTGAGGACATAAATATCCAAGAGGGAAATATAAAACTCAAGAAGAAAAAGTGGTTTAACAAAAACTCTAAAGGTACCTCCAACAACTAGTCCAAACCTAACTAGGTTAATCAGGTGGTATTGAGAAACCCAAGCAGTTCCACTCAACAACAGCATCAACCACCATATCAAAAATCCCCACAAGGTCAACAAACACCTCAACAACCCTCATATCAGGCCATACCACCTCTCGCATAGCTTCAAAATCAACCATAGCTATACAACCATAATAGACATCTTGATAGGCCCCCTCGCAATTACATGCCACTTTTGAAGCCTTATTCAACCATATTTCAGAGGCTTTATGAGACACAGGTAATCAATTTATTGAAAGTGAGACAAAAATATCTGAATAGGCCTAAACCTAGGTTTTACAAAAAATATCAATATTGTGTTTACCACAGGCAAAAGGGTCATGACATCAATTATTGTATCAAATTAAAAAATCTAGTTCAAGATCTTGTCGAGAAGGTAGCTATTACCATTGACAATCCTTTGGCCCCATAAATTCAAAAACTTAGCATCTACCAAGACCCTTTACCACAACAAAAACAACCACACACTACATCTTCAATTATCGCCAGACCACCCAAACAGGTGAACCATCTTAATAGCATGCCAAAACACCAAAAATTTATAGGAATGATACATATAGTTACTCAAAACCAACACTATCCTAAATAATCAACACAACTAAGTACTGCAACAAATACAACTTCATCTGCTACATTACCACCACCACCAATGTAGGCCATGTCGTACCTTCTAAGATATGTCATATCATTAACCAACTGCCTCACCCAAAGACTCAAAATGACATCAACCAAGATTTCGATTTATGAGCTCATCCAACAATTACCCCCATATCATGAGGTATTAATAGAACTTTTAAAATCCATTGAAGTCCAAATATAAGATCCCAATGCCTTCATAAATTTTATGGGCAACATTAGAATGTGCACAGAGTCGACCATTACCTTTTATAACCATGATATCAAAACCTTACCCATAGAGATATCGAATCCTCTTGCTAGATCCTCAAAATCCAACTTAAATCGCCCCAAGTTTTGAAATTTTGGTGTCCTGTGAGTCCCTACATTTTTGCTCCAGTATGTCTCCATTCGATAAATTTTTGGGTCCTTGAATATTTTCTGGGCCTGTCTTGCCTTTCGAAAGTGTCTTTGAAAGTTTCTGTGTTGCTGACGTTAGGTTATCGTTTTGGTATTTTGATGGCTACACAGACACAGACATAGAGAATGTAAAACACAGAAAATCAGTAATACAGAAAATCACTCCAGCTCTTAATGAACTTTCCCAAATATTACAATACTAGCCAACAGGCGTAGTCTTCTTGTTCTGAGGACCCCCCTTTCCTCCATGCACCACCTGCTTCTATAACCATGTCTCCGTCTCCCTCCAGGTCCCGATCCTCTAGGCCATTAATGACCCATTGCCCCAGAATACATCCTGCCTGACTGAATCTTTACATCTTTCCCTAACTGGCAACTGCCACCGGGTTAGTCACGGATACATGCATTGATGAGCCGTTTGACTTCTGGGCCTGGTATTCGAATGGCCGCCATGCTCAGCAAGCTTACCGGGAAAGAAATCATGCATTAATGGGGCCTAGACCGCCTCAAAAAACATCGTCTGGGAATGCAGGCTTTTTCGAATGGTGAACCAGCAGTACATCGCGATATAGCGACATGTCGCGATATCATGACATTTTCCTTCCTTGCAGCATTTCTTTCATTCGGGTCACGATATCGCGACATTTTATTTTCTTGCAGCATGTCTTTCCTTCGAGTCGTGATATCGCGACATTTTCCTTCCTTGTAGCATTTCTTTCTTTCGGGTCGCGATATCGCGACATGTCATGAAATCATGACATTTTATTTTCTTGCAGCATATATTTCCTTCGGGTCGTGATATCGCGGCATTTTCCTTCCTTACAGCATTTCTTTCTTTTTGGGTCATGATATCATGACATTTTCCTTCCTTGTTGTCTTCCTCTTCTATGGGTCGCGATGTCGTGACATGTCGCGATATCGCGACAGTTTTCTTTTCTACCTCCTGCTCATCTCTCGGGTCGCAAAATCGTGACATGTCACGATATCGCGACATCTTTGCTCTCTATCTTCTCTTCGCCTTTCGGGTCATGAAATCACGAGATGTCGCGAAATCGCGACATGTCACGAAATCGTGACAGTTTTGCCTTCTGTCTTCGTTCTCTGCTTTGGGTCGCGAAATCGCGACATGTCACGATATCGCGATAGTTTTGCCTTCTATCTTCATTCTCTGCTTGGGTCACGAAATCGTGACATGTCGCGATATCGCGATAGTTTTTGCCTTCTGTCTTCGTTCTCTACTTCGGGTCACGAAATCGCGACATGTCGCGATATCGTGACATGTCTTTGTTCTCTGCTTCGGGTCACGAAATCGTGATAGTTTTGCGGGGTCGCGAAATCATGACATGTCGCGATATCATGACAGTTTTCTTCCTTGCTTCTTTTTCTGCTTCTTTGGTCATGATTTCGTGACATGTCGTGAAATCGTGGCATTTTCTCCTCTGGCCCTTTCTGCATTCTTTTGGTCGTGATTTCGCGACATGTCGCGAAATTGTGACATTTTTTTTTTCACTCCTACACGTTGCTTCGTCCCTTGGTCGCGATATTGCGACATGTCACGATATCGCGACACTTTTCCTCCTTGCGCCTTCTTCCGTCTTCTGGTCGTGATTTCGTGACATGTCACGAAATCATGACACTTTTGGCTCCATGCCTTCTCTCTCCTTCCTGAGTCACGAAAATGCGACATGTCGCGATATCGCGACACCAAAGCTAACATAAAAAAAAAAATTGTTGATGCAAGATTGCTCTGCTGCCACCGGATGCTCCTGCATCAGACACCCGGGGTGGATTGAGAAGTGTCCTTCACTTCTGTGTTGTTGGAGGAAGACTCAAGCGGTCGACCTCTTCTTTTGACAACCAAGTTGCATCCTCGATAGGCCTATCCTTCCATTTGACCAGGTATTCAGAATACTGCATGTTCCTGGTACTTCTACCTACTCGAGTGTCTAGTATTTCCTCGATCTCGTCTGTTGCTGCAGTAGAAGTTGGAATATCCCACAAATCTGTTCTTGGTGTCTCACTATGACCTCCTTCATGGTATTCTACCAAGTCTAAAATATTAAAAATAGGTGAGATATTCAACTCGCTTGGCAGTTCTACTTCATAGGCATTTCTCGAATCTCTTTTACCTATGATCCTGCATGGTCCAAACCTCTTCATCTTCAGCTTGTTGTAGGTTTTGCTAGGAAACCTTTCCTTTCTCAAGTGAACCATGACCTCATCTCCCATGCGAAACTCCTTGAAACACCGCTTTTGATCGGCTTTGGCTTTGTACTGAGTACTCATCTTACTGATATGCTGCTTTACCTCTTCATGTAATCTCTTCATGTGCTCTACAAAATCTTCAGCCTCAACACTATTCTTTTCTCCCTTACCCATCGTTCTCAATTTAGAAGCATGCCTTGGGTTGTTCCCATACACAATCTGGAATGGGGATTTACCAGTACTTCTGTTGATGGAATTGTTGTAAGCAAATTCTGCCTGTGGCAAAATCAAATCCCATCCCTTGGGCTTATCTCCCACCAGGCATCTCAGGAGATTACCCAAACTTCTATTCACCACCTCTGTTTGCCCATCAGTCTACGGATGGTACGCAAAACTAAACTTCAAATCTGTTTTCAACTGCTTCCACAAAGTCTTCCAGAAATAACCCACAAATTTGGTATCTCTGTCAGATACTATACTCTTGGGTAGACCATGAAGGCATACCACCTCCTTGAAAAACAAGCCTGCAATATGAACTGCATCACTCATTTTTTGACATGGGATAAAATGAGCCATCTTCGAAAACCTGTCCACCACAACAAAAATGGAGTCACTCCCTCATTGTGTCCTTGGTAGGCCGAGAACAAAATCCATACTGATGTCCTCCCATGGCCTCTCTGGCACAGGTAATGGCTGATACAATCCTGTATTCTGTCTCATTCCCTTAGCCATCTGGCAGATTCTACAGCCCTGCACAAATTTAGTCACATCTTGCTGCAACTATGGCCAATGGTAGTTTTCACTAACAAGGGCAATGGTCTTATCTCGACCAAAATGTCCAGCTAGCCCTCCACTATGCTTCTCCTTTATCAGATTCTCCCTCATCGAACTCCGTGGAATGCATAATTGACCTCCTTTGAACAACATCCCATCTTGGATCAGGAAATCCAGCCACTTGGTCCTGTCCAAAGTAACAGGTGTCAAGCAAGCCTTCCAGGCTTCTGCAAAATTAGGATCTTCAGGGTACAAACCCTTCAGTTCATCAAATCCTACCACTTCCACCTTCATTTTCATCAACAAACACTGCCTTCTGCTTAAGGCATCTGCAACTCTGTTGGACTTTCCGCTCCTGTGCTTCAACACAAAGGTATAACTCTATAGAAACTCAACCCACTTCAGGTGCCTCTGGTTTAGCTTCCCTTGGCTATTAATATACTGTAAGGCCTGATGATCAGTAAATAGAACAAACTCTTTTGGCAACAAGTAATGTCGCCACTTCTTTAGAGCCTGCACTATAGCATAAAACTCTTGATCATAAACTAAATACTTCTTTCTGGCATCATTGAGTTTCTCACTAAAGTAAGCAACAGGTCTACCTTCTTGGCTCAAAACAGCTCCTATGGCACTACCACTAGCATCACAGTCTACCTGAAATACCTTATTAAAATCTGGAAGTGCCAAAACAGGTTGTTCTGTAACCTTCCTTTTCAACATATCGAAGCTCTTATCTGCTCCTAAAGTCCACTTAAATTCTTTCTTATTCCCTCTCATTGTTTCTGTAAGGGGTGCACAAATACTGCTGAAATTCCTAATGAATTTCTTGTAAAAACTTGCTAGACCATGAAATGATCTTACCTCAGTCATGCTTCTCGGAGTAGGCCATTCAATGATAGCTCTTACCTTTTCTGGGTCCATTTTTAGACCCCCAGCTGAGATGACAAATCCTAGGTACACTAACTCCTTCTTCACGAAATTGCATTTCTTTAGATTAATCAACAACTGCTCCTCCCGTAGCTTCTCAAAAACCCTTCTGATATGCATCAGATGCTCTTCCAGGGTTCTGCTAAATATTAGGATATCATCTAAATAGACAATAACAAATTTGCCTAAGAACTCTTTCAATACCTCATTCATCAACCGCATGAATGTGCTTGGTGCATTGGTCAGCCCAAATGGCATGACCAACCACTCATACAAACCTTCTCTGGTCTTGAAGGTTGTCTTCCACTCATCTCCTTCCTTGACACGAATCTGGTGATAACCACTCTTCAGGTCAATCTTGGTGAAGTACTTGGCTCCACTCAAATAGTCCATAATGTCATCCATCCTTGGTAATGGAAATTTGTACTTTATGGTGATCTTGTTAATGGCTCGAGAGTCTGTACACATTCTCCACTCTCCATATTTCTTTGGTGCTAGTATTGTAGGTACTGCACATGGACTCAAACTCTCCCGAATTAGTCCCTTCTCTAGCAGTTCTTGGACTTGTCTGTTTTGCTCTTCAGTTTTTGTAGGAGTCATTCTATGCACTGCCTTATTGGGTAAACTAGATCCTGGTACCAAATCTATGTGGTGACTGATCTTCCTCACTAGTGGTAAACCCTCAGGCACATTATCAGATATAATGTCTGGAAATTCTTTCAATAGTCCTAAGACTTCTATAGGGGTATCCTTGCATTCTTCCTTCCTAACTCTAGGAACCAATGCATAGCACATATGCTCATGCTTTAAACTATTCAAAAATTTTCCTCCTTCGACTAAACAAATTCTAGCACTGTTGCATACCTTTTCTTCCGCCTCTTTCAAGGGCTTCAGCTTATGGCGCACACCGATCAAAACTGCCATGGCCTTCCCAATAGCAAATGGCAAGCATCCATGGGCAGGATATCACATAGTACCTCATCACAGTAATTCCCAATATTGAACTTCATTGAACATTGCTCACTGACCAAAACTCTATGGTCCTTCTGCAACCACGCAATCCGGTATGGATGCGGGTGTTTTCTCCTTTGTAGCTGTAACTTGGCAACCATTTCTTCTGAAACCAAGTTATCAGTACTACCATTATCTATGATAATATTGCAGACCTTACCCAAACTTCTGCACCTAGTGCAGAACAGGCTCCTCCTCTGGTCTGATCCTTTCTCCTCATTTAACAGGGTCCTCCTGGTGACCATAACTTCTCCTCTCTCTGCCTCCTCAGAATGTTTTGATTCAGCATCTTCATCTGCTACAATGGCTCTAGCAAGACCCTCAGGTCTCTTATTCATCTTTTCACGGTGTTGTGGACACTCAAATGCTCGATGTCCTTCTTCACCACAGTGGAAACAAGTTCCACGAAATCCTCCTCTTCCAAATCCACGTCCAGATCTGCCCCTCCCTCTCGGATAACCATTGTTCTAGTTACGAGGTTGGTAGATGTTCTCATATTTCTGCTCTTGGGTATTACTGGTTTCACCAACCTTCTTTTGGTCCTTATATTTTTCTCCACTGGTCCTTCCACCAGTCCTTCCACCATGACCTCTTCCTCTTTGCTTGCTCTCAAACCTTCTGTTCAGTTTCTCTTCAACCTTCAGAGCAAACTGGTAAGCATCCTCTATGGTGGTCATCCTGACCAGGCTTAACTCTTCTTGAATACTTGCTCATAACCCATTAATATAATGGGCTACCTTCTCTTTGTTGGCCTCTGAATGGCCTATTCTGATTACAATCTTGTAAAACTCCTCTGTGTATTCTTTAACAGACTTGTTGGCCTGCTTCAAACCTTGCATTTTCTTCAGCAGGTCCATCTCATAGTCAGCTGGGATGAACTGCCTCTTTAACTTTTCCAGCATTCTATCCCACCTGGTTATTCTCTCCTTTCCTCTTCTATTTCTTTCCAACTGCACTCCTTTCCACCATATTTTGGCATGACCCTTCAGCTTGGTCTTAGCAAACTTGACCCTATTAGGATCTTCAACCTCTTCATACTCAAAGTATTCTTCCAAATCATTGATCCAGTCAATCAGTTCCTCTGGGTCAAGATTTCTAGAATACGTAGAAACCTCCATCTTTGGTTTCTTCCCAATCTGAGAGATGGCTCTGTATAACCTGGCTTGTGCAGGGTCTACAGCCTCTTCCTCTTCCTCAAACTGGTCCTCTTCTTCATCAACCTCATCTTCACTTCCTTCTTCCCCTCGGGGTTCAAGTCCTCTGCGTAGCTCCTCTTGCAGGGCCTGAACTTGCCTCTGCAAAGCTCTAAAATCTTTCACTGGCACCATGTTTCTTCCACCACCATGGTTTCTTCGTGGAGGCATCTTGCTTTCCTCTCTTCTCACAACCCTTCCACAGATCCTGGTGCAAGCTGCCTCACTTTCGACGATCTGCTCACACACTCAAGAACTCCTGCTCTGATACCACTTGATGGCTACACAAACACAGACATAAAGAATGTAAAACACAAAAAATTAGTAATACAAAAAATCACTCCCGCTCTTAATGAACTTTCCCAAATATTACAATACTAGCCAACAGGCGTAGTCTTCTTGTTTTGAGGACCCCCCTTTCCTCCATGCACCACCTGCTTCTATAACCATGTCTCCGTCTCCCTCCAGGTCCCGATCCTCTAGGCCATTAATGACCCATTGCCCCAGAATACATCCTGCCTGACTGAATCTTTACATCTTTCCCTAACTAGCAACTACCATCGGGTTAGTCGTGGATACATGCATTGATGAGCCGTCTGACTTTTGGGCCCAGTCTTCGAATGGCCGCCATGCTCAGCAAGCTTACCGGGCAAGAAATCATGCATTAATGGGGCCTAGACCGCCTCGGAAAACACCATCTGGGAATGCGGGCTTTTTCGAACGGTGAACCAGTAGTACGTCGCGATATAGCGACATGTCGCGATATCATGACATTTTCCTTCCTTGCAGCATTTCTTTCATTCGGGTCACGATATCGCGACATGTCGCGATATCGTGACATTTTATTTTCTTGCAGCATGTCTTTCCTTCGGGTCGCGATATCGCGACATGTCGTGATATCGTGACATTTTCCTTC
Source organism: Wollemia nobilis (assembly GCA_028583015.1). Taxonomy (NCBI): domain Eukaryota; kingdom Viridiplantae; phylum Streptophyta; class Pinopsida; order Araucariales; family Araucariaceae; genus Wollemia; species Wollemia nobilis. The sequence goes on from JAQPPZ010017033.1 coordinate 7,574,507, forward strand.
CTTGCAACATTTCTTTCTTTCGGGTCGTGATATCGCGACATTTTCTTTTCTTGCAGCATGTCTTTCCTTCGGGTCGCGATATCGCGACATGTTCCTTCCTTGCAGCATTCCTTTTTTCCCAGGTCGCGATATCGTGACATGTCGCGATATCGCGACATTTTCCTTCCTTACTGTCTTCCTCTTCTACGGGTCGCGATGTCATGACATGTCGCGATATCGCGATAGTTTTCTTTTTTGCCTCCTGCTCGTCTCTCGGGTCGCGAAATCATGACATGTCGCGATATCGCGACATCTTTGCTCTCTATCTTCTCTTCGCCTTTTGGGTCATGAAATCGTGACATGTCACGAAATCGCGAAAGTTTTGCCTTCTCTCTTCGTTCTCTGCTTCGGGTCGCGAAATCGCGACATGTGATATCGCGATAGTTTTGCCTTTTGTCTTCGTTCTTTGCTTTGGGTCGCAAAATCGTGACATGTCGCGATATCGTGACAGTTTTGCCTTTTGTCTTCGTTCTCTGCTTCGGGTCACGAAATCGCGACATGTCGCGATATCGTGACATGTCTTCGTTCTTTGCTTTGGGTCATGAAATCGCGACAATTTTGCGGGGTCACGAAATCGCGACATGTCGCGATATCGCAACAGTTTTCTTCCTTGCTTCTTTTTCTGCTTCTTTGGTCGCGATTTCGTGACATGTCACGAAATCGCGACATTTTCTCCTCTGCTCCTTTCTGCTTCTTTGGTCGTGATTTCACGACATGTCACGAAATCGCGACATTTTTTTTTCACTCCTACACGTTGCTTCGTCCCTTGGTCGCGATATTGCGACATGTCGCGATATCGCGACACTTTTCCTCCTTGCGCCTTCTTCCGTATTTTGGTCGCGATTTCATGACATGTCGCGAAATCGCGACACTTTTGGCTCCATGCCTTCTCTCTCCTTCCTGAGTCGCGAAAACGCGACATGTCGCGATATCGCGACACCAAAGCTAACAAAAAAAAAATTATTGATGCAAGATTGCTTTGCTGCTATCGGATGCTCCTGCATCATATTTTTTCATCATTTTTGGACCTTAATAAAGTTTAATTAATTCTTTTGACCCTAAAAGGTCTTACATATTTAATTGAATGTTTTCCATTTTTAATAAAGTTTAAGTGCTTATAATTTATGTATTTAATTAAATTTATTTAAATACTTAATTAAAATTTATATATAATAATGTTATATTATATTACATATTTTATATATATATAATTAAAAGGTTAAATTTTGAAAAAGTTAATTAAAATCAAATTTTTCTTAATTTTAGTTGATCCGCCAATTCCTAAGTGGAGTCGGCCAATTGGTCTTGCAAGATTTGTATAAAGCAAATTTAAGAAGAGGAAAAAAAATTCAAACCTAAATAAAATTAAAAAGTTAAAAAAAAATAAAAAATTTAAATTTAAATTTTTTTAAAAAATATCAGTCAATTGATCATTTCCAATGATCCAAAACTTCCTTCCGATCGACCATTGTTAAAGGAATTAAAAAAAATTAAATTAAATTAATTTTTTCAAAAATGGTCATTTACCATCGACCGACGAAAATATCCTTCTGTCGATGAGAATGGCCATGGGTCGATGGCCGATTCCCTTGTATTGTAAGGGGTATTATTCCCTTTAAAGGGTCACATGGGCCATTTCCATGGTGATCCACGTGAGTTTTATATATATTAAGCTTGTATAGTATATTAGGTATATATTATATAATATATATTATGTATTATAATTTACGTTATATAATATTTTTATATATTATATTATATATTACATGCTTTACATATTATTTTCTATTATATATAATATACGTATATGCAACAAAACATGCATTTAATAGATAATATAATAATTTTATTATTATTATTTATTAATGATAATAGTTTTATTATTATTATTTAATTTTTGAAATAAAAGATTAAAATTGGTTAAGGTTAGCCTTATAAAAAATGGAAAAATAATTAAAAATTGTGATGCATCTCATTTTTGCGGTTGAGTTTCAGTAGTCGAGAATTGATTTTTTGAAGTCATTTTTGGGTCGTTTTCAAGATGAATGGAGACGTTTTGATCAGTGAAGATCACTACCAAGTCATGAATGAGAACCATTCAATACAAGCAATATGGTGGATCAATTTCGGAGGCAGTTACAATTTTTATGGGCCATCACCCAGTTTTTAGTAAGAGTTGCAGTTAGGAGCCATTTTGAAATTTTTGCAATTACGAATCATCATGGACCCTTGAATGAAGACCAATATACAGGCTATATGAGAGGGTAGCTGCAATAGTTTTGATCATCAAGTTTGTGTAGTAATTCTACAAGGGGTATACTAGAGTGTTGTCTTTGTCAGTTGTATTTTTTTTGTGTCTTGTCTAGTCTCCTTGTTTTCTTCCCTATCACTGTGCATGTTTTATTGAGGAGGTGTCTAGTTTGTTGAGATCATTTCTAGTGACTGAGACCGAAAGCTAGGAGACTCTTTGTTACATCATTTGAAAGAAGAGTTACAATTCTTTGTTACATTATTTGAATGAAGAATTTGTTTGTACTTGCTTGGTGAGATCTAGTTACACTGACCAAATCCCATTGTAATGATTTGTTTATCAATGCTATCTTGTTTCGTCATTTTGGCAATATTATGTGCAGTTTTGCTTGTTGTCCTATTTTTGTGTTACATTATTTGAATGTATAAGTGGTATATTCTTTTTTGCAATGCTTAATCATATCTATTACATTATTTGAATGGATGTGATTGGATCAGTTTTATCTCCTTCCCCTTCTTTCTTCAACATCCTTTAATTTTGGCTATAATTTCCCAATGGATAAGGCACCGGTCTACAACTTGAAGCATTAGTTGGGAGTTACTTCAAGGCTTGGTCATTTTTAATGTTGTAGTTGTGTTTCATTTTTGCAAATATGGATGAGCATGAGCATATAAGGAATATTGTAAGCTCACCTCCAAGGTTTCCTTACCTTACTCGGTTTGTCTAAAGTCTTTGTGATAATATTTTCTTGAGTTAAAGAGGTGGATCCACCATAGTTCACAATGTTATTTATGAACCAGTGATTTTCCTATGGCGTGAAAACCTATATTTTAAGGACACAAAAAATCACCACAATAGTTTTTTGCACCGTTGTCAAGGATTAGAATTCTTGTTGTCGAGAGTTCTAATACCTGTGTATTTTATTTTATGATTTTTTTTTTTAATTTACATGGTGGAATCGGTAGCCACCACAAATCCAAGTAGGTTGTTCAACTTTTATGGCTGCCATAGTATTCTACGTTGTCCACCTCAGAATCCGCCACATAGATCTTCATGAAGTCCACCCCTATAACCGCCATGCTAAAATTATTTTAAACTTTTTATGCCATTGAAAGCACTAGGAAAGGGACAAGTGTTCAGTCTGACGAGGCTTGATATTTGAACCTTGTACCTCCATCCCCTTACGGGGTTTAGTGGAACCAATTGGTCTATACCTCAGACCTAACTAGATCGATGATCAAATTCAAAGCAACACTTCAGTCAAGGATCGATCAACTGAGCAAGGGTATTCTAACAATAAGTACAAGACCATATCACTAGCCACACTCAGCTAGCTTCTTTTATGTACTTTTACCTGCCAACTTAACACGAATAGTTTTTTATTCCATTTCTAGGGAATGATTCAGTAAAATTTTGAGTTTGTTTTTCTCATAGTCTTTCTTGGAGTGAAATTTGTGAGAGTTGAGTGAATATCAAGCTGAGCAATATTAGTCCAAGTATTTTTGAAGATCTTGCTCTTTCTTTGCACATTTGTGCTAGCAACTCTGAATGAACTCAAAATTTAAAAATAAAAGTAGGAGCTAGATCTGGTGTCTACAAGAAGAAGTAGAAAAGAAGTGCTTGTTGGAGTGCCAAATCCTAAGGTATTTTTCAAGTATCACAGAAAATATTCAATTCTAATTTTAGTTTCTAGCCCAAATCTTGGTTTTAATTAGTCGTCTATTGTAAACCAAGTACCTATAGTGAATCAACCTGTAGTGAGTATGGCATTTCCTAATGAAAATTAAAATATCAATATAAATCAAAATACCAATCAAAATGTCAATTATAATGCTAATGCTAATGTCAATCAATGGAGGACCAATAGATATAGAGCTTTTATTTTACCTATGAATCTAAATCCTCTCCCTAGTAAAGCTCATAAGTACTTGCCTAAGTTCCAAGGAAACAATGTTGTGACCGATGAAGATCATATTAGAGATTTTCTATATGACATGGATAGTCTTGAGGTGTATGATGAAGATGTTATCCTTAGATTGTTCTTTCAAACATTAGAAAAGGATGCTTGAGAATGGTTTAACAACCTTGGAGCTAGTACTATCCATAATTTTTAGGAGCTAGAGAACACTTTCCTTAGAAAATATGGAGAGAGGAAGAATGAACAGTCTTTGTCGATAGAGTTGACCACAATATAGAAGAAGGAAAATTAAATAGTGGACTATTTCAATAGGAGGTTCTTCAAGACCAAAAATAATATTCATGTAGAATTAAGGCAAAATGATCATCAATCAATTTATTTCTACGAAAATGCTTTTCCTAGAGATTTGAGTTATGAGCTAAGGTAGCAAGTAGAAGCCACCATTGATATATGCATAAAAAGAGCTATTGAAATAGATAGACATATGATTGATAGTGGTAAGATGAAAGCATACTCTCTAGAGCCCAATTAACCTGAAATAAAGCCTAATAAGGTTGAGTTCTTTGTCCCTATGAAAACAGATCAAAGATCCAATGAATAAAATAACTAATCAATTGAGTGAGATGTTTACTACTTTGAATAACAGGTTGGCTAGACTTGAAAAAGGGAAGGAAAATATTGCAAAAACTTCATAGGGAAATATTAGACAACAAGAAGACAACAAGCCTCCTTTTAGGAGGAATTTTAATAGAAACTGGAATAACAATGGAAATGAGAAAGGAAACAAGAATCAAAATGGAAATTAGAAAAATAAATAAGTAGAGAGATCTAAATTCTATTCTAAAATCCATGCCATAAAATAATATAGCATCAAATTATACCTTTTATTGATTTGCTTGTGATGCACCACATAACCCAGTCGATTTTGGCATTTATCTAAGTATGCATTCTAATTTTGATTTGAATGTTGAATATGAAGATGAAGATATTAGAATTAATTTATACTAGAATCAGGAGGATGATACAAGAGAAAAAAAATCTAAAAGGGATATAGAAATATGTACCAGTGATATTTATCAAAGAGCCTTAGTCTTTGGAGATCCATCAACCTCAAGTGAGCCTCCTAGTACCATATTTGATAGAATGAAGCAGTAGAAGAGGTTGAATCTTTAGAAAATATATATTCTATCAATATCAGGAATAGAATATTGGAAGACAAAGTTGATGAAGGGCCTGCACAAAAGGATAAATCTACTGGAGTTATTTAAAAAAAAAAGATAAATCATATGAAGCTATAAATGATTCCTGAAGAGCATGATGTAGAAGAAATTATCCAAAAGCATCAAAATAACATGGTTAATCAGAAAACTAAAAAAATAATTAATGATATGAAAGACCAGTTTGATTTGGGTATAGAGGTTGCCAAGCAAAATGTTAGCATCACTTTTGGGTAATTATTGACTATTCCAAAGTATCGGTATTAGGTATGTAAAGCCTTCAAATTAATTGAACAATCAAGAGGAAAGCCTCAAAAACCCATAGAAATTGTGAATAATGTAGTTAGATCCCCATATTTAGTTAAGCCATTTTACATCTCACTAAGGTATACATCAGGCTATGGATAGCAATATATTATTCATAATTACATGCTTGATAGTGGTGCTTCCATGAATGTAATGTCAAAACAAGTAGTTGATCAATTACGCTTGATTTTCCAGAAAGAGCACCCTCCTATTTTTGTCATGGATAATAAGAGAGTACCTTGTTTAGGCATTATAATTGGACTTCTTGTCCATCTTGAACAATATACTAAGAAAGTAGTGGTGATGGATGTTGTAGTTGTTGATTTGGACGATGAATTCCTAAAAACCCTACATTCAAGAAACAACAAGAAATATTAAAAGCAAAGGATACCTCTCTTGATGAGCCTTTTTGACAAATCTTGGATAAAGAATAGCATAAATTCAATAAAGTATGTAAAACTATCAATCTATGCAGGAAATGGGGAAATTGTAATAAATCATGTATAGAAACATGAATCTAGCTAAGAAACATCCTAATTAACCATTAGAAAACTTGAATTGCATGAAATAACAAAACTATGCTAAATTGACAAATGCAAGGAAATGGAAGCAAATCTACCTCTAAATCCTAGAATTAACCAGTCAAATATCCATTAAAAATATTAAAATATGCTATATTAAGCTACTTGCATAATTGGAAATGGAAAACTACTGCTAAAATGGAGGAAAGAGAGCATCAAACCCTAGCTGCGGGTCCTTAAATTAGCTAGCATTGTTAGTTGTAGCTAACAACCGTGACTAAGGTGAAAGTATCCTTTCTCTTGAAATTAGGGCCAAAAACTCTTAAATACTCCAAGGAATTGATGATCAAGGGTCGCCTGTGTCTTAGAACACAAAATTGGTGGTGTATTGGGTTGAATTCATGGTTGATTGGTGGAGAATGGTAAGCTTACTCCTCAAGATTTTGGAAGCTCCATTGATGCATGCACAGTTGTCATTGGTCAGTTGGATAGAACTTCGTTACTCCTCAAAGGAATATGAAATTGCTCTCCAATTTGATAGGGCTTCATTGTAATGCAATTGAACAATTCTTCAAGATTTAATATTTAAAATTGAAGTCTTAAGTAGACTCCCAAAATCCTTTCTCTAGCTTCATGGAGAAGCCAAGAACAATATTTTGACAGTTGGAGGAAGCTTCTAGATGCTTCCAAGCCTGAACCACTTCAAAAATGTTGTAATTTTTCTATTGAAACTGATTTGTTACAAGTCTCACCATGGGTCTCAAAACTGGCTAAAAACCCTAGCTATGGGTGAAACTAGTGGCTAATAATCCTAGCCATGAGTGACACCAGCGACTAAGGTGAGATAGGCCAAAATGCCCAAATTGAGTGGTTAGAACCACTACTTTTTCCTTGGAATCTATCCAAGATCATTCATATGGTATTCTAGCATGTCCCATATGAGTAGTCACCTTGACATGACATGTTTTAGGTGTCTACAGATGCCCCTTTTGAGATTTTTTGTGATATTGAACAATGTTGAGCAAAAATATACCTTCTAAAATGATGTCGTAGGTTGGATGATGATCATTAGTTTTATCAACATTAGATGCCCAAGTCCTGCAAAAGGGCACACATATTTGAATCATTGCCTTCGATGAGTTAAAGAACTTGATTCTGTAAAGATTAAGTCAAAATTCTAGCCTTAGCGGTAATTAGGAGACAAGCTTAAGTCTAATCCTAGCCTTAGCAAAAATTAGGAGATAAGCTTAAGTAAAATCCTAGCCTTTATGATAATTAGGAGATAAGCTTAAGTCCAATCCTAGCCTTAAATACAATTAGGAGATAAGCTTAAGTCAAATCCTAGCCTTGACGACAATTAGGATACTAGCTACCCAGTTTGCTTGAATTTGCTCTTGATATTTTGCTTATTTGCCCCAAGCAAGGAGGGTGCATGATTGTCTTTGACAATAATTCTTGAATGAATGCACTTTTGAAAAGATAAAGGGATCTATGATCAAGGGATCTTTTGTTGACTTTGATTATGATTATGATATTATGACTACCCCCTCAAGCAACAAGTCGATGATGGTAATGAAAATTAAATAAAGCAATGAGTCACTTGACCTCATGATTGACATAAACAATTAAAGACTTTAGCACTTTGATACTACTTGGCAAGGCCTAACTCAACCATGATTTCAACTGTGAATAGTAAATGTACACCTCTATCCCGTGGAGCAGTCTGACCACTATGGCCTTCTAGGGAATCAAGATGATAGCAATTCCAATTATGCTTGTGTCGAATCACTATGTTCGATGATCTACTGAATCATTGTGAATTTTGATTTATTTATTTTTTTTGTTTGAAACTCTTTATGATAAGCAAATATGTAAATTTATGACTTTAATGAAAAGACTAAATATTTAGACTTCTTTGGAGCTTTCGGGGATCGATACCGATAATGCCCCGGTTGATGCTTGCAAATGTTTTTATTTTAATTTTATATTATGGATGCAATGATGAATGTAATGCCTAGATAATGATATGATTATGCTATATGTATGCAATGTACGAATGACATGCACTAGATAGATGATAGATGTTCTATTATATTCCATGATCTATATGTATAGATGGACTATTTTGTATGCATATGGATGCAATGCTTATTGTTAAATGCATGTTTGATTTTGATTTAATTTTGTGCATCTAATTTATGATGTTATTTTTTTTTGGTAGATAAGATACTATAGCATTAATACCGGGTTTTACAGGTTGACCCAAAACCTTTTACAAAAATTAGCCCAGAGCTGTTGATGAACATATCCTTACTAAGGATCCTATATATGTAAAGTCTACATGTCGCCAAAGCCATTACATTCGGTAAGGCACATAGACTGTTATCAAAAATAAACTTCCCATACAACATTTTGGGTATACCCTGAGAAAACACACATGCATCATAATTACAAAAAATAAACAGACACGGATCCCTTCCTTGAGACAATGGAGAAACAAAAAGTTGTAGAGACACATAGTAGAGTATTGAAAAAAACTCCCACAAGCTTTGTATTGACAATTACTCTTAATAATTCTTTGGTAATTGCTTTCTTTCGTATATGACATGCTTTGGTACCACATACTATCTTGGACAATCAGCCTTGGAGAAGTGAACTTGCTGGCTAGATTTATGGCGGTGGCTATCTAGTGGTCCACGTGGCTTTGGTTCAAAGTCTTATATTGCCATTTCTTTCCTTCCCTGTGATTATCAACCAACCTCAAATTACTAAGATGACTAGGAGCCATGTTATCTGACATGTGACTATCCCCATTAGTCTTTGTGGTATTTCCAAGCAGCATCCACGAAGACTGACATCTCAGATAATTTTTATTGTGAGTCCAATTCAAAAAAGAGACGGGAATACTCCTAGCCTTTGAACTTACAGTGCCTTCCCTATTGGTAAATTTGACTATCATTCTTGGAATTCTTGTTGAATAAGATCCTCTACTTCACTCGGGACACCGTGTTCCCATTTGAAAATTCCGTCACCATCGACACCCAAATTGGCCAGCTTATCAGCAATTTTGTTAGCTTCCCAAAAGACATGTTGGGCTTTTTTGTCCTGTCTTCCCTAGAAAAGGATCCTAGCCTCTTCAAAAATTGTTTTAATCCTCCAAGGAGGTGTTTTCCAATTATTGAGGAGATTTATAACATGCATAGAGTCTCCTTCTACGATCAAATTGCCTTCTAAGTCTTGAGTCATTTGAAGGCCTCTCCACATAGCTCTAGCTTCAGCTTCGTTGTTCGTCCTTGTTCCAAAATATTCAAAAAATGCAAGCATCATATTCCCATTATGATCTCGTACAATACCACCAATGCCTGCTCTGCCAAGATTTTCCTTAGCTACTCCATAAAAATTAATCTTAAACCAACCCGTAGGAGGTGGAGACCACTTAACATTGGCTTTGGGGTTGACTACCCTAGGCACAGACTCATCTAACAAGGTTAAGCTTAAATATTGAGCAATCGTGGTCTCCTACAAATGAGGTTTATAGCTATCAAAAGGGATAAGGTTCACATTCTCGTTGGCAAAGGATAGGATCCTGGCAATGATAGTTTGATGATCATGGATAGACTCATTAAAGACTCTATAGTTCCTTTCTAACCACACTTGCCAAAGATAGTGATTGAGACAAATTTTCCACATGTATCTAAGTCTTTGGCTTGAAAAGGGGCAAGGCCACTGGATGAAAAAATCAAGTATGGTGGCTAGTTTAACCCATGAAATATTGAAGGCCTGAAAAACCCCACTTAGGACAGTCAAGGAAAAAGGGCACTCAAGGAAAATGTGATAAATGGTCTCCCAATTAGCCCTACATAGATAACAACGATTAGTGATACAAATACCTTTATGCATCATATTATCAATGGTTAGAATTATTCCTTGGATAACCACCATGAAAATACTATAATTTTTTGAATTAATATTTTTTATCCAAACTAAGTCCTTTTGGAGGACAAAATCCTCGTCATCAGGCAGAAGCTTGTAAGTTGATTTAACAGTGAACTGCCCATTTTTTGTAGGAGCCCAGGTTGTTGCGGGCCAAACAAGGTGAATGGTTTCCTATTTTTGTCACATGCCCGTGCATTTAATTATCAACCCGGGGAGCTTCAGTAAACTTGCGAAGAGTCGGAATTAGGTTACTACAATACCACTGGAGGTGAATCTGCTAATCCTACATTTGGGGGGTGTTCTTGAGATGGTTGTCAATCATTCCCGCACTCCTCAATAAATTACGTAAGAAGAACATAATTAAATCTACAGAAATAAATCATGTACATATTCCTGAAAATGAATCTACTGCAAATACTGGAACTAGCAAACCAATGAACATTCCTATGAAAGCAATAAACTAATTAACATAAATAAACAAGAAGGAAATGGGGAAGAAATACTGGCTTGGAGTGGGCCCAGGCTCCAGCAGCCTCTTCCCGATCGAACACGCGCTTTAGAACTTCTGTAACTGTAGTATATTTATCAACGCATTACAATGTAACTCTAAAATGGATCTTTATTAAATATCTCTATATCTCCACATATATTTTCTATATCCCTTTCAGAACGATCTGCGTGTGTTTATATAACACACCCGTAGAACTTCTGTTACAGAAGTGGTTACAATAGTCGATTCTTCCCAGACTAAATTAGAACAATCTGGCGAATGCAATCGATGTCTGGCATTCTGTTTTGATGGCGGCATGTTCATTCCGGTTCGTGCTTTGCCTGGCATCCGTAAGACATTTTGATATGTTGGTGCTATCTCCAATTTAGCTCTGCATGACGTAGAGCTAGAACTGCACCAGCCACTGCTGTCCACGTCCTTCGAGTCTGGTCAATGGGCAAAGAATCAGTGGCACCTTTCGACTGTAGGGAGGCGCTCGCATTCAGTTGGTGCCTTTCGACTGTAGGGAGGCGCTCATATTCAGTTGGCGCCTTTCGACTGTAGGGAGGCACTGATATTCAATTGGCACCTTTCGACTGCAGGGAGGTGCTAATATTCAGTTGGCACCTTTCGACTGCAGGGAGGCGCTCATATTTGGTTTGGCGCCTTCCGACTGTAGGGAGGCACTCATATTCAGTTGGCGCCTTTCGACTGCAGGGAGGCACTGATATTCAGTTGGCGCCTTTCGACTGTAGGGAGGCGCTTATTCCCTTGGCGCCTTTCGGTTGCAGGGAGGCGCCTATGTTCTCTACATTGACCCCCAATGAAATAAAGTGCCAGGTCCATCAAAAGGACCTCGACTATTCCAAATCTAACTAAATCAACTGCAATTCCACAAAACATACTAAAAGCACACAAATTAGATAACATGCATAATTATATCAAATATCTATATAATCATTTATAAAAGTACGCAATCCTTATTATACAACCGCATATTGATCAAAGAAATATGTACAAAATATGAGCATTTTTGGTGCTCATCATCCCCCCACGCCTAACATATGCCACGCCCTCGTGGCATCCAAACTGCAGGTAGCCCTCTGAATTTTCATCGTCGCCATCTCTTGGAGGATTCGGCTGCCCCTGCGGCCCGAGTCTGTCTTTTTGTGCCGGCATGTGAAGGTGTGGTTCGCCTTTGCCTATGGGAAACTACGGCTGTCAATTGTCCCCTTCTTGTTCTGGCCGCTACTGGTGGTGGTCTAGCCAGCATTGTTCCTGCCGATTGAAATGCAGCTTCGATAGCTTGCCAGAGGTCGGCGTCTGGAGGTTTGACCACTGCCAGAGGGATATCCGAGTTATCCTCTCTGGAAGGCACTACTTGGGCCTTGTATAATCCGGCCACTTCAGGGGTAAGCCCTGCATTCTCCTTTGCAATTGCAGCGGCCTCCAATTGTGGGCCATATACTCCCCACCGTTCCAAGTACCTCCTCATCATGGAAGGCCACCCTCGGGATGAACCATAGATGTCCCAAAACTGGTTGTCTTCTGTCGGATTGACGCAGATGCCAGAATCTCCTTTTACCCTCGAGGATGCCTTCCTGGCCTCCTTGGCTGCTTTCATTTCATTGCGTAGCTGCTCAAAATATTTTTGCCTTTCGACGAATGGCTGCATGTCCCATTCATCCTCCTCTGACTCGATGAAGGTCACTTTCGCCTTCTGTCGAGCCGTCCTGGGCCTCTTTGCCTTGGCCTCTGTAGAAAATGTGGCGGCTCGAACCGGGGTCTCTTCTTTCTCCTTTGGGGACTTCTCTTTACTCTGAAGGATCGGTTGTGCTACTATCTCCGGGGGTGATCCTTCATTCTCCTGTCTACCTGGTGTCGACCCCTCAGGCTCTTCTCCTTCTTCAGGCCTCGGGGAGGTCCTCCGTATCCTCTCGGTCTTATCTATCGCTCGGAGACCTTCGTCCTGCTCTGTGTCACTTAGGACAATGACAGGGGGCATCGTAGGACTTCTTTCATTTTCACCCCTAAAAATAGAGGAATCCTCCCCCGCCTCCGGCTGCTCTCGTCAGCGTCCGATCGAATCTCCCCCAAAGAGAATACTCGTTCGACGGATGTGGGAGAGTTCGTCGGCACTTCTTCTGCCCAATCAGTCTGAGTGGCCGCCTCCTGTCTTGCTGTTCCTCTGTCCTGGAGCATTTGATTTTCCTCCTACAATTGCCGGACCAGCTGCTCGAGCTGAGCGATTCGTCTATCCCTTTCCTCCAATTCCCTTTTATGCTGGTTCTGGCAATCTTCTAGAGTCTGCTGTGCCATCCAAAAATCGGTTTGCCATTCGAGTGCCTCCTCCAAGGCCGCATCGATCTGGTCGTTACTCTCAAAAGTTCCTTCATTCCATGGGCTCTGGTTCATTAATTCTTGGAGGGTTTGGGCAGCAATGTCTATCTCCGGGTCACTCTGTCCTTCCTCTATCGAGAGGAATCACCACAGACATTTCCTCCTAGGGATTGGTTTGTCCTCACCACCAGCGAGTGGCGCTCCTTCCTCCTCATACTCGGGCACTGGGGAATGCCCTCTGTCCTCTACGTCTTCGGGCACCGATGACTGCTCTGCCCTTCCTAGAAAATAGGGCGATGCCAATTGCCCGATGTTTGTTATCTCCTCTACAGGGGATGCTTCGCCTTGCCCTAATTCGGCAACCGCATTGTGTTGCTCTATTTGGCCGCCATCTCCCTCTGCGTCGTGGTTCTATCTTTGTGCTTTTGCATGGTGGACCAATGCCGATATCAGCCCATGGTGGGCTAAGGCGGACGGTGCCCCCTTCTGGTACCGAGCCGCTTCATCCTTCAGAGCAGTCGCTAGGTAGAAAGGTATATTTAATTTCCTCCCATGCACTAGGTGATTGAGGAAGTGCACATGATTAATGTTCAGATGGGTATACTTCCCTGTGCATGTGAAGAATCGAGCAATCTGCTCGAACATCTTTCGTATATTCATGGGGAGACTATTTTTGAGTAACCCCTCCCTGTCTATCTGCACATTTCCTCCTGGCAGTAGTATTTCGGTGTATAGCTTTAGCACTCCGCCCTTGTATGCACATTCCCCCATGAGAGGCAATCCAGTCACTTGTGAGATGAACTCAGGGGTGACTGGAATTTCCACCCCTCGTACTTGGGCCGCATCGCCCCTCAAAGAGGTGGCGAATTCTCTAGCTGCCTCCACATCCTGGCCCTGACTGACCAGGGTGCAGTATTCGAGCCACCCCTCGGCTTCGAATTGGGTCCTCACTGCCCCTTTGATTCCATCAGTATCACTGGGTTCATTCTTCTTGATCGCGTGGTTCTTGGACCTTCCTCCCATGGCGCCTTCCGATGCTGTATATTTTTTTTTGTCCTTCCTTCTGCAGGAAGGCGCCTTCTTATAGAAAAGATGCCTAACCCTAGCAGTTATGGAAGGCGCCCTATCATTGGCACGTGTTTCCGGCTTTGGGGGATACGATCTCTATGACGGCGGTATTTTTTGGTACTACGTATTTATAAATAATTATATAAACGATTTGATTTAGTATGCGCGTACCTAATTCGGCGTTCCAGTTGTCGTGGTAGCCGCTGATTTGCTGACTTGTGACATGAGGGAGGGGGGTGGTCATTTGATGTCACTGATTCGTGTGATGCTTCGTTCTGCCCGAGGCGTCCGGTACCTTCCCCATGTGGATGGTGCCCTTGTAGCGCCTTTCCAATGTTATCGGTGCTCTTCGTCGAACGAATGTGCCTTTCGACTGTAGGGAGGCGCTTCTGATTGGCTGGGAGGCGCTTTTGCCTGCATGCGTCTTCCCAATGTGGGAGGCGCCTCCTTCTGGTTCGTGCCTTCCTGATGTTGGAAGGTGCCTTCGGCTGGCTCTTTTATTTTTTTTTTAAGATTTGGTGCCTTCCTGCCACGGAAGGCGCCTACATATGTATTTTATTTTTTATTTTTATTTTTATTTTTATTTTTATTTATTTATTTTTTATTTTATTTATTTATTTATTTATTTTTTTTTTTGAACTTCATAGGTGGAAGGCGTTGTCTTCCGATTTGGCGCCTTCCAGATGCAGTAAGGTGCCTTCTTCTAGATGGGCACCTTTCGGGTGTGGTAAGGCGCCTTCTTGTGGACTTGGCACCTTCTAGATGCAATAAGGTGCCTTCTTCTGGACTTGGCACCTTTTGACTATCGTAAGGCACCTTCTTTTGGACTTGGCGCCTTTTGGATGTCGTAAGGCGCCTTCTTTTGGACTTGGCACCTTCTGGATGCCATAAGGCACCTTATTTTGGACTTGGCACCTTCTGACTGCGATAAGGCACCTTCTTTTCTGCCCTGGATGCCGTAAGGCGCCTTCTTCTGGACTTGGCACCTTCTGGATGCCGTAAGGCGCCTTCTTCTGGACTTGGCGATTTGACTAAAAAAAGGGTGATCAAGCCTTCCCAGTTTTTCATGCTGCCCAGATTCTACCTACGAGCCGGTGTCGGAATGCTGAGCCGAATCAGGCCTGGTTTCCCAGATACCTATCCCTCGTGCTGTCAGGTCCTCCACCTGCAAAAAGCAACCAAAAAAAGAAAGGAAAATAAAGGCAGTTAGACGTGTTCCATGCCTGTTAGGCCCTGGATTAGGATGCCCGCAGCTTGCATGCGGGCGTCGTCCCTACAAAAACACACATTACAAAAAAAACTATATTAACTAAAAAATTTGGGTGAGCACTTTCGTGCCCACCATTTCACCTGTGAGAGTTCGGTCCAGATCTAGCAAGATGGGGTCTCCCCCACGCCTACTCTGGATTCCACCTGTAATGTTTTGGACGTATTATAGGGGCGTAGTCGGTGGCCATTGACTGTGAACATGGTGTTGCTACCGTCAATTGTCTTAACGCGCACCGCCCCATTCCTAATGAGCTCTGCCACCTCATACGGCCCCATCCACCTCTCCATAAGTTTGCCCTTCCTTTCCTGGAACCGGGAATCGTACAACAAGTACCCATTCCCCTACCCGGAACTTCTTCAGCTTGATGTGGTTATCATGCCACTTCTTTCTCTCGCTTCGTATAATCTCTCGTCCTCTGCAAAGCATCCAGTCGGATTTCGTCCAGCTGATCTAGCTGGCGAATCCTCTATTTTTGAGCTTCGTCCAAGCTCAAATTTAATTCTGAAGTCGTCCTTAGAGTTTTGATTTTGAACTCGATGGGCATCATCGCATTTTTCCCATAGACCAGTTGGAAAGGTGTGAATCCTATGGTGGATTTCCACGTGGTGTTGTATGCCCAAACCGCCTCCGGCAACCGTGTGGCCCAATATTTCTTGTGTTGCTGCACGGTTTTGGTCGGGATGTTTTCTATCTCCTCGTTTGTCACTTCTACTTGCCCGTTTGCCTCGCGGATGGTAGGGCATGGTTTTATTGTGCCGAACTCTATACTGTTCCATCAGCTCCTCAATCAATTTGGAGGTGAATTGGGGCCCTTGGTCTGTTGTTATCTCCCGAGGAACCCCAAATCATGTGAAAATATGGGCAAATAAGAAATCGACGACCGTTCTTTCCTTTGAGTCCCTTAATGCCTGCACTTCCACCCATTTGGTGACATAATCCGTGCAGACTAGAATAAACCTCCTTCCCATCGAAGGTGGATTGAATGGTCCCACGAAGTCCATGCCCCATTTATCGAAAGGTTCCAGGTGTACCTAGGGTTGTAGGGGCATTTCATCTCGGTGGGTTGGTCTACCCATCCTCTGGCACTCGTCACACTTGCTGGTATACGCTGCCGCATCCTTGAACAGAGTGGGCCAAAAATACCCAACCTGCAAGATTTTGTAGGCAGTTCGTTTCCCTGCAAAGTGTCCTCCGCATGGCTCATCGTGACATGCCTTGAGCACTTCTAAAAACTCCTGTTCTGCTATGCATCTTCTTATTATTTGGTCCCATCCTATTTTAAATAGGAGACCATCCATCCAAAGGAATGATGCACTCTTCTCTATGACCACCTGCTTTTCTCGGTAGGAGAGAGCAAGTGAGGTCCTTTCGGTGGCCAAGTAATTGGCTATGTCTGCATACCACGGAGTTTGTTCACTAATAGCGAATAGATGTTCGTCCAAAACTGATCTTCCACTGCTTGATGATCTACTGGTATCAATCTGGACAAAAAATCCGCCACGACGTTGTCCTTGCCCGGTTTATCGACTATAGTGATGTCGAATTCCTGCAATAGCAATAGCCATCTGATAATTCTGCCACCAATGGTCGGCTTGCTCATCAGATACCTGATAGCCGCATGGTCCGTATGGACGAAGACCTTGTATCCCATTATATAGTGGCAGAATTTGTTTATTGCATGGACAACTACGAGGAATTCTTTTTCTATCACTATGTAGTTGAGCTCTGCTCCCGCCAAGTTTTTATTGACATAATAGATGGCATAAAATTCTTCATCGTCTTTCTGCCCGAGGACTGCTCCGATCGCACCGTTAGATGCATCGCAATAAATATGGAATGGTATGGCCCAATTCGGTCCTCTCAAGACCGGTGCAGATATCAATTTTTCTTTCAGCAATTGGAACGCTTCTTCGCAGTCTCCCATCCAATTGAACTCTACATCCTTAGAAAGTAAGGTGTGCAGTGGTTTGGCAATCTTACTAAATTCGACGATAAATCACCGGTAGTACCCGGCTGATCCAAGGAAACTTCTTACCTCCTTCTGCGTTCTGGGGCTAGGTAGGTCTCTGATGACCTCTATCTTCCTCTTGTCTACTTTTATTCCTTCCACAGAGAGGTGGTGTCCCAACACGATGCCTTCCTGCATCATCATAAAACATTTTTCATTACTTAGGGACAAATGATTTTCCTTGCTCCTGTCGAGCACTCTTTCCAGATTTTTCATTGCCTCCTCGAAGGTTTCTCCATAGGCGGTGAAGTCGTCCATGTATACTTCCACCCCGTCTCCTATCATATCAGAGAATATGCTAAGCACCGCCCTTTGAAAGGTGGTCGATGCGTTGCACAGTCCAAAAGGCAATACCTTATAGGCAAACATTCCCCATGGACAGGTGAACATTGTTTTATCTTGATCTTCTTCCCCTATCTGGATCTGGTTGTAACCACTGAAACCATCCAAAAAGGAGAAGTATTTTCTTCCTGAGAGTGTGTCCAAGACCTGATCGATGAACGGGAGCGGGAAGTGGTCTTTCTTAGTCGCCTTGTTCAATGCCCGGTAGTCCACGCAGATCCGCCATTTCCCATTCTTCTTGGGGACCACCACTAATGGTGATACCCATTCACTGTCAGAAATCGGATATATGAGTTCGGTAGCCAGAAGTTTGTGCAGTTCTTCTCTAACAATGTCTTTCATTGCTGGGTTCATCCTTCTCTGTGGCTACCGACTAGGAGTTTCCTGGTCATCTAAATAAATCCGATGGGTACATATTTTTGGGCTGATGCCGTGCATATCTGCGTAGTCCCATGCAAATGCTTGCTGGTGTTTTACCAGAAGCTCCTCCAATTTTTCTAGCTGTGTGGGCATCAACCTGCTGTTGACGTTTAATGTCCTCCCTGGCCCAACGTGTATTTGTCGGATGTGCTGATCTTGGGCGCCAGTCAACGGTGATCCAGGTGTGGGGGTGGACGATTCTCCATGGAGAAACTCCATGATAGCACCATCCTCATCCTCTTCTGCCACCTCCTCCAAGGTCATCACCGGCTGGATTATGGACAACTTCGTAGTTCCATGCTCGGTGATCCTGGGTTCTTCTGCCGAGTCCATAGACTGAGCTGGCGGTGAAATGGTCAGCCTTTTGACGTTTTTCCCATTGGAGATGGTCATTAGCCCATCCCGGTAGCTGATGTAAGCATCAGCTGTTGCCAACCATGGCCTCCCCAAAATGAGCGGGTAACCGCCCAGCTTGGTCTTGGTTTGCAAAACTAAAAAATTGGCTGGATATTCCCATGCACTGACTGTTACGATCACATCTTCCAACATCCCTTCCGGTGACACGGTTGATCGATCGGCTAACTGCAGCACTGTCGTGGTTGGCTTCAGGTTCATGAGCCACAGCCTCTGCATGGTCTCTTGAGGCATCACGTTGATGGCTGCCCCGAGGTCAACCAATGTGTTGGACAGGAAATGTCCTCCAATTTTTATGGTCAAGACTGGGCTGCTTGGATCTGCATACTTCGGATGATGTGTTCTACCCATCATTAGATCTGCCAGTTTACCCACGACGTTGATAGTCTGGGTAGCTTTTCATCCTAGTCTCCTTAGACACATTTCTCTAATTGCCTTGGTGTAAATGGGGACATCTCGAATTGCTTGAAATAATGGGATTGTCACCGTGAGATTCTTCAAGCTCGACAAGATGTCGAATTCTGGCTGTGTTGTTTTTCTTTGTTCCTGCAACCGGCTAGGAAATGGAGCCTCCGCTCTCTCAAGTGCTTTTCCCTCTTCTACCAGAGGTGTCTCCTCTATTTCTTCCTCCTCTTCTACCAATGGAGGTGTTTCTACCATCTCTTCCTCCTCTTCTACCAGAGGCGGTGTCTCTACTCCTGATCTAAGCTGAATATTGTACATATGATACATCTCACCTTCTACATTGTATGTCGACTGATTTACTCTGTTGTTCGGGTTTGTTGTCGGTTGTGCTGGTAGCTGCGCAGGTCTCGCTGCTGGCAATGCTGGTAAGTTCTGTTGGATGTGAGCAGGAGTTGCACTCTATGGAGTTTGATTCCATGCATTGTGGCCTCTCCACTGCTGCCCAGGATATGGATATGGCATCCATGGCTGCTGATTCGGAAATGCTATTGGGGGTGCGTTAGTCCAGGGTGATGGTCCCCACCACCCCATATTAGGTGGTTGAGGGGGTCCTTGGTGCATGTATGACCCTCCCCCATATGATGGCATCTCGGTTGGTATATTCCCCACAGGGGGCTATGGCCAACTCTTCCTATTGCCTATGAAGTAGGCCTTCGTGCTCTCAGCCGCTTCCTGGTTACTGGGCAGTTGTGGGCACAATCGAGTTTTATGATTCAGCCTACAAACTGTGCATACTTTGACCTTGTTTTTTGGACATGCATTCTTTGCGTGCCTTCCTCTACATTTTGGGCAAAAATAGGCTAATGCTGCATCATTTTCTTGTTTCTTCTTTTCTAACAACAGCGTATCCATCTGCAATGCTAGAGATGAGAGCATTTCGCTCTTCAAATCCTCCAACATGTTGCCTATTTCTATTTTGGTGACTGAAGCAGTCGCCTTCATGGTCCTGGCGATGATTTTGCCTCACCTTCTCGAGTAGTTCCGGCATAATTTTCGGATGTTGTCCATAGCATGCTGATAGACATCACCTCCAGAGATCATGTTGAGAGCCTCCAGTGACTCATTGGTAAGTCCCCTCAAGAAGATGCTTTTGAGGGACTTATCGGATAGCTTCGAGTGAGGGGACCATTGAAGATTAAAGGTGAATCTCTCCCAATACTCCTCGAGAGACTCATCTTCTCTTTGTGTCATGCTCAAGACCTCCTCCCTGGAGTCTCTTGCTCTCCCAAAATCTTGATATTGCTCTAGAAAGAGCGTCTTCATCTGGTCCTAGGTGGTGATGTGTTTGTCTCCTAGACCGATGAACCATCGTAGAGCTGCATCGTCTAATGTAGAAGGAAATAATTTCAACTTCTGTGCATTTGATTTGTAATCCACAGACCTGCACAAAACATCAAATTTGAATAAAAATAGGTCAGGGTCCTCAGTCGGGTGTCCTCTGAAGGACGGAAGGTGAGCAGGGGATATGTTTTTCATTTTGGTATCTCCTACTCCCTCCTCTATTGGGAAACTAAAGCCAGATGAGACTTCATCGTTATCTACCATTTTTTTAGGAAATGTGGTTTCTAATGCAGCATTTATGGCCTTTCGATCATTTAAAACTTTCTGAGTCAATGCTCTAAGGTTGTCTGGCGAGATCGTCTGATCCTCCATAGCCTTCCACAACAGGGCTTCCTCTAGAGGAGTCCTATTAAACAGGGGATTTGTGATGATTCGTTCATCCCCTTGTTGATGGGATGAGGTGGCACTTTGCACAAAGTGCGGTTCCTCACTCCAATGGACTGTTGGTAGGTCGGGCGGGTCTAACTCAAATCCAAAATGCTCGGTTGACTCAGGTCCTGATGGATTAGTTCTTATAAAGTGACCGTCAGGTCCTCTTCTTCTCGAAGAACTCATACAAGGTCAGATAGAAGGTTTCAGGGTATTGTAAGTAATCTAATTAAGATGCTTCCCCGACAACGGCACCAAAATGTTGCGGGCCAAACAAGGTGAATGGTTTCCTATTTTTGTCACATGCCCGTGCATTTAATTATCAACCCAGGGAGCTTCAGTAAACTTGCGAAGAGTCAAAATTAGGTTACTACAATACCACTGGAGGTGAATCTGCTAATCCTACATTTGGGGGGTGTTCTTGAGATGGTTGTCAATCATTCCCGCACTCCTCAATAAATTACGTAAGAAGAACAAAATTAAATCTATAGAAATAAATCATGTACATATTCCTAAAAATGAATCTACTGCAAATACTGGAACTAGCAAACCAATGAACATTCCTATGAAAGCAATAAACTAATTAACATAAATAAACAAGAAGGAAATGGGGAAGAAATACTGGCTTGGAGTGGGCCCAGGCTCCAGCAGCTTCTTCCCGATCGAACACGCGCTTTAGAACTTCTGAGAACTGTAATATATTTATCAACGCATTACAATGTAACTCTAAAATGGATCTTTATTAAATATCTCTATATCTCCACATATATTTTCTATATCCCTTTCGAACGATCTCGCGTGTGTTTATATAACACACCCGCAGAACTTTTGTTACAGAAGTGGTTACAACAATCGATTCTTCCCAGACTAAATTAGAACAGTCTGGCGAATGCAATCGACGTCTAGCATTCTATTTTGATGGCGGCATGTTCATTCCGGTTCATGCTTTGCCTAGCATCCGTAAGACATTTTGATACATTGGTGCTATCTCCAATTTAGCTCTGCATGACGTAGAGCTGGAACTGCACCAACCGCTGCTATCCACGTCCTTCGAGTCTGGTCAATGGGCAAAGAATCAGTGGTGCCTTTCGACTGTAGGGAGGCGCTCGCATTCAATTGGTGCCTTTCGACTATAGGGAGGCGCTCATATTCAGTTGGTACCTTCCGAATAATGGAGGTACTGATATTCAGTTGGCACCTTCCGACTGTAAGGAGGTGCTAATATTTCGTTGGCACCTTTCGACTGTAGGGAGGTGCTCATATTTGGTTTGGTGCCTTCCGCCTACAAGGATGCACTGATATTCAGTTCGCGCCTTCTTACTGCAAGGAGGCACTGATATTCAGTTGGCGCCTTTCGACTGTAGGGAGGCGCTTATTCCCTTGGCGCCTTTCGGTTGCGAGGAGGCGCCTATGTTCTCTACGTTGACCCCCAATGAAATAAAGTGCCAGGTCCATCAAAAGGACCTCGACCGTTCCAAATCTAACTAAATCAACTGCAATTCCACAAAACATACTAAAAGCACACAAATTAGATAACACGCATAATTATATCAAATATCTATATAATCATTTATAAAAGTACGCAATCCTTATTATACAACCGCATATTGATCAAAGAAATATGTACAAAATATGAGCATTTTTGGTGCTCATCACAGGTCACTTGATCTTCCTTGGATCTCATGGGGATAAGCTATTGCCTGAGAATTTTACAAAGATCATTTGATTCTGGTTGAAATACTTGAATTCTTATTTGTTTCCACTTCATTCTACCTCTGTCCTCAACCATATAATCAAAGACTTTTCTACCAATGAGTTCTTCTGTGATATCTCTAATTCGGGATAAGTTAGGATATTGCATCAGTGGTTCATCCTTAGCCCACATGTCATTCCAACAATTTATCCTCTCACCATTGCCTAAAACCCATATTAAACCTTTTTTTATGATTTCCTTACAATTAAGAATTGCTTTCCAAAAAGCAGAACCTCTGATTGGAACTGAGTCACTTAGAAATTCCATATTTTGAAGATACTTTCATTTGATGATAGTTGTCCATTCATTTTCTTCACTAGAAATGAGACGCCACGCCTTCTTAGCTAGTAAAGCTAAATTTATATGAGCAATTCTCCTCAGACCTAAGCCCCCATTTTCCTTGGGTCTGCACACTTTGGTCCATCCTACAAGGTGTATCCTTTTTTCCTCCTCTGATCCAGTCCATAAAAATTCTTTTTGGAGTTTCTCAATTTTTTGGAAAACCTTCATAGGGATTTTGAAAATGGAGAGGAAATAGACTGGAATGCTCTGAAGAGAGGCCTTAGTGAGGGTCAGCTTTCCTACTTGAGATAGAAGATGACCTTTCCATCCAACAAGTTTTTTTTGAATTCTTTCAATAACCCTGTCCCACATTGACTCTCTCGGAGAACCAATGAAAAGAGGGAGACCAAGATACGAAGTGGGGAGGTTTGCTATATCACACCCTAAAATTTTTGCAATCCTTCCTTACCTCTGAATGGGGTTGTTCAAGAAATATAACTTGATTTTACTGAAATTAACTTTTTGACCAGCATCGTCCTCGTAGAGTTGCAGGATGTATTTAATTATTTTGGCCTCAACCATTGATGCCTTAGTCAATATAAGGGTATCATCGATGAATTGTTGGTGAGAAACAACCCTAGTGAGAGATGTTGCCTTGATTCCTGATATTAGCCTTGAACTACAAGCATTTTTTATGGTTCTTCCTAAAGCTTCTGCCACAATGATGAATAACATGGGGCTGATAGGGTCCCCTTGCCGAATTCCTCTAGTGACTTTGAAAGTAACCAGTAGTTGTTCCATTAACTAGAATCGAGAACCATGCTTTAGAAATACATTCTTTGATAAAATTAACCCATTGGTGGTGAAAACCAAACTTAAGGAGGACAACAATCAGAAAGTCCCAATTTAGCTTATCAAATGCTTTGTTCATATCAAGCTTGAGGGCAAAAATAGACCTGTTAGTCTTATGAGTAGAGTGCAGAGCTTCATGAACTATGATAACTCCATCCAAGATTGACCTGCCCTAGATAGAGCTTCCCTAGCATGGATCTATGATGCAGGGTAGAATATCTCTCATTCTATTTGCAATGGCTTTAGTTAGGATCTTGTAAGAAACATTGCATAGACTGATTGGCCTGAAGTCAACCATAGATTCAGGGGTTTGCTTCTTAGGAATTAGAGAAATAAAAGTAGAGTTGATACCTTTTGGGATATGATTGCTTTCTTGGAATTCTTTGATAGCAAAAATTACATCCTCACTTACGATGTCCCAAAAATCTTGATAGAAATGAGGGGGAAATCCATCGGGTCCTAGGGCTTTGTCTGGCTCCATGCTAAACAAGGCTTCCTTAATTTCCTCATTAGAAAAGGGAGCTAGAAGCTTAAGGTTTATATCCTCATTTATTATGCTAGGAATGGATTGCAAGAGAATATCTTTGGCCTCCTCATTGCACTATGATTCTTGACCAAGGATAGAATTGAAATAAGTTATTGCCTCCTTTCTGATTTCTGTTAAGTCTTGAGTAATAGAACCATCTGCTTTTTTTTAATTTTATCTTGTTATTGCTTTTGTTTCTAAGCGTGGTGACATGAAAAAACTTGGAATTTGAATCTCCATATTTCAACCAAAGAGCCCTTGATTTTTGCCTCCAATAGATTTCCTCATAGGCCAAAATGTTATGAAACTCTGCTAGTTTTGTTCGTTCCTCTTGCCTAGTAGTTTCATCAGCATCACCATGTTGGATCCTATGATCAATTATCTTCAAACTTTCAACAACCTATTTTTTATTTTCAAAGAGGTTCCCAAATACCTCTTTGTTCCAAGTTCGAATATTTTCCTTAACAAACTTTAATTTGCTAGCAAGTTTAAAAGCTGCACTACCCCTGACAGGCTGTTGCCACCACTGACTTAAGTTATATCTAAAACTGGAATGTTTGATCCACATAGATTGAAATCTGAAAGGTTTCTTGAAGGACAAAGAGTTAGGGATCTCCAAAAAAATGGGATTATGATCAGAGGCAATTTTAGGAAGGGCTTGCAGGGTAGAATCACCAAACAAAGTTGTAGCCTCCTTTGATAGAAAAAATCTATCAAGCCTTTCTTGAATGAGATGACACCCTATCCTCCGATTGCTCCAGGTATAATTTGCTCCTCTAAGTTTTACATCCATCAACATGTTGGAGTTCACAAAGTCATTGAACTCATCCATGCTCCTGATAGGTGGTCCATTTCCACCCATTTTGTCTAAAGGGTAAAGAGGAGTGTTAAAATCCCCAACCAAAATCCAGGGGACATTATGGAATATTTCACTCAGATTTCCTAAGTACTCCCACAGTAGAGCTCTCCCTTGAATTGAAGTCGGGGCATAAATATTTGAAAGGATCCATGACATGTTGTTGTTTATTTCCTTAAATAAAACACTAAGAACCTTGTCATATTTTTGAATAATGGTGCCTTCTACTATTCGGGGATCCCACAAAGTCATAAGGCCTCCAGATGCTCCTCTGGCTGATTTGCAAACCATCTCCCCTTGATTCTATATTTTTTTGCTATTTTTTTTACTAAATCTCATCAGTTTTTATTTCTTGCAACATGATAATAGTTGGATTCACTTGATTTCTTATTGCACTGACTTCCCTATGTTTGGGTAGGCCATTGAGGCCTCTCACATTCCATGAGAGGAAATTCATTTAGATTGTTTGGGATTTCTTCCTCTCCCCCTCCCTTGAGGGGGTTTTCCTAATTTGTTGTCTTCAGAACCCGGAATAACCTGTTGAAACAAGGTTCTTTGTTTTCCATTGGCAATGTCATTATCAGTTTTAATTTTTTGATGCTCAACATTTGATATTCTCCCTCTTCTTTTTTCATTGCCAAAATCTATAGGAGACTTCACAGTGCTCCTAGTTTTTTTAGGACTAAAATGAGGGGAGGTAATTTGTTGTAGAATCGAACTGCCATATTCCTTAGTCTGAAGAGTTTCACATATCTCCACCCCTACATCCAAATATTCTCCTTTTTTCCTGTATTCCCCTGGTCTGTGGGATGGCCCCTCAGTAGGATTCACTTGGCTCCTAGTGATGATGTTAGGGAGATGAGATTTTTTATTTTCCAATGCCTCAACTTTCTTCCTAAGTTCTTTAGCATTAGGGTTTGGCTTTGGTATGCCCACTAGGCTTGAAGTATTTCCAGCATTGGGGTTTAAGGATCCTGACTTGGATGTGGATTCTAGAGATCGTGCATTAGGGTTTGGATTTGTGATGCCCACGGGGCTTATAGTAATTTCAGCATTAGGGTTTGAGGATCCTGACTTGGATGGGGATTCGAGAGAGTCAGAAAGGTTAGCCTAAAGGTGTTGGGCTTCCATATCTTTTGATAATCCTCCTACTCCCATATTGGATAGAATTGAAAATTTATTTGAAACTAGAGGATTGGAACTTACCTGAGTATTTTGGTTGCCAAAAACCTATTTTTTTTCTTTGTCTTGCTGGGACCCTGCACCCTCTCTTTTTTTTTTTTGGTAGACATAGTTTGCCTAATTGAAATCACCTCTGCTAGGGAAACTCCTCAAATTTCCTCTATCTAGCATTCCCTGCTTTTGCTTTTCTCTATTCATTGCCAAGTTAGGGCACTGATTGCATAGATGTCCTTGATTTTTACATTTTACACAGAATTTCGGTCTGTTCTCGTATTCTACCAGCTATTTTCTATAGTATTCTCCATACTCTAGCTCCACAAACCTTGGAAATTCATTATTCAAATTAGCATTTACGCAGATTCATGCATGAGTCATCCTTGTCCTGGCCAAGGTCGCATGGTCAATGGAGATAAGGTCCCCTATAGTTCTGGCTATGCCCTACAGCCAATATTCATTGAAGAATTGGGCAGGTAGACTTAGGAGATGAACCCAAATAGGGGTAATGTTAATATTTTTCTTTTTAGGGTCAAAATATTCACCCCATCATCTGATAAAAAGGCTCCTTTTTCCTAGAAACCAAGGACTCCTATTAAAATGTGGTTAGCATCCTCCATATTGTTAAAATGGATAATGAAGAACCCTTGAGTTAGAGCTACCAACTCCAAGCTGCCTACCAATCGCCATTTACCCATTGCCCAAGCCCTGATAGTCTCCATGTCCGGCCTACCTCCCAAAAAATTGCCTACCAGGGAGAATTCTTCCATTAAAAGAAAAGGGCTCATGGAACTTGTCGGGGCTGAAATTTTATTATTTATTGGAACTAGGGGTGGAAGAGATAGAACCTCCTTTCTTTTTCCTCTAAGAGTCTCAACAAAAGACATCCACTTCTTGGGCCCCGCATTGTCCTTCGTATATTTTTTATCGGGGTCTTTCTAAGGAGGGTCGGGCCCCCATGTGATGCCCGCCTCCAAATCTATCGTAGCTTGACCGCCTTCCTCTGGATCCTCGCTTGATCCATGCTCAAGGTTCCCACATGCCCCTTCCATACCTGCTCTACCTCTACCACCTTGGCTGAGATTCCTGCCCAGAAAATTCAAACCCTCACTCTCGTCGCACCCGCTAAACCTCAGCTCACTCATTCCTCTTGTTGAAGGAGAACGAAAGAAAAAAGTCTTCTTTTATTTGGATAGTTAGATTGATTTCTAAAAATTGCAGGAATGCATATTTATGTCAAATATTTGGTTTAGCATTTATGATATAGAAATGCATATTTTGAAGCTTATGTCTAATTTATGATAATTTATGATGTTATGAATGCAATGTATGTAGTGCATTATTTACATGATGGTAATCTAATGTAAATGAACGTGTATGCTTTAATCACTTAAAACATAATGTATCAATGCAATATGAGTTTAACAATCTAATGGATGACACCACAAAATGTGTAACAATCATGAATTGTAACTGCTATATCTTATTATAAGAATTAATCATTTGGACACCCATATGTGAGATGCAATGATGTATTGTTTATATTCATAAGCTCTTGCAAGTTAAAAGAATATGTGTAACATAGTCAATGGTTGTTTAAATATCATTTTTGACATCCATATGATATCTAACATATATTATGAATTATCTTTAATAAAAAAAATCTTAAAAAGAGAAATTTGATATTTGATGATTGCATTGAAAATTGGTTGTTGCTATTTGGGAAATTTTGAGGTTTTCCATGAAACTCAAACACCCTAGTTGACTTATCAAAAGTTGTATAGTGACCATACTAGATTTCTAAAAAATAAAGTTTTCGCTATGAAAGACCAAGCTATTCATTACCCTTGTGTGTGCAAATGAATGTATTAGGTAAAACATAAGCATATCCCGATGTCAGGCAGGATTATTTCAGCCCATTGCTAATATTGGGGATCCTCAAATGTTCACCTCATCCTAGGTTTAGATTTAGTTATACTAGACCACTAGGCAATCTGGACCACCTAAAGCTAGCTCATTTTGTAAATTTCTTAGAACTACCCCTTCAATGACAGACGAGATTCTTTTAGCCCATTGCTGATATTGAGAATCATTCTATGGCTTTCAAGCATTGATCATTCCATGGGTTCAAGCTAACCCCCTTATTTTCTTTAATTTATTGGGATACTTTATCGTATATAATGAAAAAAATCATTTTTTATTTTGTATATACTCTTTTTTTTTATATTTATTTTATTTTTTTTCTTGAACAAGGGATTTCGTACTGATTTGATTTTATTTTGATTTGACTTTATTTTGGGATTTCATTCTAGGATTTTTCTCCTTCATCTGTAAGCAAGGGATTTATTTGGGTAGGGGGTAAACTTGTCCTTTTTCCAATGACCTCTACTCTAGACCACTGCTCCTCACAAAATAAGAAAGTAACAAAACCTTTTTCCTAAGGTGACCTAGACCACTTGTGTAGTTTTCATCCTTCCTTACCCTAATTAGGATGTGTTTGATTAGTGATAGGATTATGATATGCTAAGTGCTATCAAAACTAGACATCATCTACAAAAGAAAAGAAAGATTTCTATCAAACTCTTGAGAAGACCACTAGGTATGGTTGAATGACCAAAAAACTTTAGTATATTCTTCATAGCAACAGGAGGGATTATGTTGAGAAACATAATTACTCACAAGGGTGATGTGTGATGATGATAATGCATAGATGCATGATTGAAATTAAAACGTGGTGTTGTTTGTAAGATTGCAAACATAACCTATCCTAATGCAAGTGTGATGGATGGAAATACCTAATGCAATGCAATTAAATGAAATGCATGTGCAAAATGAAAATGCATGATGCAAATGTAATTGAAATTTTGAAACTTTTGCAATGTTTTTATAATTTTATTGCTTTTTTATTTTTATGGATTTTTGAAATTTTGATTTGACCGAAGGTTTTAAATTCATTTGAAGCATTTTATGGAGTGACCAAAGGGCTTACAGATGCCTTTGCAGCTTTTTGTGCATTGACCAAATGACTTATGATGCCTTTGGATATTTTTGTGCATGTGCATAGATTTTTATGTTTTCCATATTTTTGATGTTTTGATATTTAAGTATTTTGAATGTTTTTGTAATTTTAATTTTTCAATTGTTTTTTGAAATTTAAATTTTTTTAATGTTTTTGATATTTTGATTTTATGATTTTTTCTTGGCTTTATGTTTTTAAAGGGGAAGGTACGCTACCTTAGGTACCCCAGTGTGTGTGCCACTCAATGAAAGTGAGGAAGGTGTGATACATTTAGAAGTCTCACTTTGCTTCATTGATCATGATGTGGATGATGGGGAAGGTGTGACACCTTGAAGACCCCCAATGTGCATTGTATTTGATGTGATATGATTGGCTTGGCTAGGAGGAGTAGTAGAAACTAACCCCCCTATTGTGATGTGCAATTATATGCAGTGCCAATGTCCCGCTGATATGATATAAGTGAAGGTGAAATATTAGATGATGCCACAGGTTGCATAGATTGATTTAGATATTTATGTTTCTCTATTACAACACTTATCATTCCCACAAACTCTTGGGTAGGTAAGTTGATATGCACCTGGTTAGGTTGCTCAACTTGATTGGGAGGTGCTATGTTTGTTTTGCATGTGGGCAAGGGATCATGCAAGACTCCTATCTGAAGCTCTTTCCTCTCAATCATATCCTGTACTAAATATCTAAATTCATAACATGTCTGGATGTCATGACCCCTTTGTCGATGGTAAACACAATATAGATTTTCCCTATGAGCCTTTGATCTACACTTATTAGGTTTCAAAGGATGAATCTTTGGAATATTGATTCTTCATGCCTCATATAATCGATCAAAGAGTGATGCTAATGTCTCTCAAAAATAAGTATATTGTCATTGTGGCTGACGTTGTTGGCCTTGTATCTGATTCTGTTACATATGATTTTGGGCCAGAGGAAGTTGAGCTTGGTAATTATGTTGCACTGGTAGAGGTGGTGCGACCTGCTTTGAGGATTCGAGAATACTCAAAACAACTTGATTGATTGGGGTCACCATTTGTTGCATGTTACAACCTATAATATTCTTTTTTGGCCATTCTTTTTTGTGGAATTGAATATCACCCTCCTGTATCTTGATGTCTTCAATGACCTTGGCCTTTTCTAAGATCTCCTATTGTTGTAATTGCAAGAGAAGGGTGATTTTTTTGAACAACTTCTTGTAAACATTAGAATTTTTGTTGTGGGTAAAGTGAAAGGTAATTTTGATATCACCTTTATCCATTTATTTCCATACTCAATGACTGGATCATCGTCTAATTGAAAAAGGCTAACCAAGTCAATCAAATTTATCGATTCCTTAGCACTAGAGGAAAAACGCTACAAGAATGCATCAACTAATTTCTCAAAGGTGTTTATGCTATGATGTGGTAGATGTTTATACCACTCAAAAGCATCCCCAACTAATGTTGACATGAAGGTTCTTAACATAAAGGGGTCATTATCTTGAAAACTAAAGCACATATGGATGAAGCTTGTCACGTGCTCTCATGTGTCTTCATCATATTTAAGCTTTTCAAGTTGAGGCATATTGAAATCTGATGGGTATGTCGGTGATGACATTGAGGGATGCAAAGGCTGATTTCACAACTACTTTAGTGTGGGTTTTTGATAAAAAAATTCTTTTATTTTGTTTTTTAAATGCATTTATTCGATAAGCTAGCATTTTGTATGGCCCTGACAAAATGATATGATCTTCATCTCGTCGCCTTTGGTTAGGTAGAGGAGGTCGCTTTTGATTTTGAGGTGGGCGATAAGTATAATCATTAGGTACCTCATAATAACTACATTTAGGGTAAGCATCTACTTATTCCTGATGTTCCCATTGGGACTCTACATATGATTCCTCATCGTATTGATCTTGGTACTGTTGAGGAGTATGAGGTTCATGATGATAACTAGATAATGGCCTATGATTTTGAACACAATTTTTGCGAGGCCGTGGTGAAATATTCTATGATTGCACTGGGCATCTTATGCGTTGTTGTATCCTATGGGTGTTAGGCATAAGCACCACTTTATGCAATGCATTTCACACTTGCTCTTGTTGTATCTTTTGTTGTTCTTGTATATTTCATTGATACAACCTATGTAGGTGTGCTCGTGGCGATTTCACCTATTATTGATTTAATTTTTGTTGATCCAACTGGAGTTGATCCGTATGTTGTTGGTCAAGTTGTGGCCTCAGTGCCTGATGTGTATGATCTCGTTGTTTAGCTATATGGGGGCTATGTACCCTCATATTTGAAATACGGATGGGTTTATCATGTCTTTTCCCCCTAGTAGGATCTATTACTTGCTTTCCACACTATGTAAAGGTTGTATTGACTTGATATTTTGAGTTATAAGTGGGATATGTATAGTTTGACGATGTAGAGCCACAACATGGTTACCCCACGTACTCTTCATGAGAAGTAGGAGGATGACTTGGGTCCTCTTCCTCATTTATGAGGAATGACACATATTCAGACTCAGATGTAAGCTTTGTATATTCATACTACACAGAATGCTCCCTATGAGGAGTAGGGGGTGGCTTGCTTGACCAGATGTGGTGGTTTGCTCACCCAAGCTAGGCCATAGTGTATGTTCATGATCATTTTTTATTGATGTATAGAGAAATATGGGATGTGAACATGTGATATTGACCTACTAGGCTCCTCAGTGGATGGAGTGTTCCTTATATAGAATTCTATCAAGGTGTTCCAATTAGGAAGGTTTTTTGGAGGACCTATGGGTTCTTCCTTAATAGATATATCTCAAATTTTTGACCCCCTATGGATGGTATTAATGCTATGATAAGACTTAGGATGCCATTCAGGGATGGCCATGTCCTCTGTACTAATTTTAATATGCTCAGTGGTTATGGAACCTGATTCCCTCTCTAAATTGGAGGTCCTACTCACCATGGGAGGTCCCCCAACCATTGAGAAATTTTTTTAGCTTCCAAAAAAAAGTTAAAAGTGTTATATATCAAAATTATCAGTGCGACGAGATTATCACAATGAGATACAACTCAAAAATATGATTTTTGGATCAAAATTTTGTATTTTTGAAATAATTGGCCAACCGGGGCTCATGGGGAAATGCTTTGGGAAATTTTGAAGCATGAAGATTTAGGATCCAAAATTTTTGTGAGAGGTGCAAAATGGTATAACTAAGACAAAAAAAACAAATTTGGCAATTTTTGGAGTTGTCTAGACCATTTAATGACTGTTTTAGCATAATTTTTCCTTAATTCTGGCTTCAAAAATAGAGTAATCATAAAACCAAAATAACTTTTTTGTTATAGCTCTGATTTGCATGATTCTCGATCTATTGGATGTAAACTAAAAAAGTATATTACCCTAGATCAATGATCTTATGTTGATTACCCCAATAATAAAGAAACACACAAAGTAGAAAATAAGATTATCTATTTTAAAGTTTAGATGTGTGTCCTAAAATTGGTTTAGTGTGTTTTGAGATTTGTTGATACTACAATCTAACTCTCATCATGTTTTTCAATATTTGATGATATTCTCAAAAAATTTAATGGTTTTCACCAGTATGTTCATAGCTCAATAATTTGGCAATGAATTCTAGGTCGCATAATCCCACCTATAATGTGTGGTAATGAAAACCACACATGGTCAGGGAGCACAGGTCCTCCCGGTCCTCATCCTGTTCACCCGTAGTCAGTGATATACCTCTCTAAATAGATATACATGTAAATTTTCCATGGTCTATGATGGCATCTTAGATCAGGTATTGATCTAGTAACAAAAGGATCAAGGGAGTTGGGCCAACATATGGAAATCACTGCCACCATCGTTGAACCCTACTAGTGGTTGGATGTGACTCCCAACTCACTATTATTTACAATGTGTCATGGTGTTTGTGGTTCTTTTTACTTTACATGAAAAATAAAATGATCAAACAACATCCAAATGATTTTCCTACATGCTTTGAAAAATAACTTTTGATTTTAAGAGAATGCATGACTATGCTAGATGATTTTTTAGAGAATGCAATTATTTATAATGAAAATAGCCACTGATTGGGACTCATACATGCAAAATCTAAACATAGAATGCCCTAGACTATTGGAGACTAGGGTGGAATGCAATCAAGGATCCATTATTCCTAGCAACAACTAGAATAAAACTAAAAAGCATCTAGGATTTACCCATTTTACTTTTTGCTAT
Organism: Wollemia nobilis; assembly: GCA_028583015.1. Classification (NCBI taxonomy): domain Eukaryota; kingdom Viridiplantae; phylum Streptophyta; class Pinopsida; order Araucariales; family Araucariaceae; genus Wollemia; species Wollemia nobilis. The sequence goes on from JAQPPZ010017033.1 coordinate 7,607,915, forward strand.
GTTTTCTAATTAGCCTAACATCTATTGCATTTTGCTTCTATAAAAACATAGATAGAAAAATATAGAGAGGGGAAAATGATCCTACCTCAGATCCAAGTCTAATGATGGTGTTTGATATCTAATTTTTTTTGTTCTATGTTAACTGCGTTTATCACATGTGGCTGCAATTGTTACCCATAGTTGTCAGCCATAGTTACAAATATTGACCATAGTTTTCAGCCATGATTAAGACTGTTGACCACGGTTTTTAGCCACGGTTAATACCTACCATCAAAAAATACAACAAGTTAGATTTTAGATCTCTTAAATTGTGGAGTTCCACCATGATCGCCTTTTGTACAATCCTAAAAAGCATACACTTAATCTAGTAACAATTGAAAATCACATAAAGCACATACATAAATTGAAAATTTTGAAATAACCAAAATAAAGGTGTCTTTTATTAAAATTTAATCAATTCATGGTTACAAATTCATCCCTCTTAGGGATACCCAATGTGATACAATGTTACAATCATAATAAATCCCTCGCAAGGGTAGGTATAATCCGTAGACTTTGTAGAATGACACGAACTGCTCTAGGTCAAGTATGATATTTTTCTCTCCTGTGAAGAGGCATTTGTTACCTTGAATGCATTGACGATGGAGTCCCAAAAACCCTATATTCAAGAAAAAACAAGAAATATTAAATGCAAATGATATCTCTCTTGATGAGGATTTTTGAGAAATCTTTCATAAAGAATAACATAAAATCAAGAAAGCATGTAAAACTATTAATCTATTAAAAAAATGTGGAAATTGTAATAAAGCATGAATCTAGCTAAGAAACATCCTAATTAACCATTAGAAAACTTGAATTGCATGAAATAACAAGACTATGCTAAATTGAAAAATGCAAGGAAATGGAAGTAAATCTACCTCTAAATCCTAGAATTAACTAGTCAAATGTCTACTAAAAATGTTAAACTATGCTAGATTAAGCTACTTGCATAACTAGAAATGGAAAACTACTGCTAAATGGAGGAAAGAGAGCATCAAAACCTAGTCGTAGGTGATTAAAGTGGCTAGAATTATTAGCCGCATTTGATAGTTGTGGCTAAGGTGAAAGTGTTATTTCTCTTGAAACCAGGGCCATAAACTCTCAAATCCTCTAAGGAATTGATGATCAAGGGTCGCCTATGTCTTAGAACATGAAATTGGTGGTGTATTGGGTTGAATTCATGGTTGATTGGTGGATAATGGCAAGATTACTCCTCAAGCTTTTGGAAGCTCCATTGATGCATGCACAATTTTCATTGGTCAATTGGACAACACTTCATTACTCCTCAAGGGGATATGAAATTGCTCTCCAATATGATAGGGCTCCATTGTAATGCAATTGAACAATTCTTCAGGGTTTAATATTTGAAATTGAGGTCTTAAATAGACTCCAAAAATCCTTGCTATAGCTTCGTGGAGAAGCCAAGAAAAATATTTTGGCAGTTGGGAGGAAGCTTTTGGATGCTTCCAAGCCCGAATCACTTCAAAAACGTTGCAATTTGATTATTACAACTAATTTTACGCGGCTCTAGTCACCCGAGTTAATTACAAGGCTAGTCGTGGATCTCAAAAGTGGATAAAAACCCTAGCCATGGGTGACACCAGTGACTAAGAATCCTAGTCATAGGTGACACCAACGGCTAAGGCTAGATAGGCCAACATACCCAAATTGAGTGTTTAGAACCAATGATTTTGCCTTGGAATCTATCCAAGATCATTCATATGGTCTTCTAGAATATCCCATATGAGTAGTCACCTCGACATGATGCATTTTAGGTTTCTACACTATCTTACTCTCTAGGCATTAGGTAGAGCAATTAGGTGGTACTATTAAGTTAGATTGGTTATATGCCACTATTCCAATGCACGGTAAGGAGAAAGTGATATTGAAAAGAGAACCCTTCAACATGTATTTAGTTGAATTCAGATATCCTAATGATAATATGGTTAATGTCATGAATTCTATTGAGGAAAAATACATGGGGGTTTACTCTATCTAGCATTCTCCTTTCTTGTTGGAAGTACCTGATGCTGAGAACATGGATCCAAAATTGAAGGCTGAAGTAGATGCAAATTTGATACAATTCTAACTTCTGATATGTGGACTATGATATTTTATGGAATAAAATCTAAAGCAAGAGTACGAGCTGGAGTATTGTTGATAGACATCAATGGCAGCTATCTTGGCATACCATACATGTTAGAATTTTATTTTACAAATAATATTGCATAATATGAAGCTTTATTGCTAGGGATAAGGAAGGCCAAAGAGTTGGGTATTAATTACCTTAGAGTTAGTGGGGATGTTAAAATAATAATTTAGTATATAAAAGAGAAATATCAAACAAAGCACCCTAGACTAAAGTAATATAAGTAGGCAGTTTTGGATGAAATAGTTAGATTCTTGGCTTTTGATATGTAATTTATTCCTAGAGCACACAATCATAATGCTAATCTATTGGTCATTAATACTTTTGGAGCAGAAAATATTGAGATAAACACTTGGTTTATGGAAAGGTTCCCAACCATATATGTTTATAAGCCATATGTTCCTAATAATATGGTATATTTACAAGTTTACACATTAATGATTTTATGACTATGCAAAATAAATTTTATGATGTTATTTGTGATGAAGGTGTAAAAGAAATACTGAAGGATGTTATTGGAGAGCCTGTAGAAGTTATACAACTAAAGACCAACAATATTTCTAGCGGGTTGGTATCTTTAGAGATTTTTTTTGATGAATTTGATAGAACATATAAACCTCTAGTCCAAAAATCTAGATTGTTGAAGTTACTATTGGAATAGAGGAAGAACTCAAAATTGTTAGGATCAATAAGGCACTATCAGAGAAAGATATTTAGCAGTATATCAAGTTCTTAAAAAAGAACATGGATGCTTTTTCTTGGATTTATGAAGATCTGAAGACCTTCAATACAAAGGTAATGACTCACATAATACCTCTTAAAAAAGATACTAAGCCTTTCAGGCAAAAACAAAGGTAGTTCAACCCCACTTTGCATTCAATTATGCAGAAAGAAGTGTAGAAGTTTTTGGATACCAATATAATCAGGAAGGTGAGATTTTCTACTTGGTTGGAAAACTTGGTTCCAGTTAGAAAAAATAATGGTGAGATCAAGATTTGTGTAGATTTCAAAAATTTGAATAATAGTTCTCTCAAAGACAACTATCCACTTCCAAATATGGAGCAGTTGTTTCAAGCAGTGGTTGGGTCATCAAGAATGTCTTTATTGGATGGCTTTTCAAGTTACAATCATATTGTAGTGAATCCAAACGACAGGCACAAAACAACTTTCACTACACCATGGGGAACATTTGAATATCTCAAGATGCCCTTTGGATTTATGAATGCAGGGGCAACATTTCAAAGAGCAATGGATGTTGCATTTAAGGGATTGATGTTCAATATAGTGGTAGTATATCTTGATGATATTATAGTTTTTTTAAAATAATCCATAAGATCACTTTGCACATCTAACTCAAGTTTTTTATAGGTGCAAGGATTTTGGCATATCTTTGAATCCTAGAAAATGTGCATTTGGGGCCACACAAGGTAAACTACTTGGGCATATTATTTCAAAATATGGAATTAGTATTGATCCACAAAGAGTAGAAGCAATTGCTAAAATTTTCCCTCCTAAGAATATTAAGGGAGTTAGATCATTATTTGGAAAGAATAACTTTATTAGGAGGTGAAGAACACAAGCTTATACTAAGAGGGGGGGTGAGCAGTATAAGCTAAAAAATTTCTATTTTCTTTCCAAAGAAATAACTTTAATTAATATTTATGTAATAATGAAGTAATGCATAACTCACCATACACATAAGAGACAAATATTTAATGTGGAAACACCCTCTCGAAAAGAAAACCATGACAAAATATTGCTTATAAATTTCTTCAATAAATTTTTTGGGCACCAATCCACAAGAGACACCAATCTCCTATACAAGTTCATGGACACCAATCCATACAAGACATAAATATCTTATACAAGTTCATGGATACCAATCCACAGGAGACACCAATCCCCTCTCAAGTTCATGGACACCAATCCATAGGAGACACCAATCCCTTCTCAATTTCGTGGACACCAATCCATAGGAGACACAAATACCCTTAATCAATTTCATGGACACCAATCCATAGGAGACACCAATACCCTATCAAGTTTGTGGAAACTAATCCACAAGAGACACCAATCCCCTTGATCAAGTTTACTCCATAACCTAATCAAATATGCTCCAAAACCTGCTCAAATCTATTCCAAAACCTTCTTGATAATGGCATCAAGTTCTTCACCTTTTCCTCAGTTTGCTTTCCACTACTAAAAGCAATTCAGACATATTCTACCTAGAATTATTTTATCTTCATGAACATATAGAGAATGATATGCACTAATTTAGTAAGCTTCAAATGGCTAATATGTTCTTCACATTTATTAAGTTTGTCGCTACCGCATATCTCACAATTATTACATTTTAATGTTAGCTCAAGTCTAGCTTAGATAACTTACTTGCGTGTTGACTTGGAGATGCCAATACCTTTCTCTTCTTCCACTATCATGTGTACCTTTTCTTCTTATTGAAATGACTGAATTGTCCTTTCTTGTTAATTGAATGCTTGGGTGAATATGTGCACTTAATACTCTTTTATACCTTAACTTGTTCCAAATATATACCCTCCAAATATGCCTCAATTATGATGATATTCTTCTTGCATGTGCTTTTCAAATTTGATCAATTATTCTCTTTTTCCCTTCTTTATTTCAATATATAAAATAAATCACTTTAAACCCTTATCATTTCTTTTAAAAACCTACACAATAGAGCTTAAAAATAACTCCTTATATCTCCCTTTTAAAACTTACAAAATAAAGCTTTATTCTAACAACATGACCCTTATATCTCCCTTTTATTAATTTGCAAAAATGAAGCTTTATACTAACACCATAACCCTTATATCTCCCTTTTATTAATTTGAAAAAATGAAGCTTTAGAATAACACCATAACCCTTATATCCCCATTTTATTAAATTTAAAAATAAAGTTTATAAATACCTTGTACATCAACGGATGAGATTCGATCCCTTCACCTCTAGAAGTGTAGCGCCCTAACATGGGCTCATGACCAATTGAGCTACCACAATAGGTGAAACCAAAAGGTGAAAGAAAATATTTATGTTCAGTAAAAATAGGCATCGAAGCGATTCGACCCTTTAACCTTCTACACCACAATGCTCCACATGAGATAGGCGACCGACTGGGCTACCTTAGTAGATAAAACCAAAGGTACATGATATGATATTTAACTTTGTATTTGTTCTACCTCAAATAGTAAAAATCACAGTAAAATAGGTGCCGAGGGAATTCAACCCTTGTACCTTCTGCACAACAGTGATCACAAACTGCTCCCTATGACAATTTGCTCCTCCTTACTGAAATTCTTCCTCTTCTAAATCAATGACAAAGGCTCCTCGAGGTTGTAAAATTAGACACTTGACAACGCCCCCTACTCCCTAATTTTCTTGAGACTTAAATTATGAGATGGGAATGAAACTCCAAAATTACTATGCTCCTCTTCTTGTTCTATTTTCTTTCTCCAAACTTTGGAGGTCATACCCTTTTGAACATTTTGACCATCCTCTTTCTTTATTGACTTTGGAAGTTCAGGGAACACTATTTTGCACCATCTAGCTGTATGCCCAAAATTATTACATTTATAGCATATGATGTTGTAGTCCATGAGAGGTGCAAATTAATTGAAATTCCTCTTGGTGAAGCCAAAATCATTCTTAGCACGGACCCTACAATTTACAACTTTATGACCAAATTTGTTACATGAGAAACAATAACCATGGAAGAAATATTGAAACCTATCTTATTGCCTTGGAGGATATTATCGCATGGTTTTCTCATTGATGTTTTGGTGATGGACTTTGGACCGTGATGATTCTTTGTTTTCTTCCTTCTTGATGCTTCCACTTCTCAACACATCAGTATAGGTCTTAGGTTCCTCTTTAATCATTTTATTTGATGCATCTTTTCCTTTTGAGCTTGACTCCTCCTTTTGTTTCTTTTGACCTTAAAAACCAACTCCAGTATTCATAGTCGAAGATCTCTGCGTTTTGATAATATCACCCATGATTTTTGTGCTTTTCCCAAACCTGTGTAGCTTATTATTAGAATATTCTACTTCCTTCCTCATAGAGACAACCTCATATTCTATTTTTTCACATTCCAACTCTTCTGCCTTTAATTTCTAAGCCATACCTTCTCCAATTTGCTTTACCTCTTCAATTTTAACTTTCAGTTCAATGAGTTCTTGTGACAACTTTACCTTTGTCTTCTCATCCTATTAAACTTGAGGCTTCAATATTGAGTTCTTCTTTCTAACCCTCTTCAACTCTTCAAGAGCAACAACAATTTCATCTTCTATGTCAACCATTACTTCTTCTTCATTTTATAAATATTTTTCTTCTTCTTGGTCTTTGACAACAGGAGCATCTTCTTTCTCTTCTATGGCTAAAAATATGATTTCTTCTCTTTCACTATTTGAGAGACTTTCATCACTACTGCTGGAATTACTTCTTGCTTATTCAACATAAAATATCTTCTTGTGTCTTTGAAATATCTTCTCATGATTTGTTTGACCATACCTATTTTTCTTTTCATGATAAAATTTTATTTCTTTATTTTTCTTATATTCCTTTTCTTCTTCATTGCTACTACTTATAGCTTGTGGGAAATTAGATGCATAATGACCAAGGTTATCAGAATTAAAATATTTTATAGAATGCATACCTTTATATTTTCTTGGACCCTTATTATTACTTCGTACAAAGTTAGCTTCTTCTTCGCTGCTTGATTCCTCACTTGATTCTGGTTCCTTATTCTTTGTCTTCTTTGAAGATTTAAATGTTGCTTCCCATTTGGATGTTTAATATTTTTAAGTTCTCATGTCATAGGCTGTGATAATTCCATGTAGCTCATCCATGCTTAAGGTTTTAAGATCCTTCATATCTTCTATTTCTAAAACCTTTGCATCAAACCTCATGGGAAGTGACCTTAATATTTTTTTTATCAATATTAGAGTCTTCAATATTTTCTCCAAGTCCATGAATGGTGTTGACAACTTCATCAACTTGGAGTAGATACTGGTAATATATTCCTCATATTTCATATTAAAGTCTTCAAAACTTCTTCTATGGGTTTGAAGTTTTGCCATTTTAACCTTGTCTTCTCCTTCATATGTTCTTTGTAACTTGTCCCATATTTCTTTTTCTGAGGTGCATTGCATGAATTTCGCAAACTCTTATTCACATAACTCGCTTAATATTGCATTCATTATTATGGTAAAATTTTCAAAAAAAAATCTTACCATCTCTATCCATGGAAGGAGTTGTAGGTGGTGTGAACCCATCCTCAATGGATTACCATATATCATAGCCATGTGCCATCAAATAAGTTCGTCTCTTTTTTATCTAGAAAGTATAGTTAGTCCCATCAAATAGTGGTACCCTATTTGATGAAAAACCTTCATGGCTAACCATGTGTGTTCTTGTAAGATCTTCCTTCAAGCTATTAGGCTTTCATGAAGGAACCCGCTTTGATACCAATTGAAGAACACAAGCTTATACTGGGAGAGGGGGTGAAAAGTATAAGCTAAAACTTTTATCTTTTCTTTGTAAAGCAATAACTTCAAATAATATTTATGTAATAATTAAATAATGCACAAATTACCATATACATAAGAAATAAATATTTTACGAGTAAACACCCTGTCAAGAGAAAACCACGACAAAATATTGCTTATAAATTTCTTCAATAAATTTTGTGGGCACCAACCCATCGAAGACACCAATCCCCTATAAAATTTCATGGACACCAATCCACAGGAGAAACCAATCCACTATATAATTTCATGGACACCAATCCACAAGAGACACCAATCCCCTCTCATTTTTGTGGACACCAATCCATAGGATACACCAATTATATCTCAAGTTCATGGACACCAATCCACAAGAGACACCAATCCCTTTACTCAAGTTCGTGGACACCAATCCATAGGAGACACCAATCCCATCTCATGTTCATGGAAACTAATCCATAGGAGACACCAATCCCCTTGATCAAGTCTGCTCCAAAACCTTCTCACAAAACCTACTCAAATCTTCTCCAAAACCTACTCACAAAACCTGCTCAAATCTATTCCAAACATACTTGATAATGGCATCAAGTTCTTCACCTTTTCCTTAGTTTGCTTTCCACTACTAAAAGCAATTTAGACATATTCTACCCATAATTATTTTATCTTCATGAACATATAGAGAATGATATGCACTAATGTAGTAAGCTTCAAATGGCTAATATGTTCTTCACATTTATTAAGTCTTTCACTTCCACATATATCACATTTAATACATTTTTAATACATTTTAAAGTTAGCTCAAGTCTAGCTTAGATAACTTACTTGCGTGTTGACTTGGAGATGCTAATACCTTGCTCTTCTTCCACTATCATGTGTATCTTTCCTTATTTAAATGACTGAATTGTCCTTCCTTTTTAATTGAATGTTTGGGTGAATATGTGCACTTAATTTCTTTGATACCTTGGCTTGTTTTAAATTTATGCGCTTTAAATTTATCTCAATAACGATGATATTCCTCTTGCATGTGCTTTTCAAATCTGGTCAATTATTCTCTTTTTCCTTCTTGATTTAAATATCAAATCAATCACTTTAAACCCTTATCATTTATCTTAAAATCCTACACAATAGAGCTTAAAAAAACTCCTTATATCTCCCTTTTAAAATTTACAAAATAAATATTTGTTCTAACAACATGACCCTTATATCTCCCTTTTATTAATTTTCAAAAATTAATCTTTATACTAACACCATAACCCTTATATCTCCCTTTTATTAATTTTCAAAAATTAAGCTTTATAATAACACCATAACCCTTATATCTCCCTTTTATTATTTTTGAAAAAATGAAGCTTTATACTAACACCATAACCCTTATATCTCCCTTTTATTAATTTACAAAAATGAAGCTTTATACTAACACCATAACCCTTATATCTCCCCTTTTATTAAATTTAATAAAAATTAAACTTTATAAATACCTTGCATAGTCATGGATGAGATTCAATCCCTTCACCAATAGAAGCAAAGTGCCCTAACACGGGCTCATGTACAAATGATCTACCATAGAAGGTGAAACCAAAATGTGCAATAAAATATTTATGTTCTTCGTTGCACTTTCTCAAACTCTACAACAAAAATGAGCGTCAAAGAGATTCGATCCTTTAACCTTTTGCACCGTAGCCATACGATCTAGGCAATCGATTGGGCTACCCCAGTGGATAAATCCAAAGGGGCACAAATGATATTTGACTTCATATTTGCACTACCTCAAATAGCAAAAATCATAGCAAAATAGGTGTCGAGGGAATTTGACCCTTGTACCTTCTACATAGCAACACTCCACATGAGATAAGCAACCGACTAGGCTACCCCAGTAGATGAAACCAAGGAAGCACAACAATATATATGGATCCTTCATCGGATCGCTATCACCGAACTTGCGCTCCTCTCCTTCTTCCTTTTCTATGCTGCTCACACTCACCACGATGGATTAATTGATTTTCTTACTTCTTTTTGAAGTATATCAATGCCTCATATTTATATATTTTTTGGCATTCATGCCCAAGGAGGTCGAACCAAAATTTGAAATTTAATTTTAGTTTTGCATGGTGCACTAAAGGAAGTCGGCCCATTTTAATATTTAAACTTTTTTAATATTTAAATTATATTTAAATCCTTTGATTTAAATATAAGCCTCCCACTTTAAATATTTAAATATTTCATTTAAATATTAAAGCATATAAAATCACCTTTGAAGATATTTGCCTTGAACATTAATGACAACTCAATATTTCATCCTTGAAGATATTTTTGCCTTTGATATCAACATTTCATCCTTGCATCAACATTTCATCCTTGAAGAAATTTTACCTTTGACATCAATGATAACTCAATTTCTAACAAGAAGTTTGTCCCTGATTTTACTCATATTGCCAAGCCAATAAATGACATGATCAAGAAAAATAGATAAATAAGATGGAAAAAGGAAAATATTGTAGCTTTTTAGATCAAATATGAAATTATTAAGCCTCCAGTATTGATTTGGTCTGATTACTCCAAATATTTTAAAATCTACTTTACTTCAAAACACACTGTTGCTGCAGTTTTAGCTCAGCAAGATGAAGAGAAAAATGAAAGGCCCATAGCCTTTAGAGTACAAGAAGGAAGGGTGCTCAATTAATATTTTCCATTTTGGAAAAATATGATTATGCATTAATCAGAGCATTGGATCATTTAAAGTGTATCTTTGGGTTCAATAAGGTAATAGTTTGTATCCCCTACATTGATATTAAATATATTTTCACTCAGCGTAAACCCTTAGGTAGTCTTGCAAGGTGTATGGCCAAATTACTATAGTATGATGTTCAAGGCAGTGTAGATTGTCAAAGGACAAGGATTGGCAAAGTACTTAGCCAATAAAGAGGGATAAGATATGGATAACACTATTGTAGTAGATGAGCAACAAGAAGCTAGAGCAATTGATAATTTTGATTATAGATGGTATGATGGCATAATCTTCTACCTCAAAAAATTATTATTTCTAGGAGATATGTCCCAAAATAAAAGGTCTATCAAGAAATTGGATCAGAGGTATTATATTCAGGAAGGTAAACTGTATTGGAGGCATCTAGATGGAGTGTTGCTTCTCTATTTTTTGATAAAGAACTACCTCAAGTGTTGAAAGAATATCATTCTATATTTTGTGGAGACCACTTTTCTCCAAATACCACTGCTCACAAAATCATGAGAGCTGGTTATTATTGGCCCTCATTGTTTAAATATGTGTACCATTTTGTTAGAAGTTGTCATAACTATAAGATTTTAATGGGGAAGAAAAAATTTCTAGTCATGCCCTTGAAGCCAATGAATGTTGAAGCTCCTTTTGCTCAATGGAAAATAGATATCATATGTGGGATTAACCCTAATTCTTTTGGAGATCATAGGTGGATCATCACAACAACAAACTATTTTACCAAGTGGTTAGAAGTAGGACCTCTCAAGAAATATACTACAGGGATGACCATAAAGTTTTTGGAAGAGAAAATATTGACAATATTTGGGGTCCCTAAGAAGTTAGTTATAGACAATGGTAACTACTTCACTTATTTTGAAATGATTGAATTTTGTGCTAGGTACAACATAGATTTTTTTATTCTGCAAACTACTATCTTCAAGGAAATGGATTAGAAAAATCCTCAAACAAAAATTTGATCACAAGAATCAAAAGAGCATTGGGAAAGAACAAGAGAAGTTGGGATAGTGAAATAAATTTTTCTCTATGGGCTGGTAAAATATCTGTCAAAAGAAGCACAAGAAAATATCCTTATGAGCTAGTTTATGGTGAGAATGCTCTATTGCCCCCTTAGGTATAAATTCATTCTTTGTCTTTGCTTCTACAGGATCATGAAAATCCAAATATATTGCAAAGAAGACTTGATCAAATTGTGAAGTTGTAGGAAAACAAAAAAAATGTATTAATGAAGATAACTAAGTAGACTCATAAAACACCATAATTATTCAATAAGAAGGCAAGAGGTCAACCTTTTTAGGAAGGAGATATAGTGTTGTACTAGGATCCTAAGAATGATAAGCATAGAGAAAAAGGGAAGTGGGAACCAAAATGGCTTGGTCCTTATCAAATCCCTCAAATGGTAAGCCAACATACTTACAAGTTGCAAACTCTGGATGGGAAGGAATTTTCAATTCCTATCAGTAGCTAACATTTGAAATTGTATCATCCTGTACAAAGGTCTGAAGCCACACACAAAAAAGAGAGTGTGTTTCAGTCTTTAGATGATTAAGGAGTCCTTTCTAGGTGATTAAGGAGTTCTTGTAGGTGACTAAGGTATTTCTTATAGGTGATTAAGGAGTTCTTGCAGGTGACTAAGGTGTTTCCTATAGGTGATTAAGGTGTTTCCTTGTAGGTGAGTAAGGTGTTTTCTATAGGTGATTAGGTAGGTTTTATCTTTTTGGTCTACTGGAGATTCTGGAATTCTCAAGTGATTCATTGCCTAATAGTCTTTTTCATCACCTATCCCAGTCGGAGCTTGTGTTGGATCCTCAAAATCCAACTTAAATCACCCCAAGTTTTGAAATTTTGGTGTCCTATGAGTCCCTACATTTTTACCCCGACCTCTCTCCATTCAATAAATTTTTAGGTCCTTGGGTATTTTTTAGGCCTATCTCGCCTTCCGAAAGTGTCATTGAAAGTTTCTGTGTCATCGAAGTCAGGTCGATGTTTTGGTCTTTTGTCGTCATTTTTGAACCTTAATAAAATTTAATTAATTTTTTTTGGTAATTTAAAATATTTCATTAAAGAGAGAATTTGAAAGGCGCTCTAACGCATTAGAACATTAATATAGAAAAAGGATGCATAAAGCACAAAAATAGCATCCTTGAGGACCAACTTTAACAAAGGAAAACAAAAATAGTTAAAAAATGATAAGGAAGAAACCCTAAAGGGATAAAAACAACAACAAAGAAGCCACTCTGGCAGTGGGCTCATCAAAATCCTCTTTCTTCACTTCGTTAGCATCGTCCTTAGGGAAATCCTTAAAAAATCATAAATTTAATTAATTATTTTAACCCCTTAAAGGTCTTAAATATACAATTAAATGTTTTCCACTTTTAATAAAGTTTGAGTACTTATTTAATTATATATTTAATTAAATTTATTTATATACTCAATTATATATATATATATATAGGTTAAAATTTAAAAAAATTAATTAAAATCAAAATTTTCTTAATTTAGCTTATCGACCGATTCTTAAGTGGAGTCGACCGATTGGTCTTTCAAGCTTTGTATAAAGAAAATTTAAGAAAAGAAAAAAAAAAGTCAAATCTAAATAAAACGAAAACTAGAAAGTTAAAAAAATTAAAAAGTTTAAATTTAAAATTTTTAAAAATTATCGATCGCTTGGCCATTTCCAATGGCCGATCGACCATCCAAAACTTCCTTCGGTTGATTGGCCATTCTGAAAGGAATTTAAAAAAATAAAATTAGGTTGATTGGCCATTCTTAAAGGAATTAAAAATAAATAAATTAAGTTTTTCGGCCTATGGCCATTATCCTTTGGTCGATGAGAATGGCCATCGACCATTCCTATAATAGGAATGTATCGTAAAGGGAATTATTCCCTTTAAAAGGGTCACGTGGGCCATTTCCATGGTGATCCGCGTGAGCCTTATCCTTTCATTTATATATATATATATATATATATATATATATATATATAAAAGCTTATATATTATATTAGTTATATATTATATTGTATATGTTATGTAATATATATTATATTACATACTTTACATATTATTATTATTTTTGTTTTCTTAGTAACATTTCTTATACACATCTACTATGGGGATTGAATCTGGGTCACATTACCGATAATTTAAGTGGCATCCTTGTCAGTAGACCATTCATGGCGATATTTTACATATTATTTACTATTATATATAATATACGTAAATGTAATAAAGCATGCATTTAATAAATAATATAATTTTATTATTATTATTCGTTAATGATAATAGTTTTATTATTATTTAATTTTTGAAATAAAAGATTAAAATTGGTTAAGGTTAGCCTTATAAAAAAAAATGCAAAAACAATTAAAAATTATGATGAACCTCATTTTTGCGGTCGAATTTCAGTAGTCGAGAATTGATCTCCTAAAGCCATTTTTTGACCCTTTTCAAGATAAATGGACATGTTTTGATCAGTGGAGATCACTACCAAGCCATGAATGAGAACTATTTAATGCAAGCAATATGGTGGATCAATTTCAAAGGAAATTACAATTTTTATGGGTCATCCATCACCCAGTTTTTAGTAATAGTTCCAATTATGAGCCATTACTAAAAAATATTAAATTTTTGCAATTACGGACAATCGTGGAGCCTTGAATGAAGATCAATCTACAGGTTATATGAGACGATGGCTACAAAAGTTTGGATCATCAAGTTTTTGTGTAGTAATTCTGCAAGAGGTATACCAGAGTGTCATCCTTGTTAGCTGTATTTTCTTTTGTGTCTTGTCTAGTCATCATGTTTTCTTCCCTATAATTGTGCAAGTTTTTCTAAGGAGGTGTTTAGTTTGCTGAAATCATTTCTAGTGACTGAGATCAGAAGCTATGAGACTCTTTGTTACATCATTTGAATAAAGAGTTGTAGTTCTTTGTTACATTATTTGAACAGAGAATTTGTTTGTACTTGCTTGGTGAGATCTGGTTACACTAACCAGACTCCATTGTAATGATTTGTTGATCAATGCTATCTTGCTTCCTCATTTTGGAAATATTATGTGCAATTTTGTATAAGTGGTGTCTTCTTTTTCTAGCATGCTTAACCATCTCTGTTACATTATTTGAAAGGAAGTGATTGGATCAATTTTATCTCCTCTCCCTTATTTCTTCATCATCCTTTAAGTCTAGTTACAATTGCCCAATGGATAAGGCATCGGTCTACAGCTTGAAGCATTAGTTGGGAGTTACTTCAAGGCTTGGTCATTTTTAATGTTGTAGTTGTGTTTCATTTTTGTAAATCTAGATGAGCATGAACATATAAGAAATATTGTAAGCTCGGATCTAGGGTTTACTTACCTTAATAAGTCTATCTAGATTCTTTGTGATAATCTTTTACCAAGTTAAAGAGGTGGATCCACTAGAGTCTATAGTGTTGTTTATGAACCAATGATTTTCTTGTGGCATGACAACCCATATTTTAAGGAAACAAAATCACCACAACACCTCCATTGCACATTATAGCTCATATTGACAACAAGTCCTTCAAGTGAGTGTTGATCGATACTGAGTCATCTATCAACATCATCACCTTTGTCGCACTTCAACATTTGAAGCTACCAACATCACACATAGCCTCATTCACATTTAATGATACCTTGTGCTCAACCTAATGATGATTTTTTTACTTATTTACATAGGTATAAAAACAATCCATACACTGCCACATCCATGAAGGAGAGATGTAATACAATGTCTTTCTTGGAAGACCATGGATTTCGGATTTTTGAGGCATCGACTCAACACTACACTATTACCTCAAGTATATTCATGAGGATCGCATGCATTGCATCCCCACTTACAATAAGTCTTCCAAGTATTGCAACATGATCTCTAACCCATATGAGTCTTCCTTATCATCCATTTACCTATACCTCACATCAAAATTACTTGAGCTAACCCCTCAACTGATCATATTACACACCTCACATCATCCATTGTCAAGACACAACCCACTTGTGCATCCATATTTACCATCCATATCATTGCACCCAACACACTATACAAATCCAATTGCTTCATACAGTCCCCATCACCAACCTACCACATCCATTCAATCTCATCATATATGAAAGAACCCTCTGCATCCTAACCAAATATTGTCTACGTAAGGTTTATCCTTCTACCCATATATTCCACCCAGGCCTTCCGCTAACTCCCCACTCCAACTAACCACACCCATTGCCACATTGCCCCCATCTATAGTGGCCTAGGTCACTACTACATATCCATCACGCATAGCCCCACATATTCTTGTATGGTGGAGCCTCAAAACACTTCGTATACCACAATGCTAGATCTATTAACCCTATCTAGTAAGGAGTAAGATTTTACATCTTCTATTCCACCATCCACCAATTTCACACCCATCACACCACCCTAAGCCAATTCACCCTCCATGCAACCTAAGCCTCCACCTCCACCAAACTTATCCAATGTGGCTTTTGGTCACCCATGCATAGGCACCATTGTTCCCATGGGTCCTGCATCTAATTCAACAAATTTTGTGTATGTTGGAGTTGACACTTTCTCTGATGTACCTCTTGAGGATCAACCTAAATCACCATTTTTGGTGAATGTTAGTTTCCTATTTAATTCCTCCTTTGTGTTAAAATAATTTTGATGTTATCATTGGATGGGATTTTGCCTAGGTCATCACAAACAAGAAATTCACCATCTCATCAAACCACATTACCAACTCCTTGAGGAGAAATCTAGAGTAGGGTTTCACCACAATAAACCAATTGACCTCTTTGGTGAAAATTTTCAATGCCTCACCCTTGGTCTCGAGGACGATAGCGATAATAAATATCCTATTCATAACAAAGGCTCTTTCCAAGTCACCAATATCTATGTCATATCACCCGATACCTCAGAATATGAAATAGATGAGTTGCTTGAGGCACTTTTGATTACCTCTGATAGCTTCAAATAAGACTCTTCCTCCATCATCCCTCTCACAAATTTTTTATATGACAATGAAATTTCTCAGCATCTGTTTCCCATGCCACTCCCCATTTCCCCATGCTCCTTCTATTAAAGTACCCAAATGCACCAGCCCAACCATCACCTCCATCACCTCAGCCACTTTTGAGCCAATTGAACCCACATCCACCTATATTGGACCAAATTCTACCTTGTGAGCATATCTTGGGGTATTTCACCCCCAACCATCTAGACCCCTCCATACCACAAATAACCATGGTCACCATTGACCTGTTTACACCCCTTCACAATTTGAGTGATCCATCAAATCCCATCCATGTCAATATAAGTCTCATAGACTTTGATTACATGTCACCCACCCCATCCCTCGAGCATTTCCTACCATCCAAATAATTGCTTAATCAAGCAAGCATATACATGCCACCACCCCCATTATCTATCTTGTTTGCTATCCACCACATCAATACAATTGACACTAAGTCACCCATTTTTTAAAATGTAGTCAATGACATTCACCTCAACCCCACTCATCATTAGTTAGATAAGGGTTCCCATATGCTTGTAAAGGAGACCAATGATGTAGACATTAGTGCAGACCCTAACAACCTATAAATCATAAAACTTGGAAGGAACATTTCCTCCATAGAACACAAAGACCTAGTCACTTTCCTTATTGAACACAAACATGCTTTTGCATGGTCATACAAATACATGTTGGGACTGGACCCTAATCTAGTGGTTCATAACCTCATTTTGAGACTTGATGTAAAACCTGTAAAGCAAAATCTATGGAAGCTTCATCCTACCATATCTCTTATGGTTAAAGAAAAATTGCAAAAATTACTAGATGTGGGTTTTATTTAACCTATAGACTACCCAAAATGGGTTTCAAACATGGTACCCATTAGCAAACCTAATGGGAGGATACATATTTTCACAAATTTTTTGACCTCAACAAAGAATGTCCAAGGATGACTTCCCCCTCTCAAACATTGATACACTCATGGACTCTATCGTTGGCCATGAAATGCTCTCCCTTATGGATGGTTTTTTAGGATACAATCAGATTCAAATAAATCCTCAATACTAGCACAAAACAACTTTTATGACACCTTAGAGGATATTTTGTTATAAAGTAATGCCATTTGGACTTAAGAATGTAGGTGCTACCTATCAACGTGCTATGAATTACATATTTCATGATCAAATGCACAAAATAGTTGAAGACTATGTGGATGATATTTTAGCTAAAGATAAAATACATCACAAGCATATCAATATTTTGTACCAAGTTTTCAAGCAATTACTTGAGCACAATGTGAGATTCAATCCAAAAAAGTGCATATTTGGCACCACATTAGGAAAAAATTTAGGGTTTATAGTATTTAAACATGGCATTGGACTTGACCCAAACAAAGTTAAAGATATCATCGACATGCCACCCCCTACAAACCTTAAAGAATTACACAACTTGCAAGGTAAGATATGAGCAATCTATCACTTTATA
The DNA here is from genome assembly GCA_028583015.1 of Wollemia nobilis. Taxonomy (NCBI): domain Eukaryota; kingdom Viridiplantae; phylum Streptophyta; class Pinopsida; order Araucariales; family Araucariaceae; genus Wollemia; species Wollemia nobilis. Next base: position 7,625,888 of record JAQPPZ010017033.1, read on the forward strand.
GAACAATTAGTAGATAAATGCAAGCCTTTCAATCATCTATTGAAAAAGATAACTTTTGAATGGAATCAAGAGTGTTGAGATGGATTTGATGGCATAAAATAATATTTGATATCACCACTTGTGTTGACTCTATCTCGACCAGGTGTACCATTCCATTTGTACATATCTACCATATATTTTGCATTAGGAACTATGTTAGCATAGAAAAATGAGTCAAACAAAGAGTAGGCTATATATTACATTAATCACACATTTGTAAGCTATGAGGCTAAGTATGCCTATGTTGAAAAGCTATGTTTAGCAGTTGTCTTAGCAACCAAGAAGCTTTGATATTACATGATCGGTCATACTACGTACATCATTGCAAAAGATAACCCTTTGTACTATATTATGGGTCGTACCAATATGAATAACAATATGTCCAAATAGATAATGCTTTTAATAGAATTTGATCTAGAACTTGTTAGTCAAAAATCCATCAAAGGTCATGTAATTGTGGATCAACTTGCTAAATCTCTGCTATCAAACAACACACCCTCATAATTGAGCTACCTGATGATTTTGTGTTCAACATAAATGAGCAAGAAGATCCTATCAAAATAGAGGAGGAAGTAGGTGGTGTCCTTTTCTTTGATGGATCCAAATGCAAACAAGGAAGAGGTACTAGAGTTGTGCTCTATATACCTCAAGGGGCTCCTTTGCCCCTATCAATCAAACTTGACTTCCCTTGTACCAACAATAATATGAAATACAGGGTTATTCATAGTGGTGAATATTCACAAATTGGGTGAATATTAGTATTCCAAAATTGGAAATTGGTGAATACGAGGACTCGCAACGTCAACCTATTTGCATGAAATTTTTAGGACAAATTGTTTTTAGGGTCAATTCACCACAATATATATCCAAACATAGGTATATTTGTACTCATTGGAAAGCTCTTTTTGATATTGATCTAATGGTGGTATTTTTATGAAGTTATAAGATGATTTAATAGGTTAAAATTTACCCCAAATATGACCTTATTTTTTAGGGCTTCAAATGCCCCAAATTTTTGTGTGAAGATGATTGATTTGATTTGCTTAATATTCGCCTTGATTTGCCTTGATATCGATTAGGATTAACCATTATTTTACATGTACATTTTGATTCCAACCCCTTATGCATAACCCTAATAAAATATGAAGCCCTAATTTTAGGACTTCAGACTGCTATCGCATTAGGCATCTGATGATTAAGTATTTTTGGTGATTTTGAGCTCATTGTTAAACAATTCAAATGGATCTACCAATGTAGAGATTCAATTTTGTAAAGTACAAATCAGTTATCGACAAACTACTTAAGCATTTTGATTGGTATGAAATTGATAATGTACCTCAGACATCCAATCGATTTGCCAACACAATGTACTCTCTTGGATCACTAATTTCATAGAATCTATTTTATAGCAATATATTTGTCAAAATAACCATACTTTTGTAGTCTACTATGGAACAAGTTTCTACTCAAACAACAGAGAGTGTCAACATTGTACAAACAAATCCATACAATGAAGGTTTTTTGCAAATCAAGGATTTTATAAAGATGGATACTCTCCTCGTAGAGTTGTCCTCAACCACAAAATAAATGTTTAAGCAAAAATTAGCCCGTTATACCCTATTGGGATATATTCTCTATCATAGAGACTATGATGGTATTCTCCTTCGTTGTCTAGAACCCCAAGAGGCAAAATGGGTAATTTATCAAGCTCATGATGGTACTTTTGGTGGTCATTTTAGTGGGATGGCCATTGCAAAGAGCATCTTGTGCACGGGTTATTATTGGCCCACCATGGAACATGATTGTTGTACATAAATCAATAAATATCCAAGATGCCAACATCATGCCAATCTAACCCATGTCTCATCACAAGTGTTGCATTCAATTCAATATTTGTGGTCTTTTTCACAATGGGGTCTCGATATGGTAGGAAATATATCTCCTCCTTTTTTGAAAAACCATACATTTATCATTACATCCATAGAGTATTTTAACAAATGGGTTGAGGCAATTCCTCTCACCAACACGATTGGACCTTGCATTGTGGAGTTTATACTCCATAATATTATATATCATTTTGGCATAACATAAAATATAATATTTGATAATGGAACCCCATTTAAAAATAAGGATGTTCAAGCACTTTGCAAAAAGTACAATATTCAACATAGTTTCTTGACTCCTTAATATTCATAGAGTAATGGATAAGTTGAGGCCACCAACAAAACTATAATTACCATTCTAAAGAAAATCGTTAAATATAATCATAAATATTGGTATTTACAACTCCCCTTGGTGTTATGCGCTTATGAAACAAGTGTACGTATGCCAACCAGGATAAAACCTTTTTCATTAGTTTATGGTGCCAAGGAAATCATGCTTGTGGAACTCAAAATTTCATCATTGTGAATACCATTGCAAGAATTCATCGATGATGACACTACATGACAAGCATACCTAAACCAATTGAATCTACTTGATGAATGATGAATCAATGCATTAGAGCATCTTCACATCTATTGAGAAAATATAAAATGTACCTATAACAACAAAGTGCATCCTAGATAATTTTGAGTGGATTATTTGGTTCTCAAAGAGAATCAACAAAACTCAAGCTTGCCACCTCATTTGCATGACAAGTTAGTGGCAAATTGGTTTGGTTTGTTCATCATGACAAAAAAATTTAGAACATGAGCCTATAAACTCACCACCCCTGAAGGAATTGAGGAACTCAAACAAATCAATATCCTTCACTTGCATGCCTTCTATACCTAGATCATAGCTAGCCTTGCACAAATAATAATAATAAACTAAAAACTAATCAAAAATATCCATAAAAAATTTTAAAAACAAAATAAACAACAAAAACAACAAGAATAATATTTTTTTGTTTTCATATAACCATTCCTCCCTATCTTCCAAACAATAATACACAAAAAAAGTTACAAATATAAAATCATATACTCATGATACTGCAAGATACAGAAGAATGGTTGGATGAAAATGAATATTGACTTCTTAATAAACGCAATAAAAATACAAAAAACAATACAAAAGCAATATAAAATCAATCAAAATACAAAAAAAATATAAAAACACAAAATTACAAAAATAAATCAAAAACATAAAAAACAATAAAGCAATAAAATTTCATCATAACGAGTAAGACTTTGGTTATAATTAAATTCATGGTTTTATTCATTTGTCATAAGTGATCTTATCATATTAATCAAGGGTGTCTTCTTTATGGTATGTGTCTTACATTATAGGTATGTCGATTTTATCAACCATCAAAAAAAAAAAAAAAACAATGAAAGAAGAAACCCTATGATAGGTTGTCTCTCCTAGGTCTATGGTTTGATAAATCTATATGTACTTTTAATCGCTTAGACATACCTAGTGTCTTATTCAACCTACTTTGAATGTCATTAGTCCTTGAAATGTTATAGGTCTTTTGGATGACTATAAATTTTTGTTGAGACCATGCACAAGTAACACACATTAAATCAAATTTTGATGTTTAGGAAAGACAACATCATCTGTCACTATCACTATAAATAAAATGGTTTCCCCTACTTATCCACTTATGTGCATGGTCTAAACGACTGAGAATTGATAAAATAACAAGCCCCCCCTTCAAAAACAAAAAGCAAAAGCAATAAAATCCTCTTTCTCCTCTACAAATCAAGCAAGCCCCACAAAACAATAAAATCCCTTACTCTTTCACAAAAAATGAGAAAGTATCCCAAAAAGAAAAAGCAAAAGTAATAAATTCCCCTTGCTCCTCTACAAAATGAGCAAGAGCAAAAAATTCAAAATGCTTTTCTCTTCCAAAAAATGAGCAAGTATCCCCAAAACCCTACAAATAAAAATCAAAAGAAAAGTGTGAAGAGTTTGAATCCATGGAATTCTTAGTTTTTCACAACCATGGGGTGATCTCCATCGCTAGCAATGGGCTATAGATGGTTGCTTGATAGTGGAGTAGCCTTACATGTGGTGACTCATCTTCCACATTAGCAACCTTCTTTTTTATAGATCTATGTATTCTTTCAGATGAACTAGCTTATTGGTGTAAGTCACAAATGACAAGTCCAACCTTATCCAAAATTGGTGATGAATATTCACTTTACATACAGTTGGTATTTATAAAACTTGAATAACTCGGTCATTCTTAGTATCTTCAATTTTCTACTTGATTATTAGATAAGTTTAATTGAGGTCACTAGGATGTTTGAGTCTCCTGAAAGCATTTTTAGACTCATCTTCCCTAATATAAGTGATAACACAAGTCATGTCATCTTGGACTTCATAGTAGCACATCGCCTGATACATATTACATTGTATTCACTCACATACATTCCACATGCATGTTAATATTATTAGGTTGACACCATGGATTAATTGATTAAAGTCATAACTTATGATACTTGTCTAAACATTTTTAAAAGATAATCAAAATAAAAAAAACATGCATACATTCATTGCATATCATAAGTAAATAACACATCTCATCAAATCATAAACACATCACAAGTATATATATATATATATATATATATATATCATTATCATCATCAATAAAATACATAATGAGCCTTACCCATAGGCTACATATGTCAAGCTCTCAAGCTCCTCCTCCTCATCATCTACAAAATACTACAAGGCATCTACAAAATTGGTATAGGGATCGAAACCCGTATATCACTGTTTGCCTCCACCACTATCCTCGCTACCCTCAGATGACTCTCCTCAGGCTTGGTCACTATTATTTTCCTAGAGGTGACTCACTCTATGTGGTGTCCTTATTATTGAATCCTGTGATATCAATCCCTTAGAAAACTATGGTATAGGTGAGGTACTTGAAGGAGCACCTGATGCTCCACTCCTCCAAGTCTTATAGGATGAAGAGAAGGATGTTGGCATGGCTAGGATCAAAATGCCTCTCACTAGAAGCTCATTGTCTAGTGTTCTAACCCTATCCTTGCAGTGTATTCTACTCCCCATCTCAGTATTGAGCCTCAATATCAACAATTTTTACTACATACACAAAAACATAAAAAAGGATCATTAGCATAATGATATCAATAACAAAAGCATAACATATACATCAATAGAATCATTAGAACAATGATAAAAAAACTAATCATTCGATCTAACTTACTGTTCATCAATCAAATGGTTGAGTTGACTAACCATCTGGCCACGAACAGTCACCACCATGCCAAAACATATTAAAAAAATAATCAAACCAAATTATCATCCTATAATTGGAAAATCTAGCTGCATAACCATGTGTCCATGGATGGTCATGCCCCAAATTCATTAGCATCAAAAAAATAAAATAAACAAACACACCTAACCGATTTTCTACACCCGAACGATCGAGCCAACCAACTATCCACCCATGGATGGTTTCCAAATGTACACACCACTTGCAAAAACAAAAACCATGATGATTGTCCATACATGGATGGCCTTGCACCATCTCCATTCACCACATGGATGGCCTCAAAATTCTACACTCATACACATCAATTTTAAAAAAATAGTAAAAGCAAAAGAGATTTAAAAACGCATGCAAACAACATCAACATCAAACACGCCCATGCAAACAACACAAATTCTAAAGTTAAAAAAAAATATTTTATCCAAATTGAAAAAAGTAAAAGAGTATTTTTTATTTACCGGTCCTACATCGTCAGTTGCTCCACCACCCATCACCATCACCTTCACCTACCATGCAAATTTGCAAGCCCTTCAGGTCAATTTTTCCACCACAAGACTCACTCTCAACTCATTTCTTGTTCATTATAGTCAGAATGAGCCTCTACGCATCATAGTTGGCTATATATAGCTTATGATGCATGACCATATAGGATGGTCGCATCATTACTATCACAGATGATTACATTATTTAAAAAAAAAACATAAACATTCAAAACCAAACAAAGATAAAACAAACCATCCACATCAAAAACATCAATTTATAAATCTGATAAGGTCAATCACCTCATCACCATCATCCATGTTGTATTCCATTGACTCGTCTCTTGAGGGGATATACAATTACAATGTTTCACCTCAAACAAGATCAATATGTAAGAACTCATTTTGGACTCAATTCCTATCATAGAATTTTTTCCACGACTAATCATACACCATACTCTTTTGGGTTTAAATACAAACACTTTAATCAAATACGCATGGTAATGTATTTATTCAAGGATAGTAAGGGTTTACAAGCCTTCTACTATAATAATTGTGGCAAAGACATCATCCACAAGATAATGATTATGGCATCGAGAGAACACTTACCAGTTGACCAGTGCATTTTCCAAAACCAAGACACTCATAAATCTATCAAGAACAAGATTCAAATATATTCATTGCCTCCATCACTAGGGCATCCACATTGACGTTGAATTAGGGCAATTAAACATCAAACCTCTCTAAGCACAAGAGTCAACACATCATTCATTCATCATCCACAAGTGTCATTTATTTTTGCATTGCATTGTATTTTCACAAAATACGATACAAAAGGGGGCATCTATAGACACCTAAATCTTGCTTATTAAGTATTAATTAATTAATATATTTAATATTAATTAAATTTAATTAATATTAAATAAGCAATAATCACCTAATTATTAATTAATTAATTTATTTATTAAATAATTAATTAATTAAGAGCTTAGGTTGCACAATCACTCACCCCTCCCCACGACCACATTCACCCTCACATTTTTGCTTCCATGTCATCCATGACACTGGTAGTTCCACATCCCATAATCATAATTGGTCACGCACAAAGAAAATCCTTATCCACAAGTGAACTCAAAGTCACTAGTAGTTGCACCTTCAAGTCACAAAAGAAGATTTTGCATGTGCACCTAGTTAACAAGATATGCACAATATGCTCTTTCACTTAAAAAATCATATTTAAATTAAATAAATATATTTAATTTAAATATAAAAATCAAATTAAACATGCACATCCACTTAATTGCCCATGCATAATGGATGAAAATTGCAAGATAAATCTTATCCACGTGCAATCCCATAAATTGAATTCATGCAAGGAGAAGACTCCTAATTACATGCACTTAATTGGACGAGCCACATCTTTATCCCTTTACTCCAGGAAATCTATAAATTAAACCTCTCCAAAATGTTGGAGGATGAGGATGGAATTTGCATTGAAGTTTTAAAGAAACTTTGAGCATATGCAATAACAAAACTCCTAACTTTTATCATTTTGTCATCCCTGTCATGTGTAGAACCCTAATCCTACCTTTTTGCAGGCCTAAATCTGCATAGTTTTTGGCTACCATAGGTCATGACCATCCCACCCCGAATGATCTTGGTTTGTGATCGTTAGACCTCTATACAGTCAGTTCCCAACTCACGTAGAAGCCTCTCGATGTAGTACGACACAGTCACAACAATGATAATATTTGAAATGCAACACAGTGACATCATCAAAAACAACATGGTCACACCAAGAAGGTAAAACATAATTCTAGTTAATTTCCTTTCATATGTCCTTAATTTTATCACTTCAATTGATTTTAATAATTATTTGAATTCAAGACTCACTTCGGGAGGTCCGACATATATTATTGACCTATTACATGTTTGTTTGTGTGTAGGTTTCCAGGTATGAACCAGAGAAAATGCAAATATAGACAATTATCTGAAGTCGCCCAAGCCCACAGACCAAAATTTTGAGGACTGCAACAGTCCGTGCAGTGCTACCATTCATCCCCATATGGTCACCATTTGTGACTATTTAACCCCAGACGATCACTTTCCATGATCATATTACCCTAGATAGACACCATCCAAGTAGCAACCTATCACATATTTGACAAGCGTAGGCACACATATCGACATAGAAGTATTGTACATGATCCCAAATGCATCCTACGAAGCAAAAATCACCGTAAACCCGCATACACACTTGCTATAACAACATGAGTACATTACACCAATATTACTTGCATAAGGGAAATTACTCTCTTCATCTTTATAAACCCCTACATTAGAAAATACTATAATAGAATAGACAAAGGGTAATATAAATATAATTTTACTACTTTTATCTTACTTTTCTCTTATGGTGCGTGCTTTTATTATCTAAAAAATCAAAGTAATATTATTATGATAATATATTAACTCAAATATTAGAAGATATATCATTAGATATATCACAAATGAAATTGTAGAAAAATAAAAGAAGAAAGAGGAAGAGAAGGAATCATAAGAAATCTAAATCCAAATACAAGATCAAGCACAAAAAAGAAGAAGATCAAAAGGTTTAAAAAAAGGTAAAAAGAGAACAAGGTAAATATAAGAGTCAATAACACATTAAATATGAAGGTCATGTTAAATACTCTTACACAAAGGATACAAATATTAATCTGTTAGAGGTAGATTGAAGATTGAAGAATAAAGCCTGTATTGAAGATTAAAGTCTTCAATAACCAAATAATGTAATATAGGGGGGTGTTGGAGAATATTACATTATTTGGTACATGCCAATGTACCACCTTAGTACAATATTAAATTAGGTGTGTGTCTTATATTAGAGTATGAGTGTATATTTCATGTAATGTAACAATGTTTAGTAATGTAAAATGTTCAATAAATATGTGCTTGTGTAGTGTAGTTGGTGAAAGTCTTGGATGTTGATAGAGGACGACCTAGGTTTCATTCTCCCTATGTCCACCCTGCAGATACAAGGTGTAGCTAGGAATATCCTATGTGCTGGTAGACACTGACAAGGCTCCATTCTACCTGTGCCCACCCTATTGATACCCAAATAGATGTGTGTTATTCCCCTATTTACAATTGTAACTCTCGGCTTTACAAGGGGTTATGGTTGGGAGGGGATTGCTCAGTCCTATGCCTCGATAGTAGGGGTTTATCACACTAACCACAATTTTTTTTTAATTGAAGTCTAGGTGGATTGGTAAGTGCTTGTGTAGCTAGGCATTTACCAATAAGACACCCAGGTTTAAACCTTGAGGAAAACCTATTTGTAAATGTAGTAGTCTAATCTAAATCCTCTGAGTGCAATCCAGATCGATGATGATGGTACAAATCTTGAGTGATCGATGGTCCCCTTCACATCGGGTCAACAATAATGAAGTAGAATAGGTTTGGTGGAAGCAACCCTTGTGGTTTGAACCCTGCACTTGTCAATTACTAAAAATAGTGTGGTTGTGACCAACTCTCCTATGTAACCAAAAAAATAATGTTCAATAAATGCACAAGTGCCATATAATTATGTGTGTGAGTGTTGTGAGTGTAAATGTGCACAAGTGGCCATTATGTAAGAGTGCACATGTTTCCTTAGAATAGGAAAGTGAAGAGTTATAAATAAGAGTTAAGGTAAAAAGTGCACCATATGAGGAATCACATATTACTATTTATTTGTGACTAATCATTGTAATTGGTATCGAAAACACATAGCTTATTGCATGCATTAGTAGACCTTTATTCTATATCATTTTTAGTATTTTCATGAACATTCTATATGATTATTTTGTGAGTATTTATGAGTTATTCTTGTGTTATTCATATCTTGATTGAGTTATTTATATTGCAACTTTATTTCGATCTTGTGATTAATTTCTTGTAAGTTTTACATTAAGTGTTAGGCTTCAAAAGCTATCAATTAGAAGTTTCAATAACTATAAGGTTTCAAAAACAACAAAGGTAAACAAACAAATCATCCCTCCAAAGATCAATAAATCAGAGGCCTAGGTATTTTTTGATGAGGCTGAATATGAGGTCCCTAGAGTTTGTGGAGTAGGAGAATTACTATATATTTCTAACTCTCATTATTTAAAATTCAAGACTAGAATGGGAGAAGGTTCTAATAATTATACTAGAATTATAACACTCAAATTTCAGGTTCAATAAACTAGATGCTTGGTATTTTTAAGATGGAAAACATGGTTCTAAAACCTATCTTCTCTCAAATAAAAGAAGTTTTGGATCAAAGTGAAACTTTCACTTTTGGGCATATTTATAAAGAACTGAATAGGAAAGTAAATTAACTCTCAAAGGAGACACTTTAGATTAAACCAGGTACATTCTTAGCATAGGAATTCAGTGAGTAAAATGCACTACAACTGGTCCATATCTCTATCTAGGGGGATTAATTTACTCCAATTAAAGCAAACACAATTAAAGTAACTTTTTTCAAAAAAACTTAAAAGTCAATGATTTAATGGGTAATGTGATTTAATGGGTAATGCTTGACAAATTGGGAAGGTGTCTAAGGATAGAACTTAGCCTCGTAGATATGGCTAGTTATTATGTATAAGTGCCTAATTTTTAGGTCATTATTGAAGTTTTGAAGAAATACCAAAGAGGCATCTAAATATTGCAATTTCTTATTGACTTAATATAAAATTATGACTTTTTTTTAAAATGAAAAAATATAACATTTTTAAACAAGATAATATTAACCACTTGCCTAATTACAAAATAAAAAGTGATTTTATAATATATTTTTTCAAATAAAGAGATTTAATTATAATACTTAGTAAAATTATAATGAGCAACTTCATTACTAACATTTCTCCATATATTTTTTTAAAACAATATAAAATTAACCGCTAGTTTATTAAATTGAGTCCAAGTGGTTGTCATATTTCATAGAAGAGATTTTTATTTAAGTCTAAACAAACATAGAGACGTGTGGCAGTGGTAGATGCCTAATCCTCAAGTGAGTTATCTTCATCTAAACATAAACAAAATCAATGTTAGAACAATTTAGAAAATAAAATTTGAATAATAATTAATGACATATAAAAAATTAGTTTAAACAAATTATTTAATATAATTCACAAATAATATATGAAACTTTGAGGGAACTATGGCATAAGCCTAAAATAAAATTATCATCAATATATAGCACCAATATATAATATTGCATTAATATCCAAATTGTGTTACCTTATTGTAAATAAGTAGTTTATATGTTGTAACACAAAGACAATACTGGGTTTTATATGAAACAAAAATTTAACATTTAAAATTTGGGATTTATTTGGTATACCAATGTAAAAAGTGATGCTAAACAACAAAAATGTAATAGTGAAGGGTGATATAGAGTACCTCTATAAATTTTTTCTAAAGATTACATAACATTATTTATAATATAATATCAATATTTATATAAAATGGATTAAAAATAGTCTAATGTAGGAGTGAAATGGTTTATCCATGTTAAGAAAATCCTTGATGTTATATTCATTTCATAAGATGCCACACATTCTCTTTAGTTAGAAAAAACTAGGTATGATTTTAAAATTAGTTATGAATAAAAGATGTGGTATTGTCCGATGGAGTTTGCCACTTGATATTCTTAGGAATTATGGTTTTATCAAGGATGACATGAGTGGATGATAAGTTATAGCACTTTCAAATATTCTATTTTTATCAATGATATCATGATAGATACTTTGAATCATCATATGGTATCTGTGAATGTGACCTAGCATCTCCTTATCTATTTAATTATTCTTATAGATGCATTAGAAATAAATATTAAAATAAAAGTGGAAGGCAAAACCAAAGGTATTTAAGCTGTGATAAATGATCCCTTTGAATTTCTTATCTCATTTGTTAATAGTATTTTTATTTTGGATCATACCTCACTTAGTGAGGATAATTTTAAATATAAATGAGAACTATCATGCCAAAAGGAGGAAATTAAATAGTTGGTTAATGCAAAATTCTAGGATATTTTAATATTGCCCTTGATTTACAATGTATTATAGTGAGTATTTTAAGGTTTAAAGCTAGATAATTACCATCAATATATATAGGTACTCACATTTTTAACAAATAAAAAAATAACTATGGGACTCAACTTTGGTGGAATGAAATCTTGTTTGGCAAATTGAATTTTTTTTTTTTTTTTTTTGGTGGTGGCCACAAGGGGTAAACAGACTGTGACCATGAGGGAACCATTACATAACATATCCGCAACATGTGAGGCGAGAGATTTGAACCTGGGCCTCTCAGAAACTAGAGAGGTTTAACTACCCACTTGCTCTCCAACTCCTCTACATGGGCGGATTGGCAAATTGAAAATTTAAGTTATTAACCATGGTTGGAATATTATAACTCATTTAATATTACATTATAATCCATGCCTACATATTGCATTATGTTTGAGATTATTAGTATGTATAGCATTTGAATTTAATAAATATCAAGAAAATTTTCCTTGGAAATTATATTTGAAGAAATTTGAGTTCTTGTTTTCAAATGGTAAAGGCTTTACAAAGGAATGAATATTGGTTGGATAAGCCTTCAAAAAAATATATTTGTGAGTTTGAAGTTACTTGTGAATCTTGGTTGTAAGTCATTCAATATTGGAGGAAAGTGATAGGAAAATATGTTATTGGAAAAGTATATGTTTTGTTAATATGGAAAAACTATTAAGGAAAAACACATTGATTAGGGGTTTGACTATGTGCGACTTCATATTGTAAACTTTGTAATTAATCAAGAAAATATTAATTTGTGAGTCAATGAAGGAAATGTACATATTTTTTGTTTAATTCTTATTTGAATAATTAACCTATTATTTCTAGATGAGCAACTATTAATATTTGTTAGCTTATAGAGGTTTAAAATTAAAAAAATATAATAAGATGAGCAACTATTACAAATTTTGGATTTCTATTAGAAATTGAGTTGAGGATAAAGACCTTAAATAAGTAGTGAATGGGATACAAAACTTAATTCATCTATTTCATTTACTTAAAAGGAATTTATGACTTGAAAGGAATAATAAATTTTTCAAAAACAAATCAATGAGTTATATCCAAGTTTAGATGAACATATTATTACCTCTTTTGTAGAATGTTTATAGGCATATTTCTTCTCATAGGAAGTCTTAGGCGTGGAAAATATGTTTTAGCATAATCATCACAGTATTGCATTCTATATTCAAGGGTCATCTATGACAACAAAGTTAACAAGTAAGAAATTACTAAGCCATTGTAAAATAGAAATATCTAAAAGTTGTGTTTGTTAAAACTAATTTTGATGGATATTCCAAAGAAAACCTTAGAAAATCTTAACAAGGTAGTGTTTTTTAATAATGAAGGCAAAATTATCCTCACCTACTAAGAAGATATATAATTTCAATAAATAACTATGTAGGGAATATTTCACTTCATAGAAGGATCAATATTATCATAAAAATGGATGAAATAATACTTGAATCAAAGAATTATTAATTATTATTACTAATGCTGTAAAAAAGTGGATATGGGGATTACAATATAAATAAAACTATTTTTTTATGTACATCAACTATTGATGAAACAATATCCTATAAATTCCAACACATTTATATATAAGGAAACAAGATGGAAAATTAATTAACCAATCATAATGTTGATAATATTTAAATTATAACTTTATAAGGTGATCAATAGAGGGGGATTTCATATCTTAATGTAAATGATATTAAGGATTCAATAAGGAAAAGTAAATATTTGATGTGAATAATATATTTGATGATAAAGCAAGCTTGATATTATGTAATTGACCACATAGTAGTTGTATTGTTTTAATATATTATGGGAGTGGTCCCTAATAAAATTCATATATATATATATATATATATATACCATCATTTGTATCTCATTCTATCAAGTTCAACCATCCATAATCAACATGTATTTTGTTGGTCTTTTTTTTATGCCGATAATATTTTTAGAGTGATTGTTACCTCCACAAATAACATGGGGATTTAGATTCTAATACCTAGCTATCACAAGTTTGGGTCATCCACACTGACTGCAATAAACTATTCTATAAGTATCATCTTTTGTACAAATTTCTCTTTTCACAAACTTGTTCTCACTACTTCCTATTTGATTGATAAAACCAAAGCCTTTATTCTTAGGCCTTATGTTTAGATTTATGTTATTTCTTATACCTTGCCCATTAATTCCAAATCCTATGCCCTTACAACAAATTATTTTTATTAATTTTGAGCCAATACCTTTGGTGTGGTTTTCAAAGCACCCAATCCCATCATCATGACTATTATCTTCAACAACATGGTATTTTTCATGACCAACTCCATTATTACAAAAAATGTTCAAACATTAAAACTCTTCATAATCAACATGGCATTTGTCATGGCCAACATAATAAACAATATTTAGCATGAGATCATGATGCTTATCTTCAACATCACTATCATCAACAATGTTCAATTCCTCAGTATCACAAGAAAAAATGATATTTTGGATAAAATAATTTTTAACACAATAAAAATTAATCATCATGGGTTGGATCTTTAATATTTCATTTGTCTTCCCTTTATTTTTATGTTTGAATATCTCAAGAGTGATTAATTCCATTTATATTATCTTCACAACATCTATATGGAATGTAACACCATTTTAAAAGTGATCTTAACAAGCATCAAATTCTTTGAGAATTGTTCACAAGTAGCATCTCAATGTTAAGAATTTTCCATATTCATAAAGATATTTAATAAAGATCATAATTTTTGGTCACACAATTTTGATATTTAGTTTACTTCTTGGCTTGTTTCCTCGTTACCTTAATCATCAATACTTTGTGTGCTAGTTTAGAGTTCTTTTCACAATAATATTTTGATTCTTTATATGAAACATACCTTTATTGTTGTTGGGGATATAATTTGAAATATTATTTCTTCTAAGAAATTTTGTGGATTTAATTCCCTCAATTTATTGAATTATATCTACAAAAATTCATATCATATCCTTCTTTCTCATAAATGTGACAATACCTCATTTATTTTTAAAATTATTTTGATGATGATGAGAAAGAAGAAAAACCATTCTCTGGTTTATTTCTAAAGATGAGTGCAATATTTAAAAATTGGTCCCTCAAATGATTGGTTTATTTCTCCTATTAAAGCATATTTACCAACTCCTCAAAAGATGCTTTTTTTTTTTTATACTTGCAAAGGAGTGACTAGAATTAAAAATAATTCAAGGATAACTCTATGTATAATGGATACTAAGAACTTATTGTCTACCATTTCTCTCACAGTATTCAATCTTACCTTCAATTCAATAACTCTATGAAAGAATTACTCAATATTTTCTCCATCCTAAAACCTCAATGTATGAAGTGCGGATTGAAGGTGAAGAACTATGGCATCATTATTTCCTTCAAATATAGTAGAAAGGATAACCCATGCTTCCTTGATTGTTTTTAATTCATTGATGTGAGGGTGAATTTCATATGCTACACCATATGTTATATGCATTACTGCCTTGGTATTTCCCTCATTAAATTTTCTTTTAGTTTTATCCTTTCTAGGTTGAGTTTTTTTCTTTGTGGCCATACCCCCGAGTTTCTCAATCACTTGGATGGTCGTCATCTTGGTCTTCTAAGGTGTAAAATTTGGACCTTTAAGAAATTATGTTTTCATGGTGAGGTATGTCTCCCAAATGACCCTCCTTTCAATATACCACCATTACAATATATCAAACCTTTCTATATATCTATCATATACTCATTGGTATGTATAAGAAGCTAGTACTCTCAATATACATGATTGTACATTATAAATACCTTAAGGTACATGAAATAAAATGATATGTCATACCAAGGTAGTACAAAAATGGATTAACCCTATCAATGATTATTATAGAGAAATCCTTGTACATGGGTGTAAATTTTCTATATACTAAGAATTTCACTACTTTAGGATTTACGTCTAATAATAGTGATGAGTAGGGTAAAAATTAGTGAAATAATCATAACAAAATGATATCATTATTTCTCTCAAAAATTAATAGCGTTGACACTTAGATGTCATTACGGTATTTATATTAGGCTATAGACTTAGTGTCTTAATAAAATAGGTTTACCTGTAAACACAAGCTAGAGGTGTAACTTATACCGAATGCTACAAGTGCACTAAAGAATAAGTTTGATTTACATTATTTGAAAGTTCTCAACACCTCTACTACTTACACAGTGAAAGAATAGAAAGTTGTTTTGAGTACCTTCCATATTGTATTTGTGTATAGGAACAATGTACACATGGTAGTTGATTCTTTCAACAACCTATCATTCTTTTACCTTTTTGAGACTACCTCATTCACATGACCACCATGTACATCCACCATAAGGAAATTTTCTCATGGATAGAGAGGAATTTACATTTCATAAGGATCCGATATGAATTGATGAAAGTATAGGCTCTTAGTGCGGAGTAAATATTCCTAGTATTAGATATTACCAAAATAGATGGAAACAAAAAAAAAATCATAGAGAATGCATATGGTCACAAAAAATAAAAAGCATAGAAAGTAGAAAGCAATAGAATGCCTAGAAAAATATCTAGGGCAAGACCAATTGGTGTAAGATAACATGAAGGGGGTAAAGGCCAAGTTTAGGAGGTAGACACCATGGTTGACAACCCAAGCATTAGTTATGCCATGAAAAATAAATAAGAATTTATATAAAATCTATGGAGGATTTATTTGCACAGACTCACTTGACCATGGCAAGAAATTATGGTTTGTAGATTCACTCTTCACCTAAATTCAAAAAATACCCCTATATGAAAATTTGAACCATAAACATTTTTATTCTCACTTTTGCATTGTCAACATGAAAACCTTCTCTAATATCCTTTCATAAATATCATGGGATACTAGTCATAAGTTTAGTACCAAATACCCTTTATTTCTTTTGAAATTGCATGCATTCTCCACCGTTCTAGAGAAAGAATTTATAAAAAAATGCTCATCCAAGCTATTTTACAATAGGTTTCAAGGTGAATATAACACACCTCCCTTACATAGTTTGGGACTCCAACATAGGCCTATGGAAAAAACTTATTTTTATAGGACTTGCCATATCTATTCTCTCTTTTTCTAGTATATCTAATGTGAATATTGAATTATTATTTTGTAATGGATCCAAGAGCAGAGAAGAAATGCTCTTTTATTTAACTAATTAATTGATTGCAAGGAATGTGCACTAGCAATCCTAGGACCTATTCCATGTAAGATACTATTGGGTAAACTAGTAGGACTGAGCAATGTTTGTGTTTGACTTTGATAGTGTTAGATTACTATTCAACTCTATGACTTACAAAATACTATGACTATTTATGATAAACGTCGTATGAGTGGACTAGACAGTAATATCTTAGACAATATTTTTTAAAAATAACATGAAGGTATTGGAGGGCTCCATGAGCACAAGATGGTAAAAAATAGAATTTCTTGATATTTGCAAGCAAGAATTGCTCTGATACCAATGTTGGATTTAAAATAGTAAATTGCATTATTGCACATTTCATTACAAATTTTTAGATTTGTACATAAATTTAAACATGCAATGGAATGTCGCTTGGTAGTCTCAAGAGACTCTTGGTGCTTCCCCTTCATATCTAATAATTAGCTTCTCTCAACCTCATGCTAGGTGTAACATGATATAGTTATCTAACATTTCCTAAGGTGTAATAATTACTTACCATCATAAAATAATGTCAATCTAACAATGGCTACCCTTATGATGGTAATTTTTACAATGGATGAGTGAGTGAAGACATATATGTAGGGAAACCAAAAAATGATAGTGTTGAGTAGAAATAATGTGGATCTATATTATGGATTTAACTAAGACTATGGGTGAGCATAGGAAGGACACCTATACATAGAAAAATAGAGTATCAATAGGGACTCTTAGGGGTATGGTTTCGCTATATGAGTCCTTATCATCATTTGTGAAACACCATGCTTGCTTTTTAACAAAATAATTCATAAAACTATATCACAAAATAGGGATTATTTTTAAATAGTTTAGTAGTTTATCAAATTATTTTCTTTATTTATTTTGATATGTTGCTTTAAAAAAAAAATAGAACATAAAACCATTTTAAATTTAAAATTATTCCAATTAATTTATAAGTAAAAATAATGAAAGAAGAAATATCTTGATCTCTTGCTTTTTTTAGCATTACAAACTAATTTACAAGTTTTTTTACAAATATAAACTTAAAGCCTAAGGTTTTATGTTGGATTTATAAAACACTAAAAGTATTACATAAGATTTATTTGTTTTATTTTTTTTTCAAAATTAGTTCAATACCTATTCTATATTATTTAATTTCACTTTATAAAAAGCTTACAAATTTTAGTATCACAAGCTAATTTTAATTTCTATGCAAATATCAACTTAAACCTAGTTTTTTGAGTTGGACTTGTAAAATCCTAAAAGTATATAAGAATATAAGAATATATATATATATATATATATATATATATATATATAATATTTCCTAAAATCAATTCTTAACTATGTGATTTTAATTAAGTTAAATCTAAAAGAAAATTTACAAATTTTACCAAAAAAAAAAAAAACCAAACTTTTTATGGATTTTATAAAATTTTCTTAAAAAATATAACAATAAAAACTTATGTTATTTATTTAAAGGAAATCCATCAAATGTATCTTGAAGCCTTATTTCTCTATTTCATTTAGGCTTTAATGCTAATCCTATTTTGAATTAACATTTGTATCCATGTTTTTTGTTTTTGATATCTTTGTTTATCCTTTAACAAGTGATCTTTTAATGATATTTTCTATCTAATTACATTATCTTTATCAATGCAAAAGAAATAAAAGCATCATGTAAATATAAGTATGAATCCTTATTTTATTTATTTTTTTATGATAGGTTCACTTGTTCCTATTTTATTTCTTTTACAATTAGATTATTTGAGGACTCTAGTGGTAATATGTAACACTCAATTAGTGCCACATTTATGCCATCATAACATGAATGTAGCGTCAACCTCAATTTTAGTATAATTTTAAAAGATGAAAACTAAAGAGCATTAGTTAATGTAATAACTATTCCAAAGTATAGTATTAATCAATATTCGTATATAATTAGTTTATATATACAATAGACACCTAAAATGTGTTAATTTTGTATTTACCTAAATTCATTTTAATAGTTCATGCAAAATACCAAATAATCTCCAAAATCACATTACCCCACCTTATGACCTTATAAAAATGAAATTCTCCCATCCTAGCCCCCCTTCCCTACTAATCCCTTTCCTACACTTAGCAATTTTCTACACTAAGACCCTATTTAGCATGTGACTTCCCATACTTCCTAGTCAATGTGCACAACTCCCTATTTATGTGAACACCCCCTCTAGCATCCCCATTTGAGTAGCTACACATCACCCTAGTTTTCCACACCTCCATCCACCCTCATCACTCCCCATGTCCATCATATCTACACCAAACTACCACCAAATGACATTAATCCCCTGTCAAAGCTTCATAGTGAGTTTTAGTGCCATCTAAGTAATAAGGAAGATATTTTCCATCCCCTTGTGGTTAGCAGTTGAAATTCCTAGTCCCTTGACAAATAGCATAAGAGACTGGCCAACCCATAACGATTACAGTCCAAATCCTATTTCCAACATAATACCAACAATAGATAGAACAAAAAGGTAAGCAAGGTATATTTTCTGAGGTTTTATGATATTTTGAGGTTATGTTCTCATTCTAATCTAGATTTTTCAAATTTTATTATATGCATATTTCATTGACTTAGGGCTAAAAAATATAGGTCCATTTGATGTTATTAACTTCTTGTTGTGGGTTGTGTTTAGGAAATTTGGAGGAGCATTAATCCTAATGTGGTCAAGCAACCAAGGCTATAAAACCCACCCATCATTTGAGGTGGCTTAGAAGACCATTGGAGCACCATTATTGTAACACTTTGTAAAAAAGGACATCCTCCACCTTGGAGACCCTATTGTAAGTCCCAAGAGGGTCATTTGTAAAAAGAATTTTTTTGTAACATCTTATTAATCAATGAAAGTGGTAAATCTTTTATATCACATTTATGGCTATCACGATGGTACCAAAACCTAACTACACTTGGTACTTTTTGTTTTATAGGTAGTAGGACTAGTCATTTTGTTACTATCTTGTATTTGGAATATGCCTTATGTATGCTTTTTGAAATATTTCATGCTTTCTTACTTATCTTATTGCATTCTATTTATTTTATAGGTCTAAAACATCATCATCACAATCCTAGAACAAGTCAAATTGAGACTCATCGAGTTGGTCTCTCATCTTCTACACCCAAATCTAATTGTTTAACATCAAACAATTTGCAATCCTAGCTATCAGGGCCCAAACGGTTATCAATCTATATTTTTGTCACTTTGAGTCACACCCATTAGTCAGGTATTGATCTCTCATAGCATGTCATAGTAATACTTAGATTTGTGTGAGTCCTCACCACCTATTCATTCAACTTAGGGACCATAGGTAAGTCACTTCTTTCTCCATCAATCACTTTTATCTTTGTATTCTTTGAAAATTTTGGGAACCACAAGTATGTCACGTCTCTTCCCATTAACCATAATTTTCTAAGTTAGATTCGCTTTTGTTAGCATTTTTTTATGTCACTTTTTGTCTCCTATTTTTGGTTAGTTGTGTCATCTTTGGTGCTTTATGCTTCTTCTCTATTTTACAAAAACCATATTCTAGTCATTCTTCTTGATTTGTTTTGTAGGTAAAAATTGACAAAATTAATCTCTAAGAAGCCAAAAGCTAAACTCATCAAACTTTGTTAGCCAAACACCCCTCCCAGACTCAACTGCCTTGGATTATATAATTTTGTATGAGCATCATCAAGGGTCTAACGACTGATATTCCCAAGATATTTTTGGCCACAAAAATAGGCCTACAACCCCTATCGACCCAAAGCTAAAATTGGACCTTAGGTAGGAGGCTCTATCCCCAATTTTTAGTGTCATTTTCATAAAGGCAATCACATATTAAGGCTTTATTTTAATTGGTCAATCAATATTTATTCCTTTTAAGGCTTGATATTAAATAAAAGTAGTTCCTTCTACCTATATGCTCCCCTCTCACACCTATAAGGCAATATTGAGGATAAAAAGGTAGGAGGACACTTTTCAGATCAAAGAAGTTTGCTTCATTTTTGTAATCTTCTCATATTTCATCCCACTTTCCATTTCAAATTAAATAGGGTTTTAAATCTATGTATGCTCTCCCCTTACACCCTAGAATAATATTAGGGACCAAAATTACGCCATAGATCCTAAGGCAATGGAATCCACTGCACATTCCACATTAAAGAAAGATATACCTTGTATGCTCTCTACTCACATCTTATGGTGATCTTTGAGATCAAAAGGGTGTCTATCCTTCTAGGCTAAAGAACTTCACTTTCACACAAACATATCACACTAAAAAATGGGCTCCCTATTCCATACATGCTCCTCCCTCACATCTAGTACGATCTTGGGAATAAAAAATGGGTAGGTCCCCAATGGTTAATGAACCCCATCATAATCATCATCACTATCATATTTCTTGCTTTCCTATCATAGAGTTTATTTTCATGTTTTTTCTTATGCTTTCATAGAATAGTTTTAAGTTCATATCTCTTATCACTTTCATAGAATAACTTTAATTTCATGCCTTTTATTGCTTTCATAGAGTAGACTCTAATTTCATTCTTTGATGCTTTGATAGAGTAGACTTTAATTTCATGTTTCTTTCATGCTTTGATAGAGTAGAGTTAAATTTCATGTTTCTTTCACACTTTGATAGAGTAGAGTTTAATTTCATGTTCTTTTCCATGCTTTCATAGAGTAGAATTTAATTTCATGTTCTTTTCATGCTTTCGTAGAGTAATTTGTCTTTCATTTTATTCACATATTTGCTTAGATTATATTTCTTTTTATGCAATTTCTTGTTTTTATAGATTAGGTTTCATGTCATGTTATTTCTTTTAATAAGTTAGTTTTAATTTTCATGTCTTACTCTTTCCTTTCATAGGTTAGTTTTTATTTTCATATATTCCTCTCTTTTTTTGGTAGATAAGATACTATAGCATTAGTACCGGGTTTTACAGGTTGACCCAAAACCTTTTACAAAAATCAGCCCAGGGTTGTTGATGAACATGTCCTTACTAAGGATCCTATATATGTAAAATCTACATGTCGCCAAAGCCATTACATCCGGTAAGGCACATAGTCTGTTATCAAAAAGAAACTTCCCATACAAAATTTTGGGTATACCCCAAGAAAATACACCTACATCATAATTACAAAACAAAAAACAGACATAGATACCTTCCATGAAACAGTGGAGAAACAAAAATTTGTAGACACACATAGCAGAGTACTAAAAAAAACTCCCACAAACTCTGTATTGATAGTTACTCTTAATAATTATTTGGTAATTGCTTTATTTCGTATATGACATGCTTTGGGACCACATCCCATCTTGGTCAATCAGCCTTGAAGAAGTGAACTTGTTGGCTATATTTATGGCGGTGGCTATCTGGTGGTCCACGTGGCTCTGGTTCGAAGTCTTATATTGTCATTTTTTTCCTTCCCTGTGATTATCAACCAACCTCAAATTAATAAGATGACTAGGAGTCATGTTATCTGACATGTGACTATCCCCATTAGTCTTTGTGGTATTTCCAAGTAGCATCCACCAAGACTGACAACTCGGATAATTTTTATTGTGATTCCATTTCAAAAAAGAGACGAGAATACTCATAGCCTTCAAACTTATAGTGCCTTCCCTGTTGGTAAATTTGATTATCATTCTTGGCATTATTGTTGAATAATATCCTCTACTTCGCTCGGGACACCATGTTCCATTTTAAAAGTCCATCACCATCGACACCCTAATTGGCCAACTTATCAGCAACTTTGTTAGATTCCCGAAAGACATGTTGGGCTTTTATGTCCTGTCTTCCTTGGAAAAGAATCCTAGCCTCTTCAATAATTGTTTTAATCCTCCAAGGAAGTGTTTTTCAATTAGTGAGGAGATTTATAACATGCATAGAGTCTCCTTCTACGATAAAATTGCCTTATAAGTCTTGAGTCGTTTGAAGTCCTCTCCACATAGCTCTAGATTCAACTTCATTTTTCGTCCTTGTTCCCAAATATTCAAAAAATGCAAGCATCATATTCCCATTATGATCTCGCACAATGTTTCTAGCACCTGCTCTGCCATAATTTTCCTTAGCTACTCCATAAAAATTAAGCTTAAACCAACCCGTAGGAGGTGGGGACAACTTAAAATTGGCTCTAGGGTTGACTACCCTAGGCACGGACTCATTTAACAAGGTTAAGCTTAAATATTTAGAAATCATGGTCTCCTGCAGATGAGGTTTACAGCTATCAAAAGGAATAAGGTTCACATTCTCATTGGCAAAGGATATGATCCTGGAAATGATAGTTTGATGATCATGAATAGACTCATTAAAGAGTCTATGGTTCATTTCTAACCACACCTGCCAAAGATAGTGATTGAGACAATTTTTCCACATGTATTTAAGTCTTTGGCTTGAAAATGGGAAAGGCCACTAGACGAACAAATCAAGTACGATGGCTGGTTTAACCCAGGAAATATTGGAGGCCTGAAAAACCCCACTTAGGATAGTCAAGGAAAAAGGGCACTCAAGGAAAATGTGATAAATGGTCTCCCAATTAGCCCTACAAAGATAACAATGATTAGTGATACAAATACCTTTACACATCATATTATAAATGGTTAGAATTCTTCCTTGGATAACCAGCCATGAAAAGACTGCCATTTTTGGAATTAATTTTTTATCCAAACTATGTCCTTTTGGAGGACAAAATCCTCGTCATCAAGCAGAAGCTTGTAAGCTGATTTAACAATGAACTGCCCATTTTTTGTAGGATCCCAGGTCACTTGATCTTCCTTGGGTCTTATTGGGATAAATTTTTGCCTGAGAATGTTACAAATATCATTTGATTTCACTTGAAATCCTTGAATCCTTATTTGTTTCCACTTCATTCTGCCTATGTCCTCAACCATATATTTGGAGATTTTTTTACCAATGAGTTCTTCTATGATATCTCTAATTCGTGCTAAGTTAGGATATTGTGTTAGTGGTTCGTCCTTAGCCCACCTATCATTCCAAAAATTTATCCTCTCACCATTGCCTAAAACCCATCTTAAACCTTTTTTTATGATTTCATTACAATTGAGAATTTCTTTCCAAAAAGCAGAACCTCTGATTGGAACTAATTCCATATTTTGAAGATACTTTCGTTTGATGATAACTATCCATTCATTTTCTTCACCATAAATGAGGCGCCACTCCTGCTTAACTAGTAAAGCTAAATTCATATGAGCAATTATCCTCAGAGCTAAGCCCCTATTTTCCCTGGGTCTGCACACTTTGGTCCATCCGACAAGGTGTATTCTTGTTTTCTCCACTAATCTAGTCCATAAAAATTCTTTTTGGAGTTTCTCAATTTTATAGAAAACCTTCATAAGGGCTTTGAAAATAGAGAGGAAATAGACTGAATGCTCTGAAGAGAGGCCTTAGTGAGGGTTAGCTTTCCTGCTTGATATAGAAGATGACCTTTCCATCCAACAAGTTTTTTTTTAATTCTTTCAATAACCCTATCCCACATTGACTCTCTCGGAGAACCAATGAAAAGAAGGAGACCAATCTACGAAGTGGGGAGGTTTGCTATATCACACCCTAAAATTTTTGCAATCCTTCCTTGCATCTGAATGGGGGTGTTCAGGAAATATAGCTTGCTTTTACTAAAATTAACTTTCTAACCAACAACGTCCTCGTAGAGTTGCAGGATGTATTTAATACTGTTGGCCTCAACCATCGATGGCTTAGTCAATAGAAGGATATCATCAATGAATTGTTGGTGAGAAATAGCCCTAGTGAGATATGTTGTCTTGATTCCTAATATTAGCCTTGAACTGCAAGCATTTTTTATGGTTCTGCCTAAAGCTTCTACCATAATGATGAATAACATGGGGCTGATAGGGTCCCCCTACCAAATTCTTCTACGAATTTGAATGTAACCAATAGTTGTTCCATTAACCAGAATCAAGAACCTGTTAGAATTAATGTAATGTGCACTATGCCTTCCTTGACACTTTCTAGTTTCACTTGACAAGTGTCATGCATTTCATATAGGCTTATGCCTATATATTGTAACTCTGTTTCATTTGTAATACAATTTCATTTTTTTCATTACATATTAGTCCCAACATTTGGTATCAGAGCAGGCTTTCCTTGCCCTGTGAAACCCCTTGAGGGGGGATTTCCTTCATGGAAATCCTCCCTCCCCCTTGATTTTTTTTTTCCTATTTTTTTTCAATTTTTATACCGAAGGAGTATGCTCTCCATATTTTGATGGATTAGAAACCAGATGTTTAAAAATTTCAGTTTGAGAGGTCATTTTTTTTATTTTTGTTTTTTAGGTCAAACATGTTCTTCCTAGTGGATCTATTTTTACCGCCCTTGGTGCTATGTAGTCTACCCTAGACGGCGAAGTGAGCGTGACGCTGCTGCATCCAGAAGCTATGTCGTTGCATCAGAGTTCATATTTCAATGGTCCCTGACATAGTCCTTTATCATCATGGATAAAATAATTAAAAAAAAAAAAAAAAAAATTAGCTGTGACGTACTGCGTACTGCGTGGTCTTGGCGCCAACATTGCGCTCGAAGCCAGTGGTGCGAGCATTGTTGAGGGGGATTGATGAAAGCTATGGTTTTTTACGAGGGGGTTTGAATGTGCATAAGTGAATTGGAGGGGTCCTACGGTCTAGGATTTGTGTTGACGATCGGGGTTTTATGTGTAATGCAATACCACGGCGGAGCGGACAGTGTCAGAAGAGCAGGAAGAAAGTGCAGGAAAGAATGTCTCAACGGTAGTGGATTTTTTCATTGTTGCGGAATTCAAAGCACAAAGAGTCATGGTCGTCGAAGCGGAGCAGTTTTTTCTGGAATCGAATGCCGACCCTCGTTCGTATCTGAGAGGTCCTCGCTGAATCTCGGAGGAGAGACCTCCCACCTTTAAATGTCTCTATAAATTTATCAACTTCATCAACCGAAAAACACCAAGATTTTCACTCACTCTGTGAATATATCTGTTCTCGTCCAATCTCTAGTCAAAATTCTATTTTGAATAAATCTAGAAGTTATCATCCATCACCATATGAACAAGCTCTTGGTCCAGGTTCTAGTTATGGTGCATCATCAATGTTGCCAATCAATCAAGGACCTCTGCTTCACGGTTCAGTTGCTGGAGACTATGCAGATGAAAACAGATCTCGAAAGCACAGAGGGGGTCTAGGTGGTTTATCTTATGGTGATTGGATTTGCCCTAAATGTGGAAATTCAAATTTTGCTTTTTGTACTACTTGTAACATGAGAAAATCCCAACGAAAGTGCGAGTATAAATACGGCGTATGATATGGCAGTCATGTCGGATCCTGTGGGAATAGGGAATACCAATAATGGTAACATCATTATTGGTGGAACGAAGGCGAAAGCTTTTCCTCCTTCGACGAGGCTGTGGAATTCATGGTCGAGCTACTCATATAGGGAGGAGGAGTGGATTCGAAGGCGAGAGCAGTTCCATGTGAAGAGGACGTCTAGATCCTCGTTCGTTGGACTCTTGGACATCTCCCTGGCTTTGGCGGCGGTTTAGATCCGTCGCGACAATTTTTTTAGAGGTTTTGGTGAGGTGGATGTTCGAGCTTGGAGGGTGGGAGGTGTGCTTGCTGTGTCTCGTACATTTGGAAACCGATTTGAATGTTTTTTTGTTTCAGATTGAGGCGGAGAGATAGCGACGTGATGGAAAGGTGCACGGAAAACTACAATGCATTTTCTTGGATGGTGGATGAATTCATAATTCATCTAGGGTGCCTCCATTAACAAATGGTCTTTGATCTCAAAAACAACCAGTAGCATTAGCTAGTAGTGAAGTTCATCACAAGTTGTATGCAGATTGGCACCGTTGCTTTTTGGATAGGAGGCAGCGAGCGACGGTATCGAGGGTTTTATTTTTATTGTTTTTCATTTAATATCTCACTGTCAAACCGCGTCGTGATCTGCCAGGGAAAACCGCATGGGAAATCCATAATTGACTTGGGCCTTATCAAGGCCTAGAAATCCATGCATATTTTTGCAAACTGGCAGATAAAGAGGGCCCATTAATGGGCCATTAAAAGCTTGCATATCACTGTGTCGATGCCTTTTTCACCGGGATTCGAATGGTCGTTGCCGAGTCCTAGCATTGTTGTCGTTACTGATTTTAGAGTGGCCACATATTCCTTAAAATCCTCAAACTCATAGTGAAACACTGCTTCCACTGCCACTTTATTTTTTAAACATGGTTGTGAAGTGACTTATCCCACGGTGTTCTCATCATCACATGTGCGTGCATAAATGTCTTTCCTGGCGGTTGTTGTACCCGTGGCCCGTGGACTCGAACAAATTGGCATTTCAGATCCTAGCAATCTGGAAGAGGAGTGAATGTACCGAAGAGTTGTGATCGTGGTTTTCTATTTCATTGATGTTATTTTGATGCTAATTTTTCCGCCTGAGAGCGATGCCGCCATTGAGCGATGTTGTCTATTTACTGCCTAGATAGGCATGCTATTGTTTTTCCACATGTTGAAGGCCCCATTTAGACACAAGTATAGGGGTATTTATAGTCGTTGGAAATGGTTTTCAACGACGAACACAATGGTGGTGTCATATTGTAATTTTGAGGCTATTTCAATTTAGTTTTTTAGCCTCAAAGTTTTTCTACCTTGGAGTGCACTTTCGGTTGTACCCGACACTCACAAGGTAATTGTAAGTGAACCTAGTAGCTAGTAATCACCTCTTTCTACTTGGCAGATGTGGTGGCTAGTTACCTATGCATTCTGGTAAGATGAGGTGACTACCATAAGGACACTTATTCTAGGTACTACAGACATAGACACCCTAGACTCTATCCGAATTTTTTTCGGATCTACTTTTGAAGACTACAGACGAAGACACTTCAAAAGATCCTCTTCTTCTCTTCTTCTCATCCATATTTGGCATTTATGGCTCATTTTATTGTATTGAGTGCATTTTAGGCAGAGACCGACACTCTTATATGGCTCGTTTTTCATTTGTATTAAGGTGCATTTTTGGCTGAGACCAACACCTTCTAGATTGATTTCACCATAATGAAGGATTTGATATTTATGGTGGGACTATTCAGTGACCTATGAGAGGCAACATCCTATGAGGATGACCTGTAGAGGCAAAAGACACAAAAGTGGCTGATGAGGCACCCATGATGACCCCGAGGCACTTAGACGGTGGACCCAGTGGCAACAGACCCGTGGAAGTGGCTGACCCTGAGGTAACAAACTGAGATGTATACACAGTGAATCTAGCATTATTCACAGTTGGAGAGCCAAGCACAAAAGCACGAGCCTAGACCCAATCATCAATAAGAGAGGATTGTTAGAATATTATTATTGTTATAATGTGCACTATGTCTATAATTGATAGGTTGACATTTGTCTTCTGCCACTTGTCCCTATATTTAGTTTGAGTTGGAGTGGTGTCTTCTGAAAGACACTTGGAGTGGAGCTTATGACACTTTTCATATCTCCCTCCTAAGCTTGATGCTTATATATTGTAAGATAACTTGTAAATAAATATATATTTTTTGTTCAATCCCAACATTTGGTATCAGAGCAGGCTTTCCCTGCCCTGTTGAAACCCTTGAGGGGGATTTCCCTCATGGAAATCCTCCCTCCCCCTCATTTTTTCCTATTTTTTTAAGGTTTTTACCGAGGGAGTATGCTCTCCATAATTTTATGGATCAAAAACTAGATGGTAAGAATTTTTCAAGTTTATATTTTTTTTAGTTTTTTAGATCTGCAGAAACGTTGGAGAAATTACTTTCGGGCAATAGACAAGTCGACTCGCATGGGCATGTGATGGACGGTTTGTGCTTGGTTTAGTAATGCGCTGCAAGGATGATGAGTTGTGGCCGATGCATGTCCATGTCCAGGAATCAATGTGCCATTTTCTTTGGACCATTCATACTTTCTACGAGAGTCATGATTACTTAAGCCCTATTTTTCAAAAACATCAAACACATTGACTATCCCATTGTACAAGGTGAGGGCTTGCCGCTGTTGGTGGCTGTTAATGGAGCTTCTTCGGTGACAAAAACTCATTTCCGTAGTGCATGGTGATCAGGAGTCGAAAGAATCATAGAGGTCGAGTTGCTGATAACAGAGCACCAACCTGACGACCATGATGGGACACGATTGTCGCAATCAAGCTCTAGTTCATGAGGGCACGATGTGTTTGCTTCATTATTTCAGTGTCGGATGGGTTCCGATCTACAACTTCAGTTCGCCACTTTAGTTCACTACCACTATTATTCTTGTTCCCATGGTGGCATTTTTTTTTCCCCTTCCCTGTTAACTTGCAGTGCTGGTGGGCTATCGTGACTGATGGAACAGTCGATGTCATGCAGTAAATGATGGATTCGGGCATCGAGAAAGGGGATGAGCCTGCCACCATTGACGGCGCCCCTGGGCGAGGACCATCTGTATTTCTTTTACAGGATAGCCGCAAAGATTTCTAGAGGAGTATGACAGGCTGGCAGCAAAAGAGGGCTCTTCGAAAGTCCGTGCCTTTCTATTTACCAAGCCCTATGGGCCATCAAAGGCCGCTCCTTTGGGGAATGATCACATGGTCCCATGATGAAGGTGCAAACAATGGCTATGTAGTAGGTTTGATTCCTCCCGAGCCTTATCAACCACCCCAAATTTCTTAGGAGCCACAAGGTTTAGAAATCCCTCCATGTACACAGTGTACTACATTGTTCTATTCATGAACATGGAGGAAATTAGATACACCAGCATGCGCAGTACATCCAAAATAGTCAGAGATGGAGAAATACCTATTTTTTTATGATCGTGATCATGGCTTAGTAGAGACTAACACTTACAGGATCTATTTTTTCATCGACGTGACTGAGCTCGGGTTTTGTGTATTACAAGGGATATGAGGTAGAAATGGGTTCCAGGAAAAAGAACTGGCAACTACGTCTTGGAAAAATTATTGAGCTATTTTTTAAAATTTGGTGGGGTTGCGGTGTGAGTGGCGAAGGCTGTTGTGGCGGAGGATTCGACAAACTGTAAGCGGCCTTTTGTTCATCGAAGAGGGATTTCCAGAGGGCGGAGAGGGCCTTGTTTGTTATTGCATCACCTGAATTGGCATCCAGAACCAGTTAATGGGCTGTTAATATTTTCTTTGACGTTGAAGTTGGATTGGAGGTACTGCACGACGTCGTCTCAGGAAAAAATTCTATGATTTGCTTGTTTTCTGCTCGTCCCATGACAGATGTCAGAATCAAGCCTCACAAAGTACATAGAGCGACACGTTTGTTAGAGTGGATGTCGGTTTCAATGATGTGGATGCGACCTTTAATGAACGTGGCAATTTTACAGTCAGAGAAGAATTTGTTTTTCAGCGATGGTGCCTTTCCCTCCGTTTAAGTGATTTGTGATTTGTTCTTTGGAGGTCGCTTGATGGCATAAGAGCCTTTTAATGCTTCTTTTATTTTAATTTTTTATCAATGCTCTCATATGATGTAATAGCAAGCTGAATAAATGCTCTATGCTGAAGTGTGACCTTTGTGCACGAGTCTCCAAAAAGGAAATTTGGAGGTTCTCTTTCTTGCAAGAAAACTCTTTAAAACTCCCATCTTAAGCATTGAGTACTAGAGTAGCACTCGGATGGGTGACTACTTGGGAATGTCCCAGAGCTGCACATATTTTTTTAAGGGTAATTGTGTTTGATTTCTTGAAGCATCAATTTGTATATGCCTATAGGGGTATTTATAGTCGTTGGAAACGTTTTTCCGCGACGGACACAATAATGGTGTCATATTGTAATTTTAAGGTTGTTTCAATTGAGTTTTTTTTAGCCTCAAAGTTTTTCTACCTTGGAGTGCACTCTCGGTTGAACCCGACACTCCCAAGGTAATTTCATATGTGATCCTTGTACCTAGTGATATTTTCTATACACTTGGCGAATGCAGTGGCTGGTTACCCATGCATTTTGGTGGGATGACATGGTCACCATAAGGACACTTATACTAGGGACTACAGACAAAGACACCCTAGACTCTATCCGAGGTTTTTTTCCGAATCTACTTTTGAAGACTACAAACGAAGACACTTCAGAAGATTCTCTTCTATTCTTCTTCTTCTCCTCCATATTTGGATCTATGGCTCATTTTATTGTATTGAGTGCATTTTCGACAGAGACCGACACTCTTATATGGCTCATTTTTCCTTTGTATTAGGTGCATTTTCGGCAGAGACCGACACCTTCTAGATTGAGTTCACCATAAAGAGAGATTTGATATTTATGGTGAATCTAGTTAGTGACCTACAAGAGGCAACATCCTCTGAGGATGACCTGCAGAGGCAACAGACCCAGAAGTGGTTGACCCTGAGGCACCCATGATGACCCTGAGGCACTTAGACGGCTGACCCAGTGGCAACAGACCCGTGGAAGTGGCTGACCCTGAGGCAACAGACCGAGATGTATACATAGTGAATCTAGCATTATTCATAGTTGGAGAGCCAAGCGCAAAGAGCACGAGCCTAGACCAAATCAACAATAAGAGAGGATGATAGGTTGTTTTCGAGAAGTCAACATTAAGGGGGAATGTTACCTAATGTTGACTTGTTTTGTTTCTTATTTAGTTAGGATAGTGCACTTTAAGGGGGAATGTTAGAGTTAAAGTGCACTATGCCTTCACCTTGACACTTGTCAGTTTCTCTTGACAAGTGTCATGTGTTGAATATAGGCTTATGCCTATATATTGTAACCATTTGTATCAATAAAATTAATCCCATCAGTTTCACTCCCAACATGTTTCACTCCACTTGCCATGTGAAAAAATTTTAAAAAAAAATTGAGTGCCCTCTTTTCTTAAAAAAATTGAACCCACATAAAAAACAGCCATATAATGAAAGTGGTCCCTTAATTTTTTACTTAAAAAAAATACCCCTTAAAATAAAGAATTAGTGGAGTGGGCCTTAAAGCTGGTTTTTCGGCCATTTAAATAAAGGAATGTGGCCCCCTTCTTGCATCAACAGCCACCGATGAAATTGACGGAGAATCTCCACATAAAAACAAACTTGAACAAGGAACCGCGGTTGGCACCCCCTATCAATCCACATGGCCGATCTTGGGCATGCGAGGTCCATCATCTCCTGCATGCGCCACCTCTTCGTCGTTGGCGACAGCTCCAGCAGCAACATCATCCACCACGATGTCGGAGAGAAACGACCAAAGATTACAAAAATATAAAAATAAAACTGGTAGTAAAACACCAGTTTAACATCTCTCACCAGCTAACCCAGGCATCGAAGATCAGATCTACATGAAATACTGTGCACACTTAGGAATAAACAAGTGGTTCGTGATTCAATTTTACAGTTTTTCTTGCCCTGGTTCAGATTTACCCCTTCTTTCGTCATCTCATAATTTTTCTAAAAAAATGGGTGGCGCCCAAAGCAAAGAAGGCCTTCTAGACAGCTCAGACTTTGAGTCTGTTTAAGTGTTCTCCACACTGAAGTTGAACAAGACCAGCAATGCCAAGATTTTGAATCGCAGTAGCACGGGTGAACATATGTGCGCAAACACCCTCTTGCTCGAAGAAATTTATAGTGCCCCCAAAATAATGGCGGTGGATCAACAAAAATAGTGATTCTGTAGAGGGAGAAATCATCATCCATGGAAGAAACAGCTCCCATGGGTCCTTGTTCACAAAGAAGATAGACGAAGAATACAGGATACTCTGGAAAGATGGCTCAAATAGCGATTTGGATAGAGAGTCAGCAAGGGAGAGTCATGGAAAGAAGAAAGGATGTCACAGGAACACTGATGGCTAAAAATGCAGAGACCTTGTGGGAGAGCAGTAATTACAAAGAGAATTTGAAGAGGTTTTTTTATCATAATGCGGTAGAGGACTGTTGTGAAGATCGAGCAAAGAGGCTGAGAGGTAGCCCCCCTTTATTCCACACGAAGAGCACAACACACCTGATTAATGCCACCAGCACAGAGGTCAAAATCATAAGCAGCTGTTGGTTCTCCCTCAGCACCAGGGTCGACCCCACCATGGCACCCAGATCCCCCTTCCCGTTTAGGAGTGCCAGAATGTGGTCTAGCCACGAAATCTCTAGTAAGCTTTTCCCCAGCCCTTGGGTGCTCTCCACCATGTTCGAATTCGCCTGCATTTGTCCATAGAGCAGCTTATTACCTTTTCTCTTGACAAAAATAATGGTTACTTTCCCGATTTCTTCACACAGAGAACGTTTTCTCCAGCGTATACTCCCACTGCGTCGAAAATCTAGAGGAGGCAATGTTAGGCATCCATCATTCCATCTTCTCCAACTATCGGCCCATCGTATTCACCTACAATTCCTTGATGGAACACCTCCACCGAGCCGTCCACCATGGTGACGTTCTCTCCACATTTAAATTCATTACACAGTCTGGCGTAGTCCCCATCACACCAGAGAAAACACTGCAAGCCCAAAGCCTTCAACGGAAAACAGCCCTGCAGCCATATACAGACTTTCACGCCTCACTCTGGGAAGCATTCCATTCATTATACATGCAACATTATGTCCATATCCAGGAAAAATATTGAATCCGATAGCAGTTCCCAGAATCATTGATAAATTCATGGCCATTACAGATGCCTCGGATTGTAGCCACAGCAAAAGACACACAGTCTGAGGATACTCCTCAGCACAAATCTAAGGAAGATCTTTCCCAGTTACCAACCCAATGTGCCCTGCAAGGGATTGACATAAAATAGCAACCAAACAAGCTCAAATCCAAACTGTGATCCTCCTTCAATCACTATTGCCCATTTTGCAGGGTCAACATGACCCTAAAAAAATGGATATGCTCTCCCAGCCAAACCTTGCATTCGCATCGTACTGGTCATTTCAGTACCCATATCTAAAAGCAATACCTCAAAACAAAATTGCAGCCCATTTCAGTACATGCATCTTTGATCCATCATCGCACCGCTGCAATTGAGCATCTACAATAGCCTCAAATGGCTGCACGATCTCAAGCTACAGCCACTAAAAAAAATTTGAATCTTCCCATAAAACAGATCACAGACATCAGGCAGCTATGCACAATAGAAAATTAGGTTTTCGTGCAAAATAAAAAAATGTTGTACATCCCTTCGGGAGGAACTTTCGGGCCGCCACATCCCTTTGATGTCATTATCGAAGTCACAAAAATAAAAAATATTGGTGCAGCGATCTCTTCAACGACCACAATAAAAAATACTGGTGCAGCGATCTCTCCAACGACTTCAATAAAAATGGAGCGCAACATGATTCCTTCGAGCTCCGACTTCTCTCCTCTGAGGAAAATCAGCCACAACCAGCATCATGAAAAACAAAATGGCAGCGATGAATTTTTTTTTTTCAAGCTATCTGGTTTTTGATCCATTTAAAAAAAATGGAGAGCATACTCCCTAGGCTTTGAAAATAAATAAATAAATAAATGGGGGAAAAAAAAAAAAAAATCAGGGAAAGCCCGCTCTGATACCAAATGTTAGGAGTAACTTTGAGATGAACAATGAGATAATTTTATTGATACAAGTGGTTACAATATATAGGCATAAGCCTATATGAAACACATGACACTTGTCAAGTGAAACTGACAAGTGTCAAGGAAGGCATAGTGCACATTACATTAATTCTAACATTAATTATACAACTTGCGATGAACTTCACTGCCAGCTAATGCTACCGGCTGTGTTTGAGATTAGAGACCATTTGTTAATGGAGGCGCTCTGGATGAATTATGAATTCATCCACCATCCAGGAAAATGCATTGCAGTTTGTTGTGCACCTTTCCATCACGTCGCTATCTCTCCGCTTCAATCTGAAACAAAAAAACATTCAAACCGGTTGCCAAACGTACGAGACACAACAAACACTCCTCCCTCCCCCTTTTTTTTTTCCAAGCCTAGGGAGTATGCTCTCCATTTTTTAAAAATGGATCAGAAACCAGATAGCTTGAAAAAAAAATTCATGGCTGCCAAATCTATTTTTTTCCAATCCCTTTATCATCGTCGAAGGTTACACGTATTTCATGTTCATGATGGCGCAGTTGAAAACAGATTTGTTGCGTGCAGGTGGTGAGCAGGTGGTGCAATATTTGTGCGAGGAGGAGTTACCGCTCGATGAGCCAATAGCTGCTAGTTTACAGATCTACATTGATTCGAGCTACATTTGATGAAGATCATAACGAAGACTTGCGACAAGACAGATCCACCTCTGGCTATGCATGGTCGTGGTGCATTCTGTTTAGTCTCTCCTATAAAAAAGGTGGGACATTGGATTGTGTAAGTGACGTAGAGATGTGCCAGTTCGCACGTAGCAAACTGAGGCTATCTACGGTGAGCGAGGCGGCCCTGTACACGCACCAGAAAATCGTAGCCCTGCATGGAAGATAAGATCTTCCTGTGCTATTTTGAACCACTAGCATGGACATTTTTTTAGATCGGCACTATGACTGTGCGATAAGTGGAACTACAAGAACTGCCTGTTCGTTATGCTGCGGTGAGACGAGGCTTTGTTCGACACAGTAGATACGAAACATGATGCAGAAGCCCAATGAATTTGCATGAGTTGCGATTTCAACATTAAAAGCCTTAGCCAAAGTGCCAATATTTGCTACCACCATGTTTGTTATGATTTCCCTGTTGATCGCTGTAGTGCCGCCCTGCTAAATCATGATCAAAATATGAAGGATAACAACCTGTTATGATGCAAGCAGAAGATAAACTGGGCAATTGAATGATTTTTGCCCATCGGGTGCCTGCAAAGATCTGTGTTTCCTAAGAGGCCTTGCTGTTGCTCGAGATCATGTTACCGTGATCCAAATTTAACATATTCCTGCTTGCTGACGAGCTTGCTGAGGACCGCCCGAGCACAAGTGCCCACCAGGGATCGTGCTGTTTCGACTAGATCCCGTGATCTTTTAGATGTCGCGCAATCATAATGGCGATAACTGAAGCCTAATATTCCTGCAAAGATTTTTTTTATCATTTATGAAGCAAAATTGTGTTTTATTACTGTTGACGATGGCAGAGTACCTGAGTTTATTTCTGTCCACGACGAGTGCAGCTTGGTCGCAGGACATGGAGGAGATCCATTTTTTTTTTTGTTCATATCAGTCGAGGCAATCTCATCCAAATATGAGATCTATCTGAGGATTTGGGCCTTGGTGTAGACGTGTGCAAGTGTGACTCACACAGGTTGCTACTGTGCCAAAGTCGATCTACCAAAGCCAATGGTCTGATGATTTGTATAACACCTCTGTTCACTTCGCGGGAGTACGTTTTTTAAGGTTCTCTGAGCCACTGCTGTATGCATCGAGCTCAGCTTTTGCTTGTCTATTTTGCACTATGGAATAGGTTGTTCTAAGTCTTTTCCTGTGCACCAATCATATTTTAGTGGGGCTCGAGTTTTCTTTCGTGAGACCTGTCCCGGTAGAGCGAAGGCGGCTAATCAGAAGAACTCAGACAATATTTTTCATTTGTGTTGTGGATCCAGTTTAGCAGCGATGGATTTTGTCTGTTCACCATAGAACAGTGGACGCGTCCACTTGATATTACTGCAAATTTCCTACGGACTCCGGGATGGGACCCGACAATTTGTTGTCATTGAGATAGATTTCCGTAAGGCTGGAGAGTTTGCCCAGCGAAGCCGGAATGGGGCCGACTAACTTGTTTCCGGCAAGCGAGAGCCGCTGCAGGTTGATCAGACTCCCTAGAGAAGACGGCAGCGAGCCGCTCAGTTTGTTGCCCTGGAGGCGCAGGAACCCCAGACCTGACAGCTTTCCCAACGACGCCGGGATGCCGCCGACGAGCTTGTTTCCATTCATGTACATGGTCGCCGATGGAATCCGGAATGCATCCCGTCAGTGCATTTTTGGAAAGTTCCAGGAGCTGCAACAACTTGAGATTTTCTACTTTTGGAGGGTTCTGCAGTGCCACTGCAGTAAATTGGTGCACGAATTGGTTTTCTCTGTCTTTCGCGTCGGAAGAAGCCTGTGCAGATCGGGAGGAAGTAAATTGGTGTGAACGAATAGTTGAGTGCTGTCAAATTTAAATTGGCGATGTTAGCACCAGTTTGTTGATAGACCATGGCACTGGGCCTCTCATCTAGGTTTTCTTCCTGAAGAATTTTGTTCTCTCCAAGAAATAACTCATATGTTTGAATCTTCTCACCACGATCTACGCTAAGAGATCCGTTGACAGCCAAGTAATAATTTTTTTTTTTTACGTATCTGTAATTGTACCATTTGGTGTGCAGGGACCACCTGGAAGAAATGAATGGGCTTGTGTTTATTTTTCAACCACTTACGCTATGATTTCATGTAGTTCTATGTAGAACTTTGTAGCCACATCTCTAGGTGATGACCACGAATGGAGTAGCTGAAGTGGCAAAGTCAAAGCTTGGCGATATTGAGAAGTGATGATGGAGCATACTTGTAAGTGAGTTTTCTAAAATTTCAAAGATAGATCGGGGAAAGTCTCCGGGCCCACTTACAGAAATTGTAAACCGCGCGAGAGCGCAGATCTTCGCTTTGAAGTGATCCGGCAATTGGCAGAGACACGTGTGGAGCCAAGTCCGGACAAGTGTTTCTGAAGGGCCTCATATGAGACTAAATCGCTGGCGGGGTAGATGGACGTGTTGCTGTGTAGTTTACCGCCAGACTCAACAACGTATCTTTGAAAATTTTATAAGGGACAATATCTTTAATCATAGTGGGGAGCATTTATTTTGCAGCATAAGTCTCAAATTTATTTCCACATGACAGAGAATATTTTTTAATATTCTCTTTCCAATTCAATTTGAGGGAATATTTATTAATGAAGCATTTTTTAATGTATGGAGCTATTTTACTATAAACATGGGAAGTGGAAGTGGAAGGCCTAAATGGCCCATGTAATTCCCCTGCGAGGGAAATTGATGCTATTTTTTCCGCCTGAGTGCGATGCCAGGAATCTTCTATTCCTGAGGTTTAATTGCTGCTTAGTGAAGTTACTGTTGTTTTTCTCATGGATGAAGGACTTACTGAGATCCGACTATAGCCATGTTTATAGTTGTTGGAAAGATTTTTTCGAGACGAACACATTGGTGGTGTCCATTTGTAATTTTGAGGCTGTTTCAATTGAGTTTTTTAACCTCAAAGTTTTTCTACCTTGGAGTGCACTCTCGGTTGAACCCGACACTCCCAAGGTACTTGTAAGTGAACATAGTATCTAGTATTCTCCTCTTTCTACTTGGCAGATGCAGCGGCTAGTTACCCATGCATTTCGGTAAGATGAGATGACTACCACAAGGACACTTATTCTAGGGACTACAGACATAGACACCCTAGACTCTATCCGAGGTTTTTTCGAATCTACTTCTGAAGACTACAGACGAAGACATTTCAAAATATTCTCTTCTCTTCTTTCTTCTCCTCCACACTTGGATTCTAAGGCTCAATTTTATTGTATTTCATGGCTCATATTTCTTTTGTATTAAGGTGCATTTTCGATAGAGACCGACACCTTCTAGATTGAGTTCACCATGAGGAGGGATTTGATATTCATGGTGGATCTAGTCAATGACCTATAAGAGGCAACATCCTCTGAGGATGACCTACAGAGGCAACAGACCCAGAAGTGGCTGACCCTGAGGCACACATGATGACCCTGAGGCACTTAGATGGCTGACCCAGTGGCAACAGACCCATGGAAGTGGCTGACCTTGAGGCAACATACTGAGATGTATACACAGTGAATCTAGCATTATTCACAATTGGAGAACCAAGCACATAAAGCATGAGCCTAGACCAAATCAGCAATAAGAGAGGATGATATGTTGCTTTTAGAGAAGTCAACATTAAGGGGGAATGTTACCTAATGTTGATTTGTTTTTTTATTTAGTTAGGATAGTGCACATTAAGGGGGAATGTTAGAATTAATGTAATGTGCACTATGCCTTCCTTGACACTTGTCAGTTTCACTTGACAAGTGTCATGCATTTCATATAGGCTTATGCCTATATATTATAACCCTGTTTCATTTGTAATACAATCTCATTTTGTTCATTACATATTAGTCCCAACAGAACCATGCTTTAGAAATGCATTCTTTGATCAAATTAACCCATTGGTGGTGAAAACCAAACTTAAGGAGGACAATAATAAAAAATTACCAATTTAGCTTGTCAAATGCTTTGTTCATATCAAGCTTGAGGTCAAAAATAGACCTATTAGTCTTACGAGAAAAGTGCAGAGCTTCATGAACTGTGATAACTCCATCCAAGATTGACCTGCCCTGGACAGAGCTTCCCTAGCACATATCTATAATGCGGGGTAGAACATCTCTCATTCTATTTGCAATGGCTTTAGTTAGGATCTTGTAAGAAACATTGCATAGACTGATTAGCCTGAGTTCAGCCATAGATTCAAGGGTTTGCTTTTTAGGAATTAGAGAAATAAAAGTAGATTTGAGACCTTTTGGGATATGATTGCTTGCTTGGAATTCTATGACAGCAAAAATTACATCCTCACTTATGATGTCCCAAAAATCTTGATAGAAACAAGGGGGAAAGCCATCGGGTCTCGGGGCTTTTTTTGGCTCCATGCTAAACAAGGCTTCCTTAATTTCCTCATCATAAAAGGGATCTAGAAGATTAAGGTTTATATCCTCATTTATTATGATGGGAATGGATTGCAAGAGAATATCTTTAGCCTCATCTTCCTCTTTCCTTTCATAGGTTAGTTTTTGTTTTCATGTCTTACTATTTCCTTTCATAGGTTAGTTTTTATTTTCATGTCTTGCTCTTTCCTTTCATAGGTTAGTTTTTATTTTCATATCTTCCTCTTTCTTTTCATAGGTTAGTTTTTATTTTCATGTCTTACTATTTCCTTTCATAGGTTATTTTTTGTTTTCATGTCTTGCTCTTTCCTTTCATAGGTTAGTCTTTATTTTATTGTCACGTTCTTTCCTTTCATATGTTAATTTCTATTTTTATGCCTTGTTCTTTCCTTTCATAGGATAGTGTTTATTTTCATATCATGTCCTTTCCTTTCTTAGGTTAGTTTTTATTTTCATGTCATTTTATTTGCTTTCTTAGATTAAATTTCCTTTCATGTCATAGATTAGTTTTTATTCCATGCTTTTATCTTCACTTTCTTAGGATATTTTGATTTCATGTCTCGCTTTTCTATATTAGCCTTTCATTTCATGTGCTTCCCTTTTCTTTCCTTAGCACAAACCTATTTTTCTTATCTAGGTAGCATAATTTATTGTAATATTTTGGCTAGGTTCCTTTTAACCTATCTATGGATTCAATCATCTAACCCTCGATGGTTCATAGTAGTAATCATATGACCCCATATAGTTGATAGTTGTGGTCATCAGACCCCATTGGGTCATACCCAGGGTTAGTCTATAGCTTTATATATATTCCATCATTAGTTTATGTCTTTTAGCTTGTTTACTTTTAGCATAGGCCTATTTTTCTTAATTAGGTAGCATCATTTCTTACCACCTATTTGTCTAGGTTAGTTGCATTATATCTTTCCAGTAGGTTTCTCATATTTTTCATGTTAGATAGTGAAAGATAATTTTTAGTTAGTGTTTGCTTTCTTTGCATTTAGTGTAGGCAACATGTACATTTTCATCTCTAGGGTAACTTTTCTAGCTCATTTTAGATAGGCATCCTTACAAAAAAAATAAAAAAATGCACATACTTTTGCATGAGCAAGATTTTGCAAAAAACAACTTATGACATTGGACTTCATCCCCAACCATTGGTTGATCCCCTAGACACCATAGTTTATATCACATATTTTCTTAGACTTCATCACTAGGAAATTGACTACCCTTGGTACTAGCTCAGGGTAGTTTGAGATTATATGCCCTTTCTCATGTGGCTAAATAATTAGTGGATGCACAACTATCATTTTTTACCAAGCCCACCTAAGGGTGATGCAAAATCCCATTCGACCTATGCAGATTTTAGACAATGACACCTATTATTGGATGTATTGTTTCCCTTAGGATACCTTTAGCCAATCCCACCCTAGGAAGCCCTTTTAGTAGTTTGTATCTTACTTCACCTATAGGAGTGGGCATAAACAAACCTTGTACATATACCCCACCCACATCCTTTTAGATCACAAGGGTAGGCCAAATAAAAACACACTAAAACAAAAAAAGACCCTAAACCTTCAACAATAAAAAACAACCATATTCAATCTAATTGAACATTTGCATAAATATTTTTTGATGTTTGTTTTCTTGCTTGTATAGATAGTGTTTTCTTTCAAAAACCATCCAAAACATCCATAAAACTTACAAATGACTCAAAACATAGTCTTTCCACATTTTTGTCATATGTACCTACCCCTACAACCCTTGTAACCTATATCTAGAGTCAATCATTTGACCCTTGATGGTTTATAATATTAACCATCTGACCCGAAATGATTGACAACTATGGTCGTTAGACCTTAGATGGTTATACTCAAGGTAATTCTATAGCAACCTCTTTCTAATTTGTTCAATATTCCATATTTTGTCCTACTCCCAAATGCTTATGGTTCTAACCAGAAGCTAAAACCATGTTGAGACATGCTCTCATAGCGCATTCTAATAAAAACCCTCATCTCTTGATGGCTCATCCATTCATCCACCATACCTCTTACCTCACATAATATCCTATCCACCATCCATCCTATACCTTCTCTACATCCTAAATATTGTTCTTGACCCTCATGTTCTGATCTAGGACTAATATATTTGGACACCCAAACCACTCTAACCAAGATCTCTCATGAAATTACCACATCATCCTCACATTGATCAACCTCATCTCTTCCCCCCTTCTTCCATCACCATATCTTCCCCCTCTTCTCTTGAAACCTTGAACTTTATCATATGTGGATCATGTGGTCCAACATCTATAGCTTCATCACTCATATTATCATATTCATCCATGCTTTTCCTACCCATAATATTAGCCCCTCCAACTTAATCCTAACCATGTCAACATCCAACCCAATTAGATCATGATTGTTTTGACCACGTCCTCAACCAATTTACAATAAATACTAGACCAACTAACAAATATTGATATGCAGTCAAGTCATCAAAATAATTCTAAATCACCATTAAAATCTCCATTTATCTAATCTTCCTCCACACCACCACCTTCTTCTAAACCCTACAATTGTCCTCATCGTCCTCCTCATCCACTTCATACTTGGATACCTTTATCATAAGTTTTATGACATAAAATTTATCTCTTTACCTTATATTCCCTCGAAGAAAATAAAAATCCCAAACCTAAATGGTATAAGGAGAAACACTACTACATCTGCCATCATCAAAATGGTCATGATATTGATGATTATCGATAATTCAAGCATCTGGTACAATATCTACTAGATCATGGAAAATTAACCATCTCATCAACATGACCCCCTCCCTATGGCTCCATTATTCTACAATATTTTCTTCATATTCAATCATATTCTCTCACTCATATACCACTTGT
This sequence comes from Wollemia nobilis, assembly GCA_028583015.1. NCBI lineage: Eukaryota > Viridiplantae > Streptophyta > Pinopsida > Araucariales > Araucariaceae > Wollemia > Wollemia nobilis. Next base: position 7,668,485 of record JAQPPZ010017033.1, read on the forward strand.
AAATAGTTATTATCACATCTACACATCCGTATTCACATCCCATCATAAATCATCTCATCACTTGAGTTGTACAATATTACCTTATCAATGTTATCTCAAACTTGATAAAATATCCAACACCCAATATTGGAATCCATGTCTATCCTAGAACCTTGCTTGAGACTATCATTAGACCTCCTATGTTGAGGAAAAAGTAGAGCTTCTCTTCTCAAATTAAAATTCCAATATATTACCAATTTGGTATGTTCTATCACTATATTTGTACAGTTACCCATGCCTACATTGCATTGAGGTGTAACTTAAGATCACTTACAATCCATTTGTAGCATCTTGAGGTAACTTACCATATGATTGGTCCACTTGCTAAATTAAACGTGCTGAATAATTTTTCAATAGCAAGGTTTAAAGATATTCATCCCTTCCATCACTAATACATCTTACATAGATTATGATTCAATATAATCACATGTTTCCTTCTCATGTATCACTTCAATCCACTTGCATATATTTTTAACCATCATCATCACCCATTCACTCACCAAACCTACTAGTCCTACTTCTTTAACACCTCTTCAATATTCTTCTCACATTTTTCTTTAATAGGATCCATACCATTGTTGTATAGTCATACTATGAGTAGATACATACCTATGGTTGGTTCCTTGTTCTCTCTTCCTTTATCTTTCTCACATTATTTTACCTTATTCTATTTCCCCCACTCCTCTCTCCTTATTTTCTCCATTTTGTTTCCTCCCCTTCTTCTTTTCCCTCTCTCTTCATCTCTCTCCTATTCCTACCAATTCTATGATTGGAGGGAGTCCATCCTCTTCCTAAACCATCATCTAGCTTAGGGTATTTTGTACTCCTTACATATTCTCTTTGGTTTAGGAGGATTTTCAAACTCTTCCACCTCCAATTTTGTTACACATATAACTCCCAACTTTCCATTTTATTTCTTCATCATTCTTCATTTTCATCCAATTTTTCCTCAATATCCTTTAGTATCTTCATCACATATTCTGCAACACACATTGTCAACGTCCCATCAATCTCTCTTTTAATTACCTTGCTTATATCTACCTCTTCTCTCCCATTCATTCTTATTGTTCTATTCATAACTATTTCTTATTGACTATTCGAAATAAATCATATGTATTTGATACCTTTAAGAAATGAAAATATTTGGTTGAGAATGAGATAGAAAATAAGTTAAAGTGTCTCAGATCTGATAATGGAGGTGAGTATTGTAGTAAAGAGTTTTAAATTTACTATTCATACCATGGGTTTCGTATAGTGAATACGGTTCCAGGAACTCCACAAGAAAATGGTGTGTCATAAAGGATGAACAAGACTATCATAGAATGTGCTAGGTGCATGATATTACATGTAGGATTACCCTTACAATTTTGGGTAGATGTTGTGAATACTGTAGTTTATTTAATAAACAAAGGACCTTCCAGTTCCTTGGATGGTGGGATTCCATAAGAGGTATGGATAGGTAAGCCTATTAACTACTCATTTTGAAGACTTTCGGTTGTGAAGCATTCATGCATATTAGTAAAGAAAATTAAACTAAACTTGAGGTAAAATACAAGAAGTGTTTTCATTGGATATAGAGTTAATAATTTTGGTTATCACTTTTAGGATTATGCAAATCACAAAATAATTAGGAGTAGAGATATAATATTCAATGAGAAGGTCATTTATAAGGATCAATTACAAGAAAAGAAATAGGAAAAGATAAACTCAGAATACACAATGTTTGATAAAATTGAAACTCCAAAGGTGCTAGAAAATCAACAACAGCAGCAACAACTAGCACCTCAAACTCCTACAAATATTGTTAGAAAATATACCAGGATAAGTAGACCTCTTGTACATTACTCCCCTTTATTATATTATGTATTATTGTTTGAATCTGGTGAACCATAAACATATGAAGAAGCAATGCAGGTAGAAACCAAGAAGAAGTGGGAGCAAGGCATGAAATAGGAAATGGACTCCTTGATAAATAATCAAACTTGGAATGTGGTTCAGTTGCCTGCAAGAAAAGGAGCATTGTAGAATAAATGGGTTTACAGGGTGAAAGAAGAATATGGAGGTAAAAATAGGTATAAGGCTAGACTGGTTGTAAAGGGGTTTGCACAGAAGAAAGGTATTGATTATGATGAAATTTTTCTCTTGTTAAAATGGCTTCAATTAGAATTGTTTTAAGCTTAGTGGCTATAGAGGATTTACATATTGAATAGTTAGATGTAAAAATAGCTTTTCTCCATGGGGATTTGGAGGAAGATATTTATATGTAGCAACCACAAGGGTATGAGGTCAAAAGAAAGGAGGAACAATATGCAGGTTGAAAAAGAGCTTGTATGGCCTGAAGCAAGCTCCAAGGCAGTGGTATATAGAATTTGACAGATTTATGTTATATCAAGGTTATAGCAGACGCTATTATGACCACTATGTTTATTTTAAGAGATTGTATAATGGTAAATATATTATCCTATTATTGTATATAGATGACATGCTTGTTGTAGGGTCTAACATGTTGGATATTATTGTAATCAAAATAAAATTGGAAGAGTCATTTTAAATGAAGTATTTGGGTGCTACAAAGAAAATCCTTGGTATGAGAATAAAAATATATAAGAAAAATCACAAATTAACATTATCTCAGAGTGAGTACATTGAGAAGGTGTTGGAAAGATTCAGTATGCCATATGCAAAACCTGTTAGCACACCTTTGGAAAATCATTTCAAAATAACCAAAGAGATGTGTCCTAAGACACATGAGGAGATAAACTACATGTCCAATGTTTCTTATTCATCAATAATTTGAAGTTTGATGTATGTGATGGTGTGCATAAGGCCAGATATAGCACATGCAGTGGGAGTTGTGAGAAGGTTTATGAGCAATCTAGGAAGAAGGCATTGGGAGGCAGTGAAGTAGATTCTCAGGTATTTGAGAGGTACTATCACTCAGGTATTATGCTTTGGAGGTTCTAATATTATTTTATAGGGATATGTAGATTTAGATATGGTAGGTGATATAGACAACAAGAGGAGTACCACAGGGTATGTTTTTACTATAGGTGGAACTGCAGTAAGTTGAATTTCAAAATTACAAAAGGTTGTTTCACTGTCAACAATAGAAGCAGAGTATGTTGTTGTTACAGAGGATAATAAGGAGATGATTTGGTTACAAATGTTTATGGAGGATTTGGGAAATAAGTAGGATAATAGCACATTATATAGTGATAGTCAGAGTGTCATTCATATTGTAAATAATTTAGCTTTTCATTCGAGAACTAAACACATGCATACCAAGTACGATTTCATAGACTTAGTATTGGAAGATGGATAGTTAAAATTGGAGAAGATACACACTAGCTAGAATCTTGCAGATATGTTCATAAAGGCAATAACCAATGAGAAACTAAGTTCTTTCTCAATTTCATTTGGTCTTCAAGCATGACAATAAAAGGTGATAAAATGTTTAGGCCCAAATTTGAAGCATAGTCCAGTAAGTACAGTAGCGGTGGAGTTACTATGATCAATATCCAAGTGGAGTATTGTTGATTGTGGAGCCTGATTAATTCATAGGCCTTTCTTTTAGCCACACTTGGAACCACCATGTGAAATAGGGGGTGTAAGGGGGCATTAGCCCCCCTACTAGTGTCTGCCAGGGGGGTCCAGGGGGTGGCGATAATAGATGTTTTTCCCTCTATGTAAATTTGGACCATTTGATATTAGGTCACATATCGGATGGTAGATTTTAGGCGGGTTTTTGCCCTAAAATTGTAATGCACTTTTATAAGAGGATGTTGTATGGCAACTAATTGTAATGTTTAGTGCACGACTATCTACATAAGGGTTTTTTGGATGGAGAAAAAGGGTCCTAGTTATTTTCTCTATGGAGTAGCCCATATTGGGTGAACCACATAAATCTGTGTCTATTATGTATTGCATTATTTCTTTTATGTTTTATTTTTGCATTACATTATTGCTCATATTTTGTTAATTAATTTTAAAAGGTCTGTTTAGATGTGAAATGTATGGAGAGAATGTGGAAACTCTCAACCATCCTTTTATTGAGTGTAACTTAGCCTATGAGCTATGGAGGAGAATGGCCATCTTACTTGGATTAGAGTGGTCCAATTTTTTTACTTATGAATAGCTTTAGACGGATTGACCTAATCAGGAGTGTTTTGATCACTTTATTAGGTAACTTGTTTGTATGGGTTTTATCATCCTACCTTGGAATCTTTGGAAAGAAAAAATAACTAGATTTTCAACCAAGAAAGAAAGTCCATCAAGGTTATAAACAAGGGCGAATTTCACAATTTAGCATGAATATTCATATTTTCACAATCTTAATTTTACGAATTTTGGGCCCATAGAGGTCGGCTCATTCACCCAAAAAAATTGGATTCAATTTTTTTTAGGGTAAATTCACCTTGTTATCATAAATTTTCCCACCTAATTTTCACCTTATATTTATTAAAAATATATATATCCCACCCAATTCACCCCTTGTATCCCATTATATATAGCTAATACTGATAACTACTCTCATACAATTACAAAATTATTATTTTTGGATAGCGAGCGATACAAAGTAGACAATTGACACAACACGATTAACAAAATATGATTGAAAAAAGGTGACTGAAAGAACACGATTGGTAGACGGTGACTGAAGAAAGGTAGCTGGCATAAGGTGACTAGCAGAAGGTGACTGGTAGAAGGTGATTGGTAGAATATGACTGGAGAAAGGCGACTTGTGGAATGCGACTAGCATAAGGTGACTGGTGACTGGTAGAAGGTAGCTGGCATAAGGCAACTAGAAGAAGGTGACTGGTAGAAGGTGATTGGCAGAAGGTGACTGGTAGAAGGTAGCTGGCATAAGGCAACTAGAAGAAGGTTATTGGTAGAAGGTGATTGGCAAAAGGTGACTGGCATAAGGTGACTGGCATAAGGCAACTAGCATAAGGTGATTGGTAGAAGGTGACTTGCAGAAATTTACTGACATAAGGTGACTAGCATAAGGCGATTGTCATAAGTCAACTTCTAGAAGGTGACTGGCTTAAGATAACTTTCTTAAGGCAACTGATAGTAGTTGATTGAAATACAATGATCACTATTTACTGGTAAGTTTATTTTACCATTAACTTTTATTTTTTAATATTTTATGCATGGACACTCAATAAGGAGGTTTTCCTATTATTTTGGCACCAATATCAAGACTACTTGGGATAGATATTCTATTGTCTCTAGCAGTAGTTCTATTTTTTACCAATTATTTTTATTTTTAAAAATGATGTTCATTGTTCATGTTACTCTTCTGTTCATACAGGTAAAATATCACTTGTTGGAAGTGGAAATAAGGGAGGTTGGTCTTCCAATAGAAGGATTATCCTCAATTACTTTCATAATATTTTGAAATCCATTCAGCCATTAACATCTGCACAAACTAAAGGTATGAACGCCTTTACTTACTAACTAGTTAATTTTTTTACATTGTTAATTTTATATATAATGTCTTCATTCATAAAGAAGTGTGTTTTTTTTTATAGCTTTATCCAAGGTTTATCTGTATTTTTAATAGAAGGTATGCTTTTAAATGCCATAATGATAATGATCCTACTATTGACACTAGTATTATCTCTAGAGAAAATACTATTGACCCTGATATACCTCCATGTTCACATATCCATGTTAATAAAAATTCCATAGATGAAAATATTCTTAATAAAATGGAACAAAAACATGAAGAGATTCATGAATCTAACATGCCAAGTAGAAAAGAAAATAATATTTATTATGCAGTCCCTACTTCTGGAGAATCTTCTTCTAAAAAACATAAACATGCAAGGTTATCTAGGTGGACAATTAACAGATCATTTCAGCCTGATCGAATATCAAAATTTCCATTTATTGAGCCAGTGTTTCCATAGAATAGTAGTGAGAAAATAACAGAATTGAAATGCATAATTTGCAGTTGGAAACATGAAAAGGATCATAGATTGCAAGTTAAGAAAGATACAGTAGAAAAACATTGTGGAAAGGTTTATATCAAAACAAAAGAAGGTGATCAACCAATACCAAAAAATTATAGGTGAAAGGATGCATCAAAGTGTGCACATATAATATATGCATAAGAATATGATAAATAAATGAAACAAAAGCAAAATTTGGTTGAGAGGTGCAATTATTCAAGCCCAATTTTGAAAAATGAATAAGTTAATTTTAGCTTCAAAAAGTTTACAATTTGTTGTTGTATTCACTATTCTTAAAAAGGATAGACATATGTCTGATTTCATTGATTATAAATATCTATTTCAACTAGCTAATATGAAGAACTTACCCAGTGCCCATTCGTTAGATCGAAGTGGTTGGGAAATGGAAAAATCTCTCTCATTGGTTCAACAGGATGACCTCAAAGAGAAAGTAAAAAAGACCAAATTCATTTCACTTTCAATTGATGAGGTGACTACTATTAACACATATTATATTTCCATGCATGTTTACACATTGGAAAATCACTTATCATTTACTAGGAGTATGCAAGATGGTGGAAAATTACAATGCAAAAAACTTACAATGTTGTTGTAACTAGTTTAAAGGAAGTAGCAGGAATGAATGAAATGGAAATAGCCACTAAGTTAATATATGTCAAAGCTGATGGTGCTGCTACAATGTAAGGAAATAGGAATGGTATTTGTGTTAGACTACAAATATCTGTTACCCCATATTTGATCCCTATTCATTAAATGGTTCACGAAATGAATCTTGCATACAAAATTGTAGATACATTTACAAATGTTGTGAGAGTGGAAGAGCTTGTCTGTAAAATTCATGATTATTTTTCATGTAGTCTAAAAATATTTTTTAGAGTTTCAAAAATTTTCACTAGGAGTTTCTAGAGGTAAAAAACTGTTAAAAGATGTAGATACTAGGTGGATTTTGATCAACCGATATTTAGAGTTTTCAAAGAATATCAATCCTTGATAGGGTTTATGTATGCAAATTGTAGGGCAGTTGATAAGGCTAAATATTTACTATTTTGAATGAGTGACTTTGAAACACTTCTCACATTGTGTGGTGTTCTTCCAATGTTGGAAGAAATGAATACTTTGATCAAAATTACACAAGAAAGATCGATTAATATTGTAGATTTCATCAGGGCAAGAAAAAAAATTTGCATGCATATTGATATGATGTACGTATCTGATCAAATTTTTATGGATACCATGTTTAAGAGTTGGATAGCATTAAAAAACGTGAATGATCCTCACAACTTTCTAAAGTTCAATATAAATGATCATCTATGTATTAATGTCCACAGAAAGGAAATACCTTTATATCATTTTGATTAGCGAATGGATATAGCTACAAATGAAGTTGAGAAAATGCCCTTAACCTACAACAAATTTCATGTAGTTGTACATGATACAAAAATTAAACTGAAACAAAGAAGTAGAATTATTGATAAAATAAATAAGAGACCGTTTTTAAAGAGATGAATTGCTTGAGGCTATGGGTGTGTTAATCTAATGTTTTGGGATTCTTGTAATCAATACTAGATTATAAATGGTTTGTTTCTCAAATACATGGGCATTCTTTATATCCATTTCAGTAAATGTGTGGTAGTCAATGCTATTGAAATCAATGACATTATCAACAGAGATATTTTGACAAAACAATCAAACTATTTTGGAACAATAATGTCTGCTCAAGTTTCACAACTCTCAAACCATATTGAAACAAGTTCTATTTCACATTTCTAGAGAAAATTGCATCCCAGTAGTATCTTACAACATACTATGAGTGAATTTTTTCATTTATATGAATTATGTCAAATGATTATTTTAGGATCCATAGAAGATGAAACGGTATTCAATGCATTATCATATGTAAAATCTAAAGTTCAAAATAGGTTGGACATAAATTTGGAAAATTGTTTGAGAGTATATGTGTCAGCCTATGAGGTCGAGAAGTTTTCTTAGGAAAGAGATTTTTTATACTGAAAATATATGGTAGATAGAAGAGGTATAACGAATACTAAGGATGAAGAGGATGATGATAACATTGATCAGATTGTGATGACAAAACTTTTGGGTGTGAGTAGATGATTTTTTATAATCTGAAAAGAGTTTTTTCTAGCTTCTAGCATTATGATGCAAGTATGCTTTTATTTGATTTGATTTCATATGTTATCATTTGATTTTATTTTATTTCAGCATTATAATGAAAGGAATATTGAGATAAATTGTAATTTGATACATGTAATTTTGATGTCATTAATCATATAATATGATATTAGAAATGCCATTGGATACTCTGTATAATTTTGATGTCATTAATCATATAATATGATATTAGAAATGTCATTGGATACTTTGTATATCATAGGCCTCTAATTTGATTATGTATATTTGAATGAAATTAGATTATTTGATTATACATATGTTGATTAGAACACTGCATTATCTTTTATATCATAAATATGTTATTGGACATTTTGTATATCATTTTACATAAGCCTTGTTATTGAATTATTAGTCTAAAGTTTCAAATTTTTTAGTAGATTTGTATTGTATAAACCATTTATGGCAAAGTAAATATCTGTGTTGCATTTCTAGTCATTTCAAATTATTTTATAAAACATAAAAGAACATTTTATTGCATCCACATAATTCAAAATTACTTAATGCATCAACACAAATAATCAAAACATAATAATATTTAAAACAAAATTTCAAAAACATAATACAAATATTTTAGAAATTGTCTCTTTCATTGATTTCAATAATATACCATTCTTTTACAATTAACACAAAAATATATGCAACATTTTTTGTTTCTCCTCAAATAAAAAACAACAAACTTCTATTATTTTTGCATGGTGGTTGAAGTTCCAGCGACATCTATCTCAATATCCTTGGCTTCCAATGCACCAGCCCTAACCAAAATTTTAGCTGTAGTGTTGATCCCCGATAACAATAAACATTCTTCCTTTTTTGGATTTTCTTTAAAAGGTGCATTCAACACTTTCTCATTTTCTTTCAATACAACCTCCACATCCAGGCCCTTATATTTGATAAACTTCTTCAGCCAATTGTTTTCTCTAACAGTGTATTGTAATCTTTCCTTACCTTCAATAGCATTATTGACATTATATTTTGTGGTCTTCATCAACGTTTGTATGGCACTGATTTGTTGACTTAAGTATTGAAAATTAGATTGAAAAATACAAGTGAAAAAGGTTAATATTTATAAATAAAATTTATGTAAGAAAAAAAATGATTTTTAGCTAGATGTAAAACTTACATCAATAGTAAGTCTTGCAATTTTTGCAACTACTACTTTCTTCTGATTTAGTGCCCATTCATTGAAATATGTTTGGGCTTCAGCGTTGAGGTTTTCCAAATGATTAAGAAAAATGGCCATAAATTCATTAGTGTATGTATACTCGGCCTCCACAATGCTAGATTCATCTATAGCAAAGCATCAAGATTTTGGGGCTCATTCTCAACCTTTGAAAATAACTCCTTTCTCTTGGAAAATTCTTATATCAACTATTTATTAATTTCATCAAAACCTTGGTCCAATATTCCCATTATTTCAATTTATCAATATCAACAAGAAGACTATTTTGAACTATAGATTTACATCTATTAGCTAATAAAATATTTTTTGAAAAGTTTACTTTATCATCATCTGTTAGATGATGGGTGGTGACTTTCTGGGAGGAGGAAGAGGAAAATATTGTGGCATCAGCTTCAACATTATCTTCTTCATCATTGCCCTCCTTCTGAAGTATATCACTTACCTTTAATGGGAAATTTTTAGGATTCATATCCTGATAAAGAAAATCATCATCTAGATTTCCCAAGGGCATTTGAGACACACTCTCAACATTTGAGAAATTATCTAGGGTTAAATTTGGAAAAGTAGAAACATTAGAATGAGACACACAGTGTGTCTAGGAAACACTTCTTGTATCATGAGGTGATTATGTGAGAAACATTTTTCCATGCATGCGGGATTAGTTCTTCACCAATGGTACCTGCAGCGGATGGATAGAAACTTGCTATGTTGATGGTTGTTATTGTGTTTGTATTTTGGAAAATGGTGGAGGCATATTTTTTGTAGTATTTTGAATCTAACAGGTGCATCTATAAAATTTCACATAAAAATATATTAATTTTAACCAAACATACCAGAATCAGACTCTGTAGTCATTGATTATGCAACCATTTTCCCTTTCTCTAAAAAATATTTAAAATACATCAAACTAAACATAATTTTAAATCATTAAAATACATCATTTAAAGTAGTAATTTTGAATAATAAGGTTACATTATGGGTTTGAGGTAACTTCTTCGACGTCGATTACAACACTTCTAGAAGTAACAGGATCCGCAAGTGTATGTTGAATCTGATCACCATGAGACCTTGCATATTTGGAGGGATTTACTGGTGATGACTGCGACTACATTTTAGAATCAGTAGATGCTTCTTGAATCCTAAATGTGGTATCCCTTTTACTAAAAAACTAAGATACTCTTCTCAATTTTCAAAACAAAATTAGAAATTAACAAGATTGATTGAAAAAGAAAACAAAGATATTCCAAAAAAATAATTTTACTTGTATTTCATTCTTAGTCATACCAATAGCCAATAAATGCAGATGCAATGTAGTAGGAAGATTTCTTTGTTGAATATTGAAGTAAGCTTCATGAAAAATACAAAGAATAAAGTTGTTAATTGTCACTGTATATGAAGATTGAATTTTCTACGCACTCAGAAGGTCATGTTTCAGGCGGTTGGAAATGTGGGTGGACCAGTCAAATATTCCATCAGCAATACATCGAATCAATAAATACAATGCCTAAAAAGTCATTTATGTAGGTCACCCCTACAAAATAAGCCTTGCTAGAAAAAATTCAATGCAAGGATAAATAAATTTATCTCCAACGTTGGAAATGTTTAAGCACCTTTTCGACTTAGAAGAATTAGCTGAAAAAAGAGAGAACATTATTAGAAAAAAAAAAGTACAATAGGGAGAACAATATTAGAGAATGGAAACTACAATATGTCAAATTTTAAGATAAATAAAAAATAAAATTTAAAAATATACCTTTCAAATTGTCTGAGTGAACATAATATTTTGATTCTAGCTTTGATTTGTCATCTTTGGTCAAGGCGTACTAGTTGTTCACTAGTACACCATCCGAAAATGGCAGCCCTGTTAATGGTTGCATATTTGAGGTTTTAACAAAAAATATAATATTTTTTTTATCCACTTTGATCATAATAGTGGATACATCATGGTTGTAATAATTAATGATCCATTGCATCAGCAAAACATTAATGTTCAACTGTGGCATCTTTATTACACCAAGTTCGATATAAAGCCATTCCAAATATCTTCCAAGAGTGTTGAAAATATTCTTGATGTTGGGGAAATAGAAATTCCTGAAATTCACTTTGGAAGGCATAGGAGAGGAAGAGTTAGCCATTGCCAAAAAAATGCAAGAAAATACTCTGAAACATCTAGGAAAATGCTCTGAAATGCCCTGGAAAACACTCTAAAAACCATCGTAAAATACTATGAAAACCCTTTGAAGATGCTACCAAAACCCTGTGAAAACACTGCAAAAACCTCTGAAAACACTACAAAAACCCTTTGAAAATGCTCTAAAAAGTGTTCGAAAAGGTTTTGAAACCGTTGTGGAAAATGCTCTGAAAATACTAGAAAAAGCTCTAAAATTGCTCTGGAAAACACTATGGGAAAGGTAAAAAATGATCCTACATATCTATTTAGAGAAGTCTACATGGAAAAATTTAATAGATGCATGATACATGATAGAGGAGATGACATGTGGCAGCTTCTTATTGATCATCTTAAGTGCTCACCATTTTCCAGTTGCCATCTACCACTCGTCATTTTCCAGTCACCATCTACCATTCGCCATCTGCCAGCCACCATCCACCATTCATCATTTTCCACTCAATATTTTCTAGTCATCATTTTCTAGTCACCATCTACCACTCGTCATATACCACTCACCATATGCCAATCTCAATCCACCAATCACCATCTTCTAATCACCATCTATCACTTACCATCTACCAGTCGCCATCTACAAGTTACCTTATGTCATTCACCATTTACCAATCACCTTCTACCAGTCATTATCTACTAGTCATCTTCTACTAGTCGTCTTCTACCAGCCACATTCTGCCACTCGCCATCTACCACTCACCATCTACCACTCGCCATCTACCACTCACCGTATACCACTCGCCATATGCCACTCACCTTCTGCCATTCACATTCTACTACTCGCCTTATTCCACTCGAATTTTACCACTTGCCTTCTACCACTTGCTATTAATTTTTTTTTATAATTATTTTCCAAAAAAATCAAAAAATTGCCATATTTTAATAAATTTTCTACAAAATTTTGAAAAATTCACCCCAAAGTTTATACACCATTCACCTAGATTCACCCCGATTTTATAATTACTTTTTTGGTACTACCCCTTATGTATAACCCTGAAATACATTCACTATATCTAGCAAAAGACCATTTCCAACTTAGTTGAATTGGTACAACTCCTTAAACACCCCTAGAACTCCCATCGAAGATGGTATCAAGTGATGCAAATATTGAAGATTAAATATTTTAAGGGAAACCAACTTAAATGGGATGTGAGTAATCAAAATATGGATAGAACAAGGAATTGGTAACCTCCTCCTAATGATATAGAAAAATTCAATATCGATGAAGCCACTAGGGGGGACCCTGGAAATGCTAGTGCGAGAGGAATCGGTAGGCTTTCAAATGGTTCCCTACTTTTCACTTTTGCTGAGAAGTTGGAAATTCTTAGAGGCCTTTGAGAGGCTACTAAGGTCGTATGGAAAAAGGTGTTGGTCGAATCTAACTCTCAAGTCATGATTAATTTCTTGAAGAATCCTAAGAATCATATGGTTTATTTGATAATAAAAATATTTGTTAAGAAAAATCTATTAATCTATATGGGCTTTTTGAAATTTGAATACAATCATGTGGTCAAAGGACATAATAGGAGTGCTAATGCTTTAGCTAATTGGGTATTGGACAAAGGTGATTTTACTTACTATGGTAACCCTCCCAGATGGTGAGATTCACAAATAAGGGAAGCTCTTCTTTCTATCACTTCTCTAGATGGCTCCAGTACTAGAGGTACCTACTTCCTTTTTTCTTTGTTTTTGCCTCTTTGGTTTTATCAGGGTATTTTAGTTCCCTTGCTCAGATTGATCATTCTTATGTTTTCCTTGTCGATTCTTGCATGAATAGCCTTTTGGCCTAGAAAGGCAAATCTTATTTTTTTATTTTTTCCTCCTTTTTGTTTTTTGGTGTGTGTTGTTTGTATTGTTTTTGTTCTATTTTATTTTTTGTGTTGCTTTTGGTGTTTTTATTTTTTTTTGTGTTTTGTGTGTTTGATATTTGTGTGTGTATGTGTGTGTATGTGTGTTCTTTTATTTTTTTGTGTGTGTTTTTTGTTTTGTTGTTTGTTGTTTTTTAAATTTTTTGTTGCTTTATGTTTTTGTGTTTGTTTTGTGTGTTTTGTTGTTTTTAAGTTTTTGTGTTTGTTTTGTGTTTTTTCTTATATTTTATTTTTTTTGCGCTTTTTTATTTTTATTTTTTTTTTCTTTTTTGTTGTTTTTCTATTTTTTTGTTTTTTTGTTTTTTGTGTTTGTTTTTTTGCATTTTTGTTGCTTTAGGCATGCTCTTTGAGTGTGTCGAAGGGGGCATACCAAGTGCAAGCCTTGGGTGTTTTTTGTGGAATATATATCCCTGCCTCCTTGGGACTTACCCAAAAGTGGCATCCCATTTGGGGTGTTTTCCCAAAAAAAGAGAGAATATATTAAATTATTTTTATATTTTTAAAATGAATAAGTCGTAAAACTTTAAGGTGAGACTCAAAGCTTAAAATTCATATTTTATAAATAAATAATGTGATGATATTTAATTTTGAATTGAAATAAGATTCATAATATAATTATAAAGAGGATACTCTAGTTCAAACCTAAGGGGCATGCCTAATCTAAGCAAAGGTAGTAGTCTGACCTGATTCCACTGAGTATGTGCCAGCTTGATGATAGCAGTACCAACCCTAAGCCATAGGGGTCCTTCCTCACTCCGGTCATGTTTACTGAGGTGATATATGGGTATAGTGGTAGCATCATGATTTGATGCTACAAACAGAGGCAATGCAACTTGACCCTGTCACCAATTTTTAAAACAAGAAAGGCAATTGTTGATTCCTCTATGTATAAAAAAAAGAAAAGAAAAAATATTCATAAGATTATTTTCTTTTCTTTTCAATACATTACAAAATTAATGATAAACTTGATTATATCATTATCTTGACAGGAGTATCTTACATTGAGGATGAACTTTGAATTCTTACTTTTCTAACTAATCTAAACATGGTATTTATGATATAACAATGAAGATAATCACAATCATTGTCTTTGTATGATGAAAATGGATCATTTTTGTTGATATAATAAATATAATCATTATCTTCTATTCATTAACTAACAAAGATAATTTATTATAATAAAATAATTTGTTTATGGTTAAAGGTTAGTATTTGCAACATAGGAACTAAGTTTCTATTATGCATGGGTTATAATTGGAATTGATTTTGAAATATGAAGAGAAGGATAAGATAATTTATGGGGCACTTTAGCTAAATTTTATTTTGTGTAGAAGGAATTTATATTTTTATGCAAATAAAATAAGATAGTATTATGTATAATTACACAACGGTTCAATGTTTGGATGAGCAAGGTTCTTTGGATTTTAAATTTATTTTATGGATGTGATTGTTTATTGGTTTATTGATTATTAGGATTGTTTTTAGGTATGATAGTGTGTGGGATGATGTGGTTTATATTTTGGTGCTCATAAAGGTCCAAGAGGTAGGATTCTTGAGATGACTTTGAGGTTTTGTTGTGAAAAGGTTATTCATCAATTTTGTATATCAATTATTATTTGATGGGATATTATAATATTAAGTGTGAATGTCTTATGATTTTTTGGAGTTTAGCTTGTATTTTTAGTGGTTATAATTATGTGAAGTGTAATGAATTAAGTTCTATGGTTTTAGGACTTTTTTTTGTTTTTACTTGTTCTATTCCTATGGACTGTAGTGAAATAGATTTTGTAGCTATGATATTATTGCTTGTATATTTAGTGGTTTCATTTTGTGTAGGGTTTATTAAATTGGACATTATAATTTTAAATATTTTGCATGTACTTTAAGCTATTTTAGTTCTCTATGGATCTTAATAAAGAGTCTTGGGTTCATATAATTTTTGAGAATTTTGTGGTTGGGAGGATGCTAAATGAAGATATTGATCAATGTGGCTAATAATAGGCATAAATTTGAATTTGATTGTAAAATATGAACCTTTATAGAGGTTTTATAATGAATCTTGTTTTTTATACCTAGAAATCTGATCATGATCATAAGTGACTCCGCTCATAAGGATTGCATGGTAAGGTGGGTGGAGACTTGTATCGTAAGGGCCCTTGCTAGTTGAATTTATCAATCACATTACCTACCAATATATGCAACACAAAAACTAGTTTAATTAGGAATAAAAATTCTACAAAAAGCTCTCATGTCTACCCCTTGACCAAATATGCATCTATATTATCCTTGTTTTCTTGGACTACAAGGTTCCTATGGCATGGTAATAGATCCTTAAAAAGGTAAACATTGTTCAATTCCCTTCAGTATTTTTCTTTACTTTTAGCAATATTATCATCATTGAATACATCAATGTGTTTATGTTAGCTAGATTTGTTAGAATAATAATAACACAAGTTTTACACTTTTGGCACAACATTTATCACAATAATATTGTAGATCGAATGAACAACTAGGGATGGATGAAAGATAATATACCTTCCTTTAATCTCTTGATTGATAACATTATATTTTCAAATGGAATGATATGATACATCTAGAAGCTAAAGCAATTCGTGCCTATTGGTATCAAAAAATTAGGAAGAATGTAGATATTGGTAGCTAGTTTTATTTCTTAGTTTAATTTATACTTAGTACATTCCTGTATGAGTTTGGTTTTTAAACTAGGTTAGCTATTAACTATTTTTCTAGGTTTAGATGGCATCTACTAAATAGGAATGTTTTGATTGTATCCTTTTCTAGTTGATACTTATTGAAGTCATATATTTAGTTTGAATGAGACATCTCTACATTTATTCCCATGCTTAGAAAATAGAGGTTTCTCTTCCCTACCCTCACATTTGACATGGTCCATTGCTCCTCATTACTGATTTATTTCACTCCTTACTATTTCATTATCTAAATTTTAATCTAAGATATCTAATATAGTGTTGGATGTATGTTTAGAGCAATATCTTAACATGAATATTGCTTGCTAGACTTTCTCCAAGACCAAGATAGTCATGGCATTTTGGGAGTTCACCACCAAGGCCAATATTAATTATGAGATCATACATAAGATCTAAAGAGAAATAAGATCCATATTTATCAATGTGGGTCCTAATGTGAATAAGTATAATATGTTGGTAAGCAATGAATAATAGAGCCCTACTAATGTGTTTGTATAAGTGGTCTTCTACCAAGAGGTTTGAGGATATTGGAGATATTTAACACAATCATATGTTTGGTTATGCCACCTATGATACCCCATAGCACATGTCCCTCACCCATGTATTGGATAAAATTCTTGGTACCAAGCTCACTAAATGTTAGAAACAATAACATCTACCCTTATCATAGGCTTGATGGCAAGACCCAAGTGATCATTAATTAGAAACATGATAGTGGTGCCATGGTTCCCCAAGATGTCCCTTTAATATCCATTCAACATGTTGAGAAACATTAATTATGAAATGGTTGCTAATTTGAAGGAGTGTGTTATGAACCATGATCCTATAAAAGCACCTTGAGGAGAACACCATTACTAATAAAAACACATGTAACTACTTTTTGAAATTATAAATAACTTAATATTTGGATCTTTCATATTATATATATATATATATATTGGTTTAATAATAACATTCATATATTAATTATTATTTCTACTATCAAAGTGGTGTCTTCTCAATAATTTATTGACTAGATATTTATCATAATTTAACAAAAGAAATGTGAGATATTTGTGTGATTTTCAAAATTAATGTGTACACTAATAAATGTTAATATAATAGAATTTTTTCCAAAGTATATTAAATATAAAAATTCACAAAGTTAAAGAAAATATTTATTTCTTATTTATTTATATAAAAGGTTAAATTAGTTTTCAACATCGGTGAGACCATAATCCATATGTGATGACCCTCATGGAATATGTTGTTTACTCAATATATGGTTATCTAGCCATACCAAAGCATGGTGCACAACCCTACCCCTCAAGTGTAAACCATGGACCTCTATTCAAAGTTCAAAAAAGACACTATTTGGTTACCTAGATTACAAACTTAATTAATATTTCTTGTTGGTCAAAGGATTATAATTATAAATTCATGTAGTACACACCACTTCAAGCATGAATATATGAATAGACATTAAATATATAAATTTTTACATTATTTTTTTCAAAAACCATAATATAATTTATGTATTGATAAAGGAATTAGTGGAGATCCAAAAATTATGGGTCTAAAGCAGATCTATTTTTGGCTCAGTGTCTAGGATTTTTTAGTTCTGTAGGTATCTCCTTTGGGTGAAGTGTTGTAAGTAGGCTATGGAGCAGCTTATGGATGATGATGAGGGCCATCTTGGGCCCCCTCCTTGGCCCCCCTCCCCCAAGAGATCATTTGCAAGTATAATTAAATGAAAATAGGACATGGAGAACATCTTCTTTAGAAACTCGACCCTTAACTCTATTTTATCTACAGTGGTCAAGAACCTAGAGCAACAATATTTCTAAGGAATGGTCAATGGCTACCCCCCCCAGGTGGCCATTCATCGTAAACTAGTGATAGATCAAGCCATGGTGGTGGATAATATTCTCTATAGAAGTAAGCATGACCTAATTTGTAATTTCATCAACATAATATTATATTTAGGATTTATGTCCTCTTGAATCTAAAAAAATTGGGAGCCCCTTAGGGATAACTCAATTTCTCTTATTATCAATGGATATTATATAGCAAGTTTTTCTTCTCAAGAAAATAGAGACAAAGCCTTTGAGTTAGGAAGGATATCATATGGTATTGCAATATTTTTGCATAGTCATGGAAGTTGGGATTTGACCCTTAGATGAAGCCCTCTACAGTGGTTGGTTGGGTTTGTATTTATGCCCTTCCCATGGAATACTAGTGTGAACCAGTTTTTGAGAAATTGAGCGGCTTCTTAGGGCACTATTTAAGAGTTTCTAGGGATATAATGAAGAGAGACTTTGTTGTTTATTCCTAGATCTATATGGATATAGATCTCAACCAATCTCTCCTAGCCAAAATATAAATTAACATGGGTGAATTCTCATGGATCCAATAGGTGGAATATGATGTAATCCCATTTTGATGTAGAATCTACCACAAATATGGTCATTTGGTTCGCTTCTACCTAAAGGGCATCACAAAGAGCCCCATACCTCCAAAGGAAATCATCACCAATAGCAATTTTGCTAATAAGAAAGCAAATAATCAACCCCCAACCTTGAATTTTAATCCTCATAAGGAGGGTTTTGAAGATCCAAATAAGAAAAAGAGCAAGACAACATGATCCAACTAGTCAATAAATTAAAATCTCAATAGGTAAAAAATTCTTAACTCTCTATTGGATATGGAGGATGAGACCACCATAATGGATGAACCTTAGAAATATAAAGTTGGCTAATTAGGAAGACTATCTAGTTAACCAAATAAAGGTCAAGTAGATTGATACTTACTGGAACCCTAGTTCCCAATAATCATCCAATCCTAAAATATAAAAGGTCTAAATAGTAAACCTCATCAATTTATTTTTTATATTTTAATTAAAAATCAATATTCTAACTTTATTCTCCTTCAATACACTAAAGCTTTCTTTTATAAAATGGATATTATTGTTAAGAAAATTTGGATATAGGATGAGCACATGGTGGTTGGATCCCAAGGAGCTTCAATGGGAATGATGAATTTATAGAATCCTCTTCTTTGGATGGATTTAGATTACTCTAGTAGTTGGGGTATTCTCACTTCTCTCTTCAAGAGAAATAACTTTGAGGAAATTCTATTGGATTTTAATTTCTATGATGCTACATATTTTATGGAGCAATGGCACCATTGGTCATGTTTACAAGATAGTAGAACAAAAAAAGAGAAAGTGAATTGGATAGCGGCATGGGATTTCAATGCTAAACTTGCTCTTAGAGATGAGGAAGGGGGAAATTATTCTTTGGACCATGGGGATATGGTGAGGTAAATTATTCAATGTAAACCAACTAAATTTAATTGATGTCTAGCATGTGGGATATTTGTAATATATGGATAAACAAACAAGTAGGATCAACAAGTAGTAAAGTCATGCTTGAAATTTTTTTGGTTTATGAAGAGGTCTTTCTCTGTTGGTCTTTTAGGATGGAGATTCTCAATTGCATTGACTATGATCACTTTATGATTCTTCTGGAATGGAATATGGGCCACAATCACCCCAATATATATATATATATTTTAGAATTGTTGGCTAGAAAAGGAGGATTTGAAGTAAAATTTCTCTTTTGGTTGGAGGAGGGTTGCCTTACCATGGGAGAGCTATGTATGTTTTTTTCTAAATAAATCCATCACGTCAAATCTCATCTCAATTTTTTAAAAATAAGTAGCAAATATGATTTTCAATCCCAGAAGGTTACTTTATTGGTAAATATGGAGGAGTTGGCCACCCGCTTCAAGATAGTATCAATCATCAAGGACCTAAAATATGAAGATAAACTAGTCAAAAAATAACTAGATTCCATTGAAAATTAGGAGGAAATTTATTAGAAACAAAGTGCAAGAACTACTTGGCTATTGGAGGGGGGTCATAAAAAAATCTTCTTTCATTGCTTTAACTTAGAAAGTAGACAAAGGAATTATTTGACTTACCTTTAATACTCCAATGGATAAATGAAGGACATCATACCAAGTATGCAACAAGTAGAAAATAATTTGTTTAAAAATACTTTTACTACCCATGCTCTCACTAATATTGTAGTGCAACAAGAGATATTTAAATGTATCCTCCAAATTATTTCAGCCAAGCCAAGCCAAGTTATTTTTAGTCTAGTGGATAAGGATAAGGTGAGGAGCATAATTTTCAGCATGAAATCAGAGAAATCTCTAGGGCCCGATGGTTTTCCAATTGAATTATTTAAGTATTTTTGGGGTGTCACAGGAGAGGATTTACCAATGCTAATTAATAATCTCATTCAAACAAAACTATGCTTAAGGCTTTGAACCTTCAACTAGGGGTGGCTTCTCACTCTAAACGACCTCAGAGCCTATAATATCAACTTCTTCAACTTGTTGGAACTCAACGGGCTTAGATTCTTGGCTATCTATCTTGGTTGCATTCTTTAGGGGATTATCTTGGATAGATTTACCCTATGAATTTATCCTCCTTAAGGGTTCCTCTTGAGGAAATTTACCATTTGATATTTTCTTTGTCTCATAACTCAACATCGATTTCTTCATGGGGCACTGGACAAAAATATGACCAATAAATTTGTAATTGGTACAAAAATTAGGGTTATTCTCAAACACAATGGGCTAGATACAAGACCCTAAGATCAATTTTGAGATTAATAGAGGATGGAATACTAGATTATAGATCCACATTTATGCAAATTCTTGCATAAATTATTCTCAATTTTACTCTAGTCATGACATCGATAGAAATCAATTCACCCACTACCTTAGATATATCACACAAAACATCAACATACCAATACTGAAATGGTAAACCAGGGAGTTTGACCCAAAGAGGGGTTGTATTTATTTTCTATGTAATAGGGAAAAAATATAGGTTCCACCGATGTAGTAAGAGGGGCCGCTTGCTAAGGAACCACAAACCTTTGCAGAAGACCCACCTAGAATCCTCTTCATAATTGAACTTGAACATGAAAAAATATTTGGGAAAAGTAATGATATCTAGGTGACCCTAAGGCTACCATTTGGATAAAGTTCCCATCCTAACATTATCTAGATTTATGTGGGTACCCAAAAACTTTCCCACCAAATTGAAGACCCCATCCTCCATCATGAGCTTAATTAGGTCCTCAGGAACATAGAGGGTATCTTCAATCAGAGAAATATTAAAAAAACATTTACCATGCTAAGAATACTACTATATAGTCATGATGTGATACATGCATAATTACCACACTAATAATACTACTATATAGTCATGATGTAATATGCACTAGGCACATTTAGTCCAATATAACTAGTTCAAAAAAAAAAAAATGTATTTATGTATTTATTTGAATTTATATGCATTTAATTATATTATTTTAAAAAATATGAAAATTGATAAATTACCAATATTAAACCAAAAAAATCTCATTATCGATACTTAAAGTTTTTTTTGAAAGGTAAAAAACTTTACTGATAGAGCAAGAATCAAATTATAGTCATAAGTTTACCTTTTTTTGGAAATCCCTAAAATCCAAACGAAACCAGATTAAAATCTCCAAAATAAAAAAAAAATAAGTACCATATAAAGTGCAAATACTCTTAGTATGATCCCATTTCCACTTTATGCTAATATGAAGTAACCTAGCAGGATTGATAGTCTTGCAAATGCTAACAGTGTTGTCCCAAATGTGACCAAAGAGTGTTGCAAGAGGTAACAAAAACCCTAGCCAATAAATATTCATATTCCATTGACCCACAAGCCTTAGTGAACCCTATACTTATCCTCATCCTTACATCAGTCTTTGTTGGCCAAACAAAGAACCATTTGGTTCACCACTAGCCAATCAAAATTGTCCCTATATGGATTTGAATTCAATATGTATCCAATCATAATTTCACTACCATGTTTAGGCAAAAAGTCAATCACTACATTATTTTATCTGTCAACATAGATCAGGATGACATCCTTGAACTATTTCCATATAGAATTAATTTGGTTCATAATTTTTCTTATCCTCCAGGTCTTTGGTCTAAAATTCCATTTGCCATCTAGAAGCCTCACCATAATTTATGAGTTAGAATCAACTATGATCTCTCTAACCCCATTCTCCCAATCAATAAGATAACCTTGTTTGATAGCTATTCCTTTAGCTTCATTGTTAGTAGCCCTTCCAAGACCCTCCAACCCCCAATGAAGGATCTTCCTCTTGAAATATCTTCTAAGAAAACCAAAACATGCAGCCCCTAAGTTATCCTTAGATGCATCGTTAGAACTTATCTTTTACCAACCTGGGGGAGGAGGTTGCCATGATCCCAACTTCTGTGACTTAGGAGTCAACTCATTCTCCTTGGACTTTTGGTCCCTATGGTGAGCTTTTATAGCTTCAAAAACCTTGCTAAAAATTTTATGCCAAACCAACTCCATTGAATTGAACTCCTCTCCAAAAATTTTGGAATTTCTTTCCAGTCAAATATGCCACCAGATGAAACTCAAGCCTAGGGACCAACCTAGCTAAATAGAGGTATTCGTAAACTTTTTTTTTATCTCTAGATATCCTAGTTATTAGAAAGAGTTACCAAAAATTTTAGATGAACCTTAAATAGGTTTAACCACCTTTTCCATAGTTTCTTAGAGAATTCTACTCAAATACCTATACTGATTTGTCTCACACCTGCTCATAAATCCTACACAATTCTACCTCTAACCTGCTCACATATCCTGCTTAGAACTGCTCACAAGACTTCTCAAAAGACCTATTCAAAATAACTCACAATTATACTCTACTATGCTCACTGTATCTCCTCAACTCTGCTCTAACACATGCTCAAAATTTTTCATAAAACTTGCTTTGATAAAAGTACTTCAAACATATTCTACCCATATTTCTTGTTCAAGAACACATAGAAACTGATATGCAATACAATTTCACAATATGTTCTTTCCAAATATCACACAAGCCCAATGCACAAATTGCTTCACAAAACTAGTTTATGTTCCTTGTAGACACTAAAATCTGGTCAATCTGATTATGCTACCAAAAGCAATGGCTAAATTGACATACCAAAGCCCTTAGGGCAGCCCTCAGAGGTCATGCAGTGGTTCTAGCCACTCCCGACAAGGTTTTGGAAGGTTTCGGCCCATTTTTGGGACCTTTTGGCTCCTTGTTCCTATTCGTCCCACCTTGGGATGAATACAAATCCTATTCATCCCACCCTAGGATGAATAGCAACATTCATCCCAGGGTGGGACGAATAGCAAGTTTGACCCCAAAAAAGTCAAATTTTGGACAAATGGCACCCAGAAACTGCCATTTTCCCTACCTAGCCTAGCATGCAGGTCATAGCACATAGTAAAACTATGACATGCTCCATAATGGAGGCCAAATTGGGAGATTCTCTTCCCCCTCCAATGCATGCCACCCCGGTGGCCAAGTGGTGCCTCTTGCCATGCATGCCCTTGCATGCATTTTGACCCATGAGCCTCCTTGGGCTATAAAGTGGATCTAATTTCCACATAAAATATAGAGAGGAATTTTAGGACAAAGAAATGGAGTGCTGCCAAGATTTCCTTTCACCCTTTTGTGCCCATTTTTCCTCGAAATATCTACCTAGCGAAGGAGGTTTGTGAGTGAACTAGGAGGCGCAATTTGTCACATAACCGAACCATATGAGTGAATTTCCTCACCAAATTTGATGAAAATACCCACCATAGTGTTTTGGACCATTTCCCAATGGAATTGGTGGTAAAATTTAGGCAAAATCGGTGGGCGTCCCACCCCGGGCGCCCCCAATTTGTGACAATCCTATTCGTCCCACCCTATGATGAATAGAAATATGTGAATAATTTTTTGACTATTTTTAATTATTTATTTTCTACATATTCATATTATGCTACAGTTCAAATTTCATGTCATTCTGAGTTATATTGGCCGAGATATTGCGATTTTAGTGTTTTGTAGGGTCTCATGCAGGTATCCGACGGTCATTTGAGATAACACCAAAACTGTGACTTATTTTGCAAATATGATCAAATGGGTTTTCTTATAATATTATTTTATGTATTATTTCCAATTTTCATGCATTTTGGATATGTGTAGGGGTAGAAATTTCTTGCTTTGGGTTTTGTAGGTTGTGAACGGTCATTGCAGTTATGAAGCCCCATCGGATGCAATTTTGGTGCAATTTCTGGTGATATCTTCCCAAAACATTATGTTTTACATCCCTCTACAATTTCATGTCAATTGGAGTTGATTTGATATAAGATCTATGCATATGCCCATTAATAGTCTTTTAGTGCCCTTGTGGGGATTGCATGTTTTTCATCATACGCACTTGCTATTTGACATTTCTTGTTTCCTTGTGTGTAGGTGCAGGTCATTATAATGCATTGGGAAGGATCATAAGACATATAGATCAAAGACACAAGTGGTGGCAACCTTGGCCCGCCCACCTCGATTGTGGGTACGAGGAAAGACATTGGATGTGCACCCGAGTTTCTTGAAGGATTTTGATCCTTGGGCACCCGAGTTGTAAAAATTTGTATCATCCATTTTGAGCCCTCAAGGGGGATATTTTGTAACTATATTTGATCTATCTAATTAATAAGAAATCAATTTACTTTGCTTTATTTCTTGTTATTTGTTATCTTTTCCATCTTACTTGCATGTTTGATGCTCATAAGCGATAGGGCATAGATACACATATTGTTTATCCATCATTTGGTGCATTATTTTTCCCTAATTCAGTGGTGATCATGGTGGGACCTAGTCCCTTTTGCTTTAGGTGAATTTTGGAGCTCATTTTTCATCTTTTTATGTTGTAGGTGCTATTCGTTTTGGACTGAAATGAACTCTGACTTGCTATTCGTGCCACCCTGGGATGAATGTGAATTCTTCCCACCCTAGAATGAATGTAGACCTGCTATTCATCCCACCCTAGAGTGAATAGAAACCAGAGAGGTTTTTTATCAGAATTCCAGAAATGGCAAGTTCTAGAAGTGATGAGGTAGGTGCCTAAACCCTCTGTTTTCATTTTGCACTTTCAGAAGTTGTTTAATTTGGTTTTTCTTGCATCATTTTTTCTTGTTTAGAAAGGTTAAAATTTAGATTTCCTTTTCTCATAAAACAAAATAACAAAAACATATAAAAGGAGAAAATCAAATAAAATCAAAGTAGGAATGCATCTCTATGGTTTTCTTGCTTGTAGCCTACCCAATGGGTAGGCTAACATTTAGGGTTTTGCATTTCTAGATACATTTGTGAGTTTTTTTTATACTAACTTTCTGAAATTAAAATGCACCTTATGCATGCATTTAGTGAAGGATCATCGAGTGCTTCCTTGTTTGCTTTCTTTTAAGTTAAAAAGAACCACACACACTTGCACGTATCACAATAACATTGGTAAGGTTGGATTTCATCACCAACCTCCAATTCAGACCGGTGACGTTGGATTTCACCTCCTTCCACCAGATTGCCCTCTAGACACCTTAGATAGAATAGGGCACTCTCTCAAGATGGAATAGGTCACTAATGTTCAAACTACCTCCCACTGTTGGAAACACTATTTTAGAGTGGAAGAGCTAGGCGAACCCCCCACTGGGTTTTAAGCGGTGTACCCTAGACTCTTTTGAGAAATCATGTTTGGCACTAGTGTTCCTAGTCACCACTTTGGTTGAGTTCCCTCATTCTAATTCCAAAACAAGAACAAGAAAGCAAGAGCAAAACAACAAATCTAAACACACCAAACAACTTAGGGATTCACATCTAAAATTTAAAGGAGATAATCACATTGTTTTCTTGTGTGCTTATTTTATCATATGATTGTGTTTCTAAGATTTAAAAGAGATAATCATATACATCCAATCCTTAAAAGAGATAATCATATTCTCTACTTTGGGTGTTTCCTTATTGTTTGGGTAGTCAACATAAGATCCTAGATCTGGGACCCTAACCCTAATTTTTCAAAAAATAATTTTGATTCTACTTTTTAATCCTAGTCAAAATAAAAATATACTTTTTGATTCTACATCCAACGGTTCGAGAATCGTGCAAATCGGAGCTATAACAAAAAAGTTATTTTGGTTTTATGATTACTCTATTTTTGAAGCCAAAAATAGGGAAAAACTGCACTAAAACGGTCATAGAATGGTCTAGACAACTCCAAAAATTGCCAAATTTGTTTTGTTGTCTTAGTTAGACCCTTATGCACCTCTCATAGAAATTTTGAGTCCTAACTCTTCATGGTTCAAAATTTCCCAAAAATTCCTAAAAGTGGGCATTTCCCCATGGGCCCCGATGGCCAAATATTCCAAAAATACAAATTTTTGACCCAAAAGTCAGATTTTGGAGCCCTAGCCCATTGTGATCAGCTCATCGCACTGATCATTTTGATATATAACACTTATAACATTTTTTTGAAAAGTCAAATTTTTCTAAAAATGGCCGATGGACCCCCCTTTTACGGGTTTGGTCCAAATGTGGTTAAAAACAAGACCTCCAATTCAAAGAGAGATTCAAGCTCCATAGCTAGTGAATATCTCCAAATAATTCTAGAGGACATGCCCATATCTGAATGGCATCCTAGGTCCTATCATAACAACAATATCATCCCTAGGGGGCAAACCTTCGAGATACCCCTACTAGGGAAGCACCCATAGATCCTCTAGGAAAACTTCCTGATTTGGATACCTTGATAGAATTCTATATAGCAAATAATCTGCCCACTGAGGGGTCTAATAGATCAATATCATGGGTTCACACCCCAACTTGCTCTATACATCAATCAGAATGTGAACATGAGAGTACACCATGGCCTAGCTTGGATGAGCAAACCACCTCATCTGATCGAGCAAGTCACCCCCATACTCCTCATAGAGAGCACTCAACATCCACACATCATGCTTCTATGCAACCTGAATATATAGAGCTTACATCTAAAACTGAATATGAGTCTTTCCTCATAGATGAGGGAGAAGACCCAAGTCATCCTCCTACTCCTCATGAAGAGTACTTGGTGCAACCACATGATGGCTCTACATCATCGAACTATACAGAGCCAATTCATAAATCAGAGTCTCAAGGTAATGTGACCCTTAGGGAGCATGGAAAACAAGCATTAGATCCTACTAGGGAGGAAAGACATGATAAACCCATCTGTATTTCAAATACAAGGGCACACAAACCCCATACGACTGAGCAACAAGATCATACTCATCAGGGAATTGAGCCAAATATTAGTAGACAACAACATACGGATCAACTCTAGTTGGCTCAACAATGATTACATAAACAATGGGTGGACTCACAATGAGCACACCTACAAAGGTTGTATCAACAAAATATACAAGAACAACAAAAGATACAACAAGAGCAATTGCAAAATGCATTACATAAAGTTGTGCTATCACCTAGCACCTATAGGATGCAACAACGGGAAAGGCACCCAATACAGTCTCAAAATATTCCCCCTCGGCCATGCCAAAATTACATTCAACATCAAAGGCCATTATATGGTTATCATCAAAATCTTCATACTCCTCAACAATACCAAGATCAATACAATGAGGAATCATATGAAGAGTCCCAATGGGAACATCAGGATCAAATAGATGCCTACCCTGAATCCAGTTGTGATGAGGTACCTAATGATCATACTTATCATCCACCTCAACATCAAAAGCGACCTCCTTCATCTAATCAAGGGTGACAACAGGATGATCATATCATGTCATCAGGGCCATACAAAGTGCTAGCTGATCGGTTAAAGGCATTAGAAAATCTAGATCAAATTTTGGGTTATCAAAAACCCACACTGAAGCAACTTAGTAATCAGCCTTTGCATCCATCAGTGTCATCACTGACATACCCATCGAATTTCTAGATGCCCAAACTTGAAGATTTCAAAGATGATGAAGATGCAAAAGAGCACGTGACAAGCTTCATCCTTAAGTGCTCTCATATTCAAGACTATGACCCTTTGATGTTGAGAATATTCATTACAACATTATCTGGGGATGCTTTAGAATGGTATAATCATCTACCACGTCATAGCATAAACACCTTTGAGCAATTGGCCGATGCATTTTTGGGACGTTTTGCCTCTAGTGCTAAGAAAACAACAAACTTGACTGACTTGTCTAGCCTTCATCAACTTGATGATGAGCCAGTCATGGAGTATGGTAATAGATGGAGAAAGGTGATGTTAAAACTACCTTTCACCCTACCCACAATGGAACTTATCCGAATGTTTACTAGAAGTTGTTCGAAGCAGATTTCACTTCTCTTACAATTACAACAGTATCAAACATTCGAGGAGGCCTTAGCACAAGCCCAAATCATTGAGGACATCAAGGTCCAAGAGGGTGATGTTCAACTCCACAAAGGGGAGCAGCCAAACAAGAACATTAAAGGTGGTGACATGCAACAAAATGTAGCCCCAATCAATCAAGTGGTTCTAAGTATCCCTGAACCCTCAAACCGGGCTCCACCACCGCAATTATCAGTGCAGCCTAATTACCAGGCTCAACCTCCATTGGCCAAAAATCACATGCAACAAAAGCAAAGACAATATACTCATTTGTTAGAGCCCTTAGCATCGATCTTCAATCGATTGTATGAGGCACGAGCAATCATGCTTCCCGAGATCCATCCATTGAAACCTAATAAGCGTAGATCAAAGGCACACAGGAAATATCTATACTATGTTTACCATCGACAAAGAGGCCATGACATCCAGACATGTTATCCCTTTAGAGATGTAGTTCAAGATATGATTGAGAGGCAAGAGCTTCCGATGGGCAATCCTCTTGCTCCTAACAACCAACCAATAGGAGACTTCCAAGACCTCTGGCCCATACATGAAGCAAAAACAACATCTACCAACCACTTTGAGCAACCCAAAGGTAGCATACCTTCCCCACCATCCACATCATAACCAATGAATCATAGTGAGAACTCTAAAGGTATCACACCTTTCTCACTTTCATTGAGTAGCACACACACTAGGGGTGCCTAAGGTATCATGCCTTCCCCTCACAAAACATTCAAAATTCAAAAAAAAATTAAAACATCAAAATTAAAAAACAATTTAAAACATCAAAATCCAAAAACAATGGAAAACATCAAAATTTCAAATAAATAAAAAAGCAATAAACTCCCAAAAATTCAACACAAGGTATTGCACCTTCCTCCTAAAAGCACAAAATAATCAAAGTTACAAAATGCTCCAAGGGTGCCTACAACCCGCTTGGTCAACCTAAAATGCTCCTAGGTGGTCTATAACCATCTAGGTCACCCCAAAATGCTCCAAGGGTGCCTATAACCCACTTGGTCAACCTAAAATGCTCCTAGGTGGTCTATAACCATCTAGGTCACCCCCAAAATTCTCCAAGGCATCCTATAAGCCCTCTAGGTCACCCCAAAAGCCCCAAAGGCATCCATAAGCCCTTTGGTCACCCCAAATGCCCCAATGGCCCCCAATAATCCCGTTGGTCACATGTATATACATATATCAATCAAAAATTCAAAAACATCATCAAAATATCAAAAATACAAAAATATTGCATCACATTACATTTCAAAAACATCATCAAAAAAACAAAAACATAAAAATATCATATTGCATTTCATTACATCGCATCTCATCGCATTACAATCATTTACATTTAGGCATACTCATCATTACACTTTACACTATAGAGTTGCTCATACATGTCTAGCACTAAGATTGTACATCAATCATCAATCCAAAAAATAAAACAATGGCAATTATGTCAAAATCATTATTCACATCAATAATGTTTTCCACTTATCATTTTCACCCACATTTTCCATTTTATCCCATTTTTGTCTCCCTTCACCTAGTCATTTGTTCTAGAATGTCATTAGGATTTTTAGTCACTCAACCATCTCTAGTTTTCTTTTCAGATCTTGTAGAAAGCTATCTTGATTTTTAGGAGGTAGAGTCTTGCTTATATTATACCTTGTGTACATCAAATCCCAAACACATTTACACATTAATAAATCCAAGTTTTGTGCAAGGAAAGATGAAATCCATGAAGTGGTCTAGGTTACTTTAAGAGAAAAGGTCATCCTGCTCATCCCCCTATGTGAATGGTTCAAGAATGTTGAGAGTTGGAAAAAGGACAAGCTCTTCCCTACCCAATTCCCCAAAATAAATAGTGGTTTTCACCACTATCAAAAATCCCAATTCCCACAAATCCCAATTCCCAAAAAAAAAAAAAAAATCAAAATCCCAAAAGTTCAAAAATAAAATTCCCCAAAATTCAAAATCAAATTCCTCAAAAAGCAAAAAGCAAAAAGCAAAATAAGTCAAAATAAATAGTGGTCATCACCACTTCCCAAATCCCTTGCTCAAAAAAAGAAAACAAAATACAAAATAAATAGTGATTTTCATCACTACATATGAGCAAGTATCCCAATAAAATTGAAGAAAATAAGGGAGCTTGAACTTGAATCCCTAGAATTCTCAGCATTTGGAAAACCATAAGGTGATCCTCATTACAGGTTTGGTGGATAGCCTACTTGTCAATGGCGGTAGCCTCATGCATGATGATATGTCTATCACATTAGCCTTTGGCATGTGTGCAGACCAATGTTTGCATGTGGATGAGCTAGCTTTTGGTAACCTATATTACCTAGTGGTCTAATCCTACTAAGTACAAAACCTAGGATCGTGACATTCATAGGGTGATCCTCATTACAGGTTTGGTGGATAGCCTATCTGGAAATGGTGGTATCTTTATGCATCTCACAGGAATGAACTCACTTGCACACATAGGGATATGAAGTACCTTGGTCATCCTAGAAGATTCATACCTTGTCAAAAAGTCTTGCATAGTCAGTATACAACCTTTGATCAAGTTAGCTAGAGTGTTTGAGTCTCAAAAAAACCTCATCTACATTCTTTAACATCTCATTTCATTTATTCCATTTTATCACATTGCAATAATGGTCTCACATTTCCATATATCAATCACACAAAAAAAAAACAAAAAGGAATTAATGAATTTTATACAGTCTATGGTGCTAACATAGTATGTCAAATCATTAGTCATATTGCATCATACAAAAACTCAATTTATCCATCTCATTATGCATCCACACATATACACCACATTGTATCAAATCATATTACAACACATGCATCCATCAATATGCCATCACATCACAAAAGCATCCATATGCATACATGATAAACATCCTTTAAAATCACATCATATTACAAAAACAAAAATATGCATCCATACCACATGCATCCATTAATGCATCCATAAATCATAACACATATATGCATATATATACTCCAAATATCATATATTTCAAATCAAGCAAACATATATATATATATCAATACATTATTGGTATCATACCTCCCCTAATAAGCAATCAAACAATTAATCAATCAACCTCAAAAATCCCCAAAGGTATCCATAAACCCTTTGGTCAACCCAAAATCCCCAAAGGTATCCATAAACCCTTTGGTCAACCAAAAAGCCCCAAAGGTATCCATAAACCCTTTGGTCAACCCAAAAAGCACCAAAGGTATCCATAAACCCTTTGGTCACCCAAAAACACCAAAGGTATCCATAAACCCTTTGGTCACCCAAAAAGCCCCAAAGGTATCCATAAACCCTTTGGTCACCCAAAATACCCCAATGGCATCCACTAAGCCCATTGGTCATAATAACAACATATATAATCCAAATCAACAATTGATAACTTAATCAAGTTAATCGTGTTCGTCTTATGAATCATTGCCAAAGACAATCATGCACCCTCCTTGCTTGGGGAAAATAAGAAAAATATCAAAAGAAAATTCAAGCAAACTAGTAAGCTTGTCTCCTATCGCCATCAAGGCTAGGATTTGATTTAAGCTTATCTCCTATCGCCATCAAGGCTAGGATTTGATTTAAGCTTATCTCCTATCGCCATCAAGGCTAGGATTTGATTTAAGATTATCTCCTATCACCATCAAGGCTAGGATTTATTAAAAAATATTTAAGCTTATATCCTATCACCATCAAGGATAGGATTTGATTTAAGCTTATCTCCTAATTGCCATCAAGGCTAGGATTTGATTTAAGCTTATATCCTAATTTTTGTCAATGTTAGGACTTGATTTAAGCTTATATCCTAATCCATCACAGGCTAAGGACTCACCCCATGCCCTAATGCTACTCTTTCCAATCGCCACCAAGGCTAGGATTAGACTTAAGCTTGTTTTCCAATATGCCAAAGATTACCAAAATCAAGTTCCTTAACTTGTCAGAGGCAATGATTCTGAGATGCATACCCTTTCCATGATTGGGGTATCTAATGTTGATGAGGTATTATTCTATGAAATCTCATCAAAAATAAAAAATTTAAAAACAATTAAAACAATCAAAATTCAAAAACAACCAAAAAAACCAAAGAAAAGGGTCCAAAACCCACCAAAAACAAGTCAAATCTGATGGAACTCACTCAGGATCAAGAAGGAACCCCAACAAAGTCATCTAGGTCAAGCGACTCATCACTTTTCTCATGAGTCATTCCCTCATCGACTCATCGCTTGAGGGGGTAGTCATACTCAATCACAATCAACAAGCACACACTCAATCATGCAAATTGCGTTCATTCAATGAATCATTGACAAAGACAATCACGCTCCTGCTTGGGGCAGCAAACAAGCACAAAATATCAATTAAATTGCTTGACATTGTTGGCATCATGGAATCATAGGCCTCGCCTCTTCATGACAGAACAATGTCCAAGCTCAAGCAAGTTCCTTAGCTCGTCAGAAGCAAGGATTCAAGAACGCATGCTCTTTCCAGGATTGGGGCATCTAAAGTTGGTTAGGTTATTGAGTAACCCTAATCATTGAACATTTTAGTCATCTATTTTTTCTCGGTGTTGTGCTGCACACAACGCATCCCAAAAAGGGGCATCTGTAGACACTAAAATCTGGTCAATCCGATTATGCTACCAAAAGCAATGGCTAAATTGACATCCCATAGCCCCTAGGGCAGCCCTCAAAGGTCATGCAGTGGTTCTAGCCACTCCCGGCAAGGTTTTGGAAGGTTTCGGCCCATTTTTGGGACCTTTTGGCTCCTTTTTCCTATTCATCCCACCCTGGGATGAATAGCAGCATTCATCCTAGGGTGGGACGAATAGCAATTTTGACCCCAAAAAAGTCAAATTTTGGACAAATGGCACCCAAAAACTGCCATTTGCCCTACCTAGCCTAGCATGCGGGTTAGAGCACATAGTAGACCTATGGCATGACCTATGACATGCTCCATTAATGGAGGCCAAATTGGGAGATTCTCTTCCCCCTCCAATGCATGCCACCCCGGTGGCCAAGTGGCGCCTCTTGCCATGCATGCCCTTGCATGCCTTTTTGCACATGAGCCTCCTTGGGCTATAAAGTGGATCTAATTTCCACATAAAATATAGAGAGGAATTTTAGGATAAAGCAATAGAGTGCTGCTAAGATTTCCTTTCACCCTTTTGTGCCCATTTTTCCCTCAGAATCTCTACCTAGCGAAGGAGGTTTGTGAGTGAACTAGTAGGCGCAATTTGTCACATAACCAAACCATATGAGTGAATTTCCTCACAAAATTTGATTAAAATACCCCTCATAGTATTTTTCACCATTCCACGATGGAATTGGTGGTAAAATTTAGGCATATTCGGTGGGCGTCCCACCCCCGGGCGCTCCCCAATTTGTGACAGTCCTATTCGTCCCACCCTATGATGAATAGAAATCTGTCAACAATTTTTTGACTTTTTTTAATTATTTATTTTATACATGTTCATATTATGCTGCAGTTCAAATTTCATGTCATTTTGAGTTATATTGGCCGAGATATTGCATTTTTAGTGTTTTGTAGGGTCTCATGCAGGTCTCTGGACGGTCATTTGAAGAAGCACCTAAAATATCACTTATCTTGCAAATATGATCAAATGGGTTTTCTTAGAATATTATTTTATGTATTCTTTCCAATTTTCATGTATTTTGGATATGTTTAGGGATGGAAATTGTTTGCTTTGGGTTTTGTAGGTTACGAACGGTCATTACATTTATGAGACCCCATCGGATGCAATTTTGGTGTAATTTCTGGTGATATCTTCCACAAATATTCTATTTTACATCCCTCTATAATTTCATGTCATTTGGAGTTTATTTGAACAATATATGCATTTTCTCATTACTAGTCATTTGGTCCCCTGTGGGGATTGCATGTTTTTCATCATACGCACTCGCTATTTGACGTTTCTGGTTTCCTTGTGTGTAGGTGTAGGTCATTACAATGCATTAGGAAGGAGCATAAGACATATAGATCAAAGACACAAGTGGCAGAAACCTTGGCCCACCCACCTCGATTGTGGGTACGAGGAAAGACATTGGATGTGCACCCGAATTTCTTGAAGGATTTTGATCCTTGGGCACCCGATTTGTAAACATTTGTATCACCCATTTTGAGCCCTCAAAGGGGATATTTTGTAACCTAGATTTGATCTACCTGATTAATAATAAATCGATTTACTTTGCTTTATTTCTTGTTATTTGCTATCTTTTCCATCTTACTTGCATGCTTCCGTTTGATGCTCATAAGCAATAGGACATAGATACATATATTTTTTATCATCATTTGGTGCACCATTTTTCCCTACTTTAGTTCCTTGCAAATTTTCTCTCAATGATCAACCACAATGATACACAAATTTGCTTCACTAAACTGGTCTCTAACACTTGCCAATTCACATTCAATGTCACACAAATCAATGCCCAAAAGCTTCACAAATTTATTCAAACAATGAAGCACAATTTGTTCACAAACTCTAGCACAAGTGTTTCCAATATCATTCAACAATGAAGCACAATTTTGTTTACAAACCCTAGCTCAAATATTTACAACAATGCACATATATAGTCTTTATTTCTCCACATTAAGATTCAGAAAAATTTGCTCAACCAAACATATTAAATAAGGAATGATATCACCATACCTCTTGACTTGTTTTGATGAAGAAGTACCCTCAAAACATATCTCAAAATATTCTATATTTTGATGCCACTTTCAAGGGTTAGTTAGCATAGCACTTTTCAATCATCCACATAATAAACCTCTCTTAAAAAATGTGCACAAAGATATTACTTTACAACTCCCTTTAATTTCTCAAAACAAGGCTTTTAAATCCAAGAACAAAACCCTTCAAACTTTCTTTTATCATGCAGAAATACACAAAATAATTAAACCACAAAACACCTTATAATTCCTACTTGTAAAATGCACAAATAATTTTCAATGTCATCACCCAAAAACCCTAAGTGAAAAATACATATTTGATTTAACTTTCACACACTTTATTATTACTTTATTTCTAAAATTATTTCAACCTTATAAAGCCAGAACCAAAATTTGAAATATCATTATGGACACAAAATATTTAATTTTAAAACATAATCCTTATGTCTCCCTAGATCAAGAAATATGCACTCCTTACAAAGCAAAAATTAAACCTTATGTCTCCCTATATCAAGCGCTAACATACCATTAATTTTTATCAAAATTTTGTGCCCCTATTGCATCTTCCGTCGCTGTCACCAAGAGTCAAACATGAAACCTCACAGATCCCACACTCTAGCATGAGCTATAGTGTTAGCTAGGTTAGCCCAACTGCTATAAATGAATGTGTGTAAATATAGATTTATCCCTATCTTCTTCCCAAATGAAAATAAAAAAATAAACTTCCACAACGGTTCGAACTCAAAACCTATCCATTGCCAATGCCTTACGCAGGATCCACCTACCACCTGGGCTAGATTCCTTGTTGGAACAAAGTCATGCATTATCTTCCCTTTGATTTGCTATCCCTGCTTTGAAACATCTATGCTTTTACTTTCCTTCTCCCTCTTCCCTTGACGAATGGCATTGTCTTCTCCTCACTCTTTGCCCTCAACGAATTGTTGTGAATCGTGCATATGTTCTACAAAAACCTTGTAAAATATATTTTTTTCTCCTTATTTATGCATTTGGGAGATTTATAAGGAAACATAAGTGCTTTTCAAATAATTCAAATATTATTAAACCCTCCACGATTTTGGCACCTCCAACCTTTTCAAAATTATATTATAATATTATTTTTAAAACCTTTGGCCTTTGCAAAATAAATCTTTCCTTTGATTTATTTTTTTAATAAATCCTTTTGTCCCAAGTATTATAATATTAAAAATATTACAATATCATATATTTTATATTAAACCATGGTATTTATTTTAAACTTTGCCTTTACATAATTATCTATTCATAGAAGAATGTTTCTGCTATACCAAGCTCTCTTTGACATCAATGAAAACTCAATATACTTGATATTTCCAACAATCTCCCCCTTTGTCATTGATGGCAACCCTTTCTAAAAGTTTCTTTTCCAACCATTGAATTACAAATATGCTCCCCTTGAGAAGTTGCTCCCTCTTATTTATTTGTCTCTCCCTTACTGAAACTCTCCCACTTTGACATCAATTGCAAAGGGACTCCTTTGGGGCTAAAAATAAGACTCTTAGCTTAGCCCCCTCACCACCTCCTCTCCTTGAGGTGATCAAGTTTGGGATGGGAGTAAGACTACTCCCAACTTTCCTCTAATATACTCAAAAGTTTCCTTTGGAAGTGGATTATTAAATATGTCTGCAATCTGTTCCTTTGTAGTAACATATTCTAATTTGACTTGCTTATTCGTCACCTGCTCTCTCAAAAAATGATATTTTATTGGAATGTGATTGGTCCTTGAATGCATCACTTAATTCTTTGAAATATTTATGGCAATTGTATTATCACATAGTATGGATATGGGATGATCATACTCTATTTTAAAAAAAAATTAAATTTTACTTCATCCATAACACTTGTGTACAACAAGCAACTATTTCAATATACTCTACCTCTACCATGGATAAGGATATCGATGCTTATTTCTTGGTTAGCCAAGAGACTAAACAATTTCCAAGAAAGAATGCTTCTCCACTTATGCTCTTCCTATCATGAATACAACCTGCCCAATATGCATCTGTATATGTTGTGAGAGTGAAGTTGTTACTTGTGGGATACCAAAGTCTAAATTCCATAGTTCCTTTTAAATACATGAGAATTCTCTTTACTATCAATACATGTGTTTCCTTTGGTTCTGCTTGAAATCTTGCCACCAGTCCCACTGCCTACATTATATCTGGTCTTATAGTTGTGACATATAATAAGCTACCAATCATGGATCTATACAATGTTTTATTTGCCTCAGGAGATTCATCATATTTACTCAACTTGCATCTTGTAACCATGGGCATACTCACTATTTTGCAATTTTCCAATTTGAATTTTTTTAACATTTCTTTTAAATACTTGGTTTGTGAGAGAAATACACATTTTTCTAATTGTGAAATTTGTAATCCAATGAAGAAGGACAACTCACCAAGCATTGACATTTCAAATTCATTTTGCATACACTTTGCAAATTTATGACACATCTTATCATTACTACCTCCAAAAATGATATCATCCACATAGACCACCACAATCAATAAATCATTTCCTTCATTTTTGATGTATAAGGTGTTGTCAGCTATTCCTTTTTTGAAACCTTGTTCTTGAAGATACTTATCCAAAATTTAATACCAAGCCCTAGGATCTTGCTTTAATCTATAAAGATCCTTATTTAATCTGCATACATAATTTGTCTTATCAATCAGGCTGAACCCCTTAGGTTGCTCAATGTAGACCTCTTCTTCTAAGAAGCCATTGAGAAAAGATAATTTTACATCCATTTGATATACTTTGAAGTTTTTGAAGCTTGAGAAAGCTAAAAATATCCTTATGACCTCAAGTCATACAACAGGAGAAAATGTTTCATCAAAATCAATTCCTTCAATCTATGCATAGCCTTTGCATACCAATATTGCTTTGTTTTTTACTACCTAACCATCTTCATTTAACTTATTTTTGTAAACCCATTTAGTGCCAATTATATTCTTGTATTTTGGTCATGGTACAAGTTTCGAAGTCTTACTTTTTTTTCTATTTGATCTAACTCATCATCCATTACCTCGAACAAAAAATTATCTTCTCTTGCCTCATTGAAATCCTTGGTCTCAATTTTAGATAGAAAAGAAATATTTGCATGTTCACCCGTTCCTATTATATTCCTCCTTGTTTGTCTTTCATCTATATTTCCAATAATCAGATCTCTTGGATGATTATTTTGCACATACTTGGATGGAGTCTTAGGTGGTGTTCTCTGTTCTTCATCTTCTTCTGATTCTTCACCTACTTCTTGGCAACTTTCTTCTAATTGATATACAATTTCTTTAGCTGATTCTTTTGACCAGGGTTATGCATAAGGGGTCAACCCAGAAATATATTTATAAATTGAAGGTGAATTGTCTTGGATTCTTGGAAAAATATGGAGAAGTATACATGGCAAATTCCAATTATTTTTCTCCAAAAAATTTCAAACCCTGGAATTTTTTTTTGTGTATGGGGTCACGAATATCAGTTTGCAAAATCTAAAAATTTATGATAAAATTAAAGGATTTAGGTCAACAAGAAAGGCTTTTAGCCTTTACAATTTATAATTATTGGTCTCAAACATAAAATTCAAACAGTTGCAGGTATGTTGATCAACTTCATACATGTCGATCGGTTGCATCCATGGCGATCAGTTGCAGCCATAGAGACCGATTGTAGACATGTTGATAGGTTTTAGCCATACCAATCAATTGTAGCCATGTTGATTTGTTGCAACCATTAATACCAATTTTTAGTTGTTATTCCTTTGTAATCAATTTACATGTCCTTGTAATCGATAGATGAAAACCGATCGACACAACTCTACAATCGATCAACTTATGCCAATAGACATAGCTCTACAATCGATCGGCTTATGCCAACAAACACAAATCTACAACTAATTGGCTTATGTCGATAGACAACTTTAAATTGATAGGCTTATGCTGATAGACATGGCTCTACAATCAATCATCTTATTCCGATAGACACGACTCTACAACTGATCAACTTATATCGATAGACATGGCTATACAACCAATCAGCTTATGCTGACAGACATCGCTCTACAACCGATTGGATTATACTAATAGACATCACTCTACAATCGATCAAATTATATTGATAGACATGGCTCTACAATTTATTAGCTTATGTTGATAGACATCGCCCTACAATCGATCAACTTATGCCAATAGATATAGCTCTACAACTGATCGACTTATACCAATAGACATAGCTTTGTAACCGATCAGCTTATGCTGATAGAAACAGCTCTATAACTAATCAGCTTATGCCAATAGACATGACTCTACAATCGATTGATACCTCTATAATTGATCTACACCTTTGCAACCGATCGTCACCTTTGCAATCGATCGACACCTCTAAAATTAATTGACATCTCTGCAACCGATCAACACCTCTGAAATCGATTGACATATTTGCAACTTACTAAAAAAAAATTGCAACCAATCGTCTTATGCTAGAAAACACAACTTTGCAACCGATCAGCTTATGCTGATCATCTTGGGCTGATCGACACTCCTCTACAATTGATCAGCTTATGTCGACAAACACTCCTCTTCAACCTTGGCAAGTTTTTTGTTGTTTCAGAGTGATGTATGTTTATCAGTACCCACTATTGTATATATATATAGGTAGTATATGAGGTGATTTGGGTAGGAAAAATAAAATCATTTATAATTTGAAGGTGAATTGGGCAGGAAAATGAAAACCATTTATAATTTGAGGTCAACGAATAAAAATAAAAATATTTTAGTTATTTTCAACGATAGGCGAATTTAATCCAAAAAAGCTTCTACCACATAATTTTCAAGCGAATGGGCCCCGGTGAAAGGATCAAAAATTAGCCTTTTCAAGATTTTAAAAATCCTAAATAGAGTCAATTTACGATATTTTGTGCTTATGCATAACCCTGCTTTTGACCCTATTTGTTCATCAATTGTCACATTTATACTTTCCATAATTGTATGTGTCCTTTTATTATAGAATTTATAGGCTTTAATCTTAATGGAATATCCAAGTAAGATACCCTCATCGCACCTTGAATCAAACTTACCCAAATTTATCTCTTCTCATCTAATGTAGCATTTGCTTCCAGAAACTCTGAAATACTTCACAGTAGCTGGTATTCCCTTACAAATCTCATATGGTATTTTGTGATTATTTACTCGTACTTGAGATCTATTGATGATATAGATAGTTTTATGAACTGCCTCTCTCTAAAAACCATTTGAAATCTTAGACTCACTTAGCATAGCTCTGACCATATTCTCGATAGTTTTATTTTTTCTTTCAAATACTCCATTTTGTTGTGGAGTTCTTCCTATTGAGTATTCTCTTTTGATTTTATGTCATTGATAAAATTATCTAAAATAACCTAAAGTGAATTCTTCTCCTCTATCTGATCTTAGACACTTGATATTTTTACCTGTTTCATTTTCTATTAAAACCTTGAATGCTTGAAACTTCTCAAAAGCTTCTGACTTTTCTTTTAATAATGCCACCCAATTCATTTTGGAGAAATCATATATAAACAACATGAAGTAACTTTCACCTTGTAAAATATTTTTCCTTGTAGGACCACATAAATCAGTGTGAACTAGGTTCAATGGTTTGGATGAAGAAAATTCTTTTGACTTGAAACTTGTTCTTGTTTGCTTACCATGTTGACATTGTGCACAAATTGTGCTTTGGGATATTTTTATTCTAGGTAAGTCTCTGACTGCCTATTTGTTGCTTATTTTTACTAGGTTATCAAAGTTTATATGACCCATTATTTTATGCCATAACTATCTCTTATCCTCTTGTGATAAAACATATTTTTCTCCTTTAATTTCACTCAACATGTAGAGTTTTTTTGTAGTTCTACTGGAATCTGCAATAAGCTTTCATGTCTTGGATTTCCTGATCTCACATCTATTTGGGTGAAAGGTGACTGTGTGATCCTGATCACAAAGCTGATTTACACTTGGTAAATTGTGCTTCAATCCCTTAACATACAATACATTTTTTTTCTTTGATTTTCCATTATCTAAACTCAAGGTCCCTTTTACAATAATTTTTGTTGAAGCATTATCTCCAAATTTTACTGATCCTCCATTGATTTCATTAAGTGAAAGAAATTTACTTTTATCACCTGTCATATGACTTGAACAACCACTATCAACATACCACTGATTTCTCTTATGTTGTGCATGAAGAGTTGTATGTACCAGCATTGACTTCTCATTTTCTTGTTCTTCTTTCTCTTTCCAAACTTTTGAGGTTGTATTCTTTCGAATCTTCTGATCCTTATTCTTTTTGATTGATTTAGGAAATATTGTTTTACACCATTTGGACGTGTGCACAAATTTATTACATTTGTAATATATGGTTGTTATATGTGAGAGGTGCAAATGAATTGAAATTTCTACAAACATTATTTCTCACATGGACCATGCAATGTACAACTCTCTAAGACTATATTTATTACACGAAAAGCAATAATCATGGAAAAAACTTTGTAACATGTTATATTGCCTTGAATGATATGGTCACATAATTCTTCCTTTACAATTTTTTTAATTGACTTTTTTCCATGATTTTTCTTTGTTTTATTCCTCCTCGGTACTTTTGCCTTTCAATATATCAACATAGGTCATGGGCTCTTATTTATTTGATATCTTTGTTCCTTTGGAGCTTGAATCCTCTTTCTATTTTCCTAAACTTATATTTTGTTTCGTAAGTTAAGAAATTTCATTAAAAAAAGGCATTTGAAAGGCACCTTAATACCTTAGTACAATTGAAAATAAAAGGATGCTAGGATGACAAAATAGCATCCTAGAAGAGAAAACTAAATTGAGAAAACAAAATAGAGTACAAAAATAAGAAACAGATAAGCCTCAAAGGAACAAAAGTAGCAACATGTAAGTCTTTAAAATGATCATAGTCTCATCAACATCCTCCTTTTTGTCTTCCTTGACCTCATCCTTAGGGGTTTCCTTGAAGACTTCCTTAGCAATATCCATGACCTCATCCTATTTCACCTCAGATTTAGTAGTAGTAGTAGTGGAATTTGTAGGAGCTTCTTCATCAAAGATATCATAGAAGAACAAAAGGTTGAGTGCATTTCTATGGTCTTTAAACTATGAGATAGCTCCTCCTATGGCATCTCTACCATTCTCCAATTGAACAATAGTTGTGGATGTAGTTTTGATTATGTATTTCTATAGAATCTTTTCAACATGATCATTGGAGTCATCTTCATAAGCTTCCCTCGACTTTCTAGGGCCCTAAAGAACTTTGTTTCTGAGCCACTGGGAACTCCTTGTGGGAGTAATCTCAAATTTAACCTTCTTCTTTGCACTATA
The DNA here is from genome assembly GCA_028583015.1 of Wollemia nobilis. Taxonomy (NCBI): domain Eukaryota; kingdom Viridiplantae; phylum Streptophyta; class Pinopsida; order Araucariales; family Araucariaceae; genus Wollemia; species Wollemia nobilis. Next base: position 7,711,078 of record JAQPPZ010017033.1, read on the forward strand.
AATACCTTGACGCTTCACCTCCTTCCTCTTTATTATAGATCCTTGTATCCTTAAAACCAGGGTGGAGGAAGTGTCATCTTTAGTATTTTCTACTAGTGTGTCCTGAGTGATGATGTTACCCATTGGAAAATTTTCCAACAGAAATGTGTACAACAACTTAAAGAGGCCTTGGTGGGACGGTCAGACTTCTACCTTCTTGGCTCGAGTCAAGGCGATGGTATAATCTGTTAGAATATTATGTTAATGTGCACTATGCCTTCCTACTTCAGTTCTGCCACTTGTCTTAGTTTTAGTTGAGTTGAGTTATGTGTCATCTGCATGACACTTGGAGTGCAGATTATGACACTTGTCAAATATCACTCATAGGCTTCATGCCTATATATTGTAAATATATTTGTGAATATAATGTGTACCTTTTTGTTCAGTCCCAACATTTGGTATCAGAGCGGTGAGATCCACCTATGAGGACTGATCTATGGAGTCAGGGAGTATGCTCTCCACTCATTGAGTGGATCAAAAACTAGAAACTCCATAAGTTAATAGACAAGAGGACAATCCTCACCATCCGAGGACATGCCTCTTTCCAAAAAAATTTAGGAGTTTTTATTGTGAGAGCATTTGTTTTAAAGAAGTCTAAAAAAATTTGTTCCTCAATTTTTTTTAGGCTGCTACTGTCTGTTGTATGTGAGGAATAACAACACATGTTTTTAAGGTGATCTACACATCTGAAAGATTATTTTTATTACTTTTTTCTGGGAGGGGTGTCATGATGCAGGTAGTGGTGGTAAAAGTTGAAGGATTTGTCTTGCTTCCTATTCTGTCATGGCGTTAATAGTTTTATGAACAACATTCTGCATTGTTTTTTGAGCAACACCTATCTTGGAAGCATTTGCAAGAGCTTGGCAGTAAGCTTAAACAAAATCTAATTTTTTTTAAGTAATTTGTCGTGACTGGGTATTTTCTTGTGAAGTATACACACGAATCTTCATGTAGTCCTGAATGCTCTAAAATACAGCCCGTAACCTCTCACAAAGAGGCCCTCGTGCTAGAGTGGAAATGTTCCACTAAAAGTAATTGAGAGCTTGCATCCCCCCTACCCCCCATCATTTCAAACCTAAAAACTAGTTTTTTGCCATTCATTTTCTACATTCCAACAAACCAAATCTGTTTCTAGATCACGAGAAATCCATACGTCCATCTGTTAGAGGAGGTATACCCATATTTTAGCTATATTGACTCTATATCTAAGCGTAGAGATATTCTAGCACATTGTGTGGAGGAGCAGTGGTGAACCCGTATCATCTTCTACCACTGACTTAGGGAGACACCAGTGTTTTGGGTTTGAATATGGAAGATCACAGTAAAATTTGATGAGCTAGCCACTCCATCATCTAGCATAGACTGCACCCAATAAAGCCAAGTGTTTTATTGTGATACTATTAGAACCTAGGTGTATGAGGAGTTGTTGCTAATGAAAACCATGTTGAGAATTTGATATCATAAGACTGTGTATTTGCTGTAATCTCAGTAAGAGGAGGATCGGAGTGGAGCTACACCAGACAACCACCATTATTTTTAATAATACATGTTTCTTCCTGTGATAGACCGTGAACCGTCTTGGAGAATTCTCGTGATTGCCTCCTGTAAAATCTATAAAATGCACCTATTTAATGAATGTGAACATAGTTCACCGTGTGAGTGGAATTTTTTAATGCATAGCTATAGTGGAGTTAAGAATAATTTTTTTGGTCAAAATTGAAGGGCTATTTCCAACGATATATAACTACGGTTATATCTAGTGGCGCAAATGACGTGTTAGCGCAATTGGTGGGAAATTATATTTTATCATCATTTCACATGATCTTGTTACTATGAACTGAAGTGTACATTCCATAGATTTAGGAAAGGCACCAAACTCATTATCTTTTTATACTTAAACCGACTGGTGTTTCTTAATCATCATTTTTTTTAAGGCTCCAAACCAGTCATCACCAGTGAGAGGTTTGTCACACCATTCAGCTTGTAGCTCTAGTAAAAGTATTGGAAAAGGTGCTCGATGACACCAAGACCATAACTACATTGAAAACCAGGGGAGCCTTTATAGTTTTGTTGCATATTGTTCTTCGAATGTCAATATTTCACTGCCCCTCAATATATCTTTATGCTCGTCAAAATAACACTGCTTTCAAAGGTCTTCACAAGTGAATATAAGAAAAGGTATAGATTTAAGAGACCAATGGGAAGAAAAACTCTTTCAACATAGCCACTAATCCAAATTATAATTCTTCATAAAGTGTGTGGTTGACGTTTTTTTTTTAAGTCAACAATCACTAGTAGCAGGCAATTTCGCAAACAAGACCTCAAGGGGAACAAAACAATAATCAAGGGTGTGAATATTGTAGAAAATATAATCATAATGTTGCTAATTGCTATCAGAGGTAAATATATCAAGGGGGTCCACAAAATAATAATCTCAATATGCTATATGCTGCAAAACCAGGTTCATGTTGAATATAAAGAATGTCGGTATATTTATTCTAGAGCAGTAAAGCACATGACAGGAAGGTAAAATTGGTTGACCAAGGTTCAACATACTTAAAATCAATTCATTACTTTTGGTTATGAAATTTCTCTTCTCATTGAAGGTGTTTGGGAGGTACCACTTACTTTGCATGATGGGAATAATGTTCCTACAATAGATATTTTGTATGTGTCTGGTCTTAAAAGGAGCCTTATTTCTATTGGGTAGCTTACAGATAAGGGCTACACTGTCTATATTGAAAAATACAAACGCTACATTCAGGAACCCAATAGAAATGTCAAGGCCATGGGAGTAAAAAAGAATGGTGTTTAATACCTCCTTACAAAATCTATAACACAAACATATTTGCATACAACAACTATTTTTTATTTGGAGAACATGTGGCATGAAAGATTGGGATATTTAAATTTTAATAATCTTCAAATGATGGTTAGGAAAGGATTAGTTAAAGGACTTCCACATCTTAAGGAGTCCAAATGGTTTTGTGAGCCATGTGTAATATCCAAACACCATAGGTAACCTTTTGAATCAAGAAAGGCTTGGAGAGCCAATAGACCTTTTCAATTGGTTTATTTAGACATTTTTGGGCCAATGTCTGTTCAATATTATATTGGGGCTAAATCCTACATCACTTTCATTGATGATTACATTAGAAAGGTATGGATCTACCTAATTGAATATCAGTAGTAAGCCCTTGATATGTTCAAAGAATTCATGGCACTTGTTGAAAGAGAAAGTGGCTATGAAATATCCACCTTAAGATTAGATAATGGTGGAGAATATGTCTCCAATGAATTCTTCAATTTTTGTAAGTACCATGGGATAAGGAGGCAATTCACAACCCCTTATACCCCACAACAAAATGGAGTAGCTGAGAGGATAAATCAACCAATCACAAATAGGGCAAAATCAATGTTACATGCTCCTACATTACCTAACTCATTTTTGGGAGAAGTTGTTCTTACTGCTGCATACTTGACTAATAGATCATACACAAAGGCCTTACATGAAATAAAACCTGAAGAAGCATAGAGTGGAAGGACGCCCAATGTGGTCCATTTGAGAGTGTTTGGATGTGATGCCTATGCTCATATTCCTCATAAGAAAAGGAATAAGTTTGATGATAAGAGCCAAAAATGCATCTTTGTTGGCTATAGTGATAGTGCCAATGCATATAAGTTATATGAGCCTATTTCCAAGAAAATCATTTTATCTAGGGATGTTAAGAGCCAAAAATGCATCTTTGTTGGCTATAGTGATAGTGCCAATGCATATAAGTTATATGAGCCTATTTCCAAGAAAATCATTTTATCTAGGGATGTTACCTTTCATGAGTATCCCCTATATAATCCTCAAAATCCCTCCACTTTAGAAATAACTAATTAAATAGTTGCTCCCTTCATGCATACAATATCATCTAGTCCTTCCTCTTCACTCATAAATCAAGAAATTCATCCACAAGAACTCCCCATAAATTATCCATGTCCTTCATCTCCTCCTAGTCCTCCATCTACTGATCAAGCAACATCATCCAATCCTTTACCTATTTGGGTTCAAGCCACAATAGATGAAGCCTAAGGTCATTTGCCTACTTATACAGGTAAAAGGCCTTCAGACCTAAGACACCAAGTGAATTATGATCTCATGGACAAAGTCCTTAGCCAACCAGAACCTTCTAATGTCAAAGAAGCACTTGTTGATTCTAAATGGGTTCTTGCGATGGATCAAGAATTGGATTCCATTGAAAGGAATCACACTTGGAAGTTAGTTGATTTACCCGAAGGTAAATATACCATTGGCACAAAATGGGTGTACAAGACAAAGTATAAAGTAGATGGCTCATTAGATCACTACAAGTCATGCCTAGTAGCTCAAGGCTATATGCAACAAGAGGGATTTGTTTATGAGGAGACCTTTGCTCCTATGTAAAAAAGGATTGTCTATGTAAAAAATGACTACAATCAGGATAATTATTTCTATGGAAGCTCAAAATAATTGGCCTATATATCAAATGGATGTCAAAAGTGCATTTCTCAATGGTCACTTAAATGAGGAAGTTTATGTAAGACAACCACCATGGTACACTGTTGAAGGTAAAAAAATTAAAGTTCTTATATTAAAAAAAGCTCTATGTGGGTTGAAGCAAGCATCCTGAGCTTGGTATGCAAAGATGGACTCCTATTTCCTCAACCTTGGTTTTACTAGATCTGCAGAAAAATCTACTCTCTATGTGAAACATTGAAGGAATCACATCATTTTGGTTACATTGTATGTGGATGATCTTCTCATTACAGGTGATGACACAAAAGGAATAAGGTTTCTCAAGGAGGACTTATGCAAGAATTTTGAGATAACAGATTTAGGCCTCCTCCACTATTGCTTAGGCATAGAGGTATGGCAACAACCTGGTAAGATTTTTATCTCACAGGCTAAATACATTTAGTCTATTTTTGAGACGTTTTGCATGGAGGAGTGTAAGCCCTCCCTCACTCCCATGGAAACGAGGTTGAAATTGGTTAATAATGAGATGAATAAAGGATTGATGGTACCCTTTATAGGTAGCTAGTTGGAATTTTCATCTACTTAACTTCAACTAGACCCGATATTACCTATTCAATTGGTCTTATTTCCATATTCATGCAAGATCCTAAGAAGAGCCATTGGATAGCTGCTAAGAGGATTGTGATATTCCTCAAGGCCACACCTCATCATGACCTCATGTATACATCATGTGATGATTTTTCATTGATTGGCTACACAGATTCAGATTGGGCTAGTTGTTCTAAAACTAGAAGATCCACATCAGGTTATTGCTTTCAATTGGACCAAGGCTCTATTTCATGGAGCACAAAGAAGCAGAACATAGTATCATTATATTCAGAAGAGGCTGAATATAGAGCAGCAATTGAAGCAACTAAGGAGGCAATTTGGTTAAGGCAATTACTTCAAGACATTGGGCTATTCATTCATGGTCCAACATATATATATATATATATATATATATATATATATATATATATATATATATATATATATATTGTGACAATCAAAGTACCATCAATATGATCAAGAATCTAGCTTTCCATGCTAGAACAAAGCATATTGAGATCCACCATCACTTCATTAGAGAAATGGTCCAATAAGACATTACACACATGGAGTATGTACCAAATCAATATCAAATGGCTGACATCTTCACAAAGTCACTTGGGCAAGACAAGTTTTTCAATTTAGAAAATTGATCTATATATGTAATAGAAGTCAACATTAAGGGGGAATGTTATCTAATGTTGACTTATTCAATAGTTAGGATAGTGCACATTAAGGGGGAATGTTAGAATATTATGTTAATGTGCACTATGCCTTCCTACTTCAGTTCTACCACTTGTCTTAGTTTCAATTGAGTTGAGTTATGTGTCATCTGCATGACACTTGGAGTGCAGATTATGACACTTGTCAAATCTCACTCATAGGCTTCATACCTATATATTGTAAACATATTTTTTAATATAATGTGTGCATTATTGTTCAATCCCAACATAATCCATTGATAGGAATAATAATTTAGGAATATTAAGCAATTTGGATTCCCTAAAATGGTTTACAAAGGATATATGAAAGCTACGAAGCTGGGAATCAGGGTCGTCAACTATTATGTATTCCATAACAGGTTTCATGACCTCCTTCCAAGGAGTGGGAAGGTCACTATGATACATTCCTTGCTTTATGAGCTTCCTAAATGGTGAATTTGGTTCAAACTGATTTATCTCAACCTCCCAATTGTGCTTGTCTCTTCTCATAGTGCATCCAATAGTAGGTTGTCCAGTCAGTTCCACAAAAATGCCAATATCCACCATGAAATCAACACCGTGGATTATAACCATCCCCTTCTCCTAGGAAGAAGCAAACACCATGTTAATGTCCTAGTATGCACCTAAAAATAACTTGAAAAAGGGCATGAATCCCCTGTCACTAAGGATTGCTTTTGCAATAGGCTCAATAGAGAGGGTGTCAGGCTCAATGAAAGTCATCCTGGAAGTGCTCGAAGGAAAAGGGTAAAATCTCTCCAAGGTGGTGCGAGGGAGAAAAGGATTAACAGGGGATAAACAAAGCACTTTCAGAGCAAGACTTAAGTAAAGCCAAAATGAGTCTGGACGATTCTAGAAACCCTTCACGTACCTTCTCGCAAGAAGCCCTCATCTGGGGAAATCCACATGCCAAAAAAGGTGGGCCAAAGGAACTGATAATATTTATGCATTGTAATCATGAATATGGAGAGGTGTGCCCCAATTTGGAATGGTTGACCAATTAGGAAGCTTGGGTAACTGATCATAGAAAGAACAAAGATCGAATCAAAAACCCAAAGTATTGGAATGTGAGAAAGGGTAGGAATGGAAATGGACTTCAGAAACATGCAACTGGAACAAGGTTTAAGAAATGGCTGCAAGCTAGGAAAAAAGGCCACACGTGGAAAAAAGCCCATTATTATGGAAAATGGTGGAAGAAAAAACCCATAGCTCGATATGAAGCAGATCCCAGGAAAAAAACCAAAGGGACTAGGGTGATGACATGATTGTTTGGCATGAGGATTAAGCACAACACAAGGGAAATGTGCCAAAGAATCATTTTTGAGATGTTACTCCGAAAAGAGGAATGCCTAGGGAAAATATAGGTCATAATGAAAAATATTTTGATGATTGAGATAATTGTGTTAGTAGTCGCATCACATGATGTGCTAAGACCTATGATACACCTTATTTTCAAATTTGAAGGCAAACAATGATGAATATCATGCATTAAATGGTGAAAATTATGCATTTTTCTGATTTTGAATTATATCCACCCTGGCAAGTTCATTAACATCACGTGGAAGAGTATCTGTCCAGGTCAGCATCCCAGGGGCATACATACCAATGTTGGCCAACTTGTCAGCAACAACGTTGGCTTCCCTAAAAATGTGTTGGACTATAACTTCCTGTTGGAGCAGCAATAGACTTTTGGCTTCCTCAATTAGATTTCTAATCTTCCATGCTGGTGTTCTAGAACTTTTGAGGTAGTTGATAATATTTAACGAGTCCCCTTCAATGATAATATTTTTAGGGAATTTTTTGATAAATTGTAGTCCCCTCCATAGTGCTCTAGCTTCTACCATATGGTTAGATTGTTAACCTAAGGGTTCTACGAAGGCAAATATAGAATTTCCAAGATGATCCTTTAAAACACCTTCGACACCAACTCTCCCTGGATTTCCTTTGGTAGCTCCATCAAAATTGATCTTAAACAACCCCAGAGGAGGAGGATTCCATTTAATGCTTTTCCTAGAAATTTGGGAAGTACCAGGATTAGGATTTTCCAAGGAAATGTGAAAGGATTGGAGTAAGGAAGCTTCAAAATGAGGAATAGGTGAAGGATCAAAAGGTGCAGCCTACGCATTTTCTTTGGCATAAAATATAATTCTATTAGTTATAAAATCAATATCCCTAGCTTCCTTAGAGAAAACATGCCTATTATGCTCAAGCCAAATCTACCAAAGATAGTGATGAAGGCAAAAACTCCAAAAGCCTTTAAGACAAGGATTTCTAAAAGGATTGGGCCATTGGGAGAAAATATCAACTAGAGATGGGGGAGAAGCCCAACTAATTTGAAACTTGAGGAAAATATTATTTAGGATAGACCTGGAGAAGGAACAAAATAGAAAGATATGGCTAGTGGATTCCCAATCAGCAAGGCACATGAAACATCTTTTGGGGAGGGCAATACTATGTTTGAAAATATTTTCAATAGATAGAATTTTGTCTTTAATGGCTAGCCATGAGAAAAAGGAAACCTTTGGAGTCAAATATTTAAGCCACACAAGCTTGAAAGGAATGAGAACATCTTCAGGGGTTAAGGAAATTTGATAAGCAGACTTAATAGTGAATTCCCCTGAATCTGTGGGTTCCTAGATAGGATGATCACAGGACTCCTTAGAAGGGATAGAAAAGGAAGATAATCTGGCTTCGAGGGATGAGATTTCAGCTGCCAATTTTGGATTTTGGATCCTTTTCCAAGATCTGATGCCATTGGAAGTGGTTAGGAAGTCCACAACTTTAGGACCAAAGAGAAGATCAGTAAAATATTTTATCTTCTTGAATCCTAGGAATTGCAAGAGGGGTTGATTGTCTAACCACTTGTCTTCCCAAAAATTCACTGAGTTCCCATTACCAACCTGCCATCTTAATCCTTTTTTTTTAATTTATTTTGTGGAACTGATGGATTTCTAGAAGGTGGAGCCAATAGGAGGAACCTCGTCATGTAAAAACTCAAAATTTTGAAGGTATTTCTTTTTTACAATTTTTATCCATTCTATATGGTCCCCTGAAATCAACCGTCAGGCTTGTTTTTCTAGGAGAGATGAGTTTAATAACTTGATTCTTCTGAGCCCAATTCCCCCTTGATCCTTAGGCTTACACACTTTTTCCCAAGCAACAAGGTGGAATCTATTTTTGTTTTCAGCTCCTGTCCATAGGAAATGCTTTTGAATTTGTTCAATTTTTTGATAAACTTTGACTGGTGCTTTAAAAATTGAAAGGAAGTAGATAGGTATGCTTTGTAAGCAGGCCATTGTTAGAATAGCTTTCCCTATGAGATAAAATATTGCCCTTCCATCCTAAAAGCTTTTTTTGAATCTTTCAATGACATTGTTCCACAGATGTTTAGAAGCATTACCCACAAATAGAGGCAGCCCTAGATAAGTAGCAGGCAAGGAGGAAATGGCACATCCTAGGATGTTGGTAATTTTGAGTTGTCTTCTTAAAGGAGTATTAAGAAAAAATAGTTTGCTTTTCTAAAAGTATACCTTTTGGCCTGTTGCTTCTTCATAAAGGAGGAGAATATGTTTTATGACTTTAGCTTCAACCACTGATGCAAAGGTGGATAATAGAGTATCATCAACAAATTGTTGATGGGTGACAGGAGTGGTTTGGGAAGTCACCTTAATACCAGAAATTAAACCTGACTGTCTGGCCGCATGAATGGATCTCCCTAGCACCTCTACAGTAATGATGAAGAGGAGAGGGGAAAGAGGATCTCCTTGCCTTAAACCTCTACTTCTAGGAAAATAGCCAGCTGGTGAACCATTTATTAAAATAGAGAACCAAGCAAAAGATATACATCCTCTAATCAGATTGATCCAATCCTGATGAAAGCCAAATTTGGTTAAAACCGCAAGGAGGAAGTCCCAATTCAACCTATCATAGGCTTTATTCATATCCAATTTTAAAAGGAAAGCAGCCTTTTTGGAAAAAGAGGTTGAATGGAGAGCTTCATGAACAAAGATGATTCCATCTAGAATGGATCTTCCTCGAACCAAGCTTCCTTGACAATGATCAATAATAAGAGGCATGACATCCCTCATTCTATTAGCCAAGGCCTTGGTTAAAATTTTATAAACAACATTACAGAGACTAATAGGCCTGAAATCATTGAAATATTTGGTGTTAGGATTTTTTGGAATGAGGGCAATAAAGGTAGAATTGAAACTTCGAGGAATAACTTTGGAGTTCTGGATCTCTTTAATTGCTTCACACACATCAGGACCTACAAAATCCCAAAAGGCCTAGAAGAATCTGGGAGAGAAGCCATCAAGGCTAGGGGCTTTGTCTGGCTTCATGGAAAATAGGGCCTGCTTGATTTCCTCATCAGACAGACAAGCAATTAGCTTAAAATTGATATCTTCAAGAATAGAATGAGGGATGAATTGGAGCAGAAACTCTTTGGCCCCACCCGAGCTGTCAACAAGAGGATTTTCAAGCAACTGCATAAAATGAGAAATACCTTCAGACCTGATTTCCTTTATATCAAAAGTGATTCTTCCATCCTGGCAGTGGATTTATTTGATTCTGTTGTTGCTTCTATTCCTCATGGTTGAAATATGAAAAAATTTAGTGTTGGAATCCCCTTCCTTTAGCCAAATGGCTCAGGATTTCTGCCACCAAAAGGTTTCTTCACACTGAAGAATATTATGAAACTGAGATAGGAGACTTTTTTCTTCATTTCTTTGCTCAACGCTGCAACTTTGGCCTTCTTGGATGTCTTTCTCAATGGCAGCAAGACGGTTTTTAATTTCTTGTTTGTTTTGAAATAAATTTCCAAAGATATCCCTATTCCATATTTTAATATTTTCTTTAATCATTTTGAGTTTTTGCCCAAGTCTAAATGATGGTGATCCTTGAAAATCTGTTTGCCACCACTGGATAATTTTATCCCTGAAATCAGGATGTTGCATCCACATGGCTTCGAATCTAAAAGGGATCCTAAAATTCTGGGGATTATTGGTATCCAGGAGAATAGGACTGTGATCAGACCCAATTTTGAGAAGATATTGGAGATTGGCATCCCCCCAAATAGTAGTAGCTTCCTGAGAAAAAAGAACTCTATCAAGTTTGACCTGAATCAGCTGACTACCACTTCTTCTATTAGTCTAGGTAAATTGATTACCTTTTAGGTTCACATCCATCAAGTCATTAAGGTTAATGAAATCTTGAAAGTCATCCATACTTTTTGTAAATGATCCCACACCACCTCTCTTATCAGAAGGGAATAATGGAGTATTAAAATCTCCTACCAGGACCCAAGGAAGGTTTGAAAAGGCTTTCCTTATTGATGATAGAATTTCCCATAACTTGGATCTACCAGGGATGGAATTTGGGGCATAAACATTAGTAAGAACCCAAGAAGAGTTGGAATCTTTATCAAAAAATAGAATACTAGAAGATTCCTCATTAGAATGGATCAATATCCCCTCAAAGAATTTGGGATTTCAAATACATATAAGACAACCTGAAGCCCCCCTTGCATTACAGAAAATGGATTCACTATTCTTCCATATCTTATTACATACAAACTTGGCTGTAGAATCTCCAACTTTGGTTTCTTGCATTAGGAAGATAGAAGGATTGATTTCTTTTCTTAATGACTTGGCTAACCTTTGTTTAGCCATGCCATTAAGACCTCTCACATTCCATGAGAGGACTTTCATTTGGAAGATTTGAAAGTTCTTTTGCCTCCCTTTCCCTGAGGTTGGGGAGGTTTGATACATTTTGTGTCATCCTTGCTCTGATTTATCCCTGTGGAAAATAGGGTTTCCTAAAATTATATTTTATTGTAACTTATACTTAGAATTTTCAACTCCCTTTCCTAGAGAGACAATTTCAAGTTCCAATATTTCACATTATAACACTTTTGCCTTTAACTATTCAACAATACCTTTTTCAATTTTATTTACCTATTAAACCTTCACCATTAATTATGTGAGATATTGTAGAATATTTGTTTTTGTTTCCTCATCCTTACTAATTTGAGACTTCAAATTTGAATTCTTATCTCTAACTCTTTCCAAATTTCTAAGAGCAGTAATAAGTTTCTCTTTCATGTCAATCATGGCTCTTTCTCCATTTTCTATGGTCATGTGTGTTCTTGTAGGATCTTCCTTCAATCTGTTATAATTTTTTTGAAGGAACCCACTCTGATACCAATTGAAGAACACAATCTTATACTGAGAGGGGGGTGACAGTTTAAGATAAAAAAAATTACTTTTCAATCCAAATGATAACAGTAATAATATCAAGGCAATAAATAATGCACAAATCATCATACACATGAGAGACATAATTTTAATGTGGTTCACCCAATGTGGGTTATGTCCATTGAGAAAATGATTCTTATAAATTTTCTCAATGAATATTTGGAACCAAATCCCTATTACAAATTTTATGGACCTATATCCAAAGGAGATACTAATCCCCCATGCTCAAGTTTGTGGACCTCTATCCATAGGAGAACTCTATCCCCACTACTCTATTTTGTGGACCTCTATCCACATGATAAATCTATCCCCATTGCTTTGGTTTGTGGACCTCTATCCATAAGATAAATATATCCCCTTTGCTCTAGTTGGCTCCAAAGCCTGCTCTCAACTCTACTCAACTATGATCAAATCTGCTCAACTGCCTGTTCTGATCTATCTCACACCTGCTCACAAATCCTACACAAGTCTACCTCTAGCCTGCTCACACACCCTGCTTAGAAATTCTCACAAGCCTTCTAAAAATACCTATTCAAAATAGCTCACAATCCTGCTCTAATCTGCTTACTGTCTGTGCTCAAATATGCTCTAACACATGCTCAAAATTGTTCATAATACTTTCTTTGATAAAATTACTTTATACATATTCTACCTAGATTTATTGTTCAAGAACACATAGAAACTGATATGCAATACAATTTCACAATATGTTCTTTCCAAATATCACACAAGCCCAATGCACAAATTGCTTCACAAAACTAGTTTATGTTCCTTGCAAATTTTCTCTCAATGATCAACCACAATGATACACAAATTTGCTTCACTAAACTGGTCTCTAACACTTGCCAATTCACATTCAATGTCACACAAATAAATTCCCAAAAGCTTCACAAATTTATTCAAACAATGAAGCACAATTTATTCACAAACTCTAGCACAAGTGTTTTCAATATCATTCAACAATGATGCAAAATTTATTTCACAAATCCTAGCTCAAATATTTCCAACAGTGCACATATATAATCCTTATTTCTCCACCTTAAGATTCAAAAATATTTTCTCAACCAAACACCTCAAAGAAGAAATGATATCACCATACCTCTTGACTTTCTTTGATGAAGAAGTACCCTCAAAAATTGTCTCAAAATATTTTGTCTTTCTTATGCCACTTTCAAGGGTTAGTTAGCATAGCACTTTTCAATCATCCACATGACAAACCTATCTTCAAAAATGTGCACAAATGTATTACTTTACAAATCCCTTTAAATTCTCAAAACAAGGCTTTTTAATCCAAGAACAAAACCCTTCAAACTTTCTTTTATCATTCAGAAATACACACAATAATTAAACCACAAAACACCTTATAACTCCTACTTGTTAAATCCACAAATAATTTTCAATGTCATCACCCGAAAATCCTAAGTTAAAAATACATATTTGATTTAACTTTCACGCACCTTATTACTCCTTTATTTCTAAAATTATTTCAACCTTATAAAAACAACCAAAATCTGAAATATCATTATGCACACAATATATTTAATTTCAAAACATCATCCTTATGTCTCCCTCGATCAAGCAATATGCACTCCTTACAAAGTAAAAATTAAACCTTATGTCTCCCTAGATAAAGCAATAACATACCACAACTTCTAATCAAAAAATTATCCCCTTACCATTTCTACCACCACTGTCATCAAGATTCAAACAAAAAACCTCACAAATCCCACGCTCTAGCGTGATCTAGAGTACCAGCTAGGCTAGCCCACCCGCTGGAAATGAATGTGCACAAAAATAGATTTATCCCTATCTTCTTCCCAAAAAAAAATCACAAAATAAACTATTGTGATGATTCAAACTTGAAACCTATCAATTGCCAACATCTTATGCAGGATTCACATGCCATCTGGGCTAGATGCCCTATTAGAACAAATTCATGTGTTGTCTCCCCTTCGATTTACTGTCCCTACTTTGAAATAAGTGCACTTTGACTTTCCTTCCCCCTCTTCCCTTGAAGAATGACTATGTCTTTGAAGAACACAAGCTTATACTGAGAGGGGGGGGTGAACAGTATAAGACTACTTTTTACTTTTTCCTTTATACTTCAAAACAGTAAAGCAATATACCCAAAGCAATATCAAAGCAATGCACAAGACCATCCACAAAGTGACACAACAATTTTGATGTGCTCTCCACAAAACTTTTCTCTAAAAGTTATCTCAAAGTTCTTTGGGAAACCTTCCCAATTACAATGTTTATGAGCCTCGGCTCAAAGGAGAAACCTTCCCCCAATCTGAATTTATGAGCCTCTGCTCAAAGGAGATACCTTCCCCTACCTCTGCTTTGGCTGGTGATCCTCTAGAAGACCTCTGCCTCCGCTGCCCTTAGCAAATGGAACTCTATCCACAGAAGACACCTGTCTTCCCTGCTCTGGCTGGAGACCTCTGTCCTCAACTCTATCACCTCAAAGCTGGTCCTCGAATTTGCACTAAACACAGTCCTTCGGTCTAGCACAAATGTCCTCGTCCTCTGTCTTTGATCAGCACCAAACATAGTCCTTCGGTCTGGCACAAATCTGTCCTCAGGTTCTTCTCATAGAACCAATGCACCTCTGTCCTCAAGTTCTCTGATAGAACTATCAACCTCAGCTTCACAAGTCCTCTGCTAGGACCTGTCCAAATCTGCTCACAAGTCCCCAACGGAACCTATCCAAACCTGCTCACAAGTCCCCAACGGAACCTGTCACCTGCTCACAAGTTCATCAAGAAAACTTGCTTGGCATGAACCCACAAAGAGAATTGTTAGAGACCCAATGTGATTCATCAACCTCATAGAAGCATAAAGAGAATTGTTAGAGACTCAATATGTTCTATACTTAACTCCCAATCTCAATCTCAACTCAATCTCAAATCTCAAAAGAATAAGATAGATGTAGTATGCTTTTCTCAAGAACATGAAACACAACCCAACAATTGCCAACCAAGCAATATCTCATATAACAATGATACTCATGTTCTTTCCAACAACCAATATCTTTTCTCAACCAATTAGGGCTTCAACAACAATGCTCAAAGACAAGGTTTAACCAACATCATTCAACTCAACATTAACCTTGAAGCATTCAACCAATCATCACAAGAAAAGGAAACAAGTAGAAATCCTTTTCCCTCCAAAGATATTTGAACAAAACAGCCACCAACACAATATCACCAAATGCAAAGAATAACTTGTTCAAATCAACTCAATGGAGTAAGCCCAATATCATGTATCAAGTAAAAGCAATAACTTGATCAACACAACCTCTATGGAAGCAACTCAACCATCAACCTCAACACAGCCATCCAAGGGTTTCACCAACTCAAAGCAAGTATCAAGACTCACAACCATAAACCCTAGTGCACAATGCTTCCACTACCTCAAACCAGAATTATGCATTCACCAAAACTCTCATCAATGATAACAATGCATAAGTAGTCTTCAACAAACCAGAAACTAGGACTTACACCCAACCAAAGGAAACCTTGTTGAATACCTTTTCACTCCAATCTTATTTCAGGAAAACATACACCAATCATACTCATAAGAAGAATGTGCCCATACCTTATTGAAGTGAAGGAACCCCTTTGGAAATCTGCCACAATCACAAAATTCTTTTGCCAATCTTCACAAAGGTTAGTAGATCACAAAATAATCAACATTACTCCACTTTTCAATCATCATCACCAAAGCCTTTAATTGCACAACTTCCTTATCTCTCCTAAAACCACTTGTACCATAAAATAAAATAAATCACAACATTGCATAACCTTATAACTCCCAAAACCACTTATACCATAAAAGTAAAATAAATCACAACATTGCATAACCTTATAACTCCACTAAAATACTTATAGCATTCTTAAAATAATCTTTTAAGATATCACATACTCAAACCCTTATATCTCCTAAAATATTAAAATAACATACCTTATAATCTTGGAGCCTTCCAAAATATTTTCACCTCTATCAACACCTGATTCATCATGAACCTCAACTACCTATACTTTAGCATAGGTGAATTAACAACATACGCTAGCGACCATGACACAAAAAAAATATGATCGACATCATTATTATCTCATGGGCGATCAATAAAAAAGGTTTATATCTCTACTGCCACTAGGTTTCGATCCTGAAACCTTTCTGTTCAAACTGCCTTCTCTCGAACGCACAACCAACTCATCTACCTCGAAGGATAAAATTAGCAGGGGCTTACCACATATTCATATCTTATGGCACGTGCTTCGAAATCCCTTTTAGACTTGTTTTCGATAAGCATGCAGCCACCACGAAATTATTCAAACAAGCTCTCGTTTTATATGAGTTTCATTTCCCGCATTGCAGGGCATAT
The DNA here is from genome assembly GCA_028583015.1 of Wollemia nobilis. Classification (NCBI taxonomy): domain Eukaryota; kingdom Viridiplantae; phylum Streptophyta; class Pinopsida; order Araucariales; family Araucariaceae; genus Wollemia; species Wollemia nobilis. The sequence goes on from JAQPPZ010017033.1 coordinate 7,727,575, forward strand.
GTATCACAAGCTCAAATCATTAATTAATCTTGAAGCATGTCTTTTTCTCTCTCCACATTACATCTCGTAGGGTATCCGAATATTTTTCACATTATATAATATATATATACCCCTTTTAATCATTACACACACCATCCCTTCATCGCGCAGAGCTTCATCCAAATTGAAAAATACAGTAAATATCGAACTCCTTTGTTTTCATCTCCTCACAAATTCTCTTTTACGATGCACATAAATTGATATCGATACATCCACCCTTTAATGAATTCCATTGCCACCTTTTATATGCACTAAGATGCATTGATTAACACGTCGACACTTTTAATTTATTTTAATATTTTAATTTAAATTTTAAATAAATAAAATTTAAACTAAATATTTAAAATTAAATATCTTCATCACCGGGGCACCTTTTTCAACGAAACGAAAAGCCAACTTGGGTTTTAAGAAAAACCCATTTCAAATCTGTTGTCCATGGTTTTAAATAAAACCTTTTATTTTGTCTGCCTTGGTTTTCACAAAAAACCCTTCCGCTTCTTGACATCAATGACAACATCAACACTTGAGCAAAGGCAATGTACCCAATGTACCCAAAATTGCCAACAATCTCCCCCTTTGTCATTGATGGCAAAACTTTACTAAAAACACATCTTCAAGAGCCAAAACTGAAACCCACAACTGAGAATCTACCTTTGAAGTTTTGCTCCCCCTGACTTGAAGCTTTCCTCTTCACTTGAAGCTCTCCCCCTTACTCATATCTCTCCCCCTTTGTCATCAATGGCAAAGGGCCACCTTTGGGGCTCGGAACTAAGAATGAGCCTCTTAGCTTAGTCCCTCCCCCACCTCCTATTGAGGTGATTAATTCTGGGGTGGGAGTAAAACTCCCATTAGGCACTGATCATCATCAGCGTCTATAACTTCCTTGCCGGGCCTTCTCTTGAACTCTTTTTCCATATTCTTGTTTCTGTCATTTTTCTGATCCTTGGACCTGATCATGCCACTGTTCCTGTTCCTGTATTCTGGAATTTCAGCTCTACACTGTCTAGCTATGTGACCTTCATTGTTGCACTTGTAACAAGTAACAATGTTATTTCTTTGAGGCATACCTGTTCTTTGAATCCACCTGTTCGACTAAACCTGTTCCTATTATTTGCCTTGCAATGAATTGCCTTGTGCCCAAACTGATTGCAAGAGTAGCAATACCCATAAAAGAAATCACCACTTCTGAAACTGTTATTTACCTTCTTCACTTGAGCCATGCAATGTACAGCCATGTGACCAAACCTGTGACAAGCAAAACATCTGCCTTGAAACTTTCCTTTATTTGACTTCTTAGGTCCTAAAAACTTCTCCTTCTTCTCATTCTGAATTCTGTTTTCTGTTTCTATGCATCTATCATTCAAGGACTCATGATCTGAAATACTTTCCTCATTAGAACTCTCTTCCTTTTGGAATCTCTTACTAGACTCTCCAACTTGTTTCTTGTGTGGCTTAACAAAACCAAGACCTATTTTATCTGTTGTCTTTCTTTGACCTTTGATAAGAGATTTAACCTTTTTGGAGCTTTCTTGAAACCTGTATAGCTTATCCTTGTACTCTTTATTTTCCTCTTTCAACGAAGCCATTTTTTGTTCTAATTCACTATACTCAAGCACCTTAGATTCTAACTCATTCTTGAGTTCTTGTGCCTTAGCCATAGAGACATCAAGACTTTCTATAAGTTCATCTCTCTCCATACAACATTCATCTAACTTATCCTTGAGTCTAGCATTCTTCTTTCTTTCCTTTTTCAAACCACTAAGAGCATTAGTAAGTTCACATTCAAGATCCTCTATTTGATTGCACTTTGAATTATCAAGGCCTTTTTCAAGTTTCTTATCACTAGAGGTGCTACCCTTTTCAAAAACCATACATGCATCTTCCTTATCATTTTCTGAAGCATCCTCATACATACTAGCAACCAAATCATTATTTGTGCAATCATCCTCAAGGTGACCAAAATTTCCACATCTAAGACATTTCATGATAATGAATCTATGTTTTGGTTCTTCCTCTTTTTCTGATATGAACAACATCTCATTTTCATTATCACTTGAAGAACTTTCACTATCACTACTAGAACACTTACTTGCTTTGTCTAGGTAGAAGCTCTTCTTGTGCTTGTGAGAATACCTCTTTCCTTGATTGTTGTGCTCATATTTGTTTTTCCTATGATGCTTATGCTTTTCAGAATCCTTGCTCTTACAATCCTGTTTATCTTCATCACTTTCATCCTTGGCAACAATACAGTTAGTAGCATAATGACCAAACTTTCCACAATTGAAACATCTTACATTTTTCATATTTTTGTGCTTTCTAGAGAACTTGCCTTTCTTGCTGTAATATGCCTCTTCATCACCAGAAGACTCATCACTCTCTTGAAGCTGTTTACCTTTGGAATTCTTGGTAGCCTTGAAAGCTGCCTCCTTCTTGACATCAACCTTCACTTGAGTTCTTAACTCAAATGCTGCAAGTATACTATGGAGCTCATCTTTTTTCAACTTATCCAAATCTTTAGCTTCCTCAATAGCAAAAATATTTTCACTAAATCTATTAGGAAGAGATCTTAAAATCTTATCACAAACATCATTTTCAGCAAGCTCAAGACCTAAGTCTTTCATGGAGTTAACAACTTCATCCATACGAAGCATGTAGTCACTAATATTTTCATCATCATTCATCTTGAGTTGTTCAAACATACCTTTGAAGTGTCTCAACTTGGCCTTTCCGACATTTGTATCACCTGTATGAACCACCTTCAACTGATTCCACATTTCACTAGTTGTCTTGCAGTGAATCACTTTGGTGAGATCTGCTTTCTGTAAGCCTTTCAAGATTGCATTCATTGCTTTTGAATTGCTGTGATGTAGGAGCCTCTCTTCTTTAGTATTAAGACCATGTTCAAGAATAGTGTACTCATCTTCAATTACTTCCCAAACCTCATTCCCAAGTGCCATTAGATGAACCTTCATCCTTGCACTCCAAAGACCAAAATCTGACCCATCAAGAATAGGTGCTGCATTGCCACTTGAATGATCCATTGTGTTCTTTACTAGCTTTTCCTTCAAGTTGTTAAACTTTCCGAAGGAACCCGCTCTGATACCAATTGAAGAACACAAGCTTATACTTGAGAGGGGGGTGAACAGTATAAGACCTCTTTTTACTTTTTCCTTTATACTTCAAAACAATAAAGCAATATATCCAAAGCAATATCAAAACAATGCACAAGATCATCCACAAAAAACTTTTCTCTAAAAGTTATCTCAAAGTTCTTTGGGAAACCTTCCCAATTACAATGTTTATGAGCCTCGGCTCAAAGGAGAAACCTTCCCCCAATCTGAATTTATGAGCCTCCGCTCAAAGGAGATACCTTCCCCTACCTCTGCTTTGGCTGGTGATCCTCTAGAAGACCTCTGCCTCCGCTGCCCTTAGCAAATGGAACTCTATCCATAGAAGACACCTGTCTTCCTCGCTCCGGCTGGAGACCTCTGTCCTCAACTCTATCACCTCAAAGCTGGTCCTCGAATTTGCACTAAACACAGTCCTTCGGTCTAGCACAAATGTCCTCTTCCTCTGTCTTTGATCAGCACCAAACACAGTCCTTCGGTCTGGCACAAATCTGTCCTCAGGTTCTTCTCATAGAACCAATGCACCTCTGTCCTCAAGTTCTCTGATAGAACTATCAAACTCAACTTCACAAGTCCTCTGCTAGGACCTGTCCAAATCTGCTCACAAGTCCTCACCAAAACTTGTCCAAAACTTCTCACAAGTCCCCAATGGAACCTGTCCAAAACTGCTCACAAGTTCATCAAGAAAACTTGCTTGGCATGAACCCACAAAGAGAATTGTTAGAGACCCAATGTGATTCATCAACCTCATAGAAGCATAAAGAGAATTGTTAGAGACTCAATATGTTCTATACTTAACTCCCAATCTCAATCTCAACTCAATCTCAAATCTCAAAAGAATAAGATAGATGTAGTATGCTTTTCTCAAGAACATGAAACACAACCCAACAATTGCCAACCAAGCAATATCTCATATAACAATGATACTCATGTTCTTTCCAACAACCAATATCTTTTCTCAACCAATTAGGGCTTCAACAACAATGCTCAAAGACAAGGTTTAACCAACATCATTCAACTCAACATTAACCTTGAAGCATTCAACCAATCATCACAAGAAAAGGAAACAAGTAGAAATCCTTTTCCCTCCAAAGATATTTGAACAAAAACCACCAACACAATATCACCAAATGCAAAGAATAACTTGTTCAAATCAACTCAATGGAGTAAGCCCAATATCATGTATCAAGTAAAAGCAATAACTTGATCAACACAACCACTATGGAAGCAACTCAACCATCAACCTCAAAACAACCATCCAAGGGTTTCACCAACTCAAAGCAAGTATCAAGACTCACAACCATAAACCCTAGTGCACAATGCTTCCACTACCTCAAACCAGAATTATGCATTCACCAAAACTCTCATCAATGATAACAATGCATAAGTAGTCTTCAACAAACCAGAAACTAGGACTTACACCCAACCAAAGGAAACCTAGTTGAATACCTTTTCACTCCAATATTATTTCAGGAAAACATACACCAATCATACTCATAAGAAGAATGTGCCCATACCTTATTGAAGTGAAGGAACCCCTTTGGAAATCTGCCACAATCACAAAATTCTTTTGCCAATCTTCACAAGGGTTAGTAGATCACAAAATAATCAACATTACTCCACTTTTCAATAATCATCACCAAAGTCTTTAATTGCACAACTTCCTTATCTCTCCTAAAACCACTTGTACCATAAAATAAAATAAATCACAACATTGCATAACCTTATAACTCCCAAAACCACTTATACCATAAAAGTAAAATAAATCACAACATTGCATAACCTTATAACTCCCAAAATACTTATAGCATTCTTAAAATAATCTTTTAAGATATCACATACTCAAACCCTTATATCTCCTAAAATATTAAAATAACATACCTTATAATCTTACCTTCCAAAATATTTTCACCTCTATCAACCTTATTCATCATAACCTCAACTACCTACACTTTACATTAATTAACAACATACCTACACATACCAAAAATACTCACTCTTATTCTCTCTCTAAAATTTATATCTCTCTTCCCAGTTTCATCCAAACTTTCTGTTCAAACCCTTCTCTCAACCAACCACTCATCTACCTCAAGGATAAAATCACACTTCCACATATTCATATCTTATCCTTCTTCAAATCCCTTTTAACTTATTTTCATAACTGCCTACCACAAAATTATTCAACAACTCTCTTTTATATATTTCATTTCCCCATTCATATTATCCCTCAATCATTAATTAATCTCAACATTCTTTTTCTCTCTCCACTTACATCTCTTATAATATTTTCCTTATTATATTATATCCCTTTTAATCTTCACACCATCCCTTCATCGCAGAGCTTCATGCCAAATCAAAAATACAGAGTAAATATCAACTCCTTTTTTTCATCTCCCTCAACAAATATGCTCTCCTTCTAGATGCACGAAAATTGATATCGATCCATACACCTTAATGAATTCCATTGCCACATTTTATATGCACTAAGATGCATTGATTAACACGTCGGCACTTTTAATTTAATTTAATATTTTAATTTAAATTTTAAATAAATAAAATTTAAACTAAATATTTAAAATTAAATATCTTCATCATCGGGGCACCTTTTTCAACGAAACGAAAAGCCAACTTGGGTTTTAAGAAAAACCCATTTCAAATCTGTTGTCCATGGTTTTAAATAAAACCTTTTATTTTGTCTGCCTTGGTTTTCACAAAAACCCTTCCGCTTCTTGACATCAATGACAACATCAACACTTGAGCAAAGGCAATGTACCCAATGTACCCAAAATTGCCAACAATCTCCCCCTTTGTCATTGATGGCAAAACTTTACTAAAAACACATCTTCAAGAGCCAAAACTGAAACTCACAACTAAGAATCTACCTTTGAATTTTTGCTCCCCCGACTTGAAGCTTTCCTCTTCACTTGAAGCTCTCCCCCTTACTCATATCTCTCCCCCTTTGTCATCAATGGCAAAGGGCCACCTTTGGGGCTCGGGACTAAGAATGAGCCTCTTAGCTTAGTCCCTCCCCCACCTCCCGATGAGGTGATTAATTCTGGGGTGGGAGTAAAACTCCCATTAGGCACTGATCATCATCAGCGTCTATAACTTCCTTGTCGGGCCTTCTCTTGAACTCTTTTTCCATATTCCTGTTTCTGTCATTTTTCTGATCCTTGGACCTGATCATGCCATTGTTCCTGTTCCTGTATTCTGGAATTTCAGCTCTACACTGTCTAGCTATGTGACCTTCATTGTTGCACTTGTAACAAGTAACAATGTTATTTCTTTGAGGCATACCTGTTCTTTGAATCCACCTGTTCGACTAAACCTGTTCTTGTTATTTGCCTTGCAATGAACTGCCTTGTGCCCAAACCGATTGCAAGAGTAGCAATACCCATAAAAGAAATCACCCCTTCTGAAACTGTTATTTACCTTCTTCACTTGAGCCATGCAATGTACAACCATGTGACCAAACCTGTGACAAGCAAAACATCTGCCTTGAAACTTCTCCTTCTCATTCTGAATTCTATTTTCTGTTTCTATGCATCTATCATTCAAGGACTCATGATCTGAAATACTTTCCTCATTAGAACTCTCTTCCTTTTGGAATCTCTTACTAGACTCTCCAACTTGTTTCTTGTGTGGCTTAACAAAACCAAGACCTGTTTTATCTGTTGTCTTTCTTTGACCTTTGATAAGAGATTTAACCTTTTTGGAGCTTTCTTGAAACTCGTACGACTTATCCTTGTACTCTTTATTTTCCTCTTTCAACGAAGCCATTTTCTGTTCTAATTCACTATACTCACGCACCTTAGATTCTAACTCATTCTTGAGTTCTTGTGCCTTAGCCATAGAGACATCAAGACTTTCTATAAGTTCATCTCTCTCCATACAACATTCATCTAACTTATCCTTGAGTCTAGCATTCTTCTTTCTTTCCTTTTTCAAACCACTAAGAGCATTAGTAAGATCACTTTCAAGATCCTCTATTTGATTGCATTTTGAATTATCAAGGCCTTTTTCAAGTTTCTTATCACTAGAGGTGCTACCCTTTTCAAAAACCATACATGCATCTTCCTTATCATTTTTTGAAGCATCCTCATACATACTAACAACCAATTCATTATTTGTGCAATCATCCTCAAGGTGACCAAAATTTCCACATCTAAGACATTTCATGATAATGAATCTATGTTTTGGTTCTTCCTCTTTTTCTGATATGAACAACATCTCATTTTCATTATCACTTGAAGAACTTTCACTATCACTACTAGAACACTTACTTGCTTTGTCTAGGTAGAAGCTCTTCTTGTGTTTGTGAGAATACCTCTTTCCTTGATTGTTGTGCTCATATTTGTTTTTCCTATGATGCTTGTGCTTTTAGAATCCTTGCTCTTACAGTCCTGTTTATCTTCATCACTTTCATCCTTGGCAACAGTACAGTTAGTAGCATAATGACCAAACTTTCCACAATTGAAACATCTTACGTTTTTCATATTTTTGTGCTTTCTAGAGAACTTGCCTTTCTTGTTGTAATATGCCTCTTCATCACCAGAAGACTCATCACTCTCTTGAAGTTGTTTACCTTTGGAATTCTTGGTAGCCTTGAAAGCTGCCTCCTTCTTGACATCAACCTTCACTTGAGTTCTTAACTCAAATGCTGCAAGTATACTATGGAGCTCATATTTTTTCAACTTATCCAAATCTTTAGCTTCCTCAATAGCAGAAATATTTTCACTAAATCTATTAGGAAGAGATCTTAAAATCTTATCACAAACATCATTTTCAGCAAGCTCAAGACCTAAGTCTTTCATGGAGTTAACAACTTCATCCATACGAAGCATGTAGTCACTAATATTTTCATCATCATTCATCTTGAGTTGTTCAAACATACCTTTGAAGTGTCTCAACTTGGCCTTTCCGACATTTGTATCACCTGTATGAACCACCTTCAACTGATTCCACATTTCACTAGTTGTCTTGCAGTGAATCACTTTGGTGAGATCTGCTTTACGTAAGCCTTTCAAGATTGCATTCATTGCTTTTGAATTGCTGTGATGTAGGAGCCTCTCTTCTTTAGTATTAAGACCATGTTCAAGAATAGTGTACTCATCTTCAATTACTTCCCAAACCTCATTCCCAAGTGCCATTAGATGAACCTTCATCCTTGCACTCCAAAGACCAAAATCTGACCCATCAAGAATAGGTGCTTGCATTGCCACTTGAATGATCCATTGTGTTCTTTACTAGCTTTTCCTTCAAGCTGTTAAACCTTTTCGAAGGAACCCGCTCTGATACCAATTGAAGAACACAAGCTTATACTGAGAGGGGGGGGTGAACAGTATAAGACCTCTTTTTACTTTTTCCTTTATACTTCAAAATAATAAAGCAATATACCCAAAGCAATATCAAAGCAATGCACAAGATCATCCACAAAGTGACACAACAATTTTGATGTGGTTCATCCACAAAACTTTTCTCTAAAAGTTATCTCAAAGTTCTTTGGGAAACCTTCCCAATTACAATGTTTATGAGCCTCGGCTCAAAGGAGAAACCTTCCCCCAATCTGAATTTATGAGCCTCCGCTCAAAGGAGATACCTTCCCCTACCTCTGTTCTGGCTGGTGATCCTCTAGAAGACCTCTGCCTCCGCTGCCCTTAGCAAATGGAACTCTATCCACAGAAGACACCTGTCTTCCCTGCTCCGGCTGGAGACCTCTGTCCTCAACTCTATCACCTCAAAGCTGGTCCTCGAATTTGCACTAAACACAGTCCTTCGGTCTAGCACAAATGTCCTCTTCCTCTGTCTTTGATCAGCACCAAACACAGTCCTTCGGTCTGGCACAAATCTGTCCTCAGGTTCTTCTCATAGAACCAATGCACCTCTGTCCTCAAGTTCTCTGATAGAACTATCAAACTCAGCTTCACAAGTCCTCTGCTAGGACCTGTCCAAATCTGCTCACAAGTCCTCATCGAAACCTGTCCAAATCTTCTCACAAGTCCCCAATGGAACCTGTCCAAAACCTGCTCACAAGTTCATCAAGAAAACTTGCTTGGCATGAACCCACAAAGAGAATTGTTAGAGACCCAATGTGATTCATCAACCTCATAGAAGCATAAAGAGAATTGTTAGAGACTCAATATGTTCTATACTTAACTCCCAATCTCAATCTCAACTCAATCTCAAATCTCAAAAGAATAAGATAGATGTAGTATGCTTTTCTCAAGAACATGAAACACAACCCAACAATTGCCAACCAAGCAATATCTCATATAACAATGATACTCATGTTCTTTCCAACAACCAATATCTTTTCTCAACCAATTAGGGCTTCAACAACAATGCTCAAAGACAAGGTTTAACCAACATCATTCAACTCAACATTAACCTTGAAGCATTCAACCAATCATCACAAGAAAAGGAAACAAGTAGAAATCCTTTTCCCTCCAAAGATATTTGAACAAAACAGCCACCAACACAATATCACCAAATGCAAAGAATAACTTGTTCAAATCAACTCAATGGAGTAAGCCCAATATCATGTATCAAGTAAAAGCAATAACTTGATCAACCAACCTCTATGGAAGCAACTCAACCATCAACCTCAAAACAGCCATCCAAGGGTTTCACCAACTCAAAGCAAGTATCAAGACTCACAACCATAAACCCTAGTGCACAATGCTTCCACTACCTCAAACCAGAATTATGCATTCACCAAAACTCTCATCAATGATAACAATGCATAAGTAGTCTTCAACAAACCAGAAACTAGGACTTACACCCAACCAAAGGAAACCTTGTTGAATACCTTTTCACTCCAATCTTATTTCAGGAAAACATACACCAATCATACTCATAAGAAGAATGTGCCCATACCTTATTGAAGTGAAGGAACCCCTTTGGAAATCTGCCACAATCACAAAATTCTTTTGCCAATCTTCACAAGGGTTAGTAGATCACAAAATAATCAACATTACTCCACTTTTCAATAATCATCACCAAAGCCTTTAATTGCACAACTTCCTTATCTCTCCTAAAACCACTTGTACCATAAAATAAAATAAATCACAACATTGCATAACCTTATAACTCCCAAAACCACTTATACCATAAAAGTAAAATAAATCACCACATTGCATAACCTTATAACTCCACTAAAATACTTATAGCATTCTTAAAATAATCTTTTAAGATATCACATACTCAAACCCTTATATCTCCTAAAATATTAAAATAACATACCTTATAATCTTGGAGCCTTCCAAAATATTGTTCACCGTGCTATCAACGCTGTGATTCGATCATGAACCTCAAGCTAGCCTACAGCTTTAGCATAGGTGAATTAACAACATACGCTAGCGACCATGACAGAAAAAAATACGATCGACATCGTTATTCTCTCATGGGCGATCAATAAAAAAGGTTTATATCTCTGCTGCCGCTAGGTTTCGATCCTAAAACCTTTCTGTTCAAACTGCCTTCTCTCGAACGCACAACCAACTCATCTACCTCGAAGGATAAAATCAGCAGGGGCTTACCACATATTCATATCTTATGGCACGTGCTTCGAAATCCCTTTTAGACTTGTTTTCGATAAGCGTGCAGCCACCACAAAATTATTCAAACAAGCTCTCGTTTTATATGAGTTTCATTTCCCGCATTGCAGGGCATATGTATCACAAGCTCAAATCATTAATTAATCTCGAAGCATGTCTTTTTCTCTCTCCACATTACATCTCGTAGGGTATCCGAATATTTTGCACATTATATAATATATATACCCCTTTTAATCGTTACACACACCATCCCTTCATTGGCGCAGGAGCTTAATGCCGAAATCAAAAAACACAGAGTAAATATCGAACTCCTTTTTTTCAATGCTGGGCCCTCAACAAAACATGCTCTCCTTCCCCACGATGCACGAAAATTGATATCGATCCATACACTTTTTAATGAATTCCATTTCCACCTTTTATATGCACTAAGATGCATTGATTAACACGTCGACACTTTTAATTTAATTTAATATTTTAATTTAAATTTTAAATAAATAAAATTTAAACTAAATATTTAAAATTAAATATCTTCATCACCGGGGCACCTTTTTCAACGAAACGAAAAGCCAACTTGGGTTTTAAGAAAAACCCATTTCAAATCTGTTGTCCATGGTTTTAAATAAAACCTTTTATTTTGTCTGCCTTGGTTTTCACAAAAACCCTTCCGCTTCTTGACATCAATGACAACATCAACACTTGAGCAAAGGCAATGTACCCAATGTACCCAAAATTGCCAACAATCTCCCCCTTTGTCATTGATGGCAAAACTTTACTAAAAACACATCTTCAAGAGCCAAAACTGAAACCCACAACCGAGAATCTACCTTTGAAGTTTTGCTCCCCCTGACTTGAAGCTTTCCTCTTCACTTGAAGCTCTCCCCCTTACTCATATCTCTCCCCCTTTGTCATCAATGGCAAAGGGCCACCTTTGGGGCTCGAAACTAAGAATGAGCCTCTTAGCTTAGTCCCTCCCCCACCTCCTGTTGAGGTGATTAATTCTGGGGTGGGAGTAAAACTCCCATTAGGCACTGATCATCATCAGCGTCTATAACTTCCTTGTCGGGCCTTCTCTTGAACTCTTTGTCCATATTCCTGTTTCTGTCATTGTTCTGATCCTTGGACCTGATCATGCCACTGTTCCTATTCCTGTATTCTAGAATTTCAGCTCTACACTGTCTAGCTATGTGACCTTCATTGTTGCACTTGTAACAAGTAACAATGTTATTTCTTTGAGGCATACCTGTTCTTTGAATCCACCTGTTACGACTAAACCTGTTCCTATTGTTTGCCTTGCAATGAACTGCCTTGTGCCCAAACCGATTGCAAGAGTAGCAATACCCATAAAAGAAATCACCCCTTCTGAAACTGTTATTTACCTTCTTCACTTGAGCCATGCAATGTACAGCCATGTGACCAAACCTGTGACAAGCAAAACATCTGCCTTGAAACTTCTCCTTATTCTCATTCCAAAATCTGTTTTTTGTTTCTATGCATCTATCATTCAAGGACTCATGATCTGAAATACTTTCCTCATTAGAACTCTCTTCCTTTTGGAATCTCTTACTAGACTCTCCAACTTGTTTCTTGTGAGGCTTAACAAAACCAAGACCTGTTTTATCTGTTGGATTTCTTTGACTTTGGATGAGAGACTTAACCTTTTTGGAGCTTTCTTGAAACCTGTACAGCTTATCCTTGTACTCTTTATTTTCCTCTTTCAACGAAGCCATTTTTTGTTCTAATTCACTATACTCAAGCACCTTAGATTCTAACTCATTCTTGAGTTCTTGTGCATTAGCCATAGAGACATCAAGACTTTCTATAAGTTCATCTCTCTCCATACAACATTCATCTAACTTATCCTTGAGTCTAGCATTCTTCTTTCTTTCCTTTTTCAAAACACTAAGAGCATTTGTAAGTTCACATTCAAGATCCTCTATTTGATTGCACTTTGAATTATCAAGGCCTTTTTCAGATTTCTTATCACTAGAGGTGCTACCCTTTTCAAAAACCATACATGCATCTTCCTTATCATTTTCTGAAGCATCCTCATACATACTAACAACCAATTCATTATTTGTGCAATCATCCTCAAGGTGACCAAAATTTCCACATCTAAGACATTTCATGATAATGAATCTATGTTTTGGTTCTTCCTCTTTTTCTGATATGAACAACATCTCATTTTCATTATCACTTGAAGAACTTTCACTATCACTACTAGAACACTTACTTGCTTTGTCTAGGTAGAAGCTCTTCTTGTGCTTGTGAGAATACCTCTTTCCTTTATTGTTGTGCTCATATTTGTTCTTCCTTTGATGCCTATGCCTTTCAGAATCCTTGCTCTTACAATCCTGTTTAACTTCATCACTTTCATCCTTGGCAACAGTACAGTTAGTAGCATAATGACCAAACTTTCCACAATTGAAACATCTCACGTTTTTCATATTTTTGTGCTTTCTAAAGAACTTGCCTTTCTTGCTGTAATATGCCTCTTCATCACTAGAAGACTCATCACTCTCTTGAAGTTGTTTACCTTTGGAATTCTTGGTAGTCTTGAAAGCTGCCTCCTTCTTGACATCAACCTTCACTTGAGTTCTTAACTCAAATGCTGCAAGTATACTATGGAGCTCATCTTTTTTCAACTTATCCAAATCTTTAGCTTCCTCAATAGCAGAAATATTTTCACTAAATCTATTAGGAAGAGATCTTAAAATCTTATCACAAACATCATTTTCAGCAAGCTCAAGACCTAAGTCTTTCATGGAGTTAACAACTTCATCCATACGAAGCATGTAGTCACTAATATTTTCATCATCATTCATCTTGAGTTGTTCAAACATACCTTTGAAGTGTCTCAACTTGGCCTTTCCGACATTTGTATCACCTGTATGAACCACCTTCAACTGATTCCACATTTCACTAGCTGTCTTGCAGTGAATCACTTTGGTGAGATCTGCTTTACGTAAGCCTTTCAAGATTGCATTCATTGCTTTTGAATTGTTGTGATGTAGGAGCCTCTCTTCTTTAGTATTAAGACCATGTTCAGGAATAGTGTACTCATCTTCAATTACTTCCCAAACCTCATTCCCAAGTGCCATTAGATGAACCTTCATCCTTGCACTCCAAAGACCAAAATCTGACCCATCAAGAATAGGTGCTGCATTGCCACTTGAATGATCCATTGTGTTCTTTACTAGCTTTTCCTTCAAGTTGTTAAACTTTCCGAAGGAACCGCTCTGATACCAATTGAAGAACACAAGCTTATACTGAGAGGGGGGGTGAACAGTATAAGACCTCTTTTTACTTTTTCCTTTATACTTCAAAACAGTAAAGCAATATACCCAAAGCAATATCAAAGCAATGCACAAAACCATCCACAAAGTGACACAACAATTTACATGGTTCATCCACAAAACTTTTCTCTAAAAGTTATCTCAAAGTTCTTTGGGAAACCTTCCCAATTACAATGTTTATGAGCCTCGGCTCAAAGGAGAAACCTTCCCCCAATCTGAATTTATGAGCCTCTCGCTCAAAGGAGATACCTTCCCCTACCTCTGCTCTGGCTGGTGATCCTCTAGAAGACCTCTGCCTCTGCTGCCCTTAGCAAATGGAACTCTATCCATAGAAGACACCTGTCTTCCCCTGCTCCGGCTGGAGACCTCTGTCCTCAACTCTATCACCTCAAAGTCTGGTCCTCGAATTTGCACTAAACACAGTCCTTCGGTCTAGCACAAATGTCCTCGTCCTCTGTCTTTGATCAGCACCAAACACAGTCCTTCGGTCTGGCACAAATCTGTCCTCGGGTTCTTCTCATAGAACCAATGCACCTCTGTCCTCAAGTTCTCTGATAGAACTATCAACCTCAGCTTCACAAGTCCTCTCGCTAAGACCTGTCCAAATCTGCTCACAAGTCCCCACGGAACCTGTCCAAAACCTCGCTCACAAGTCCCCAATGGAACCTCGTCCAAAAACTCGCTCACAAGTTCATCAAGAACACTTGCTTGGCATGAACCCACAAAGAGAATTGTTAGAGACCCAATGTGATTCATCAACCTCATAGAAGCATAAAGAGAATTGTTAGAGACTCAATATGTTCTATACTTAACTCCCAATCTCAATCTCAACTCAATCTCAAATCTCAAAAGAATAAGATAGATGTAGTATGCTTTTCTCAAGAACATGAAACACAACCCAACAATTGCCAACCATGCAATATCTCATATAACAATGATACTCATGTTCTTTCCAACAACCAATATCTTTTCTCAACCAATTTGGGCTTCAACAACAATGCTCATAGACAAGGTTTAACCAACATCATTCAACTCAACATTAACCTTGAAGCATTCAACCAATCATCACAAGAAAAGGAAACAAGTAGAAATCCTTTTCCCTCCAAAGATATTTGAACAAAACAGCCACCCACACAATATCACCAAATGCAAAGAATAACTTGTTCAAATCAACTCAATGGAGTAAGCCCAATATCATGTATCAAGTAAAAGCAATAACTTGATCAACACAACCTCTATGGAAGCAACTCAACCATCAACCTCAAAACAGCCATCCAAGGGTTTCACCAACTCAAAGCAAGTATCAAGACTCACAACCATAAACCCTAGTATCTGAATATTTTACACATTACAACCAATTCGAAGCATGTCTTTTTCTCTCTCCACGTTACATCTCGCAGGGTATCCGAATATTTTGCACATTATATAATATATATACCCCTTTTAATCGTTACACACACCATCCCTTCACTGGCGCAGGAGCTTCATGCCGAAATCAAAAAATACAGAGAGTAAATATCGAACTCCTTGTGGTTTTCGAATGCGTGGGCCCTCAACAAAACATGCTCTCCTTCGCAGGCACAGACGATGCACGAAAATTGATATCGATCCATACACTTTTTAATGAATTCCATTTCCACCTTTTATATGCACTAAGATGCATTGATTAACACGTCGGCACTTTTAATTTAATTTAATATTTTAATTTAAATTTTAAATAAATAAAATTTAAACTAAATATTTAAAATTAAATATCTTCATCACCGAGGCACATTTTTCAACGAAACGAAAAGCCAACTTGGGTTTTAAGAAAAATCCATTTCAAATTTGTTGTCCATGGTTTTAAATAAAACCTTTTATTTTGTCTGCATTGGTTTTCACAAAAATCCCTTCCGCTTCTTGACATCAATGACAACATCAACACTTGAGCAAAGGCAATGTACCCAATGTACCCAAAATTGCCAACGATCTTCTCCTCACTCTCTGCCCTCAATGAATGGCTATGAATCATGCATATATTCTACAAAAACCTTACAAAATAATTTTATTTTTCTCCTTAAATATGCATTTGGGAGATTTATAAAGAAACATCGACGCTTTTTAAATAATTCAAATATTGTTAAGCCCTCCACAATTTCGGTACCTCCAAACTTGTAAAACTTATATTATAATATTCCAAATATTATAATATTATTTTTAAAACCTTTGGCCTTTACAAAATAAATCTTTCCTTTGATTTCTTTTTTTGATAAATCATTTTGGCCCAAGTATTATAATATTAAAAATATTATAATATTTTTTCTTCTCTCTTAAACCATGATTTTTATTTTAAACCTTACCTTTGCATAATTATCCAACCATAGAATAATGTTTCTGCCATACCAAGCTCTCTTTGACATCAACCTTTGACATCAATCCTTTGACATCAATGACAACTCAATATACTTAATATTTCCAACAAACCTTTGGTCAATTCAATTCAAAAGTCTCTAAAGAAGATGCCCCTTTGATCAATTCAATTCAAAATGCTCCAACGGAGAAGCCCATTTGGTCAATTCAATTCAAAAGGCTTCAAATAAGACACCCCTTTCATCAATTTAGTTCAAAATGCTCCAAATAAGGCACACCCCTTTGGTCAAATCAATCCAAAAGGCTCCAAAGGAGATGTCCATTTTGTCAATTCAATTCGAAATTCTCCAAATGAGACACCCCTTCAATCAATTCAATTTAAAATCCTCCAAAGGAACCACATACCTTTGGTCACTTTTAGTTCAAAGGACTCCATAGGAACCAAACCCTTCTAGTCAACATCTAGAATATTTTTTTATTTTATGTAAATACTTATGATTTACTTTTTGATCATAGATTAGCTAGCTTGTATCCTTGAGTGAATCTTGTATCTAGTGATTTACTCTAACCACCTGGTAGTTGCAATGATTGGTTATCCATGCAATCTGGTAGGATGGGTAAATCACCATAAGGACACTTTTTCAAAAAAATATTAATAATAAAATAATAAAATAAAATACCCCAGAACATCCCAAAATTCTCCAAAACTTCACAAAATCATCAAATAAATCAATCCCTACATCTCACACATAATCCCATTTTATCATGTACCAAATCACATCAATTTGGTAACTCAATTTTGGAATGTCATTGCATTCAAGAAAACTTGCTCAAGGTAATCATCAAACCCTATTCATAGGGTCATAAAAGTGGAAAATCTTTACAAATTATAAATTGGTATACACCATACCACTATAAAAGTTTGACATGCAATGACTGTAATTGAGGTGTTGAAATTATTTCCACCTCCAAATGATTCCAATATCATATGCATACCCAAATTGTTTGGTCCATATACCACAACAAATGGCACTTCATTTCACCAAAAGCAAAATTTTGACAATGCATACCCACTCCAAACTTGGGGTAATCAACATTAATATTCATTTGCAATATTTGCATCCATTAAATCAAATAATTCAACCATCCAAATCTATCAAGTAGCTTATAGGTTCCATTTGTTTCATATTTCACCCATTCGTCACTTGAGGGGGTAAGCCAAAATCAAAATTTCCAAGAGTTATTTTATCCTCGTGCTAGGGCAACAAAATCAATTCCTCCATCTAATAAACTAGGCATCTCTTGTTTTTGCACTACATTGTGTTCTATGCAATATGATACAAAAAATTAAATCTATAGACACAAAATACTAACACCCCATAAAACCCATACATAACCTAACCCTACATAATAAAATAATATGCCTAAGTTTTAACTTAGGCATAATTTCCTGCACATTAATCTATTTTCTAAATTTTATAAAATCTAGAAAATATCCCCTAGGATACCCTATCTCTCCCCTTGACATGTGTCCTAACCACCACTACCCCTCCCCTTGCCACATCTCACACACCTCACTCCACTCTCACCTACCCACATGCCACCACTCCACCTAAGTGAGACACCCTAGGTGACTCACTCTAATTGCCTAGGATAGGTGGTTGTCTAGTTCCTACCACTTGGTAGCCCTAGCTTGCCACCTATCCTTTCCCTCCTTATCTCCCAAAATCCTATAAAGGTACCATAATTTAACTAACCAAGAGAGGATTGAAAACATACCATCACACTATTCAAATCACACTAGGTGGACACCAACATTCTTGGAGATCAAGCCATCAAAACTGAGGAGTACCATATCAAGTCTTCTACCAGTCAGTCCCAAATGCAAACCTACATTTACATAGTCATACAAATACAGTCCTGCATTTGACCAACCATGATGTGGCCCTGCATTTGCACAAATGCAACCCTACATTTAACCATTCCCAAATGCAACCCTACATTTGTCTAGGAGAATATTCAGTCATCGATAGATCCATATTAGAACAGGTAAATCAACAAGGTATAAAATTTTATTGTTTTTTGTCTTTTACACACCATTTTAATATTTTGCAAGCATCTTAATTCAAGGTTTCATAGCTTCTTTCATGCATATAAAATAGGTGCTACTAATCCCTTTTTGTTTGTAAGCATATGTGTGCAGGTGATAGGTTTTTGAAGGTTGTTGAAGCATGGATGGCCCACAAGGATATTCTAGCTCATACAATCAACTTATTGTAGCAGAGAAGAAATTTGGTACCATCATTCATTTTTTATTACAAAAGGTGGATCTTCCCCCTTTTGCTCATTGTAATCTAAGAAAGCAATCAAAGCATTATAACCAAACCCCTGCACACTCATGGAAAATTATTGTAAAAGGAGACTAAGGCTCCATTGTATCTTAACATGAATACAACTTTTATTTTAGTGCATCTACTTATTTTTTATCTTTTGTTTGCAAAGGTGTTGTCTTTATTTGCTTACACCTTTATTCAAGTCTCTATTTCAGGATTGTGTATAGATAAAAGGAGTAATCAAAATGCAAGAAACTCCAAAGTTTATGACTATAGTACATGGTCAACTCAAGTGGCTAGGCTACTATAAAATAAGAATATTGAGAACATATTTCCTTTATATATAAACTCTTTAGGATAAGTAAAGGAAGTTTTTTTTTATCTATCTTACTTTTAAGAGTTGATATAAACATTTTTAAAGGCATAGAAAATGTATTCAATACCAATTTTCTCTTTTGTCAATATTTCATCATAATATCATCTATTTCAACTAAAGGTTTATTTTTGCTTATTTTTGAATGAGTATAAATATCTAATCCTCCATGATTTTTGGTATTCATTGGTTTATTTTCAAGTAGCCTTACATATTTTTGGTGAATATGCTCATACAAAATTCACTTAGATTAAGGAGACCAAAATGAAGAAGCCCATATACCATGCTTCAGTAATGAGAGTATGGTTGGATAACCATTTATTAGGTAAAATAATTAACTCTATGAGGATGGACTCATATGTTCTATAGCCCTATGGAAGATAAAAATACATCATATTTACCTTCAAAGATGAAAAAAAATACTTGAAAATGTTATAAGGAGAGAGGAAAGCATACCAACAACTACCTTGTAATACTATAGAAGATTGAAGTTGACTAGAAGATGGCTAAGTATCAATGAGGTCTTCTCTACATATGTTCAAAAACTAAGGAGTATATTCTAATGCTATACATGTTACTAGGCATTTTAAGTTATGATTATTATAGTCTTCCTCTTGAGGTTGGATGGCTAGTTTTTGAGCCACATAATATATATCTAACCACTACCATATTCTTTATAGTTATGGAAACTAAAAAATGGAGAGCTAGTTGTTATTGGTGGTAATTCTAACTTATAGGTTTTAAATTATGTTAATGTTGTGGTACAAATTTTGGAGAGATACACCATGTATTTGAAGTTAGACCTAATCTTATTTTTATATATCACATCATTTATACCCATAGTAAGGTGGAATTTTGATAATACCATTTGGTTGTTAATGACATGGATGATGGTTTCAAAATTGTTTCTTCAACCTATTGACATTAATATGATCGTACATTGTCTCAATAATCCTATTTTTATAAGAAGGGTTTAATTTCCATGGTAGTTGAGGTCAATTTTATTAGTGAATTTAAGGATCATTGAATATGTCATACCAATTATTATGCTCTATGCCACATGATTCATATTCAAATGGTTCATGGTCTCGTTTCTACTAATCCACCATTAAGATTCTATGAAGGATAATTGTTAAGAAAATACCATTGAGAGTTCTTTCCAAATGAAATCTAGATGTGAATGGCATCATATCAAGTTTATACACAATGTAATTTTTGGTCTTATGGTTATTTGATCTCTTGCAACTAATTGATATATTTTCAAATTTATTAATGATTTTATTATAGTTCATTGGGTCTAAACCATTAAATCCAAAATAGACTAAGAAGAAGATCAAATGCTTGAAGATTGATCGTAAAGGTAATGTAAGATTTATAAAAATGGGATTAAGAATATTTTATGTATCATTGTGTTTCACGGTAGCTTAGTATTGTATATACACTTAGAAAAAAAAGTTAGCTACATGGAATAAAATGATCATTATAGAAATATTTCATTATATAATCCATGACAAGCATCTCAAGAGGTTTTTTATTGTGCATTACATATCATTAATAGGACACTTGTGTTCTCAAGCATATAATAACTTTTGATATCTGGGCATGATATAAGAATATAGTTTCATAGTTTAGAGTGGTGGGTTGTTTAGGCCCACAATCCTTTTAACTTGTGATATAAGCTTTAATCAAATAGTCACAAATGTATGTATTGGATGTGACTTGATGTGTTGAAATATATGGTAGTTAATATTTCCTTCAGGCCACAACCAATTTTTTGCACTTGTATTTATTATATTTTCCCTTTGGGGCCATGTAAAACTTTAAAAGGTACTTTTATAATATTTTATTCCTTAGGGTCCATCTCATAATATTGACCTAAAGGTATCATGTATTTACATATAAATACCCCTTTATATTGATAGTTTTCTTATTGATTGACATGTAATTTGATTTCCATTAGTGAATATTATTTGGTGTCTATGGAAACCCCATCATGTTCTATGTTCTTATTTCACTATTTTTGTTCCTTTTGTTAAGCAATTTCATTCCATTCATTTATAAAAACTACTATAAAATCTAGCACTACCAAAGTGAGTGTGAACCTTGATTATTCGTTTGCTTCCATTGACAATTTTTTTTAAAGATTTTAAAGGGAAATATTTTTTAATTTAGTGAAGGAAATTTATTGAAGGCTAACAACATAATGGGAAGAAGGGTTTTTCATAAGAACCCTAAGTAGAATTGGTTCTACAAAATACTAGATTATGGGAAGCAAAATATTAACAATTCTACTATGAAGGTACCAATTTCTATAGATTCTAAGCTCAATAATATAGGCAGAATATGGGATCTCACACAATAGAGCTTGACGCCCCACAAAGTCACTAGAAATTCAATACCTCAACACTATCTTAGGATTCACAAATTTTGAAGGAGAATATATAAGAGTAATCAAATAATAAACATATCATAAAATCCCATAAAAAATTTCCAAGTATGACATCGGTACCAATTTACTTACAAAGGATAACAATTGGATCTAGGGAGGGATTTGATATAAAAAGGTTTTGATATCTCCAAGAAGTAATTTTATTTGAAGAAAGTTTCAATCTACTTATAACAACAAGTAATTCACTTTTAAAAGTAGGCAATTAGCCTATGAACTTGAGAAAATCACTTGAATGGTCATAAAGATAAATTGGAGGTTGCAAACCTAAGTCAAATATTTTGGAAAGAGATATCTTGGAATGTAGTGGTATAGTAAGTCATTTTTTAATCCTTCTAAACTTAGTAGAGGTATAATTAGAGGAATGTAATATTCGTTGGCACATCATTTTACTAAATATTATCCCAAATCTTTACTTTTACTAGGATTAATTGTTTATCATCCCAAGTAACTCAAGGGTTATGTTTTACTATAAATATGGGCCTAGGTTCCCCATTGTATTAATTTTTTGGCCATGAGAATACAAGGCTAGAATATGTAAAACCCACAATATACTTTAATATCATGAGATTGTAATAAATTTGCAAGTCCTTAGGAATTCCATTTGTGGCATCAACCTCTTGATTTTTTAAGTGGCATTACGCATTTAGCCCATATTATCACTCAATTATTAATTTATTAATATAAATAATGGTTGTACATTGATTTTAATTTATTTATTGTGTTATGATTGATCACACTTTTCTCACTATGCTTTAAAATCCAATTTCCTTTGGATCACTCACACCCTTTTCATGTATTTTTATTTTTGTACATTACTTCCCATATTTTACTTTCAATATAAACTAATGTAGTTTAGTATATGAGTATTCCATAAGGAAAAACAAGTGCCAACCTAACTTAGAGGTTGGGAAAATCCATTAGCAATTTATTTTTAGTTTTTTGAAACTAGAATTGGGACACAAATCTGAATTAGAAACCAAGACAATTCCCTAGTTCAACACTTTACAATAATTGAAAAAAAAAGAAATATTTTATTCTCAAATTGTTAGTAACATTCCTATGGTATGAGTATTTCTCCCTTTTGAAATTGTTGATGCTTTTAAATTTTCTTCATTTATGTATTAAGGTACACACATGATTTATGATTTTAATTATTATTTAATTTTTTTGCTTCCATAGGCTCTTATAGTTTATTTAGCAATCATTAGAGTATTTTTGGATTGACCCTATTTTCGTCATTATCATTTTATTTCATTTTTTCCATGAATTCTAATCACAAAAATATTATTCATTGAGAAGTATTTATCCTTTTATTAAACTATGGGAAACTTTAATTCATATTTTATAGATTGTCCATATTGTTCAATATTTGGTCTAATAACTATATTTTAGATCACCAGCCCTCTGTTAGTCTTACAATGGCACTGAGAGGGGGGGGTGAATCAGTGTAGCTCTTTAAACTTGAATCTACAGCTCTTAAAACAGCAGCAATTAAAACTTAAAAATAGATACAGTAAGAATAGCAACAGAGCATCACACAACACAAGATTTTAATGAGGTTCACCAATTTGGCTACTCCTCAAGAATGACTGCTTGGACTACCATCCAAATCCAGCCTTTGCAAAGCACCAACTTTACAAATAGTTTACCAGCTTCCACTGGAAGGAGCACCAGCCCCTGATTTATCTGTATCAACAGAAAGGAGCACCAACCCCTGATTTACCAGCACCTACTGGAAGGAGCACCAACCCCTGATGCCAGGCTGCAAACTAGACTTCAATTTTGAATCTATAAGTTTGATGATAAAATACCTTTGCTTTTCCAAGACCCTAACTGGTCTGCTTCACCTTTGCATTCTCTACGCACTCTGCTCTCTCTACGCAGTCACTTCGCACAATCTATTGCTTCACTATCGAGCTTCACGATCATCTTCTCCCTTTTGTGCACTCTACTTCCTTTACGAATTTTGCACTTAGCACGACTCGACTTCTTTGCTCACTTTGCGCACTTTGCCATCATCTCGCCGCTTCTACGCTATCTGTGCTCTTACGACCGCATTTCACACTTTGACATGCATTCGACGATATCGACGACTACCTCCAATTCTCCAAATAGCCCTACTTTTATAACAACATTTTCATGATGAAAAACTCTAATCTTAGTTGACTATAACCCTAATATTCATCGATTGCAAACCCTAATCTTCATCGACTGCAAACCCTAATCTTCATCGGCTAACATCGGTCTTCATCGGCTTCAACTGCCCTTATAACTCTTCTATTGTTATTGCCATGAAAACACATGTCACGATATCGTGACACTTTCACCTCCGTATGCTTTCTCTTAGCTTTGGCCCGAGAATACAACATGTAGCGATATCGCTACACTTTTCCCTTCGTATGCTTTCTCTTAACTTTGGCCCGTGAGAATACAACATGTAGCGATATCGCTACACTTTTTCCTCTGCATGCTTTCTCTTAGCTTTGGCCTACGAGAATACAACATGTAGCGATATCGCTACACTTTTTCTTTCGTACGCTTTCTCTTAGCTTTGGCCCATGAAAATACAACATGTCGCGATATCGTGACACTTTCGCCTCCTTGCTTCTCTTCTTGGCTTGTACCACGAAAACTCAGCATGTCACGAAATCGTGACACTTTCGCCTCCTTGTCTCTTTCCTTGGCTTGTACCAGCAAAAACACATGTCACGAAATCATGACACTTTCGCCTCCTTGCCTCTTTCTTTGGCTTGCATCAGCAAAAACATAGCATGTCACGAAATCGTGACACTTTGCCTCCTTGCCTCTCTCTTTGACTTGCATCACGAAAACACATGTCGCAAAATCGTGACACTTTTCTCCTTGGCGCTTTCTCTTGCCTTTGGGTCGCAAAAACCTGACATGTCACGATATCGTGACACTTTTTCATCCGTACGCTTTCTCTTGCCTTCGGGTCACGAAAACCCGACATGTCGTGATATCGTGACACTTTTTCATCCTTAGCGCTTTCTCTTGCCTTCGAGTCGTGAAAACGCGACATGTCGCGATATCATGACACTTTTTCTCCTTAGCGCTTTTTCCTGCCTTCGGGTCGCGAAAACGCGACATGTCACGAAATCGTGACACTTTTCCTTTTCTGCCTTCATCTTCGCTTTGGACCATGAAAATGCTACATGTCACGATATCACGACACTTTTTCTTCCTTGCATTTTCTCTTCGCTTCGGACCGCAAAAATGCAACATGTCACAAAATCGCGACACCTTTTTCTTCCGTACAATCTTTCTTGCAATATGTCACGAAATCGCGACACTTTTTCTACTTGCCTTTTTCTTTGCCAACATGTCACGAAATCGCGATAGTTTTTCTTTCTTCCCAACATGTCGCGATATCATGACACTTTTTCCACTTGTCTTTTTTCTTTCAACATGTCACGAAATCATGACAGTTTTTCTTTCTTCTTCTCTCTCTTCCAACATGTCACGAAATCGTGACAGTTTTTCTTTCTTCTTCTCTCTCTTCCAACATGTCACGAAATCGTGACAGTTTTTCTTTCTTCTTCTCTCTCTTCCAACATGTCATGAAATCATGACAGTTTTTCTTTCTTCTTCTCTCTCTTCCAACATGTCACGAAATCATGATAGTTTTTCTTTCTTCTTCTCTCTCTTCCAACATGTCGAAATCCGTTTTTTTCTTGTATATGTCGTGATATCGTGACACTTTTCTTACTTGTCTTTTTCTTTGATCTTTTGCAAGTGGTCCACTTCGGTCTTCTTGGAAAATCACTGTACATACTCTGAGTGACCTTTGAACTCTTGTCTTCTGCATCTGACTAGCTTTTGTACAGTCTGAGTAACCTTTGAACTCTTGTCTTCTGCATCTGACTAGCTGTTGAACTTCCTGTCCACTGCATCAACAAATCTGTCTGACTGTGTTGACAACAATGACAATATTGTTTGTTGCACCTTGCTCAACAATCTCCCCCTTTGGAATTGTTGGCAACACATGTGCAATTTTCTTGTAAATCTTCTCCCCCTTTGACAATAATACCAAAGGGCTGCTGTAGACTCCCCCTGAGTCTATGCACAACATTCTCAGGCACAAATTATTACAGTTAGCAAAAATTCCAAACATGAGAAAAAAGATAAACAAATACACAAATGCTCCCCCTGAGAATGTGATCCCGATAGCTAGTCAATTCTTGGAAAACGTGACCACTCCACAATCTGTTGTTGGAATGAAAATCCAACTTAACCTCACTTTTTGCAACTTTCTCCTACGTACAACACGTTGTCGCTGCAATATATTCTGCCTCTACTGTGGATAAGGAAACTGACTCTTGTTTCTTACTGTTCTACGTGACCAATCTGTCTCCAAGATAGAATACACCTCCACTGGTACCCTTTCTGTCATCTACACATCCTGCCCAATCTGCATCTATAGGATACCATAACCCATACTCCATAGTACCTTTGTGAAATTATAGAAGACTCTGTCTCTCTGCTGCACTGACTGGTGGACCTCTTCTTCACTTGAAGAATCCTCACTCAGATCTATCTTCAACTATGTTGGCTGCTAGATTTCTATCCATTGAGACTCTGACCTCTGTACTCTGTTACCTCCAAAGCTCAATCAATAGGCTCACTAAGAACCTGCTCAATAGGCTCACACAGAACCTGCTTAACAAGCTCACATAGAACTTGTCCAATGCTAAATAACAAGCTCATAAAAAAATCTGTCCAAATCTGCTCCACCAAGCTCACTAAGAACTTGTCCGAATCTTCTCTAGCAATCTCACCAAGAACTTGCCCAAATCTGCTCTAGAAATCTGTCCCAGCATTGACTTCAAATATTTCCCAAAGGCCTTCTCAAAGGCTCAATCAATCATGCTCAAGAAGTACTCAAAATGAACTCAATAAAGAATGGCGATCTCAAATCAAATCCACTTCATAGAACTTCAAAGATCACTTCACACACAACTTGACTGGGTTCAAACAAATCAACTCAACCAATCATCACAAGGGACAACTCTCTCTCACACATCCCTAGTCCAAGTATGTATCAACCAACTCAAATAATTCCAGCAATGCTCAACCACAAATATCACATAACAATGATATTCATGTTCTTTTCTAACTCAAGTTCTTTCACAACCAATGGGCTTAAACCACTATGCTTATAACACAAGGTTTAAACACAATTCTCAATTCAGGAAACCTTGATGCATTCAACCAACTACTTTCAAAAAAAGAAACCACAAACAATCATTTTCCCTTCAATGATATTTTAGAAATCAATCACCATAATGTTGTCACATGAGTCTTCTTGGGATTAGCCTGAAATCGTGCTACCATGTATACAGCCTACAAAATATCTGGTCTGATAGTTGTCAGGTACAGTAAGCTTCCAATCATAGACCTGTACATGATTTGATCAACAGGTGGAGATTTGTCATTCTTGCTCAACTTGCACCCTTTCTTAAGCCTTTGTTGAGTGAGATAGTTGTCTAGCTTTGCATACCATGCTCGGGGTGTCTGTTTCAAGCCATATATCTTCAACTTACAACCTAAGTTGGGATCATCACCAAGCTGGAAACCATCTGGCTGCTCATTATAAACCTCTTCTTCAAGCTATTCAAAACGCTGATTTCACATCTGTCAAAAAATGTCAAGTGACTCACACTTGTACCAGCTTTTGTCCAACACTGTACCGACACTGCAATTTTACTGCCAACTCTGTGCAAGCATCAAACACTGTACCACAACACCAACCAAATCCCTTTTTAAATTTTCAACTTGGTCTATGTTTTCTATAGTCACTGCTGGTCACACCTTACCTTCAACTGTTCGAATCAAGAGACAACATTTTGAAAAACACTTCACGGCCAACTATAGTGCACCTTACTCAAACTCATACTTTGGACCTCGGATAGGTATGATTCACAAAGCAAAGTTGCTCATCTTGATGAGCTAAACATGAATCAATAATCAGACTTCAATATATTTCACCACAACGTCATAATAGATCTAACAATCTTCACGTCAATGTGTAGTTCAAATACACACTGCTTTTATCAACACACATATATGCGGCTAGGGCAACATTCTTTCACTAACCAAATTATCTGAACTGTTATAGTCCTTAACTTTGGACAGGGCAGTAAGAACCATCAACAGAACAACAATGACATATAACAATGCTACCAATAATGACAACTCTTAATTTAAACACCACCCTTCACGACACTTCCACAAACAACTACATGAACTGAAAACACACTTCGACAACTATACGACAACTTCCCTGACTACTTGCCTTTCATCCTCAGGTAATCAAACAAATACATAGGAGCATTAGAATGAAACTTCAAGATTGCTCCCCCTGAGGATGTGCTACCTGGAGTTGCTCAGTGCAATAAAGGAGTAATCTCCTTTAGTCCAAGGAGACACGATTTCCTCTCTTCTTTCTTTCTCCAAACTTTCTTGAACTTGGGCTTGAGTTTTTCAACTATATCCCTATTTTGAACCTTTTCGTGAACTTGAACATTTCTCTTGTGTGGTTGTCTCTTGTGCATCCTCGATGAATGATTATTTTCCTTTCTTTTATGAACATGATTCATTCCCTGTCTGTGTTGCGGTTTTTGCGTCTGATGAGATCTACTGTTTTGCCTTAGATTAGATACAAAAGTGCTTGGACAAAACCTTGCTATGTGCCCATGACCATTACATTGAAAACATTGTACATAGTGTTCTCTCAGAAACGCAGATGTATTTCTACCAGCATAACTCTTTGATTTGTTATTCAATCCACAATGAATTGCCTTGTGACCATACTGGTTGCATCTAAAATAGTAGCCATTAAAAGTATTATTATGAATAGAGTGAGAGTGATAGAACCTCTTTTGTTGTGGCTGCTTTGCTGTAGATCTCCTTTGATATTTTCTTCCTTTTGAAGATTCAACTTTAAACTTTTCTTGCTTCGATCCTTCAACAGTGAGCTTCTTCTTCTCTATAGAGTTGGAAGATGAAGGTTGTTCAACTTCATATCCAAGACCATGCTTATCCATGGAGCTTCTTTGTTGGCTTATCATTTTATCTAGCAACTCTGTGCTCTTCTCGAATTTGAGATTTGTATTGGCCTCTTCTAGTTGTTTCTTCAATAAAACAATCACTTCCTCTTGTTTGCAGCAAACAATCTCTTTCTCATTGATCTGTGACCTGAGAGTTTCTTCAGTCCTTTTGGACTCTTCTACTTGCAGCTTTAGATCACTAAGAACTTTGTTAGATTCCTCTTCACGTTTGCTGCATACATCGCCTTTATCATCCAGGTGTGACTTCAAAGCTTCTTCTCTTTTCTTGGCTTTATGAATTTGTAAGAAGAGATCTTCAATATCATCCTCATATTCTTCCAACTTCTTGGACAGTCTTTTGTTCTTTTTCCTTTCTATATTCAATTCTTCAAGTGCAGCGATCAACTCACCTTCTAGATCTACTTCAGCCTCAAGGTTTTCATCATATACTTCAGGATTCACTTCTTCAACCTTTTCTAGTTCACTTTTCTCTTCCACAGGAACTGAAACTGACTGAGATGCCTTTTTGGAGGAGGATCTATTCTTCTTACCCATTGTGTACTAATCCAAGATCAACCCTAGCTGATTTAGCCTGATAAGGGAACTTGGCTCTGATACCAATTGTTAGTCTTACAATGGCACTGAGAGGGGGGGTGAATCAGTGTAGCTCTTTAAACTTGAATCTACAGCTCTTAAAACAATAGCAATTAAAACTTAAAAATAGATACAGTAAGAATAGCAAGAGAGCATCACACAACACAAGATTTTAATGAGGTTCACCAATTTGGCTACTCCTCAAGAATGACTGCTTGGACTACCATCCAAATCCAGCCTTTGCAAAGCACCAACTTTACAAACAGTTTACCAGCTTCCACTGGAAGGAGCACCAACCCCTGATTTATCTGTATCAATAGAAAGGAGCACCAACCCCTGATTTACCAACACCTACTGGAAGGAGCACCAACCCCTGATGCCAGGCTGCAAACTGGACTTCAATTTTGAATCTGTAAGTTTGATGATAAAATACCTTTGCTTTTCCAAGACCCTAACTGGTCTGCTTCACCTTTGCATTCTCTACGCACTCTGCTCTCTCTACGCAGTCACTTCGCACAATCTGCTGCTTCACTGTCGAGCTTCACGATCGTCTTCTCCCTTTTGTGCACTCTGCTTCCTTTGCAAATTTTGCACTTAGCACGACTCGACTTCTTTGCTCACTTTGCGCACTTCGCCATCATCTCGCCGCTTCTACGCTATCTGTGCTCTTACGGCCGCATTTCACACTTCGACATGCATTCGACGATATCGACGACTACCTCCAATTCTCCAAATAGCCCTGCTTTTATAACAACATTTTCATGATGAAAAACTCTAATCTTAGTCGGTTGTAACCCTAATCTTCATCGGTTGCAAACCCTAATCTTCGTCGACTGCAAACCCTAATCTTCGTCGGCTAACATCGGTCTTCGTCGGCTTCAACTGCCCCTGTAACTCTTCTATTGTTGTTGCCACGAAAACACATGTCGCGATATCGTGACACTTTCGCCTCCGTATGCTTTCTCTTAGCTTTGGCCCACGAGAATACAACATGTAGCGATATCGCTACACTTTTCCTTCCGTATGCTTTCTCTTAACTTTGGCCCGTGAGAATACAACATGTAGCGATATCGAGTACAGTGAATTTGCAAGAAAACAGAAGTGACCCAGATTCAAAAATTTGCAAAAAAAGACAAGAAAACTGTCGCGATATCGCGACATGTTTTCTGTCGCGATATCGCGACAGGTTGAGAGGTCCGAAGGCAGAAAGAAAACTGTCACGATATCGTGACATGTTTTCTGTCGCGATATCGCGACAGGTTGAGAGGTCCGAAGGTAGAAAGAAAATTGTCGCGATTTTGCGACATGGTCGAGGAGAGAGAAAATGCATGCCAAATTGTCGCGATTTCGTGACATGGCCGAGGAGAGAGAAAATGCATGCCAAATTGTCACGATTTCGCGACATGGCCGAGGAGAGAGAAAATGCATGCCAAATTGTCGCGATTTCGCGACATGGTCGAGGAGAGAGAAGGTGCAAGCAAAATTGTCGCGATTTCGTGACATGTGTCGGGTAAAGGCGCAGGCAATGAAAAGTGTCACGATTTCATGACAGGATCGGAGTGGAAGCAACAAGGTGAAAAAGGTGTAGCGATTTTGCTGCATGACAAAATGCATGGAAACAAAGGTGTAGCGATTTCGCTGCATGACAAAATGTATGGAAACAAAGGTGTAGCGATTTCGCTACAAGTCAAAATGCAAGGCAACAAAGTTGTAGCGATTTCGCTACATGTCTTGTTTTCGCTAGTGCATGGAGCAAGAGTTGTATGAAAGCGAAGAACGTCGCGATTTTGTGACATGTTCCAATTTCGCTACTGCATGAAGCAAGGATTGTACGAAAGCCAGAAACGTCATGATTTCGCGACAAAGCTGAGGATGACGTCAGAAAAATTGAAAGTGTCACGATTTCACGACAAGTTGCAAAAGAGACCTCAGGAAGCCGAAAGCGTCGCGATTTCACGACAACATTAAGGATGACGTCAGCAAAAGTTTGAAGTGTCACGATTTCACGACAACATTAAGGATGACATCAGCAAAAGTTTGAAGTGTCACGATTTCGTGACATGAACAGAGGAAAAGCTTTCAAAAGCCAAAATGGTCACGATTTCACGACAGCAAGGGCATGAAGGCGTACGGCTACAAAATGTGTCGCGATATCATGACAAGTTAGTATTTCGTGGTCAATAGCCCAGAAAAATTCAACTGGGTAGAAATGTCATGATTTCGTGACAGGTAACAGTTGGGCGGGTAAAAGCCGAAGGAGCATGCAAGATGACACGTGTCAGAAAAAGCATACAAGAAAATCATGCAGCCAGTTACGTAAAAAGTAACTGATGTCAGATCTGTAGTTACACATTGATAGGTGTTAGACATGCACTAGAACAGCTGTATATGCACGATTGAAAAGCATTCGAAGAATCAAATATGAAGGATCGGAAAAGCTTTCAAAAAGACGTATTTGCAGCATTCGAAAAGCCGTATTTGTAGAATTCAAACAGCCAAATATGAAGGATCGAAAAAGCTTTCAAAAAGACGTATTTGCAACATTCGAATAACCGTATTTGCAAGGATTCGAACAATCGCTTATGAAGAGGAGAAAAGAATTCGAACAGCTCGAGAATGTCATTCGACTGCATGCAGGATTGAAAAGTTATAGAAGACGAAAAGTCTCGATGAGAAAAAGGGGTTATAAAAGGACAGTCATGCAGAGAATAGGGTTGCTGCTGTTAGAGGGAAATTGCTGTGAAAAGAGGGTTAGAAGAGAGCCAAGAGAGAAATTAGCAGAGCCGTGAGAGTGTGCAGAGTTTGTTTAATTGCAGACCAGTCAGGATCGTGTAATAAGTGAAGACATTTTTATGTCATTTTAAATTGCTCAGAATTGTAGTCCAAGTTGGTGCTTGGTACTAGGGGTTGGTGCTCCTATCTGTTGCAGCAGAAAACTAAGGGGTTGGTGCTCCTTCCAGTAGATGCTGGTAAAGTGTTTGTAAAATTGGTATTTTGCAAAGACTGGATTTGGATTGGAGTCCAAGCAATCATTTTTGAGGAGTAGCCAAATTGGTGAACCTCGATATATTGAGTGTTGTGGTGTGCTCTATTGTTCAATTTGCTTTTCTGGTTTTCAAGTTCTCTTTGCTTCATTTTTAAATGCTGTAGATATTAATATTAATAGTTACACTGATTCACCCCCCTCTCTCAGTGTCATTGTGTGAATATCAATTGGTATCAGAGCAAGGTTCCTTGAACAAGTTTAATCAGCTAAGGTGATCTTGGAAGAAACAATGGCAGGCGGTGAAGGATTCTCATCCAACAAAGCTCCCTTGTTTGATGGAACTAATTACACTTTCTGGAAACTCAGGATGCAAACATATCTGAGTGCATTGGGATATGACATTTGGGATTCTGTAGATAGTGGATACACAGCACCCACTACTCCTCCAACAGATACTACTGAGAAGAAAAATTTTGAAAACAACTCCAAAGCTAAGAATGCCATAATGTGTGGACTTGTAGACAATGAATTGATAAGAGTCATGAGCTGCAAATCGGCAAAAGACATGTGGGATAAACCGAAGAGCATCCATGAAGGAGACAACAAGATCAAGGAAGCCAAGCTGCAAACTCATCGAGCTCAGTTCGAAGCATTACAAATGAAGGAAGATGAGAACATAGAGGCCTATATGCTGAGAGTAAATGGAATCATCAATGCAATCAGAGGACTCAGTGAAGAAATGGATGATGCAGTTGTTGTAAAAAAGGTTCTCAGAACCCTTCACAAAAGATTTAACTCCAAAGTTTTTGCAATAGAAGAGGCAAAAGATCTAAACAATTTTAGCATGGATGAGCTGCATGGTTCCTTGACTGCATATGAAATGAGAATAGGACAAACTAAGCCTATAGACAGAGAAGTTGCTTTTAAAGCACATAAGAATATAAAAACTGAACATGAATCTGAGGATGAAGAGACACTGGATGAAACAGAAGCAAATTTTGTTCGAAAACTCACAAAGGGAAAAGGAAAATATAGAGGAAAGCTACCATTCAAGTGCTTCAATTGTGGAGGAGTCGGTCATTTTGCAGCCAAATGCCCAATGCATGATAAAACCAAAAATGGTGAAGGGTCACTCCAAGAAAAAGGTGATTGGAAGAAGAAACAAAATTTTAGAAAGAACAACTTCAAGAAGAAAAGCTTCATATCCAAGAATGTCAGCTCTTCTGAAGAAAGCTCAGGTGAAGATTCTGAAGAAGAAATAGGGGAAGCTCTGTTCATGGCACTTGAAGAGGAAAGAACAGAAGAAAATCAGGAAGGTGATGAAAGCTTTAAAGATGAGGCTGAAGTTTATCTGGAAGGAGAATTGGTTGCTGCACTTGAAGAGTTGAGTGTAGAAAGGAAAAAGAACAAAAAGTTTTCAAGAAAACTAGAGGATGCCACTGACATAATAAATAGTTTAAAAATACAGACAGAGGAATTCAAGAAAATGTCTGAAGTTCTTGATGAACAATTAACTGTAAAGATAGTTGAATGCAGCAAGCTAGAGGAAGACATTGTTAAGTTAAGAATGCAGCTAGAGGAGATGAATAGAAAATTGAGTTGTTTTCATAAGTTTGAAGAAAGTACTAGTAAAGCTGGATAAAATGTTAAATAACCAAAGGCCTTCCGACATCAAATTTGGTTTAGGCTTCGATGAAGGAGAATCATCAAATGGTTCAAAGGCCTTGAATGTAGAACCCATAAAGAAAGAAGAAAAGATCAGGGTTGACCTAGAAAAAACAAATCATGCCAAAGAAAGCAATAATGCCAGATTCAAGAAGAGTACTGACAAAGATGGATTCACAAAAGTCACACATCCAAGAAGGAGAAGATTCATGGCTCCTACTTCAAACTGGCAAAGACCTGCACCCAGGTTTAATCATTCCTTTTCTCGTTATTGTTTTAAATGCAATGCTTATGGCCATAAGATTTCAGATTGCAGGCATAATGTATCTCAAAGGAATTTCACCAACAGAAATGTTTTTTCTCCTTTAATGAATTATGCAGTTGAATGTTATAATTGTCATAATTTTGGACATATTGCTAGAAACTGTAGAAGCACTTTTGCATCAAATAATTATCAGAGTAGAAAATCTCAACCAAGTGGGTTGAAACAAAACAAGAAATTTCCTGAAAAATAGGCACATGCTAATGAAAGGACAAAGGCAAAACAAGTAGCCAAATCTGTCATCAAACCAGAATGGAAAGAAAAGGAATCTTTGATTGTTCAGACTGCTTTTAAAGCACAAGACAAATCTGCACCATGGATACTTGACAGTGGATGCTCCAGTCACATGACAGGTGACAAGCAAAAATTTGAGAATTTACAGAATTATGAAGGTGGTTCTATGAAATTTGGAAATAATGATGGAGCAAAGATTGTTGGAAAGGGATCAGTCAAGATCAATGATGGAAAGATAAAATCAAAAGAAGTCTTGTTTGTGATTGGTCTGAAGCATAACTTGCTGAGTGTAAGTCAAATCTGTGACAGAGGTCATGAAGTCATTTTTAAGAAGCAGGGCTGTGAAGTGAGAAAAGCACACAGTGGGAAGTTGATAGCTACTGGATCTAGGACTTCTGGTAATCTATATACTCTCTCAGAAACTGCAGAAGGAACATGCTTGATTGGACAGAAGATGAAAATTGGCTGTGGCACAAGAGGCTCGGTCATATTAGTTTTGACAATCTGGCAAAAATAAGTTCAAAAAGGGCAATAAGAGATATACCAACCATTGGCAAACCAGTAAATAGCATCTGTGCTTCATGTCAAAAAGGGAAGCAAACCAGATCCACTTTTAAATCAAAGGAATACTTCACCAAACAAACCTTTGGAGATAATTCATACTGATTTGTGTGGACCCATGAGAACACAAAGCATAAATGGTGACAAATACTTTATGCTGTTAATAGATGATTACTCCAGGATGACATGGATATTCTTTTTAAAGCTTAAATCAGATGCCTTTGAGATGTTTAAGATTTTTAAAAAATAGGTTGAAAATCAAACTGGAAAAAGGATTAAATGCTTAAGATCAGACAGAGGAGGAGAGTTTATTTCAGAAGAATTTGTAGAATACTGTCAAAAATATGGGATAAGAAGACAGTTTTCAGCAGCTAGGACACCTCAGCAAAATGGTGTTGTAGAAAGGAAGAATAGGACAATGCAGGAAATGGCACGGACAATGCTGGCTGAGAACAAAATAGCTGATAGATTTTGGAAAGAGGTAGTACATACTGTAGTTTACATTCAAAATAGGTGCATGCTAAGACCACATGAAAGCAAAACACCTTATGAGCTGTGGTTCGGCAGAAAGGCAACAAAAAGACATTTCAAAGTATTTGGCAAGCAAGTGCTACATCAAACGGACTGAAGATAATCTCGGTAAATTTGAAGATAGAGTTGATGAAGGTATCTTTCTTGGTTACTCAACAAAAAGCAAAGCCTACACATGTTACAACAAGAGGCTAAAGAAAATTGTTGAGAGTGCTGATGTGAAAGTTGATGAAGGTAGAGAACAAGAAATTACTTATCAAGAAAACTACCCTATTTATGAAGAAGTCATTGAAGGTGATGATGAAAAGGAAACAGATGAGAATCAAAAAATTGATCCAGATGTTGTAAAAACTGACTCAGAAGAAGGAGAAAATAGGAAATTTAAAATAGGCAACTGGCAGAAAAATCATCCCAGTGAACAGATTATTGGGGATCCCACAGATGGTATTCAGACAAGAAGAGCAGCAGTGCGGAACTATTCTCTGTTATCTAGCATTGAACCTAAAAATGTTGTTGAAGCAAGCACAGATGAAAGTTGGATGAAGGCAATTAATGAAGAACTAGATCAGATTGAGAAAAACAATACCTGGGAATTAGTACCATGGCCAACAAATAAAAACATAATTGGCACTAAATGGATTTTTCGAAATAAGTTAAATGAAGATGGACAGGTTGTCAAAAATAAGGCAAGATTGGTCTGAAAGGCTATGCTCAGGTTGAAGGCATTGATTTTGAGGAAACCTTTGCACCGGTAGCCAGATTAGAGGCAATCAGAATGTTTCTGGCTTTAGCAGTCCATAAAAATTTCAAAGTATATCAAATGGATGTAAAATCAGCATTTCTAAATGGAAAACTGGAAGAAGAGGTTTACATTGAACAGCCAGATGGCTTCCAACTTGGTGACAATCCAGATTTTGTTTGCAGGTTAAAGAAAGCATTATATGGTTTGAAACAAGCACCCAGAGCATGGTATGCAAGGTCGGATAACTATCTTATTAAACAAGGGTTCAAGAAAGGTTTGGTGGACAACAATTTATATGTCAAAACAGAGAAGGGGCATCTTATTGTTCTTGTTGTTTATGTAGATGATATAATATTTGGCAGCAGCATGGATGAATATTGCAAAGACATATCAACTAAAATGAAGAAAGAATTTGAGATGTCTATGATTGGTGAACTTTCTTATTTCCTAGGACTGCAGGTCAATCAAAATGAAAAGGGCATTTTTATTTCTCAAGTTAAATATGTAAAAGAAATGCTGAAAAAGTTCACAATGGAAGATAGTAAACCCGTTAGCACTCCCATGACAACAGTCGCAAGTTGAGCAAGGATGACAAATCTCCAGATGTAGATCAAACAATGTACATGTCTATGATTGGAAGCCTGCTGTATTTAACGACCACTAGACCAGATATATTACAAGCAAGTATGCATGGTTGCAAGATTTCAGGCTAGTCCCAAAGAAACTCATGTGACAGCTGTAAAGAGGATCTTCAGGTACCTCAAGGGTACTATGGATTATGGGTTGTGGTACCCAAAAGGTAAATATTTCACTTTGATTGCATATTCTGATGCAGATTGGGCAGGATGTATTGATGACAGAAAGAGTACCAGTGGAGGAGCATTTTATCTTGGAGACAGGCTGGTAGCATGGCACAACAAGAAACAAGAATCAGTCTCTCTATCCACTGCAGAGGTAGAATACATTGCAGCCACAACATGCTATACACAGATATTATGGATGAGAAAAACTTTGAAAGATCTTGGTATTCACTTCAAAGAGCCAATATCAATAAAATGTGATAACACTAGTGCTATCAACATATCCAAGAATCCGATTATGCATTCTAGAACCAAACATATTGCAATCCGATATCATTTCTTGAAGGATAAAGTTGCTGAAGGAGAGGTCAAATTGGACTTTGTTCCAACTACAGAGCAGGTAGCTGATATATTCACAAAACCATTGCCCAAGGAAGTTTTTGAGTACCTTCGACATAAGTTGGGAGTGGTCACAATTCCCAAGAACTGACTTTCATTTGGGATCACATTCTCAGGGGGTGCATTTATGCCTATACTTATAGTTTTGCTTATATTCATGATTTTTGCTAACTATAACAACATTTGTCTGAGAGTGGTGTGCATAGACTCAGGGGGAGTCTACAACA
This sequence comes from Wollemia nobilis, assembly GCA_028583015.1. NCBI lineage: Eukaryota > Viridiplantae > Streptophyta > Pinopsida > Araucariales > Araucariaceae > Wollemia > Wollemia nobilis. The sequence continues at coordinate 7,765,223 of JAQPPZ010017033.1, forward strand.
ACCCTTTGGTATTATTGTCAAAGGGGGAGAAGAATTACAGGAGAGTGCATAAGTGTTGCCAACAATTCCAAAGGGGGAGATTGTTGAACAAGGTGCAGCAAAAGTATTGTCATTGTTGTCAACACAGACAGAAATTGATGCGGTTGAAGCAATGGACAAGAATTTTGAAGTCAGTCAGATCAAGTACGATGAATTTGCAGGAAAACAGAAGTGACCCAGATTCAAAAATTTGCAGAAAAAGACAAGTAAGAAAACTGTCGCGATATCGCGACATGTTTTCTGTCGCGATATCGCGACAGGTTGAGAGGTCCGAAGGCAGAAAGAAAACTGTCGCGATATCGCGACATGTTTTCTGTCGCGATATCGCGACAGGTTGAGAGGTCCGAAGGCAGAAAGAAAAATTGTCGTGATTTCGCGACATGGTCGAGGAGAGAGAAAATGCATGCAAAATTGTCGTGATTTCGCGACATGGCCGAGGAGAGAGAAAATGCAAGCCAAATTGTCGCGATTTCGCGACATGGCCGAGGAGAGAGAAAATGCATGCCAAATTGTCGCGATTTCGCGACATGGCCGAGGAGAGAGAAGGTGCAAGCAAAATTGTCACGATTTCGCGACATGTGTCGGGTAAAGGCGCAGGCAATGAAAAGTGTCGCGATTTCGCGACAGGATCGAGTGGAAGCAACAAGGTGAAAAAGGTGTAGCGATTTCGCTGCATGACAAAATGCATGGAAACAAAGGTGTAGCGATTTTGCTACATGACAAAATGTATGGAAACAAAGGTGTAGCGATTTCGCTACAAGTCAAAATGCAAGGCAACAAAGTTGTAGCGATTTCGCTACATGTCTTGTTTTCGCTAGTGCATGGAGCAAGAGTTGTACGAAAGCGAAGAACGTCGTGATTTCGCGACATGTTCCAATTTCGCTACTGCATGAAGCAAGGATTGTACGAAAGCCAGAAACGTCGTGATTTCACGACAAAGTTGAGGATGACGTCAGCAAAATTGAAAGTGTCGCGATATCGCGACAAGTTGCAAAAGAGACCTCAGGAAGCCGAAAGCGTCGCGATTTCGTGACAACATTAAGGATGACGTCAGCAAAAGTTTGAAGTGTCACGATTTCGTGACAACATTAAGGATGACGTCAGCAAAAGTTTGAAGTGTCACGATTTCGTGACATGAACAGAGGAAAAGCTTTCAAAAGCCAAAATGGTCATGATTTCGCGACAGCAAGGGCATGAAGGCGTACGGCTACAAAATGTGTCGCGATATCGCGACAAGTTAGTATTTCGTGGTCAACAGCCCAAAAAAAGTCAACTGGGCAGAAATGTCACGATTTCACGACAGGTAACAGTTGGGTGGGTAAAAGCCGAAGGAGCATGCAAGATGACACGTGTCAAAAAAAGCATACAGGAAAATCATGCAGCCAGTTACGTAAAAAGTAACTGATGTCAGATCTGCAGTTACACATTGACAGGTGTTAGACATGCACTAGAACAGCTGTATATGCATGATTGAAAAGCATTCGAAGAATCAAATATGAAGGATCGAAAAGCTTTCAAAAAGACGTATTTATAGCATTCGAAAAGTCGTATTTGCAGAATTCGAACAGCCAAATATGAAGGATCGAAAAAGATTTCAAAAAGACGTATTTGCAGCATTCGAACAACCGTATTTGCAAGGATTCGAACAACCGCTTATGAAGAGGAGAAAAGAATTCGAACAGCTCGAGAATGTCATTCGACTACATGCAGGATTGAAAAGTTATAGAAGACGAAAAGTCTCGATGAGAAAAAGGGGTTATAAAAGGACAGTCGTGCAGAGAATAGGGTTGCTATTGTTAGAGGGAAATTGCTATGAAAAGAGGGTTAGAAGAGAGCCAAGAGAGAAATTAGCAGAGCCATGAGAGTGTGCAGAGTTTGTTTAATTGCAGACCAGTCAGGGTCGTGTAATAAGTGAAGACATGTTTATGTCATTTTAAATTGCTCGTAATTGCAGTCCAAGTTGGTGCTTGGTACTAGGGGTTGGTGCTCCTATCTGTTGCAGCAGAAAACTAAGGGGTTGGTGCTCCTTCCAATAGATGCTGGTAAAGTGTTTGTAAAATTGGTATTTTGCAAAGACTAGATTTGGATTGGAGTCCAAGCAGTCATTTTTGAGGAGTAGCCAAATTGGTGAACCTCGGTATATTGAGTGTTGTGGTGTGCTCTATTGTTCAATTTGCTTTTCTAGTTTTCAAGTTCTCTTTGCTTCATTTTTAAATGCTGTAGATATTAATATCAATAGTTACACTGATTCACCCCCCCTCTCAGTGTCATTATGTGAATATCAATATCGCTACACTTTTTCTTCCGTACGCTTTCTCTTAGCTTTGGCCCATGAAAATACATGTCACGATATCGCAACACTTCCGCCTCCTTGCTTCTCTTCTTGGCTTGTACCCACGAAAACTCAGCATGTCACGAAATCATGACACTTTCGCCTCCTTGTCTCTTTCCTTGGCTTGTACCAATGAAAACACGTGTCACAAAATCATGACACTTTCACCTCCTTGCCTCTTTCTTTGGCTTGCATCAGCAAAAACACAGCATGTCACGAAATTGCAACACTTTCGCCTCGTTGATTCTTTCTTTGACTTGCATTAGCAAAAACACGACATGTCGTGAAATCGTGACACTTTTCTCCTTGGCGCTTTCTCTTGCCTTCGAGTCACGAAAACCCGACATGTCGCGATATCACGACACTTTTTCGTTCGTACGCTTTCTCTTGCCTTCGGGTCGTGAAAACCTGACATGTCACGATATCGTGACACTTTTTCGTTCGTACGCTTTCTATTGCCTTCGAGTCATGAAAACCCAACATGTCGTGATATCGCGACACATTTTCTCCTTAGCGCTTTTTCCTGCCTTCGGGTCGCAAAAACGTGATATGTCACGAAATTATGACACTTTTCATTTTCTGCCTTCATCTTCGCTTTAGACCGCGAAAATGCTACATGTCGCAATATCGCAACACTTTTTCTTCCTTGCATTTTCTCTTCGCTTCGGACCGCAAAAATGCAACATGTCACGAAATCGCGACACCTTTTTCTTCCATACAATCTTTCTTGCAATATGTCACAAAATCGTGACACTTTTTATACTTGCCTTTTTCTTTGCCAACATGTCATGAAATCGTGATAGTTTCTTTCTTCCCAACATGTCGCGATATTGCGACACTTTTTCACTTGTCTTTTTTTCTTTCAACATGTCGCAAAATCACGATAGTTTTTCTTTCTTCTTCTCTCTCTTCCAGCATGTCACAAAATTGTGACAGTTTTTCTATCTTCTTCTCTTCCAACATGTCGTGAAATCATGACAGTTTTTCTTTCTTCTTCTCTCTCTTCCAACATGTCGTGAAATCACGACAGTTTTTCTTTCTTCTTCTCTCTTCCAACATGTCGCGAAATCATGACAGTTTTTCTTTCTTCTTCTCTCTCTTCCAACATGTCGTGAAATCATGACAGTTTTTCTTTCTTCTTATCTCTCTTCCAACATGTCGTGAAATTGCGACAGTTTTTCTTTCTTCTTCTCTCTCTTCCAACATGTCGCAAAATCATAACAGTTTTTCTTGCCTGTTGTATATGTCGCGATATCGCGACACTTTTCTTACTTGTCTTTTTATTTTATCTTTTCCAAGTGGTCCACTTCGGTCTTCTTGGAAAATCACTGTACATACTCTGAGTAACCTTTGAACTCTTGTCTTCCACATTTGACTAGCTTTTGTACAGTCTGAGTAACCTTTGAACTCTTGTCTTCTACATCTGACTAGCTTTTGAACTTCCTATCCACTGCATCAACAAATCTGTCTGACTGTTTTGACAACAATGACAATACTGTTTGCTGCACCTTGCTCAACACCCTCAACATTACATTATTTAATAGTGCAAAGGAAAATTATTATAGGTAAAATATTACAAATATGAGACTATCATGGAAATTTTAAGTGTACCTTATGTAATAAGAATTTAAATATGTCAAATTATTTACTTCATTATTACCTCTTTACTTACATTATTTTGGGCTAAATTTTTTTAAAATGATAATATAATGATATCTCTATTTACATTGAAATTGTTGATGAAGTGTCAAATTAATTGTTTCAAATCTAAATTATTTTGAATTTTGTGGAAGACTAGTCTTTTCATTGTTTGTTAGAATTATGCTTCAAAGGAATAGGATAATTTTTTAAAACAAAATATAAATTCATGTCCATGTTTGGAATCATATTATTGTATCTCTTATAGAATATTTATAGGAATGGTTCTCATAAAGGGAATTCTAAAGGTTGGAGAAAGAGGTGCTGACCTCTTGGTTATAGGATTTTGTCACCTATGACAATGGAAGAAACAAAAAGGATCTTCTTCAATCTATGAAAAAATGAAAAAATCTAAAAATTGGGTTCATAAAATTAATTTTTATGGTTCTTCCAAATTATTATGAGGAAGAGTTGATGGAGGTGGTGTTCTTTTAATTAATGAAGAAAATTTTTTCCTCAATACATATGGAACTTCAACTAAAAATATGCATAATCTAGGGCACTTCTTATAGGAATCAAAATTATCACTGAAAAATATAACAATATTTTTCATTGATATGGATTCATAATTTTTTATTAATGTTATAAAACATGAATATGGGTATTTGAAAAAATACGATTGTTTCTAATGTTAGTCAGCTATTATTAGAGCTAAAAGGTAGAGTAGATTTTAATGTCCATAAGGAGATATGCCATATGGTATGATTCTCATGGAGGTTGTTGTTTACATAATATGGTTATCCAACCATGCTTTGATTACTAAAGCACGGTGTATAACCCTACCTACAACTTTGGGCATCATGTTTAGAGTTTTAAAGTCTTTATTACTGATATTGGCTAAATCTTGAAAATATCATCATAAATACAAAAAAGAAAATAGGGTAGTAGATAATTTTTCTTATTGCGATGTTGATATTTACTTTAGAAAAATTCAAACCATAGAAGACAATTTGATAAGAGATATTTTAACACTTATTTAAAATTATATCAAGGACTGGATTACAAAAACATATCAATTCAAGAAATAATATATTTGATAAAAGGTAATTTGGATATAGTTTAATTGACCTAACAACAAATGTAATTTTATATGATTTTGATGGTAATGGCCACCGATAGAAGTGATGCAGGAGCATCCAGAGGTGGAAGAGCAATATTGCATCACCCAAAAAATACTTTTTTTTCTAAGTGCCAAAGTTGTTGCGATATCATGACACTTTTTGAGAAAAGGCGCCAAGGGGCCAAACTATCGCGATATCACGACACTTTTTGAAAAAAGGGGCCAAGGTGCAAAGTGGTCATGAAATCACGACATTTTCGAAGCAAAGGGGCCAAGGCACAAAGTGGTCACAAAATCGTGACACTTTCAGAAGCAAAGGCCCAAAGGCACAAAGTGGTCGCAAAATCGTGACACTTTCGAAAGCAAAAGCTCCAGGCGCAAAGTGGTCACGAAATCGTGAGACTTTCGGAAACAAAGGCTCAAGGTGCAAAATGGTCGCGAAATCGTGACACTTTCGGAAGCAAAGGCTCAAGGTGCAAAGTGGTCATGAAATCGTGACACTTCCGGACCAAAGGCTCAAAGGCGCAAAAGTGGTCATGAAATCGTGACACTTTCGGAGCGAAGGCTCAAAGGCACAAAGTGGTCACGAAATCGCAACACTTCTGGACCAAAGGCTCAAAGGTGCAAAAGTGGTCGCAAAATCGTGACACTTTCGGAGCGAAGGCTCAAAGGCACAAAGTGGTCACGAAATCGCGACACTTCTAGACCAAAGGCTCAAAGGCGCAAAGTGGTCGCGAAATCGTGACACTTTCGGAGCGAAGGCTCAAAGGCGCAAAGTGGTCGCGAAATCGTGACACTTCCGGACCAAAGGCTCAAAGGCGCAAAGTGGTCATGAAATCGTGACACTTTCGGAGCGAAGGCTCAAAGGCACAAAGTGGTCACGAAATCGTGACACTTTCGGACCAAAGGCTCAAAGGTGCAAAATGGTCATGAAATCGCGATGCCCCCGCCTTCCACACTCGCTTTCTGCCTTTGGGCCGTAAAACCGTGACATGTCATGATTTCGCAACGTCCTTGCCTTTCGCACTCGCTTTTGCCATCGGGTCACGATTTCGCGACCATTTTGCACCTTTGAGCCTTCGCTCCGAAAGTGTCACGATTTCACGACCACTTTGTGCCTTTGAGCCTTTGGTCCGGAAGTGTCACAATTTCGTGACCACTTTGCGCCTTTGAGCCTTCGCTCCGAAAGTGTCACGATTTCGCGACCACTTTGCGCCTTTGAGCCTTTGGTCCGAAAGTGTCACGATTTCACGACCACTTTGCGCCTTTGAGCCTTTGGTCCGAAAGTGTCACGATTTCACGACCACTTTGCGCCTTTGAGCCTTTGGTCCGAAAGTGTCGCGATTTCACGACCACTTTGCACCTTTGAGCCTTCACTTCGAAAGTGTCACGATTTCGCGACCACTTTTGCGCCTTTGAGCCTTTGGTCTGGAAGTGCCACAATTTTGCAACCACTTTGTGCCTTGAGCCTTTTCTTCTGAAAGTGTCTCGATTTTGTGACCATTTTGGGCCTTGGGCCTTTGCTTCAGAAAGTGTCGCAATTTCATGACCACTTTGCGCCTGGAGCTTTTGCTTTCGAAAGTGTCACAATTTCGTGACCACTTTGTGCCTTTGGGCCTTTGCTTCCAAAAGTGTCACGATTTCGTGACCACTTTGCGCCTTGGCCCCTTTGCTTCGAAAATGTCACGATTTCGCGACCACTTTGCACCTTGGCCCCTTTTTTCAAAAAGTGTCGTGATATCGCGACAGTTTGGCCCCTTGGAACCTTTTCTCAAAAAGTGTCACGATATCATGATAGCTTTGGCACTTAGAAAAAAAGTATTTTTTGGGTGATGCAAGATTGCTCTTCCACCTCCGGATGCTCCTGCATCAGACACCCGGGGTGAATTGAGAAGTGACCTTCACTTCTGATCTATCTGAGGTAGACCCAAGTGGTCAACCTCTGCCTTCGACAACCAAGTCGCATATTCTATGGGCCTACCCTTCCACTTGATCAAATACTCAGAATAACACCTATTCTGAGTACTTCAACCCTCACACGTATCAAGGACTTCTTCTATCTCGTATGTGACTGGAGTGACCGTGGGAATGCTCCACAAATCCGAGCTCGGTGTTGCACTGCTGTCTCCTTCATGAAACTCGACCAAATCTGAAATGTTAAAAACTGATGAAATGTTAAGTTATAGGTCCAAATGTCTTCATCTTCAGCTTGTTATAGATCTTGGCAGGAAACCTCTCTTTTCTTAGGTGGACCATGACAAAATCTCCTACTTCAAACTCCTTAGCCCGGCGCTTCTGGTCTGCCCTAGCCTTATACTAAGTATTCATCTTAGCAATGTGCCTTGTCACCTCCTCATGCACTCCCTTCAGGTGTTCAGCAAAGTCTTTAGCCTCAGCACTGCATTTTTCTCTTGTATCCATCCTTCTCAACTCTGAAGCGTTTCTTGGGCTGCTCCCATAGATTATCTGGAATGGCGATTTATTGGTACTCCTGTTGATAGAGTTGTTGTAAGTGAATTCTGCCTACGACAAAACTAAATCCCATCCCTTGGGCTTGTCTCCGACCAAGCATCTCAGTAGATTGCCCAAACTCCTATTTACCACCTCTGTTTGGCCATCTGTTTGGGGGTGGTATGCAGAACTGAATTTTAAATCCGTCTTTAGTTTCTTCCATAGGGTTCTCCAGAAATACCCTACAAACTTGGTATCCCTGTCCAACACAATGCTCCTTGGCAGACCATGAAGGCGTACCATTTCCTTGAAGAATAACCCAGCCACATGGACCGCATCGCTAGTCTTCTGGCAGGGAATGAAATGAGCCATTTTTGAAAACCTGTCCACTACCACAAATATGGAGTCGTGCCCCCTCTACGTCTTGGGCAAACCAAGAACAAAATCCATACTAATATCCTCCCATGGCCTTTCGGGTATAGGTAGTGGTTGATATAAACTAGTAGGCTGCCTCACACCTTTTGCCATCTAGCATATCCTACAACTTTGCACAAATTTTGCCACATCTTGTTGTAATTGTGACCAGTAGTAATTTTCACTAACAAGGGAAATGGTCTTGTCTCGACCAAAGTGTCTAGCTAAACCTCCACTGTGCTTTTCCTTAATGATATTCTCCCTCATTGAGCTCCTCGGAATGTATAATTGGTTCCCCCTGAATAGCATTCCATCTTGAATCAAAAATTTTAACCACTTAGTCCTGTCCAAAGTAACAGGCACAGTGCAGGCTTTCCAAGCTTCTGCGAAGTCGGGGTCTACAGGGTATAAACCCTTAAGCTCAGCAAACCCAACAACCTCCACCTTCATCTCCATCAGTAAACATTGCCTCCTACTCAAGGCATCCGCAACTCTGTTGGACCTCCCACTCCGGTGTTTCAGCACAAAGGTGTAGCTCTGCAGGAACTCGACCCATTTCAGGTGCCTCTGATTTAATTTCCCTTGACTGTTAATATATTGTAGTGCCTGATGATCAGTATAAAGAACAAACTCCTTTGGCAACAAATAATGCCTCCATTTCTTTAGAGCCTGAACTATGGCATAGAACTCTTGATCATATACCGAATACTTCTTCCTGGCATCATTGAGCTTCTCACTAAAATAAGCAACAGGCTTACCCTCTTGACTCAATACGGCCCCTATGGCACTACCACTCGCATCATAGTCTACCTAAAACACCTTGTTAAAATTTGGAAGTGCTAAGATAGGTTGCTCTGTGACCTTCTTCTTCAGCATAGCAAAGCTTTTGTCTGCTCCAGCTGTCCACTTGAATTCCTTCTTGTTCCCCCTCATTATCTCCATAAGGGATGCGCAAATATTGTTGAAGTTTCTAATGAACTTTTTGTAGAAACTGGCTAGATCGTGAAACGATCTCACCTCAGTCATGCTTCTTGGAGCAGGCTATTCTATGATAGCCCTCACCTTTTCTGGGTCCATTTTGAGACCATCTGCTGAGATAACAAATCCCAGGTATACTAACTCCCTCTTCACGAAGTTACACTTCTTCAGATTTATTAGCAGCTGCTCCTCCCGTAGTTTCTCAAAAACCCTCCTGATGTGCATCAGGTGTTCCTCCAGGGTTCTGCTAAAAATCAAGATATCATCCAGGTAGACAATAACAAATTTGCCTAGAAATTCTTTCAGGACTTCATTCATTGACCGCATGAAGGTACTCGGTGCATTGGTTAGCCCAAATGGCATGAACAACCACTCATATAGCCCCTCTCTAGTTTTAAATGTTGTCTTCCACTCATCCCATTCTCTAATACGGATCTGATGGTAACCACTTTTTAGGTCAATCTTCGTGAAGTACTCCGCTCCACTCAAGTAGTCCATGATATCATCCATCCTTGGCATTGGGAATCTGTATTTGATAATGATCTTGTTAATTTCTCAAGAGTCTGTGCACATTCTCCACTCCCCATCCTTCTTGGGTGCTAGTACTGCAGGTACCACACATGGACTAAGACTCTCCCTAATCAACCCCTTCTTTAGCAGATCTTGAACCTACCGGTTTAACTCCTCAGTTTCTACAGGCGTCATTCTATGTGAAGCCTTATTCGGCAAGCTCGATCTAGGCACCAAATATATGTGGTGACTGATCTTCCTAACAGGTGGTAAACCTTGAGGAACATTATCAAAAATGATATCTGGAAACTCCTCTAACAGTCCCATGACTTCCACTGGAGTTTCCTTGCATTCTTCTTCCCTAACCCTAGGGATTATTGCATAGCACATATGATGCGGATTCGGGCCATCTAAAAATCTTCTGCCATCCACTAGACAGGACTCATGCACTCTCTGCATACCTTCTCATCCGCCTCCTTCAGGGGTTTCAACTTATGGTGAACTCCATTTTTCGATAAGGAATATGTATTGGCTCGACCATCATGTACAACACTTCGATCAAACTGCCATGGTATCCCAAGCAACAAGTGACATGCATCCATGGGCAAGATGTCACAAAGGACCTCATCACGATAAGTTCCGATGTTAAACTTCACCAGGAATTACTCACTGACCAGCACCCGATGGTCCTTTTGTAACCATGCAATCTGATAAGGGTGCGGGTGTTTTCTTCTCTCCAGCTACAACTTAGCAACCATCTCCTCAGATACCAAGTTGTCAGTGCTTCCATTATCGATGATGATGTTACAGACCTTATCTGCGCACTTGCATCTTATGCAAAATAGGTTGTTCCTTTGATATACCTTCTTTTCTTCATTCAATAAGACTCTTTTGACGATCATCACTTCCCCTCATTCTGCCTCCTCAGAGTGCTCAGATTTGATACCTTCGTCTCCTACAGCAGCTTGGGCCTGACCCTCAGGTCTTTGATTTGGCCTTTCTTGATGCTGTGGGTAGTTTTATGCCCGATGTCCTTCTTCTCCATAGTTGAAGCAGGTTCCTCGAAAGACACCTCTTCCAAACCCCCACCCAGGCCTACCTCTTCCTCTCGGGTAGTTGTTGTTCTGATTGCATGGGTGTTGGTTATTCTCCTCCTTCTCTTATTTTTGGTTTTGGCTACTGCTTGCTTCACCAGTCTTCCTCAAATCTCTGTATCTTCCTCCATTGGTCCTTCCACGAGCTCTTCCTCCATGATCCTTTCCTCTCTGCTTACCATAAAATCTCCTATTTAGTTTCTCCTCCACTTTTAATGCAAACTGGTATGCATCCTCAACCGTGCTCATTCGAACCAGACTTAGCTCTTCTTGGATGCTGGTTCTCAATCCATTGATGTATCATGCGAATTTCTCCTTATTCGCCTCAGAATGGCCGGTTCTAATCGAGATCTGATAGAACTCCTCCGTATACTCCTTGACAGATTTACTTGCCTGTCTAAGACTCTGCATCTTTCTCAACAGGTCCAACTCATAATCCACGAGGATGAATTGCCTCTTTAATTTCTCTACCATCCTATCCCACCTAGTGATCTTTTCCTTTCCCCTCCTGTTCCTTTCCAGCTGCACTCCTTTCCACCAGATGCTAACATGTCCCTTCAACTTTGTTTTTGCAAATCTGATCCAATTTGGATCGGAGATCTCTTCATACTCAAAATATTCCTCCATGTCGTTGATCCAATCTATCAACTCCTCGGGATTGAGATTCCCAGAATAAGTGGAGACATCAAACTTTGACTTCTTCCCAATCTGGGATATGGCCCTATACATCCTAGCTTCTGCTGGATCCAACACTTCTTCCTCATCAGATGGAACCTCGTCTTCCCAAACTTCGTCTTCACTGGGTTCCTCTCTTCTTGGCTCAACTCCTCTTCTGATTTCCTCCTATAGGGCTTGAACTTGCCTCTGCAAGGCCCTGAGATCGACCTCTGCTCCCCTATTCCTCACACCACCATGGTTCCTATGCGGAGGCATCTTGCTCGCTTTCTCACAACCCACAACCACAATCCTAGCGCAAACTGCCTCATTACCGACGATCGGTTCGCGCACTCAGAACCTTCTGGCTCTGATACCACTTGAAACAATCCAGTTTCAAGTGATAACAGTCTTGTTTCAAGAAGTGATACATAGCCTATTAAAAGAAGTAAATATTTTATATTTTAAGTTTAAATTAAATATATTTATTATGAAAATAACTGTTTGGTAAATTTTATCAAAATCTAATTATCCTTTTTAACTTTCATGGAAATCATAAAAATTAGAGATACCCAGTTTTAAAACATTTATCTAACTCATAATTTCATCAATTACACCAATTTAACTCTTCAAACTAGTTACCTCCAATAAACCAAACCAAATCTACCTTTCTTAGTCTTAAATTTTAGCATTTATTGCTCTAAAACATAATATTATTTTTGGGACATCATTTCCCCTACCAAATATTCATAAACATTCATAAAACCACACCCATTAGAAAAATCTCAAAAAGAGTTTTTAAATGAGTATAAATATGCTTATACTTGTATAACAACTAATGCCTCAAAATACAAAAAAATGGGGCCTAGATGTTTTTGTAGAGATATTGCACCCAGGTGGTGAATTTGGAGGTAGTGAATTTGATTTGATAGTCTTTCCCACTCAAATTTTGGGTCTTCCCAAGAAATTTACTAGCAACAACTACAACTGTAAATTCACCATCTACAAATTTGTTGGCAATGAATTCATAGGCAGTGAATTTACTTCTCATGTGTAAACCAATGTTCCAACTACCCTTAGGTATTGCATCATTAATGAGACTAATCCCTCTATAGACTTTCCATCCCTCAAGGACTTTTTTGCAAGAAATAATGTTTACCATTTTTTACCCTCAATTGCAAGCCCAATATTCAAGCTTAAATGGGCTTCCTCAAATGAACTCATCATATCCCCATGCATATCATCAAGTCCTATGCATTTCTCTTTCAAATTGTCAAGAATAAAAATATACTAGAATATTTTTCAAAAAATCTCTCTCTCTCTCTCTCTCTCTCATGCTCTTAACAAAGTTCTACTTGGCATCTAACTTCAAGCATATTGGGGAGGCTCCAAATGATAAAGGCTATAAGAGAAGAAGAGGAAACTTTCATGGTTTCCTTGGTCATGATTCCTATCACCCTTCCTATTTTTATGTATTTATGCTCATGAGCATATTCCATTTTATTTTTATTTATCATTTGATATTTTCCATTATCTCACATATATTTATAACTTAAAATTTTTTGTCCACAAGCACTTAGTTCACTTTTATAGTTTATTTTAGGGACTTATCAAGGTCATAAACCCATAGGAAGACTCTCTTCAACCTAATAAATTACCTAAACATAGTTCTCACTCTTTTTTTTACCTATTTTTATCTTAGAGGTAAATTTTCTAATTGTAAATCTACATTTAGTGAATTCACTATTTCATGTGTTTTATCTTATCTCTCATATTAGCACAATACATATTTAGGTCTAGAGACTTTCTTTCTAAATTGATTATATATATATATTCCCTTGGATGCATCATATCACATGATAACTAATTACTTTGGTCATATGCTAACTAAGTCTTCTAGACACATGCTAACTAAGTATTTTTGGTAACTCTCAACAAAAATATCCTTTAGATCCTCACCTAAAGGATAATCACTTAACAAACAACTAATATCATTGTACATAATTTTAGGCCTTAACTAGCCACTATGCATATTGCTCATATAGGCTTTAACTAGTTGCTAACCATATAGGCCTTTATTGGTCATTGTTCACATAGGTCTTTACTAGCCATTATTCACTCTAGGCCTTAACTAGTTGTTGTTCCAAATTGTTCACAAAGTCCTTCATTGGCCATTGTTCATTTAGGCCTTAATTGACCATTGTTCACATAGGCCTTTGCTAACCATGGTTTATTTAGGCCTTAACTGATTGTTGATCACATAGGCCTTGATTGCTAATTTTTCACTTTAGGCCTTAACTAACCATTTTTCCATATTATTCACATAGACCTTCATTAGTCATTGTTTATTTAGTCCTTGATTTCTCATTGTTCATCTAGGCATTAAATAGTAATTATTCATATAGGACTTCACTGGTCATTATTCATTTAGGCATTAATTGGTTGTTTTTCATTTAGGTCTTAAGTGGCCATTGTTTTATCTTTTAGGCCTTAATTGCACATTGCTCATTTTGGGCCTTAACTTGCCCAATTTCACTATTTTGACATATATTACATCCTTTACACACTTCACTAACAATCAAAATGCAATGCCACCTCATATTATTGGGATTGGGGGTGACTTAACAAAATCTTAACATGACCCCCCTAACTATGGGTATCAAACTAACTTCCAAAATTAATCTAGTAAAGTACTAAAATATAAAGCATTCCCTCTATTTCCAATCATTTCCCTCTTGTCATTAATCCTCAAAGATTAACCTAGTTTATAACTAAAATAATCAAGTATTCATAAAATTTATGTTTTATCCTTCCATCATCTCACTCCCTAATCCCCATTCACCTACAGATCAAATTCAAATCAATTTTTATTTATAGAATCGTCATACCTCAAGTAGCTTTTGCAAGAAATAAAATTTTCCATTTTTAAAATCCATTGCAAGCCCAAGATTTAAGTTCAAATGGGCTTCCTCAAATAACCTCACCATATCTTCATGCAATATCATTAAATCCTATGTATTTTCCTCTTAATTTCAAATTCAAAACCTTCTCCCTCTATCCCAAGATCATGAAAACTCTATAAATTTGATCCTTGGGATGGCCTCTTCATGAATAATTTTTTAAGGATAAAATATTTTCTAGTTATTATCAAGGCTCTCTACAAAAAATACTAATAACAAGAAAGCACTAGCACTCTTCCAAAATACTCTCATTCTCTTAAGTTGTATTCTCTAAATTTTCATTCAAATCTCAAGATTTTGTCTTCAAGCAATTTGGTGAACCTTCAAAGGGTATAAGAAGAAGAAGTGACAACCACCATAGTTTCCTTGGATTGTGATTTATCTGATTCTCTTCTCTTGTTTTTCTACTTGTGGTTAGATTTACCTTAGGTTTATCATTTTTATCTTTGTAAATAACCATCTCTTGATATTATAGTCTTTTGTCTCTCTTTGCAAGATAGCTTCAGGATTCTTACAAGTAGTAGACCTTTAGGAGGATCCCCCTTAGCTTTTCCAACAATTATTCTTAGTCATCCTTGTCACTATCTTTTTATTTATCTCTCCAAATCAAGTTCACTGCCTATCCCCTTTTTAGGTAGTGAATTTGTCACCTATAACTTTAGCTTTAGGTTTTGGGCATATTGTACTACTCCTACCTAGCATCATAGTGTATCCTTATACAATGGTTGGTAAAGCATGTGCACCCATTTGTATATACACTATGACTATGCTATTTCCATAAGATCAAAATTATTGCCTATCCCCTTTTTAGGTAATGAATTTACCTTATGCTTTGTTATACTGCATTTTTGTGTATATTTTGATTTTTACATATCAACCAAGGGTGCTGACTATACAAACTAGAAAGCATGCTATTCCCCTCATGTTTGGAAAGCTCTTGAGTATTTAATGTGTTTTATAGTGTCTCTATTTTTGTAGGTTAATTCAATTAGCTAGCTAGAAATCTATAAGGAGTGAATTTATTAGATAATGGATTTGTCTAGAGGAAGCAAATTCACTTTAGTAGCCAAACTAGGTACTTATAACCTCTACACACTATTTTCCTTTCAAATCGTATAAATTACTTGTTATCTTGGTATACTATAATATATTTTAGTTTCAACTTTAATGCACGAAAAGCAAAGAGAAAATCAAGGAGCTCTAGCTTTATTTAATTTGTTTATCTATTTTATTAACTTGGGCATTGAAATTGAAGTGTGTGTAGTTTACATTAGGATAACATTGTACATGCATTATATTGGATGCTTGCTTAAAAAGAAAATTTTAATTTCTTGTAACTTTTGTTTTAGTAGGAATCAATATCATACTAGTTAGCTTTTATTTCCATGTATTTAGTTTACTACATTTTAGCCTGAGGTTAATTTCTTAGCACAACACTTAGTTTCCAAAAACATACTTATGTTTTGTCTAAATAATACATCAAACCTTATATATTTAACACAGTGAGAGTAGCCGCTCCCCCCACAAAGTTAGGCCACAAATCCCTAATATTGCACCTCCTATAAAACTAAGTGTGATTTCAAATTTTAATGAAGTTTATTATTATAATTTTGATTATTATTTTTGTTACTATAATTATTATTATTTCATAGATGTTTATTATTTATAATTGTTTTTTTAATTAACATGAATTTGTATTACTTTAAATTAAACTAAATTCTTCTAACTAT
Organism: Wollemia nobilis; assembly: GCA_028583015.1. NCBI lineage: Eukaryota > Viridiplantae > Streptophyta > Pinopsida > Araucariales > Araucariaceae > Wollemia > Wollemia nobilis. Next base: position 7,781,143 of record JAQPPZ010017033.1, read on the forward strand.
TATAATGGAAAATTCATATAAAGTATATTTTAAAGATGATATATTTATTCAATATGTTTATTTAGATGAATTCAAATATTGATACATAAGTTTCATAATATAAAAAGGATAAGTATAAAGTTAAAATGAAAAAATCTTAGGTTTAGTTAGTTGGATTAGCTATGTCAATTGAACTTTATGTGCATGCAATTAAAACATTAAATATAGTGAATATTTGACTAACCTTAAACAACTTTAGGATGATTTAATAAGTCAAGAAAAATCTAATTATATAATTAATTATGTCATCTAAGATATAACACGATCAAGGATAAATATATATTTTTTCTAAGCATAGATCTATTTGCAACCATTATAAGGTTTACTATTAAATATTAATAAATAAAATTTAATTCATATTAGTCATAATAAATGTCTTCTTGGGTCTCTTTATAATAATGCAGTCTCATATTTCATTGCCTTCTCTTGTAAAAGAATAATTTTTGGTTTATTTTGTAATATTATACAATATGAAGAAACCAAATTGTTAAAATGTCATAGACTATGAATAGGGGAATTACTAAGTAATAAAACCTGTAATATAAGTGTAAACATAAACAATATTTTAGTAATAGGCATGATGACAAAAATATCCATTCTCAAAATAATAACAATTACAACTATAGAAAAGTCATTTATCATTAGTGTGGGAGATAGAGCAATATTGCACCTAATTCTCACAAGCAATTTAAAGAAAATAAGTTAAAAAATGTTTCTTAATATACTCAAAAATAATCTTAATCGATAACTAATATAGTTCTTATAAATATCCTATTTATAAAGAATGGATTATTGTTTCAAGAACAATTCAATGCATGATTCATAATAAACGATTATGTATTTCTTTAACCCCCAAGAATTCTAACAATGCTAAAGGCAAAAATATTTTCAAGGATGAAATGTTGAGTTGTCATTAATAATAAAGGCAGAGATATCTTCAAATGTGATTTCATATGGTTTAATATTTAAATGAAATATTTAAATATTAAAATGGAAGGTTTATATTTAAATCAAAATATTTAAATATATAAAAGTTTAAATAAAGTGGAAGGTTTATATTTAAATAAAAATATTTAAATATATAAAAGGTTAAAAATATAAATCTACATGGACTAACCTCCTTAAGTGCACCATACAAAAGAGAGTTTGAAAATTCAAATATTCAAATAATGGGTCGACCTCCTTAGGCACGAATGATAAAACACATATTAATATAAGGCCATAAATTCACTATAGAAAAGTGCATGAAATTTGAATATATCCTTTGTGTGGAGAGTGAGAAACACGTAGAAGACAAGGGAGGAGAGGAGTGCAAGTTTGGCAGTGAAGCATCAATTGAAAGAAGAATTTTAATATTTTTTCATGCCACTTCTATCTCAACTGAGTGGTTAGACCAGTCGGTAGCCTAGCTTGCATTGGAGCGTTGTGGTGCAGAAGGTCTAAAAGTCGAATCTCTCAACACCTATTTTTCTATGTTTTATTTTTTGAAATAGTGCAAGTAAGGATATATATAGTTTATGGTTTGCCTTTGGTTTCATCCACTAGGTTAGCCCAGTTGGTTGCCTAGCCTGAGAAAGGGCGTTGCGGTGCAAAAGGTTAGAGGGTTGAATCTCTTCAACTCCCATTTTGCTGAAGCATTTGAGATAGTGCAATGAAGGAATTAAATATTTTGCTACACATTTTGGTTTCATATGTTGTGCTAGCTTAATTGGTCATGATCCCATGTTAGAGTTCTGGACTTCTAGAGGTTAGAAGATCGAATCTCATCCACAATTGTGCAAGGTAAGGGTAAAGTTTTTTATTTTTGCAAATTAATAAAAGGGAGATATAAGGGTCATGGTGTTAGTATAAAGTTTTATTTTTACAAATTAATAAAAGGGATATATAAGTGTCATATTTTTATTATAAATTTTCATTCTAAAAATTTGATAAAAGGGAGATATAAGGTGTAATGTTGTGTTTTTAAAGCTTTATTTTGTAAGTTTTAAAATGGAGATATAAAGACTTACTTTTAAGATTTATTGTGTATTTTTTAAAATAAGTTATAAGGGTTTAAAGTGGTTAATTTTATATTTAAATCAATAAAGGAAAAAGAGAATTATTGATTGTATTTGAAAAGAACTTGCAAGAGGAAGATCATCATTATTGAGGTATATTTGGAGGTCAAAAAATTGGAACAAGTCAAGGTGTAAAAGAATATTAAGTGCACATATTCACCCAAGCATTCAATTAACAAGGAAGGACAATTCAATAATTTCAATAAGAAGAAAATGTGCACATGATAGTGGAAGAAAATAACAATATTAGCATCTCCAAGTCAACACACAAGTAAGTTATATAAGCTAGACTTGAGCTACCTTTAAAATATAATAAATGTGAGATATGTGGAAGCGATAAACTTAATGAATGTGAAGAATATATTGGTCATTTTAAGCTTACTACATTAGTGTATATCATTCTCTATATGTTCATGAAGATAAAAGAATTTTGGGTAGAATATGTTTGAATTGTGTTTAGTGAAGAACACAAGCTTATACTGAGAGGGGGGGTGAACAGTATAAGACCACTTTTTACTTTTCTTTCCCAAACAATATTATCCAATATAATCAATGGCAATATCAACAATAGTAATCAAAGCAATGCACAAATCATCACACACAATAGAGACACCAATTTAACGTGGTTCACCCAATGTGGGCTACTCCATGGAGAAAATATTTCACTAAAATTTTCTCAACAAATCTCTTGGGAATCCTTCCCTATTACAATGTTTATGGACCTCTATCCAAAGGAGACACCAATCCCCTAATCAAGTTCATGGATACCTATCCATAGGAGACACCAATCCCCTCAGCTAGTTTATGGATCTCTATCCATAGGAGAACTCCTTCTCCTATGCTCTAGATGGTGATCCTCTTAGAAGACTTACTACCTCCACTACTCTAGCTTGTGGATCTCTCTCCATAGAAGACTCTATCCTCACTCAGAAGACCTCTATCCTCACTACCCTAGATAATGGATCTCTATCCACTAGAGACTACTATCCTCTACTCTATCACCTCCAAAGCTTACTCTCACTCTGCTCAATATCTATCTCAAATATGCACTAAACACTGTCCTTTGATCTAGCACAAATCTACTCAATATCTATCTCAAATCTACACTAAACATTGTCCTTCGATCTAGCACAAATATTCTCAATATCTATCTCAAATTCACTATGTCTTGAATCTAGCACAAATAATCTCTATATCTAACTCAAATCTACAAATCATCTCACTATCTCAATCTCTAAATCTTAAATTTCAATTAAAAAAACAATCAATCTCTCAAGTCTTCACCAAGACTTACCTCAAATCTATCCACAAGTCCTCTCAAGAACTTTCTCAATATTCTCTCAAGTCTTCACCAAGACTTACCTCAAATCTGCTCAACAAGTCCTCTCTAGAACTTGTCCAATATACTCAACAAGTCTTCACCAAGACTTACCTCAAATCTACTCAACAAGTCCTCTCTAGAACTTGTCCAATATTCTCAACAAGTCTTCACCAAGACTTACCTCAAATATCTTGTAAGCTTCCACAAAATCTCACACAAATATATCCTTAAGATTTCACAAAATCTTACTCAACTCTATCCTTAAGTCCCCTCTAGGACTTACTCAAATCTATCCACTAGCTTTCACAAAAGCTTATTCAAATCAATTGCAAAACTTGCATACAAAACTCAACTCAATCTCTTTCAGAAAACCTCTTCAATCACACAAACAAGTTTCACTCAAAATCTTGTTTAATCATAGAAACATATAGAGAATGGTAAGAGACTCAATATGTTTCACACTCACAAATCACTCTATCACTTTCAAACTCTCTTTCAAATCAATTTAGAATAAAGAATAATTTGTTTCATAAATCTTGAACTATCACTCCAATGCTTTCAATCAATAATGCTCAACCAACTTCACTCAACCATTCACTCAATGAAACACAACTTGCTTACAAACCCTAACCAAGTGTTTCACTATACTTCCAACAACTCACACTATGAATCTCAACCCTTGACTCAAGATGATTCCAAATTCACATAACAATGATACTCATGATCTTTCACAAACCCTAATCATGCACATGAAAGCTTACTCAAATATTTCCAACAATGCTTATCAAACAATCTCACATAACAATGATACTCATGATCTTTCACAAACCCTAATCATGCACATGAAGGCTCACTCAAACATTTCCAACAATGCTTATCAAACAATCCTTTTCACTCCAACTTTGCATTTCACAACATTCAATCCAACAATATTTCACTCATAAGGAAGATGTGCCCATACCTTTTGTTTTGATGGAGATATGTCTTCAAAACCTATCTTAATCACAATCAAAACCTCTTTGCCAATTTCAAGGTTAGGTAGCAACAATCTATCTCAAAATCTCCACTCAAAATTCTCCTCAATATTTATTTCACCATACAAAAATAACAAGTCTCAAGTACACCTTATAATCTCCAATATTTTCAAAATATAACTAGCAAAGGTTCAATTAACTCACTTTCACAATAATTCACTTCAGAATTTTAATGCATAAAATAATCAAAATAACTCCCTTATATCTCCCTACTCAAAAATGCATTATCAAATAATCAACACACCTTTCCAGAAATAATTCAATTCACTTTTAAGCCAAAATTAAATCCTCCTCAATATTCAACTAAGACAAAAATAAAATATATCTTAATCACCTTATATCTCCCAACTTAAAAATTGCATTTCAAAATAATTAACATCACTTATCCAGAAATAATGCAATTCACTTTTAAACCACAATTAAATCCTTCACAAACTTTAACTAAAATAAAATTTTCTTTAATCACCTTATATCTCCCAAGGCGCTCACAATACAACCTTAGACCACATGCACATTACAACAAAAATTAAAGTACCTTTGCACACTCCTCGGTGGGATTCGATCCCAGGTCAAGCTGTCACTTGTGCCCTAGCCATGGCCTAGCTATCACGTGAGCTAGGTGCTCACATGGGAGGTAAAAGTGCTTTGAGCGCTTTGTTTCTTCCACCAGTGCCAAAGCCAAAACAAAAGGCTTTGTCCCTTCATAGTCATCGAGACTCGAACGCGGAACCTCTGCGTACCCTGCACCTTACACACCAACAACTTGCCACTAGCCCAACCGATTGGTTGGTGACAAGGCTTTATGCCTTGGTCAATTTGTCCTTCACATTTTTTAGTTGCAATAAAAAATTAATATCCTCTTGTCTTATTTGCTCACGAACTTTTGCATTCCACTTTCAATAATCGCATGTGCATTAATATTCGGAGACTTGCATTTGTGAGGCAAGTCTTATGGTATTTATACCATATGCTACTTTCCTTCGAACGTCGATGGGGGAAGAAAAATTAAATCGAATTTGCGCCCAACCCTACTTTGGGTTTTAAATAATATTATTTTATAAATTAATTTATAATATAAATATTATAAATAATTTATAAATTACCTTAGGCTTTAATTTTAACCTTTAATATTATAATAAAATATTATAATATTATTTCCTTTGGGCCTAGGTATTTTTCTCTTTCACCCTTAGACCTTTTTGACCTCCTTTAATATTATAATAATAAATATTATAATATTATTTCCTTTAGGCCTTTCCTTCAGGGTATTTAACCATCCTTTTGACCAATCATGTGAAGCCCTTAAACCAAATCTCTTGGGCTTAAAATATAAATATTTTAACCCTTCTTTTGCCAAGTCCTGCACTGATCACTAACACTGACTCTTGACATCAATGACAACACAACTAACTCAAAATTTCCAACAATCTCCCCCTTTGTCATTGATGGCAACCCTTTTTCTATAACCATTCATTTTTCCTTTTTCCAAAACTGCTCCCCTTGAGAAACTACTCCCCTGACTGAATGCTCTCCCCCTAACTCAAATCTCTCCCCCTTTGTCATCAATGGCAAAGGGCCACCTATGGGGCTTGGGGCTAAAGATAAGACTCTTAGCTCAGCCCCTCCCCCACCTCCTCTCTTGAGGTGGTTAATTTTGGGGTGGGAGTATCTCTACTCCCAGCATACACTGATCTTTACCTTTGTCCACCTTCTTCCTCAATTGATCCTTCTGATTCCTCTGAATATTCCTATTCCTGCTTGTCTCTGGAATTTTTGCTCTACACCACTTAGCCATATGCCCAACATTATTGCACTTATAACACTTAATGTTGTGATTCCTTGAAGGTGCAAATATCTTGTAGTTCCTCCTGGTGAAGCCATATCCATTCCTATCATGAACCCTACAATTAACTACCTTATGACCAAACTGATTACAAGAGTAGCAATACCCTTGAAAGAGATACCCATTTCTAAAATTTCTATTGGTGAAACCATATCCCTGTATTTCATGTGTCCTGCACTATGTAGCCTTGTGTCCAAACCTATGACATGAGAAGCAACATCCATTGAAGAATCCTTGCCTTGACCCCATTGGTCTCTTAGTCTCTTCTTCCCTGTGATGTTTCTTGTTCCATCTATTCCTCATTTGTGCATTGTTCCTTTCCTTGTTGAACTTTCTATTTTCCAACTTATCCTTAGAAGTCTCACTTTCTCTTTCACTCTCTTCTTCTGAAGCTTCTTCTTCTTTGGAGCTTGAGATTGACTCCTCTCCTTGTCCTCTATATTCTTCTTCAAAACCAAGTCCTGTCTTGTTTGATGAAGATCTTTGTACCTTGATAATCTTATCCAAGTTCTTTGAGCTTCTCCCAAACCTGTGTAGCTTGTCTTTAGACTCTTTTACTTCCTTCCTTAGTGAAGCTACCTCATGCTCTAACCTTTCACATTCCAAGACCTTTGCCTCTAACCTCTCTTTAAATCTCCTTGTCTTAGCTATTGAGTTGGTTAGATCTTCTATAAGCTTTCCTTTCTCTTCATCACATTCTTGAAATTGAATCTTGAGTTTTGAGTTCTGCTTTCTTACCTTCCTTAATTCCTTAAGAGCAGAAATAAGCTCACCCTCAAGATCAACTTCTCCTTCCTCTTAATTTTTTATTCTTCCTCTACTCTTTTGTCTTCAAGATCATCTTCATTCTTTTATGATTTATTTCCACTAGGAGCACTTCCTTCTTCTTCTATTGCCATAAGAAGACTTTCTTCTTCTGGACCTTCAAGAGCATCTTCATATTCATCTTCACTAAAACTGAACCCATTCCTTGTACAACTATCTTCAAGATGACCAAAGTTACCACACCTAAAACACTTGAGAATTATTGGTGCCCTTTTTCTAACATCTTCTTTTTCTACTATCAGAAATAGAATTTCTTCTTCTTCATTATCTGAGGACCTATCATCACTATCACTTGAACTCTTGCTTGCCTTATCTGCATAAAAAATCTTCTTATGCCTTTGGAAAAACTTCTTTCCTTGCTTGCCTTGTCCATCCCTATTTTTCTTTTGGTACCTGTATTTTCCTGCTTCCCTGTTCTTATGATCCTGTTTCTCATCACCACTGCTATTTCTAGCTTCTGGAAAATCAGATGCATAGTGACCATATTTACCACATTTGAAACACTTAACTAATTTCGTACCTTTATGCTTTCTTGTGTCCTTGTTCCTTCTGCCATAGTTTGCTTCTTCATCACTGGATGACTCATTACTTGAATCTGACTTCTTACCCTTTGTCTTCTTTGTAACTTTGAAGGTTGCTTCTTTCTGGGGAATAACATCCTCTTTTATTCTCATCTCAAAAGCTGTGAGAATTCCATGTAACTCATCCCTTGTCAAAATTTCAATATCTTTTGACTCTTCTATGGCTGAAATATTTTCACTATACCTCTTAGGGAGTGACCTTAAAATCTTGTGACAAACATCTGTTTCTTCAACTTTAAACCCAAGTCCTTGCATGGAGTTAACAACCTCATCCACACGAAGTAAGTATGAAGCAATGTCTTCCTCATCCTTCATTTTTAGGTCTTCAAATGTTTTCTTGTGATTTAGCAATTTTTCCATCTTGACCTTTTTGTCTCCCTCATATATACCTTTTAGCTTATCCCAAATCTCTTTTGCTGATGTGCAATGCATAACTTTTACAAACTCTATTTCATGCAAACCATTTAAAATTCCATTCATTGCCTTTGAATTATTCAGTTGTAGGAGCTTACCATATTTATCTGTAGGTGGAGTAGCTGGCGGTATGTACCCATCCTCAACTGCTTGCCATATATCATTTCCTAGTGCCATTAGGAAAATATTCATTCTCACACTCCAAAATGCATAATTGTTCCCATCGAACAATGGTGCCTTATTCCCTGAAGATCCACTCTGAGAATCCATCTGTGTTCCTGTAAGATTTTCCTTCAAGTTGTTAAACTCTTTCGAAGGAACCCGCTCTGATACCAATTGAAGAACACAAGCTTATACTAAGAGGGGGGGTGAACAGTATAAGACCACTTTTTACTTTTCTTTCCCAAACAATATTATCCAATATAATCAATGGCAATATCAATAATAGTAATCAAAGCAATGCATAAATCATCACACACAATAGAGACACCAATTTAACGTGGTTCACCCAATGTGGGCTACTCCACAGAGAAAATATTTCACTAAAATTTTCTCAACAAATCTCTTGGGAATCCTTCCCTATTACAATATTTATGGACCTCTATCCAAAGGAGACACCAATCCCCTAATCAAGTTTATGGATACCTATCCATAGGAGACACCAATCCCTTCAATAGTTTATGGATCTCTATCCATAGGAGAACTCCTTCTCCTCTACTCTGGTTGGTGATCCTCTAGAAGACTACTACCTCCACTACACTAGCTTGTGGATCTCTCTCCATAGAAGACTCTATCCTCACTTAGAAGACCTCTATCCTCACTACCCTAGCTAATGGATCTCTATCCACTAGAGACTACTATCCTCTACTTTATCACCTCCAAAGCTTACTCTTAACTCTACTCAATATCTATCTCAAATATACACTAAACATTATCCTTCGATCTAGCACAAATCTACTCAATATCTATCTCAAATATACACTAAACACTATCCTTCAGTCTAGCACAAATATACTCAATATCTATCTCAAATATGACACTAAACACTGCCCTTTCGATCTAGCACAAATCTACTCAATATCTAAATAAAAATCATTTCTCAATCACATTACCTCAAATCTATCCACAATCCTAATCCACTTAATACCAAATCAACCCACTTCTCAACCTTAACTCAAATCATCATCAACATTCTCAAGTCTTCACCAAGACTTACCTCAAATCTCTCTATCCAACAAGTCCTCTTAAGAACTTTCTCAATCTACTCAACAAGTCTTCACCAAGACTTACCTCAAATATGCTCAACAAGTCCTCTCTAGAACTTGTCCAATCTGCTCAACAAGTCTTCACCAAGACTTACCTCAAATCTTCTTGTAAGCTTCCACAAAATCTCACACAAATCTATCCTTAAGCTTTCACAAAAGCTTACTCAACTCTATCCTTAAGTCCCCTCTAGGACTTACTCAAATCTACCCACTAGCTTTCACAAAAGCTTATTCAAATCAATTGTAAAACTTGCATACACAACTCAACTCAATCTCTTTCAGAAAACCTCTTCAATCACACAAACAAGTTTCACTCAAAATATTGTTTAATCATAGAAACATATAGAGAATGGTAAGAGACTCAATATGTTTCACACTCACAAATCACTCTATCACTTTCAAACTCACTTTCAAATCAATTAAAAATAAAGAATAATTTGTTTCATAAAACTTGAACTATCACTCCAATGCTTTCAATCAATAATGCTCAACCAACTTCACTCAACCATTCACTCAATGAAACACAACTTGCTTACAAACCCTAACCAAGTGTTTCACTATACTTCCAACAACTCACACTATGAATCTCAACCCTTGACTCAAGATGATTCCAAATTCACATAACAATGATACTCATGATCTTTCACAAACCCTAATCATGCACATGAAAGCTTACTCAAATATTTCCAACAATGCTTATCAAACAATCTCACATAACAATGATACTCATGTTCTTTCACAAACCCTAATCATGCACATGAAGGCTCACTCAAACATTTCCAACAATGCTTATCAAACAATCCTTTTCACTCCAACTTTGCATTTCACAACATTCAATCCAACAATATTTCACTCATAAGGAAGATGTGCCCATACCTTTTTTTTGATGGAGATATGTCTTCAAAACCTGTCTTAATCACAATCAAAACCTCTTTGCCAATTTCAAGGTTAGGTAGCAACAATCTATCTCAAAATCTCCACTCAAAATTCTCCTCAATATTTATTTCACCATACAAAAATAACAAGTCTCAAGTACACCTTATAATCTCCAATATTTTCAAAATACAACTAGCAAAGGTTCAATTAACTCACTTTCACAATAATTCACTTCAGAATTTTAATGCATAAAATAATCAAAATAACTCCCTTATATCTCCCTACTCAAAAATGCATTATCAAATAATCAACACACCTTTCCAAAAATAATTCAATTCACTTTTAAGCCAAAATTAAATCCTCCTCAATCTTCAACTAAGACAAAAATAAAATATATCTTAATCACCTTATATCTCCCAACTTAAAAATTGCATTTCAAAATAATTAACATCACTTATCCAGAAATAATGCAATTCACTTTTAAACCACAATTAAATCCTTCACAAACTTTAACTAAAATAAAATTTTCTTTAATCACCTTATATCTCCCAAGGTGCTCACAATACAACCTTAGACCACATGCACATTACAAAAAAATTTAAAGTACCTTTGCACACTCCTCGGTGGGATTCGATCCCAGGTCAAGTTGTCGCCTGCGCCCTAGCCGTGGCCTAGCTACCGCATGAGCTAGGTGCTCACGTGGGAGGTAAAAGCGCTTTGAGCACTTTGTTTCTTCGACCAGTGCCAAAGCCAAAACAAAAGGCTTTGTCCCTTCGTAGCCATCGAGACTCGAATGCGGAACCTCCGCGTACCCTACGCCTTACACACCAACAACTTGCCACTAGCCCAACCGATTGGTTGGTGACAAGGCTTTATGCCTTGGTCAATTTGTCCTTCACGTTTTTTGGCTGCATTAAAAAAATAATATCCTCTTGTCTTATTTTCTCACGAACTTTCGCATTCCACTTTCAATAATCGCATGTGCATTAATATTCAGAGACTTGCTTTTGTGAGGCAAGTCTTATGGTATTTATACCATATGCCACTTTCCTTCGAACGTCGGTGGGGGAAGAAAAATTAAATCGAATTTGCGCCCAACCCTACTTTGGGGTTTAAATAATATTATTTTATAAATTAATTTATAATATAAATATTATAAATAATTTATAAATTACCTTAGGCTTTAATTTTAACCTTTAATATTATATATTATTTTGAATTAATGGAACACCAGGCGCAGCAAAAAAACACGCAAACTTACAACCACCACCACAATAACAAAAAAGACATTAACCCAAAAAACCACTAGGGGTTTGATAACCAATGGCCACCGACCTTAAATAAAAAAAAAATACTACTCTTGGAGATGCGGGGTATTTTAACCTTTAATATTATAATAAAAATATTATAATATTATTTCCTTTGGGCCTAGGTATTTTTCTCTTTCACCCTTAGAACTTTTCTGAGCTCCTTTAATATTATAATAATAAATATTATAATATTATTTCCTTTAGGCCTTTCCTTCGGGGTATTTAACCATCCTTTTGACCAATCATGTGAAGCTCTTAAACCAAATCTCTTGGGCTTAAAATATAAATATTTTAACCCTTCTTTTGCCAAGTCTTGCATTGATCATTGACACTAACTCTTGACATCAATGACAACACAACTAACTCAAAATTTCCAACATTTAGTTGAAGAAAGCAAACTCAAGACAATGTAAAGAGTTTTATGCCATTATCAAGCAAGTTTTAGAGAAAATTTGATCAGTGTTTGTGAGCAAGTTTTGGAGAAGATTTGAGCAGTGTTTGTGAGCAATTTTTGGAGCATATTTGAGCAATATTTGTGAGCAGGTTTTGGAGCAGACTTGAGCAGGTTTTATGAGCAGGTTTTGTGAGTAGGTTTTGGAGTAGATCTGAATAAGTTTGGTGAGCATAAGGATATTGGTGTTTCCTATGGATTAATTTCCATGAACTTGAGCAAGGGGATTGGTGTCTCCTATGGATTGGTGTCCATGAACTTGAGTAGAAGGATATTGGTATCTCTCGTGGATTGGTGTCCACAAACTTGAGTGATGGGATTGGTATCTCCTTTGAATTGGTGTCCACAAACTTGAGCATAATGGGATTGGTGTCTCCTGTGGATTGACATCCATGAACTTGAGCGAGGGGATTGGTGTCTCCTATGGATTGGTGCCCATAAACTTGAGTGAGGGGATTGGTGTCTCCTATGGATTGGTGTCCACAAACTTGAGCAAGGGGATTGGTGTCTCCTATGGATTGGTGTCCATGAACTTGAAATATAGGATTGGTGTCTCCTATGGATTGGTTTCCATGAACTTGAGCAAGGGGATTGGTTTCTCCTATGTATTGGTATTATGAACTTGAGCAAGGGGATTGGTGTCCACGAACTTGTATAGGGGATTGGTGTCTCCTATGGATTTGTGTCCACAAACTTATATTGGGGATTGGTGTCTCTTATGGGTTGGTGCCCACAATTTTTTTTGAAGAAATATATAAGCAATATTTTTCCGTGGTTTTCTCCCAAGAAGGTGCTTCCACATAAAATCAGTCTCTTATGTGTATGGTGATTTGTGCATTGTTTCATTATTGCATTGATATTATTTGAGGTTATTACTTTGAAAAGAAAAGAGAAAAGTTTTATCTTATATTTTTCACCCCCTATTAGTATAAGCTTGTGTTCTTCATCATAATAAACTATTATTTATTTGTTTAACCCCTAATAATTCTAACAATGCTAACTTTCAAATGCTATATCATACAAGGTTGAAGTTATAGGTGATATTAGAATTCTTAATGGTGAATTTAAAAATATGTTGTGCATACATGAATTCAAGATGATTTTTCTTTATATTTCTAAGATGTATCAATATTAATAAATAAAAATTTAAACATACTTATCATATCAAATATTTAAATTTAAATTTTTAATTTATTGTTATAGCTAACTTGGATCAAAATAATATCTATAAGTTTTATCAATTGAATGCTTTAAATATTTAAGACTCTTTTATTTCTAATCATGTCTATAATTTTTATCTATTAAATACCTTCCAATTGTGACATACAATATTAGGGAACATAAATTTTAAGAGTATTTTATTCAAAAGTAATATTACAATGGTTGAGGGTTGATTTCTCTATGCACCAAAAATATATATATTATAATGGTTGATGCCCTACTTTAAATTATTCTCTAGCATACTTGCACTTCTTGTATTAAAAGAAAAAATTATAAGGAACAATTTTTCTAAAGCAAATATTGTTATGCAATTGATTTTATTAATTTAGCACATAGTGGTTTTTAAGATCTAAAGAGAAATTATCTTAATCATTGAATATAAGCACCTAATTTTGTTGATGATTTTTAGATTTATTTTTAAAACTAAATAATAAATGTTTGACTTTTTTATTAAATTGTATGTTTATGATTAAAAGCAATTTACTTGTAAGTTAAGAAGAGATAGGTTTGATAATTGGGTGATTTTTTTTAAATATGAAATAATTTGTAATCATAAACAAATAACCATTCTGTAATCATTAGAGTAAAATTATATCACTAAACAATATTAAACCATTACTAACATGGTTAGATGTTTAATATATACAAAGAACATACCTTATCAATTTTAGTATGAAGTAATTGAGCCCCTACTAATTTTTTAAGAAATTTTACTCTTGAAGTGAGGTAAGGCTAAACTTAAGTTTTGTACATTTGGTTTATTTAACATTTTATCATATTCCTACCATAAAAACTTAAGCTATACTATAAATGAGTAAAAAAATTATTGGTTATAATGAGTAATTAAAAGATTATATTTTTATAATTCCATGAATAATGAGATTAAAACCAAGATATATGTTTGCATTGTTAAAAAAAAGTACATGATTTTGTTATCATCACATTCATAAGCTATATTTGCATTGTTAAAAATAAACTACATGATTTGGTTATCATCATGTTCATAGGATATCTCCTTTTTATTAATGGCTTGTTGTTCCAAACTAGGTGTTACTTCCTCAAAATTAAATAATATAATGTTAAATATGTAGATAATTTTGCTAATTAGATTTATGATGTGATGGTTCTTAATATGTAAAGTGTGATATTAAATATAGGAATTTTAGACTTTCAAATTGTCTTGTGAGGGATACTATAGTGGTATGTATTTGGATTTTTATCCAAGAGGCTTAAATTCAAACCTGAGTATAAGGGGACCTAGACCCTTTCAAAACTCATGCTTTAGGATACCACAGTGTTATGTCATTAGGTTTTCTTTGAGGAGATCCAAGTTCAAACCCTTGTACAAGGGGATTGCGGTCCTTTCAAAATTTATGATTTACCCTACATTTTTTATCCCATGAGGGATACCATAGTGGTATTTATTTGGGTTTTTATATAATATATCCAAGTTCAAACCCTGATACAGTGCGATTGAGACCATTTCAAAACCTCTACTTTACCCTAAAATTGTCTTGTGAGGGATACCATAGTGGTATATCTTTGGATTTTCATCCAAGATATCCAATTTCAAACCCTAGTAAGGGGACTAAGACCCCTTTCAAAAACTAGTACTTTACCCTAAAATTATTATCCTTAGTGGTATAGTGTAAGGGTATGGCTTTGGGTTATCATCCAAGAGATCAAGGTTCAAACCATTGCACAAGGGATCGAGACCCTTTCAAAAACTCATGCTTTACCCTAAAATTTTAGTCCCATGAGGGACACCATAGTGGTATATCTTTGGGTTATCCTCCAAGAAATCGAAGTTCAAACCCCAATACAAGGGGACCAAGATCCTTTCAAAACCTATGCTTTACCTTAAAATATTTAACCGAAAGGGATAGGTTAGTTGGTAGTGGCTAAGTCCTTGCTAATGGGCTACCCTAGTTCAATTTACTCAATGGTCAAGGTCCCATTGACTATATCTTTATCCAAAATTATAGGGTTTATATGGGTTTCCATATATAACAATATATATAATAATTTAAAATTTACATATTAATAAATCTACATGTAAAATCAATTACAAACCTTAAATATTTTATAAACATTATTAAAGCAGGTGATTATTATTTGAGTAGGTATACCCAATTATTTTTTTTGATACATATTTCTACTACCATGTAGGGTTCAAATATTAGGGCTACCCCCTATAATGCCTATGCCATCTCGTTGTTGTTGACCTAGCATGAGGGGGATCACTAGTGGCTCAAGACTAGTACCATCATCATTAGGTTGGTGCTTTAAGTGAAGTCAAGTTAGAATAGTACCTTTGAACAAATAGACATACCTCCAAGATTTGAACCTTGGTCTCTTTTTAGTAAGCTCTAGAACATACCAATCCACCCATCCCTTGAAGACTAGCATGTTTCAATTCTAATTAGAAATAAAAATTACTATTAAATATTCATTGATATATTAGGTAATGAAAACTAATAAATCCTAATCATATTATAAATAAAAACTATCCCTATTGGTAAAAGTATATAATTGAAGATTAAAATTCATTATAGATAATCACACATGTTGTATTAATTGATGGATAATCACACATGGTGTATATTATGGTTTTGGATGGAATTAAAAACTTTGATAAATATTGCTTGACAAAGATCTCCTAATGATGGGGAATGGAAATTTTGAGGTAAGTTACCTTTACAAACAATTAGGATACTTTTCAAACTCATTATTCATCTTTATATGCCCTTAATATTATTTTTCTTTAATTAATCATCTAAGTGCCTATATTCTAACCAAAGGACACTTTATTTAAAATATATAATACTTCTCAATAGTGATCAAATTTATCAAGATTTTCTTCTATGGGAACTATCATATAAATTGAATAAAATTGAAACAATGGTCAAAATTTAATACCTTTTTATATTTTTAATCATTCCTATTATTATTATTTTTTATTGATGGGAAAGGGTTTTGAAAGGGACCCTCAACCTTTTACAAAGCTCTCACCAAGGTACAAAGGGCTTTGAAAGGGTTTTAATTATTCCTATTATTATTAGTTTTATTTGACTTAGTTTCTACATGAATACCTATAATTTATCAATGCTCTCACCAAGATAGATTCAAACATAAAATTCATATAAATTAAAAGCCTTTCAAGGTTATTTAGATTATTTCCATTTTTGGATTAGCTCATAATTCCATATAAATCAAATGGATTATACATCGACAATTCCTTTTGCTAAATTCTACCTAGATTTCATGTTCTAATATTGTATTTCAGTCTTCCGTACCATATCTCACTTGGAGTCTTTTACAAATCCCATCTACTTTATACATGTAATAATCCTTCTTCCATTAGGCTCCAACTTACCTCAAGCTCTAGTTGTGGCCCAAAATACCAAGTGTCTAATGTATCATCATCAAATATCACCAAAGTTCTCAATGATTAAAATATCAAGTCAAACAACCAAGATAAGTATCTTCATCAAATACAAGTATCATCAATGTTAACTGCCCTAAAATTTAGTACAAGTGTTTTCACTATATTTTTTATTTTTTTATATTATTACATTCCAAGTATTTACTTTATTTTATTCTAAATATTGCCATGTATATTACTTCCTACTATCTATATCTTAGCATCCTATATCTACCTATGTCCAATGCAATCTATCTATATTATCCAATGCAACCTAACCATCTAGTTAATACATTATAGTTGAACTTTATTAACTTTGATTAATACTAATGTTCCCTCCACTTACATAAAACAACTTGCTAACATAATATGGGTTTATACCACATTTATTCATTATATCTTTCTTATTTTAATTTTATTATAACAAATATATCTCATTCATATATATATATATATATATATATATATATATATCGCCTTTAAGCCCTGAATGCCACGTTGATTGCCTTAATTTCAAAAAAGGATTCTGCCTCATCATTTAAGGATTTTAGACCAATCAGTTTGTGCAATTATTTATATAAATTCCTCTCTAAGGCTCTGTCTAACAAACTCAAGGGGTTGCTTCCAAATCTCATTGATATGGCTCAGAGCGCCTTTGTGCCGGGTAAACTAATATTAGATGGTGCTATTGTCATGCATTTGCTTCTTCATTCGGTCAAGTACAGTGATAGAGAGGATTTCCTTTTAAAGCTTGACATCAATAAGGCTTATGACAAAGTGACGTGGCAATTCTTACAAGAGGTGATGAGGAAGTTTGGCTTCAGCGATCGATGGGTCACCCTTATTTTGGCTTGCATTTCTTCAGTTTGGTGCTCCATTCTAGTGAACGGATCAGTGTCTAGATTTTTTAAGTCTCACCACGGTTTGAGGCAAGGCGATCCACTTTCCCCCTTCCTCTTCCTCTTTGTGGTGGAGGCTTTGGGGAGAGCTATTGGAAGGTTGAGCGGGGAGGTGGGTCTTCGTCTAGCTCTCCCATGTCCACCTATATCTCATCACCAATTTGTTGATGACACTCTAATTTCTAGTGGTGCATTGGTCTTTTTTTCTTGGGATATTAAAATATCTTATTGTGTTATGAGAGGGCTACCGGTCAGGAGATCAACTTTGAGAAGAGATTTCTCTACTTTGTTAACACTCTGAAAGCCAAGCAATCAGAGATTGCAAATATACTCAATTATAGGATTGCCACGTTGCCTGCAACCTATCTTGGTCTACCTCTCTTCGTGGGGAGAATGAAAGACTCACTGTGGGACCCTTTGATTGAAATAATCCAATGTAAACTAGCCTCTTGGAAAGGGGTGTTGTTGAGCCAAGCAGGGAAGGCAGTACTTGTTCAAAGCATGCTCTAGAGCATACCCATTTATTTCATGTCCTTATTCATGCTCCCTGCTAAAGTAACGAACAAAATTGATTGTATTTGTAAATCGTTCCTTTGGGTTGGATCGGATTTAAAAGGTAAGTACCACTTGGTCACTTGGGATCATATTTGTAAGAGGAAAAAGGACGGGGGTCTTAATTTGAAAAGAGCAACACTTATGCATAGATACCTGGTTGGTAAATTAGGGTGATTGGTTGCTTCAAACATCAAGAGACCTTGGTGTTCTATCCTTAAAGCGAAATACAGATTTAATTCTTTCTTGTCATACGATCTCTCCCCGAGAGGCTCCATTTTTTGGAGAAGCTTAACGAAGATCAAGGACTTTGTGAAGGCTAAAAGTAGGTGGATCATTGGTTATGGGAGAAACATCAAGTTTTGGGAAGACCATTGGTTGAGGGAAGAGCCGTTATTGGATGACCCAAATATCAGGGCTCTTGCTTTGAAAGCGATGGAGGAAGGCAAAATTTGGGTTTCCCAATATATGCCTATTGTCAATGGTAGGCGTTCGTGGAATTCTCATCCCTATTGGGTGTCCAACCAAAATGATTTGGTCAGTTGGTAGAGACTTTTAGTGGAACTTAACAGGTATGCGATCAGACAGGATGATTCCAGAGACCGTTTGATTTGGAGTGGGGAAGCTGAAGGTGAATTTACTATGAAATCAGCTTATTCCTTCCTTCTCCCGAAAGATGAGGCTCCTTTTCTAGCGAATCTTATTTGGATTAAAAGACTAATCCCAAAGATCAATATTTATTTCTAGTTGGCGGCTCAAAATAAAATACTTTTTTTGGAGAATCTTCGAAAGAGGGGTCGCATTATGGTGAACAGATGCTATCTGTGCAAATCAAATTGGGAATCCACTCAACATTTGCTCCTCAGTTGCCCGTTCACATGGCAGGTATTTATGTTTATTTTTAATTGGTTTAACATTTATTGGGTGTTTTTAGGTACGTTGATGGACAACATCCTTCAATGGTGTTCATCGTTCGTGTCCCAATGACTATCTTGGTTGTGGAAAATTATGCTTCCCCATGCATGGTGGGGGTGTGGAAAGAACGAAATGCCCATGCTTTTAATAACATTGAGACCGATGCTGTCAGGGTGGGTACTAAGATCATTAATAGAGTGTCGGAGAATGTCTTGGCTGCCTTTGTGGGTAAACGGCCCAAGGCGCCCTCCTCCGATGATGAATCTGATTTAGAATTTAAATTTGGTTGGAGCCCTCTTCCTCGGCCCCCCCTCGAACTTGACCCTAAAGTAGGAATTAAGTGGGCCCATCTGACTCCCAATTGGCTGAAACTCAACTTCGATGGGGCCTCAAAGGGTAACCTTGGTAAGGCTGGAGGAGTTAGTGTTGTGCGAAACGAGAATTGCGACATCCTCATGGCATTTTCTGAACTCCTTGATTCCTAATATTCACACTTCACGGAGGCTTGCGTAGCTTATATGGGGGTGAAATTGTTAGCGGATGCTAGCTGTCAGAATGTGGAAATCGAAGGCGACTCTTTGAACAAAATCAATATGCTTAAAGGGAGTGTACACTTAGTTGGAACGTTCTTAATCTTATTGTCGAAGCTAGGACATTGCTGTACGCTTTTGAATAGGTGAATATTCACCATGTTTTTTGTGATGGGAATGCACTGGCCAATATGCTGGCCAACCGTGGTGTCCACTGTGTTGCTTTTTTGGTGTGGAAAAACGATGTCCCGAATGATGTAGTCTCCCTTGCTAGGAAAGAGGCTCATGATGCTTTGTTTTTGTAAGGAGGAGTCGAACATCCCTTTGGCTCTCATTGGAAGGGGTGTTCGGTCTCACTTTGCCCTTTGACCGAAGTTTGTTAGAGTTTGTTTTGCCTTCAAAGCATTGTGCTTTTCTAAGTTCTCTCCGGAATCATTATGGTTATTAGGAATTAAACTCTCTTGGTTATTCCTAATAGGTATAATATTTTGGAGATTGTTATTATGGTTGAGAGTTTGGCTGTATGTATAAGGTTGTGGGGACCCTTTCAAAATCCTCTCTTTAAATTAATACCAAAAAAAAATAGATCGACTTTAAGACTACACTAATTCATTTAAAATAATTAATTTTATTCTCATCATTAGGATATTATAAATTTCTATTTAAATGTGTTTTAGAATATCTACTATATATATATATATATAACATCCTGTCGGCACTTAAATTGAATAGGAATCCCGTACAATAAATCAAATTGAAAGGCTGATTCCCTAGCTCGAAAATTTCGTTAATTATTTCTAAAACCATTTTAATATATATTTTTTTCTAACTATGTTCAAATAGTAGTCGCCGCTATTATTAATCTATCTTCATTTTCATAGGCAAATTCTCGACAATGATCCGAATCCGAATAGATTCTAGACTCTCGTGTGACAACCACTCAGATTTGTTTCCATAACGGTTCAGTTGTGTAGTATTAAAAAAAAAAATATGCAACTACGCCCATCTATTCAAAACAATGTGTAAAATAAAAATCATCCCAGCGAAATGATATTAAAAAATATCTCTAAATAAATTAAATCAAGTGCAAAACTACCACCTCTTTGGACCGCATACTGCTTTTCAACTCATCACCAATCGATATAATTAATTGATATCTGCAAGTAGTTTTCTAACATTTGTTTGCATATGCCATATTCAGAATCAAGGGGGCATTTGAAAGATCCGTTTAACAAATATACGCCATACAAATTGTTCATCAATTATTTCCTTTTGACTTTGCATCTATAGAATTAAATTAAATTTTAGAAGGTTAAGTGAATTGGTGAGTGTTTGTTTGATCAAATATTTATAAAAAAAATATCAGATTCAAATTTTTATAATTTAAATCTACATTTATCAATTATTAAAAATAATATAATTATAACCAACTCTATATAACCTAAAAAAATCCTAGTAAAATCACAATAGTGTCACAGTTTGACTGCATAAGCAGGGGATTCATTGAATTGAAAATTCCATCATGGCGACTTTTTGGATCATCACGGACCTGAAGCGGCCTTTAGAGCAACTTATACGTTGATTGAAGACAAGAATTGTTTCGTAGGATTCTAAGGCATCCACAAAGATTAGATTGGGATCTATTCTGCAAGTGTTCCTGTTTTATCGAAAATAAAAACGAGCCGAAAGGGTAGAATTACCGTTAGTTTAAAATATTTACTATGGGAAGTGAAGTCGTATAAGTTCTTACTAGCATATAACTTGAAATCGGCGAAAGTTGTGACCCACCTCACATCATTTTTCTTTGGAACGTGGAAGAGTAGATAAACGTGACGAGGACAACAGCCCAAGATAGATTCCGCTAACAAGTAGAAAAAATACTAAAGCTGATGCTGTCATATAATAGACCTTTTAGATTCGTTTTAGATTCGATTCGTTCTTAGCATGAAGAAATGCAAACGTTTGTTGTTCTCAAGTTTAAATTATTTGTTCGATTGGAATTATTTTTAGTATGGCAATTCGATGTGGATTAAAACAATTTTGTTCATTGTTTCTACCAGCCACAGAATTGATAGGTAGTGGATCTATTATAAAAACTTAAAATCATACATTAAATTAAATAATATAAATATATATTTCTAGGTAGAGTGGTGTATGTGGGTGTAGTATGGAAGAGGTTAAGGGCTTACCTACAAGAGTGTCCTTGTAGACTTAGCCCCCTTTAGATGCCTTTAAAATATATATAATAGACTTTGATCAGCTTTATATGCCTTTTATAATATATTTATAATATATAGATATAGGTGTAAGTAAACCTTACAGTTATATATTTAAACTTTTTTATCTAATATTTTATTTTTAAAATAAATATTAAATATAATTTAAATATTTATTTTAATAAATATAATTAACTTAATTTATCAAAGATAATAAGATTTATTTTTAAAATAACTCAAATAAAGCGAAAGTAGCATTTTTTTAATTAAAAAAGAAATGAATTAGGTTGAAAATCCTAAATTAAGAGTTTAGCATAAAATTTAATTGATGGAAAGTAATAGTTTAAAAATGTTTGATACAATCACAAATGATTTGTTTAGATTATATAAAAATAATTATAGTATTTTATGTGCATAAAATACAAGTTTAAAGTATAAATGCTATATTATATGAAAACATTAAATGTGTGTTTTTAGTAAAGATGAAAAGATTAAATTTATAATTGTTTAAAATAAATTTTTGAATATCTTAAAATGGTATTTATGAAAGTAATATTCATTAAAAAAAAATTGCATACAAGAACAAAAAATAAAGGATATCCAAAGAAACATATAAATGTAATAGAAATAATTCTTAAAATAAAAAAATTGCATAGAAGAACAAAAAAAATAAAAATGTAATAAAAATAATTATTAAAGTTAAAAAATTGTATACAAAAACAAAAATAAAGAATATCCAAAGATATATAAAAATGTAATAGAAATAATTATTAAAGACCAATAACAATATTGGTGGAGTAACATAAATGAATATAAGTGCATTGAAAGAAAGGATATCCAAAGAAACATAAATATGTAATAGAAATTATTATTAAAGGTCAATTACAATTAATTGTGGAGCAACATAAATGAATATAAGTACATTGAAAGAAACAAATTATAATAATCTCTTAAAATATAAGATGTATATAAATTGCAGCCTAGGAGTGGGGAGTGTGTGATGGGGTGGGTGTGTGGTGACTTTTTATTAAATTCCCTATTGATAAGTATAGATCTTAACTTTAGGAGGGGTCAAAATAAGATGTATGTGATTAATTGACCACACATGATGTTCATGTAAATCAAATGGAAGAATAAAATATTATAAAGTATTTAATTTCCTTAATGTAAAGGTTTGTAATATACAATAACTTTATAATAATAAAATATTAATAATTTATTATATATTAATCTAATAGAAAAATTTATTTTGATTTAGTTTTATATATTGCAAACATATTCATCTATAATATAATAAAATAAATACTTCGTATAAACATCTATTGTAGGGATTGAACCCAACTCACATTATCCATAAAAGTGATATCCTTACCACACTCACGTGAATCACTCATCTAATATTAACAACATATTTTTATTAGATTACATGTCTATTAACCTATTATCTATTATTCTAATATAAAATAATTTAATTTTGATATGTTCATAGATAAACCTTATTATATGATCACATTTTGAACATGTGAAAATAAAATTTGTTATTTTCTACATCTTTCTATGGAGGTTTGGATATAAAATATGTCAAACATATGCAAATATCTATTTATATAAACCCACGTGTTGTAGGTGAGTTGGAGAGGGTAGAGCAATTCAATATTCACCCTATCAACGTACATCTCATAACCAAAATCTAATTGATAATGCTGATCAAAGCAGGGCACGAGTCATCAGGTATCCAAAATCAAGGTCAGGGTGCTGACTCATGGGTGATTTTTACAGTGTATAACCCTTGGTCATCGTGGTTTCTCATACCAAGGCGACCCTGCAAGGGGTTTATTTTACTAAATTTAAAAAAAATATGTTTATTTATATAATTTTTTTTTTTAGATATTTTAATAAAATATATTATAAATAAATAAAATACATTATAAATAAATTTACTTTTTCAAATTAGAACTAATTGGTTATTGGTATCTTCCTTTTAAAAATTATAAATATCATTAATAAAGGAAATTACAACAAATTGTAAATGTATTTTAAATTATTTAAAAGGTTTATCTAATTTGCTTAACTAATTTTGAAAATTTTAAAATGCATTATTTAATAATAGAAAATATATAAAAAGTTTAGAATTAAACACTACTTCATTAATTTTAAAATATATATTTTTTGTAAATAAATAATAAAACCTAACCTTAAATCAATGTATGATTTTTCAAATAAAAATATTAGTGAATTAACAAAAGATACTAATTTTTACCCTATTCAAGATAATAACTCAATGAAATAATTGACTATATACTATATGCTAATATTGAACAAAATAGTTTTACATTGAATTCTAATGCCTTATACTAGAGAACTATATCATTATAAATAATTTATTAATAATATGGTGGATATAAATTATGCTTACATAAGCAAAGATATACATTTTTTTTAAATGCTAACAATTAACAACCATCGTTAATTTTCTTAAAAGTAATGTGCACTCCACAAACTATTAATAGAATACCTAACTATTATGTTTCCTTCTTAGTGCAATTGGTCTCTTAAATATAAATTTTATAATTATATTACCTATACACAAATTTTAGTTAATTATTTTTATAAGAGATAACCTTTGATGAGAATCCAAACTCCTCCATGACAAGATTGAATCAGTATAATATTGTATAGGATGCTCCAATAATAGTTGGATAAACATCATCCTCCATGAGGATGGTTGGATACTCCAAAGATTGTTCTATATGTCCTATGATGGGTGTTTAAACTCCTCAATGAGGATCATGACCAAGGACATGGTCTTACACCATGGTGCATAGTGGGAGAGGGTTATACACCATGCTTTATTCATGGTTGATAGATAGGGTAAATAACATCCTCAATTAAGGTCATCCATATGGTCTCCTATGATATGTATGGAAAATATTTTATAAGGGTTTACCTTTGACAGGTATTTAAACAACTTCATGAGGGTTATGGAGTAAGGGAGGGTTGTACACCATTCTCTATGGCTAGAAAAAAAAATATATTAAGTAGATAATATCCTCTATGAGGATAGTCCTACATGACATTAGATAGGTATGAAAAATACATCAAGTTCAACGGGTGTGACTAGATAAATATATAGGGTAAACATCCTTTGTGAAGATTGTTACATATGGCCTCTAATAATAATTGGATAGAATGTAAGCTCCATGACCATCATCCCATATGGTCTCTCATATGCATCTAAACTAAGTAGAGCATGACATGTTAAGTAAACAATATCCTTTATTAGGATGGTAGAACATGGTTACATAACCACCTTTTTGATACAAAAAAATCTTTTGTGATGCCCCATATACCTTCTTACATATATCTAAACTAATGGACACATAATTAATTAAACACTTACTCTTTAAAAATCATTTTAAAAATTTGTAATTTGAGATTCCATTTTCTTATACTTCATGTAACACTTATAAACTTAACCAAGATGTGCAAGGGGGTAAACCATTGCACTTTTAGCTTGAGTTTATATAGGTCCCAACTATATTGCTTTGTCTTTTAATGTGATAAAGTGGACTTGTATTCAATGAGGTATTTTAAACTATAAATGGGTTGGTATCATATGGAGTCATGATATGCATTACTATTATTTATTTTATGGTGTAGGTGTTTTTATGAAAATATTTATGTTTTGTGGAAAACACCCTATTTTGGGGTGCTACTTTTAGGTAAGTCCCAAAGGAGATAGGGGTATCTATTCCACCAAAAATACTTAGGGCTCGCACCTAACCTGCCCTCTTTGGCACAATCAAAGAGCATGCCTAAAACAATAAATAATAACAATAAAACACAAAATAAAATACCAAAAAACAAATCAACACAAACAAAAATGAAAATACACACACCAAAAAAATAAATTGAAGAAAAAAAGGATTACATATTTGGCTAATCCAAGCCAATAAGAATTTTAGCCAAGATTCAATAGAGGAAACATAAGAATGACCTTTCTAAGTTGGGTAATTGAAATACACTGTTTGAACCAAAGAGAAGCTAATGCAAATAAAAAAGGAACTGGATATCTCTAGTACTAGAGCCATCCAAAGAAAGGATAGATAGAAGATCATCCTTGATTTATGAAGCCCACCATTTGGGAGGGTAGGCATAGCAAGTAAGATCAACTTTATCCAATGTCCAATTAGCTAAAGCATCAATAATTTTGTTTTGATAGACTCCCTTTGAGTCCTATAATATTCCAAGTAATGATTTTCATTAATAAAGGGGCTAAATATGTTGGTAAATGCATTAATCTTACCTTTATCTACAAGCTTTTCACCTTATTTTTTCATATGATGTTGATTAGTCTTGTGGTCTACCTTTTGGTTAGTGTCCATCTTCCTTTTTTTGTATATTTCTTGTCTTACCCCAATTGAATTTTGGGATAACTTATAACCCTAAATTATGTGTATACAAAACCATAGTGTTATTGGACAGTTCAACAAAGTCTATCTTGGGATCTAAATTATTTGAAATTCCAGCATTTAAAAGATTGTTCTTGTCTATGTTTTCTCCCTTATTTCTTTGTTGAAAACTTTTGATTTTTTTGTTTCTCTTCGAGTCATTCCCTACAATTTTAAACTATGTTTCTAAGATTTTTGTCTCAATTATACCATCTTCCTCACCCAAGAGGTTATTTGAGGAAAGAATTCCAAATGTATTACCTGACAACATCAATTGATCCTTCATAACTACTTTTTTAGTGTTCTTTTTAAGCATTTGGAAACTTGCTAAGTTTATGTTCTCTTTATTTTGATATAGAATATTATTTGGATAGACACTAGCCAAATGACCATATTCATGGTATATTATGGAATAAAAATAAATGTTCTCATAGTCCACCACTTGCTCCCAAGTGTCCTCTCCAAATTTTAATGAGATATTTTTTGGAAGGGGTTTATCAAAATTCGTTAATACTGTCGAATGGCATTTGGTGTAATGGCAGTTGCCTAGTTATTATCATCCATGTGGTTATGAGGTCGATTCCTCTTGTGTTTTCTCGAATGAGCACTGATATTTGTAAATATTTGTAAACGATGTTCAATATAAAAAAAAATCATTAAGACATAAATTAAAGCATAAATAATGTGTTCAAATTTGTGTGTAGAGTTAGTAGTCATTATGAAAGTTCCAAGGGAGTTTTTTATTGTAAAAAATACAACCAGATTTTATAATTCAATTGGGAGACCAAAAATTCTAACCCACTCAGGTCCTATAGAAGGCATCTCTTCTTCAACTTTAAATTTTGTGTGCCAAGGCTTCATGAAAAGCCCCATCATCCAAATAATCAAGGCCCCCTTGAAATAGTTTCTCTCCATATTTATCATTAGCAAAAATAACAATAAAATAACCACTGGGATAAACAAAGATGGGGTTCAATAGTTGCTCTTAGACATCCTCACTTAGTTTTTTTGGGATCAATCTTAGGTATTATTAGAGGTCTAGAAGAAGCCTTAATATTAATGTTAGCATTAGTCTAGGACTATCTACCATGGAGGGCATCCCTAAAATTCATTTTTAGGGTCAAATCCCCAAAATACGTACCTTTTAAAGGGGTTTCCATAGTAGATTTTTTTTGGGGGTGTTCCTTAGCATCAAGGTTACTTGATTTCTGAACCATTTTTCTTTTCCTATGGAGGTTTTTCTTATTTGGTCTATTGCTTGAAACTTGTTTTTTGGTCTCTTTAATCCATGCCTTAGATACCGAGGAAAGGTGTGATTTTCATTATTCTTGAGAAGCAAATCAAAAGCAATTTTCAATCAATTCCATAGCATAAAAATTTGTTGAATGACAAAATCCTAACCCATCATGGGTCTCCTACGACATATCCCCCATTTATCTTGGGTAAAAACAACAAAAAAAATAGCCACTAGGAATACCACACTTGTGTTCAAACCATGGACAAAACCCTCACACAGTCGCCTTCAAAACCCTAACTTCCAACACTTAGAAGCCCAATATTATTTTGATTCAAGAAACCATGTTAAAGGTAAGAAAGGCAACAATTATATTTCTTATGAAAACAAATTTAATCTTACATTTGTATTTTGATTCAAGAAACTAGGTTAGATGTAGGAAAAACAACAATTATATTTTTTATGAAAACAAATTTAATCTTACATTTGTATGTTTTAAAATATTTATAGAAAATGTATAAAATTCACTGTTTTAAAATATTATTGTTAGTTTGATTATATAAGTTATCTTATTAAAATAAATTTAAACTTACATATTTGTGTGATTCAATTTTTTAATTAAAAATATATAATAATTATTTATTTTTTAAAGGGGTAAATATTATTATGTGGTCACGGTAACCTTTACATAGCATATCCGTAATATGTGAGGGGAGGGATTTGAATCTGGGCCTCTTTATTTCAACTGGAGAGTTTTAACTACCCGCTTGCTCTCCAACTCCTCTACATGAAGGATAAATTTATTAAAAATTATTATTTTAAAATAACCTCAATTAAAAAATTTACCCTTAAAAGAAAAATTATAAACTTTTTCTTTCAATCTCTTCCAAATCAACGAAAAGTTTGAAAACATTTACTCTGTTTATTTAATATTGTAAGGAACCAAATTTACTGCAAAAAACTTCCTAAATTGTGTTATTGCTGCCTGCTAAACCATGCCCTTACAGAAAAAAAAATACCGCTACTATGACAAATAGATTGAGAAATATAAAGAGATAAAAAAATGGAGTTAAGAATTTTGCTTTACTGTTTAGTCTATCTGCGTCAATAAGCATACAATTTCGCGAGAAGAGCAGTTAAAAAAATAAGTCGAAGCATCACAGTAAAGAAAATTATAAAATTTTGCATGGTAAGAGACAGAAATTAATACAGCTCCCAGAGTAATCTTCTCATACCCAATTGCGGCCGAGAAAAAACACACGAATCTATTCGAATTGCCAAAGATAAAGATAACTGAAAGCAAGCAAATCAGTGGCTTGAAATGAACGCAAGGTTACAGTCGTAGTCCTTTATCTACAATGAAATAAATAAAAAATAAATAAATGAATGAATAAATAAAAATTATATATATCTCTTACCACTTGATGCACAAATAGAAGATTTATACAACTTAAAAAACACAAACACTTTGTAATATTGAAAACGGATACAAGTGTACCCGTCCAACGTTTAAATATTTTTCTTCTTATAAAGTAGTCCAACAACACATCCTAGATGATAGACTCAAAATAAATTTCTTAGATCCCATATCATGTCTGATTTTTTATAAATTTATTCACAAAAATATTTTCTATTATATAAAATATTCGCATTTACCCCTATTTCTTTCTTATAATCTTTCTTCCATGTTATCCCTATTTCTTTCTTTATAATCTCTCTTCCATGTAATTTCCACTTATTAATAACAAACCTATGCATTCTTTTCATTAAGCATTGCATTACCAAGACAAACCACGAAGAGGCATATACTTTAATTACAAGGTAGTCATGAGACGATGACAGAGGTTCATTGTAAAGAAGAATTCGAGATCCTTTAATATTTGGCTCCTTCTTTAAAGATTTAAACTTCCGTATTACATCTTAAACAAATAAAAATGAATATATGGGGATAAATATTGAAAAAATCACAATTCCTAGGAGACGGAGAGATTACCCAACAAAAGGCGTTCATGGACGCTCTGAAAGGAAACTTGTGTTCGCGCTTTGTATAGAATCCAGCCTTGGGGAGAAGAAATATTCTGATTGGGGTGTGACCAAAGGCAAATCTTGAGGTATATTTAGAGGCGACAGCAAGAAGTACCTCGGTGAAAACTCTGGAGAATTGCAGCTGCAGTCTGTGGGCTCTTCTTTTGTCAGAGATTGGGGAGGATCAATACCCCCGTAATTAGGGTTTTGTATTGGCCTCTCGCTGTAGTTAGAGCATCCGGAGATTTGACTTTGAGGTTGGTGAAAGCACGACGCATCCGCTAAGCAGGCCTGTGGCTGCGCTTCCGATGGATTGGAATAAGTAGAAACATGAGGGCCTTGCTTGGCTGGGGAACGACCGGTAAGTCGTTGGACAAGAGTCATGAATTTAGTGGGATCGGTGTGTATGATCTTTGGAGACTGCGTGTAAATAATCACCGGCGGCTTACGAATTCTATGCGAGTCTCTACAAACGTTGAGCGGCGTAGGCCTTGTACCCCTTCGGCTCATTTTGTTTTCGTATAAATTATAGGCTTACAAAAAGATGAAACACAACACTTGCAAAATGGACTGGAATCAAATTTATATGGATGCCTTGTAAGGGTATGAGCCAGCTCTTCTGTTGCAACGATCCGGGAAGGTCCCAGGCTGGACTTTCAAATCAAAGAAGAGGGCTCTTCTTTTCCAGTCAAGTGGGGCACTCTGATTGATACTAATGACTTACCAATTCAAGGCCTCGTGCTTGTTAATTCAAACACAAATTAAATAGGCAATTTGTACGACTTGGTAAACCTTCAAACCCAAGACGTACGACCACCCAAAACTTATTGTACACAATGATAAGATAAAATTTGAAAAATTAATTGCACAAATTAAATAGCAGCAGACGGTGGGCCGTGGTGGAGTGGTACATTACTTTTTATTTTAGAATATATATATTTTTTAAATATTATATTAATATGTTATTAAATTTTTATTAAAAAAATCTAAGTTTAGATATCTATATGTTATCTTAAATTTGTATTTTGGGATTATGTATAGGTAAAAAGAGTAATCAAGGAACTCCAAAGCCTATGACTATAGTATACAGTCAACTCAAGCACTTAGGCTGCTATAAAATACGAGAGCATCTTTTTTTTATATACAAACTCTTTAAAATAAGTAAAGGAAGTTTTTTTTAATCTATTTTGGTTTTAAGAGTTAATATAAACATTTTTAAAGTATTAATAAAATGTGTTTAAAGTAAGTCAATTTTTTTTGTTATAATATTAAATATTTGGATTGGTGGTTTTTTTATTTTTATGTTTTTAAATGAGTATAAATATCCAATTTTCCATGAACTTTTTTTTATAACTCGTGAAAATTCTTACGAATATATTTTTACAAACGTTACTTTTAGATTAAAGAGACCAAAATAAAGAAGCCCAAGGGTGAGGAGTCTACCATGCTTTAGTAATGGAAGTATGTTTGGATTGTTGGACTTGTGTTGAATATTTTCCATGTTATTTAAGTGGGGCTAACTCTGAAAAGACTTTACACTCTATCCTTATTCTCACCAGGGTTTAAGCTATTTTTAGACCCATATGGATATTTTTGGGTTAATGTTATATCAACCCATGGTTTTGCGCCCATAGTATTATAAAATCCTTTCTTGTGTTGTTGGTATATTAAACATCACTTGCATGAGGATTTGGTAATGAATTTGCAAGAAATGTAATTGCAAGTGAAATGATATTATTGTATTGGAGACAGTCATATAATAAGGAGATATTCTTGGGTTTTTTCTTGAAAGAGTTTCCCAAGATAAAGTTTTGTGTAATGTGTTCTTCTCTCTCTTTTCCTTTTGATTTTGCACTTACTACTTTTCTAGATTTTGTTTATCAAGATATTGTTTCTCTTCGTTTAGTATTAGAGCTAGGTTATAGCTTTGTTTGAAGAGTAAGGGTTTCAACCCTGGGATAAATCGATTCTTGAGTGGGAGTGTATGGAAAAATCTAGGTGAATAAAAAATTATAGGAAGCACACGGGTAGAGTCAAAAATTTTAATGGATAAAATTTTGAGCTATGGAAACTCAAGATGGAGGATCTGTTGGTGGATAAAGATCAGTGGGTCATGGTCTATAGAGTACAACCAATAGGAACGATAGATGAGAAATGACTAAATATCAATAAGAATATAAGGAGCTCTATTAAAATATGTTTATCTGATTCAGTATTGCTAAATGTATCAATAGAGACCATAACAAAGTTGTTATAAAAAAATTTAGGAGTCCTATATCAAACAAAGTCACTAGTAAATAAATCTTTTCTTTGAAAGAAGCTATATTTTCTCTGGATGAATGATGATGACTCTATGACTGAACATTTGAATGCTTATAACACTGTGGTAAGTCAATTAAACTATGTAGATGTAAAAATTAAATGAAGAGAAATAGTGTATTACTATACTTTGTTTATTACCTAACTCTTAGGATAATTATTACTATCACCAATACTACTTTTAAATTGAAAGTAGAGGATATAGTAGGAACATTTCTATCTGGGGAAATGAGATGAAAATAATATACGAATTATCATCAAATGGATGCTTTGGTTATGAGAGTTCGTTCTAAAAAAGAAGCAAAAAGAATTTAGGAAAAAGGAAATCAAAATCTAGGGAAAATTTTGTTGTTTTTGATAAAATGAAATGTTGGAAATATTACAAAATAGGAATTTATAAAATAGATTATAGATCTAAAAATACTGATGAAGGAATGTTTACAGAAATGAAGACCACAAATGAAGATTCAAGGGATCTATTCATAGTTGCAGCATGCCCAAGTGAACACCATGACTCATGGTTGATTGACTCAAGCACTTCTTTTTATATGACTCCTCATAGGTAGGGGTTTTATGAATATGAAAATATAAATAAATGTGAAGTCTTCTTAGGAGATAATTTGACAAAGAAAATAATAGGTCAAGGAAGAGTTAAATTGAGGTTAAAATATGAAAGAGTTAAAATCCTTTCTAGTGTGTTACATATTCTAAGTTTGGAAAGGAATGTGATATCCATTAGTAAGATGAATGACATGGGTGTGATTGTGGAATTTAATAAGGACAGCTACAAGATGGTTCATGGATGCTTAGTGTTAACAATGGGAGTTAATACAAGAAATTTGTTTAAATTTAAGTCTAGCATGATACGTATTGATTGCAATAAGTCTTCAATTGTAGAGGAAAATAATACAGTAGAAAAATTTTCAAGTATTCTTGTAGCAAAGACGATGTTGTGGTATTAACGCATGGGGCACATTGGTGAGAAAGGCCTTCAAACATTAAAAATGAAAGATATGGTTGAAGGAATTTCTAATTGCCCATTAATTTTTTATTTTTGTGAGAATTGTGTTTTAAGAAAGTAAACCAGAGTTAAGTTTCCCAGTAGTGCTACAAGATCTGAAGGAATTTTGTATCTAGTTCATAGTGATGTGTTTGGAACTACAAAAGTATCATCATTAGGTAAATCCATCTATTTTGGTACATTTATAGAAAACTTCTCAAGGAAGACTTGGGTATACTTTTTGTGGTATAAATTTGATATTTTCAATCAATTTTAAGAGTTCAGGATCTTGTATAAAATGAAACAAAGAAAAAGATAAAGTTTTTGAGAAGTGATAATGGTAGTGAGTATTTCTCTAATGAATTTGAGTAATTTTGCAAGGACTGTGGAATAGAAAGGCATAGAGCAACTATGTATACTCCATAACATAATGAGTTGCATAACAGATGAAAAACATTGATGGTTAAGGTCAAAAGCATGTCGAGTGGTGTAGGGTTAGAAAAGAAATTTTGAGTCTACCTCATTAATAGATCTCCTACCTTAGATTTGGTGGATAAAACTCAATAGGAAGTGTGGACTGGTAAGAAACCCTCTCTCAATCATATAAGGAATTTTTCTTGCAAAGCTTATATATGTCCCAAAAAAGAAAAGTACTAAGCTAGACTATAAATATAAGAAATGCATATTTTTGGGTTATAGTATTGGTGTGAAAGGATATAAATTGTGGAATCTAGAAACATAGAATATTACTTACATTCATAAAATTATATTTAGAGAAACAAAAGGAGTTCCAAAATAAGAAATTCAGCCAATTAAAGAACCAAAAATAGTTTAGCTAAAATTGGAATAGGAGGATGAACTTCTAGTAGCCTAATGTTATAGAAGAATATGAATTACAGAGAGAGTCTAAAGAAGAATATTCAAAGGAAAAAGGTGAGGAGGAAGTTGAAGATGCAAAACTTAGAACTCCAATTTTAAGGAGATCAAAACAGGTGAGAAGACTCCCAGAAATGTGTAGCCCTTCAAAAAAAAATATGCATTTAATTTATTAGTTATTTATGAAGAACCCAAGACTATAACGGAGGCACTTCAGTAAAATGAGAATAAGTCTTGGAAAATGTCTATAGAATAAAAAATGGAGTTCCTATATAAAAATAAGACATGGGACTTGGTGAAATTACCCCTTAATAGAAATCATATTGGTTGTAAGTGGTTACTCAATAAAAAGTGCAATAAAGAAGAAAATTTGAATAAGTACAAAGCTCACATAGTAGAAAAAGGATTTTCTTAAGTTGAGGGAATTGAATTTGGTGATATTTTTTCTCCTATAGCTAAACTAACATCAATTAGAGTTATGTTGGCTATTTCTATTGCTTTTGATTTTGAAATAGAACAAATGGATGTAAAGACAGTTGTTCTACATGGTGAACTTGATGAGGACATATATATGTCACAACCAGAATGCTTCAAGGTAAAAGGTAAGGATGACTTGGTATGCAAGCTAAATAAGTCTCTTTATAGGTTGAAGCAGTCTCCAAGGATGTGGAACCAAAAATTTGACAGGTTTGTTTTGACACCTGGGAATGGAAAAAATAAAGCAGATCCATGTGTATATTTCAAAAAAGAAGGTAAAATTTTTGTTATCATTGTATTGTATGTAGATGACATGTTGTTAATTGGTAACAATAAGGAGATGATAAAGTTACTAAAATCTTAGTTATCTTCTAAATTTGACATGAAGGATTTAGATGCTGCAAATTTTATTTTGGGTATGAAAATAATAAGAGATCATGCAAATATAAAGTTATGGTTAAATAAAAGTAAATAATTTGATTTGATACTACAAATTTTTAGGATGCATGATTGTAAACCAATATGTAGTACATATCTGGTTGGTCAAAAGTTATATGTTGAATAGTGTCCTAATACATATGGAAATTGAAGAAATACAACAAGTTTCTTATGCTAGTGTTGTGGACAATTTTATGTATGCAATGGTTTGTACTAGACCTAAAATTGCACATGTAGTGGGAGTAGTTAGTAGATATATGTCCAATCCAAGAAAGAAACATTGGACTATTGTGAAGAGGATCTTTAGATACTTGCATGGAACTACAAATTATGTTATTTATTATGAAGGAAAATTTGGAGATAATG
This sequence comes from Wollemia nobilis, assembly GCA_028583015.1. NCBI lineage: Eukaryota > Viridiplantae > Streptophyta > Pinopsida > Araucariales > Araucariaceae > Wollemia > Wollemia nobilis. The sequence continues at coordinate 7,816,102 of JAQPPZ010017033.1, forward strand.
ATATTGTAAATCTACAAGGGTTTGTGGATATTGACTGGGATGAAGATCTTGACAAGGAAATATCCATGAGTGCTTACGTGTTTAGGTTGTTTGGAGGGGCAGTAAGTTGGATGAGTAAAAGCAATCAGTTTTTGCTTTGTCCACTACAAAAGTAGAGTACATTGTAGCAACTCGTACCTGTAAAGAAGTAGTGTGTCTATAGAGGTTGTATTCAATATTTGGCATTAAACAAAAGGTTGTGAGAATTGATAGTAATAGTTAGAGTGCAATATTTTGGCAAACAAACACAGTTTTCATGATCATTCAAAACATATTGATATCAAGTACCATTTTGTGAGATAGATGGTTGAAGAAAACCGAGTAATATTGGAGAAAGTTGATACAAAGAAGAATATTGTTGATTCATTAAAAAAAGGTTGTTCCTACTCAAAATATTTATTAGTGTAGAAGATATATGGGCATGGTTGTCCTTGATAGTTGATAATGACAATTTTTAGCCCCTATGAAAAGTATTCAACAAGTGGAAGAATGTTGGACTTGTGTTGAATATTTTCCATGTTATTCAAGTGGGGCTAACTCTAAAAGGACTTTACACTCTTGCCCTATCCATATTGAGTTTTGGGTCTAGTCCAGGCCCTGATTTGGGGTACGGGGGTGGTAGCCATTGTTTTGGGGTCCAGGGGTGTTAGCCCCTAGGGAGTGTTTTTGGGGGATTTAAGCTATTTTTAGATCCATATGGGTGTTTTGGGTTAAAGTAATATCAGCCCATGTTTTTGCACCCATGGTATTATAAAACCCCTTCTTTTGTTGTTGATATATAAAACAAAACTTGCATGAGGATTTGGTAATAAATTTGCAAGAAATGTAATCACAAGTGAAAATCAAGTGAAAGGATATTATTGTATTAGAGATGGTCAAGTTTATACAATAAGGAGATATTCTTACTAGTTTTTTCCTAAAAGGGTTTTCCAGGATAAATTATTGTGTAATGTGTTCTTGTTCTCTCTTTTTCCTTTTGATTATGCACTTACTACTTTTCTAGATTTTGTTTATCATGGTATTATTTCTCTTCATGGATACTCATATGGCATATAGCCTCATGGAAGTTAAAAAATACAATACCTTTACCTTAAAATATGAATAATTATACTTTAAGATGCTATAAAAAGAAAGGACATCATGCTAACAACTACCTTGTAATACCATAGAAGATTGAAGTTGACTAGAAGAAGATTAAGTATCAATGAGGTCTTCTCAAAATATTTTTGGAAACTAATGGAGCATATTCTAATGATATGCATATTGCTAGGCATTCTATCTTATGTTTATCATATTCCTCTCAAGGTTATGTATCTACTTTTTGAGTCACACAACATATAACTAAGCACTACCATTTTCTTTCTAGTTATATTCATTACATTATGGAGAGCTAGTTGTTATTGGTGATAATTCTACCTTGTAGATTTTAGATTATGGTGATGTTTGTATCGTATGAATTTTTAAGAGATAATCCATGTCTTTGTAGTTAGACCCAATCTTGTGTGTATTTATCGCATCACTTATACCCATAGTAAGTGGGGATTTTGATGAGACCATTGGATTGTTAAGGATATGGATGATGATTTCAAAATTGTTTCTTCAACCCGTTGATATTAGTGTGATCATACATATGTCTCACTCATCCTATTCTTATAAGAAGGGTTTTTTCCCATGGTGTTTGAGGTCACTTTTATTACTGAATTTCATAATCGTTGGATATGTCATACTAATTATTATGTTCTATTCCACATGAGTCATCTTCAAATGGTTCATGGCCTCCTTTATACTAATCCATCATTAAGAGTCTATGAAGGATAATTATTAGGGGAACACCATTGATAGTTCTTTCCAAAGGATAAATCCATATGTGAATGACATCCTATCAAGTTGATACATATACATATGTCTCAATCATCCTATTGTTATAAGAAGGGTTTTGTTTCCATGGTGGTTGAGGTTAATTTTATTAATGAATTTTAGGATCATTGGATATGTCATACCAATTATTATGATCTATTCCACATAGGTCATCTTCAAATGGTTCATGGTCTCCTTTATACTAATCCACCATTAATATTATATGAAGGATAATTTTTAAGGAAATACCATTGAGAGTTTTTTGAAAAGGATAAATCTAGATGTGAATGGAATCCTATAAAGTTGATACATAATTTCATTTATGGTCTTATAGTAATTTTATATCTTGCAAAAAATTGATACTTTTTAAAATTTATTAATGACTTAATTAGACTTCATTGGCTCTACAACATTAAATCCAAAATAGAATATTTCACTAAGTTTCAATAATTCAAATCTCTTGGGGAGAACTAGACTAATAAGCGGATCAAATGGTGTTGTAGGTGAGTTAGATATGAGAGGGCAATCCTCCAAGGGAGGTCCCAGGTTCGAATCTCCACCCTACCAAAAATCTGAATTGGGTACCCAAAATCCAATTGATAATGTTGGTGTGGGCAGGGCTAGGTGCGACCCCCGGGTGACTTTGACAATGTAGAACCCCCTTTTCATGGTCTCTTAGACCAAGGCGACCCCGCAAGGGGTTTTTCACTATTAAAAAAACAAAAAAAAAGAGGATCAAATGCTTAAAATTTGATCATGAAGAAGTTTCATAAAAATAGTATTGAGGATTTTTTTTACATATCATGGTGTTTCATGGTAGCTTAGTAGTTTGTATACACTTAAAAAAAAAATTAGCTATATGGAATAATATTTTTGTTTTGATAAGTCAAATTGAATTAAAGTGGGTTTTGAAAGGAATCCCAAAACCTTGTTACAAAACTAGTATTATAGAATGCTTTGAAGAGGAAAAACATAAAATAAAGAGGCAACCATCTTGCAAGATGAACCCAACAAGGGAAGATAATCTAATAGAACCACAATCATCAAGGCTCCACAAAACACAACCTATAAAATATACACAGCTACATCCTTGGAAGCAACCCAAACAACATCATATAAGCGACGTCCTTGCTACCATCCTTTGCCACTTCCTTCATCGCTTCCCTAGAATTAGATTTGTAATCAACAACCTTAGGTTCATTAGTGGTTATGGTAGAGAAATATTCACAAAAAAAGTAGGTTCAACGCATTGCAAATTTCCTTAAGGGTAGAGAAAAGATCCTCAAATTGAGAGATTACTGTAGAGATTATTTTGATTAAGAGTTTTTGAAGTATCAAATTCATAGGATCATCACCATCATCATCAAAAACCACCTCCTCAATATTTTGTTGGCTTTGAGATGAATTTCTTCTAATACAAGTAGAGGATCTAGTGGTGCTTGCAGGTTCTTCGATCTTGACCTTCTTTCCCATGAAAAATTTTGCATCCCTATCTAAGCCCACTGAATTTATCTTCCTAGACAAGTGGGTCAACGTAGGGATCATGGAAACATCATCCTCAGGGATGACCTTGGAGGGACTGGAGCTATTGGGGAGTATCAGTGGGAGGAGTAGGGTCTGCAAGGGAACCTTTAGGATAATGAATCAGGAAATGATTATAGATAATTTTGAAAATACCTTGGTGGGACGAAAATGTAGAATTTTTCTTTTTCCTACATGTCTCAATGGAATAGCTCATGGATCGAAAGAGGAATTTAAGAACTTTTATGACATTAATGTCCCTAAAATGGTTGATGAAAGCCATATGGAAACTGCACAGGGCTTTATCACGGTCATCAATTATAATGTATTGCATGATGGGTGTCATTACCCTATTCCATAGAGAAGAAATGTCAGACCTGTGCATACCTAAATTTGCCAACTTGAACTCTTTGGTCTTGTCAGGGAATTATTTGATCTCCACCTCATAGTTTTTCTTCTCTCTCCTCATAGGTCTTCCGATCAAGGAATGGCTTGTAATATTTGTAAGAAGCTAGGCATCTACGACATAATATCTACCTCAAATAATAATCTTACCTCTATCCCAGCTATAGAGGAACACCATGGTTATATCATAGTCACTTAAAAAGAATTTATTAAGGAAAGTAAGATATCCCCTCTCATCGAGAATGGACTCAGTAAGAGCATCCAACTCCAACATGTCTAGTTCAACATAACACATAGTGAAGCAATAAAGGAACCATATCACAAAATAGTTGGCAAGAAGATGGATGACCTAAAGTAGGGATTTAAAATTAGGCATACTTGGTGAAGCCCAAATAGTAATATGGTACCCATGCATTGTAAATTAAAAGCTTTGGGGATGGGAATACAAATTCAAAAATCTGGCCTTGGAAGGAAGAAGAAAATCAAGGGATTTCTTGGGACTCCTAATAATCACAACACACTCTAAAAGGCCGGTTCTGCATGTGACACCTAAAGACATACGAGAAATACCTCCAATTATGATAAAGTAAATTGAATGCAGGTAGCCTTTGGGAAGCAAAAGGGAAGGCAAGTAAACGATGGTAGACAATGGAATGAAAATGGTGAAAATTAAGAATATGCAATAGGGATAAAGGCTCATGGAAGAAAACACATGGACAGACCCACGTGGAAAACAATAAGGTAAAGGACACAACGAAAAATGGCCTTGCAAAATGGAAATAATGGGAAGGGACACAAAGGATGAACAACTAAAAAAGCAATTGTTTATAGTTGAGTCATCATGAAAGGAGAATCCAAACACACTAGAAAATATTGCATGGGAAAGACAGCAAGGCCAAGGTGGAGTTGAAAAACACACTTGGAAAATTAAGGTTGGTCATTGCAATGATGAACAGTGGGAGAGGATTGGCCATATGTGCTATGGGGAATCAATGATTCCTTGGGGGAAATTATCATACCAAGTGATCAAACCATTGAGGTTGGTCCCTTGGTTTTCCAATGCATCTACCACCTTGTTCATTTTTTTGAAAGCATGTTGGATAATGGGTTCCTACTGATGAGAGATGAGTTTTCTAGCTTATTCAATGTAGCCTCTAACCTTCCATGAGGGATTTTTTCTATTTCTTAAGTAATTTATAATTTTGAGAGAATCACCTTCAATTATCAACCTATTGGGATTAGGCTTAATTAAATACAACCCTCTTCATAGGGCTCTGGCCTCTGTGAAATAATTGGATTGAAAGCCAAGATACTTGGTGTAGGCTAAAATGGCATCCCTTTATGGTCTCTGATAATACCTCCTACTCCTACTCTTCCTGGTTTACCTTTAGCAACACCATCAAAATTCAATTTGATCCAGCCAGTCGGTGGAGGGATCTACTGGGTGTTAATTCTATTCAAGGGGTTGTTTATTATGCATCACATATAATTAACATGACACTTGTGATATCAATAATATAATACTTTTTGAGATATGAGCATGATATAAGCATATAATTTCATAATTTAGAGTGGTGGGTTGATTAGGCCCACAATCCCTTTGACTTGTGATATAACCTTTAATCAACTAGTCACAAATATATTTGTTGAATGTGACATGATGTGTTGAAATATATGTTAGTTAAGCTTCTCTTGAGGCCACAACTAGCTATTTGTACATGTATTTATTATATTTGCTCTTTGGGGCCATGCAAACCTTGAAAAATATACTTTTATAATTTTTTATAATAGTTTATTCCTCTTGGTCCATATCATAAAGTTGCCTAAAAGGTATCGTGTATTTATTTATAAATACCCATTTATGCCAATATTTTTCTTTTGATTGAAGTGTAATTTCATTTGAATTAGTGAATATTATTAAGTGACTATGGACACCCCATCATATTCTATGTTCTTCTTTCATCCTTTTTATTCCTTTTGTTAAGCAATACTATGTAATATTTGATTTTGTTCATTTTTAAAAGCTACTGTGAAATATAACATAGTATTAGAGAAGGTATGGACATTGATTCTTCATTTGATTCCATTGATAATAATTTTGGATTTTTAACTTCCCACCTATGTAGATCTCATTTCAGGTTCCTATCAAAGGTGCCAAGTGATTGAGTACATAAATAAACCAACTTTTTGTGTTGAATGTCAGAAAAAGGTCACCTTAGAGTTCAATGCCCTCTTCTAGGAAAATATGCGAAGAAGAATGGGACTCATGCTAAGAAAGGCTCTTTTTCTGGCTGCCAGGGTCAAGCATTCCAGAAAAAGAACTATAGCGACAAAGGAAAGCAACCAAGTTCCTAATCGAAGACTTAAAATCAAGATTCTGCCAACCAAGTGTGGTCTTTTTTTCTAATCCTAATCCTTTTCAAACTTTAAATGGGCTTAATACTGGAAATGATGAGGATGTTTTCTTGGAATATTCTAATTCTCTTCCCAAATAAATTGAGCCCTTAGGCCCCATTGATGATTCTCCTACTAGACCAAGTCCTTCATGCCCATCCAAGCCCTTTGTCCCTCCTTCCCCCTCCAATTCAAGGCCCTCTCACCTCCATCATTTCAATGGATATTTTAACCCTAATGGTGACCTTATTCATCAGGTTGAATTTGTAAACTTTCAAAAAATTAGATCCACCTCCTCTATTTTAGAAGAACTCCCAAGTACTCCAAAACAAGATTCAAACCCTAGTAGTGATTTTCTTTCTCAAGTTGAAATCATCCAAAGGATTAGCCCCACTTCCCCTATTCTAGCATAGCTTTCAAGACCTCTCAAATAGGTCAGACCCACCTCCCCTATTTTAGCAAAGCTTACAAGCCCTCCTAGATAGGTCACCAAAAATAAAAATAATTTTTTTTCTGGTGTGGGTAGTGATAAAAAGAGGGGTAAACCTTTCAATCAAGAGAAAAGGTGTAAATAAAGTAAATGTGACATAGTGAATGGCATCCAGTATACCATTCTATCATTACGTGCAAATCTCTCAAACATCGATCCTTCAAATGAAGAAGGAAATTGAACCAAACCTCCATCCCAGGGTAGGGAAAGAGAAAAGAAAAATTCTTCCAAAAATATCAGATGAATATCCTCTCATGAAATGTGAGAGACCTCAATGGATTAACCAAATAGCAGTTGGTTAGGTCCATGAGGAAATAAATCAAACCCAACATTTTTCTTCTCCAAGAGACCAAAAATAATAGGGACATCAACAAAAATATTGATAAGCTGATTTTTAAGAACAGTGTTTTTATTTACAACCCAATTCAATGCACTTTCGATGGCCTCCTATGTATGTGGGACCCCAACATAATTGAAGGTAGGCTATTATTTGTCTAAAAAAGAATCATTAATATTATTTTCCATAACAAAGACACCAACCATCAATGGATCTTGTATGTGGGACCCCAACATAATATTATTTTTCTGGCCGACGTGATATTTGGAACACTTTAACTCAAATGAGAAGCCACTTCCAAAGTGAACCTTGGATGCTTGTGGGTGATTTCAACACTCCCCTCTATCCATATGATAAGAAAGGGGGAGCCCCCATTACAACTAAGTGCTTTGAAGACTTTGGAGAATTTGTAGATGGAAACGAGTTAATGGATATTCAGCTAAAAGACTCAAAGTTTACATGGAGTAATAGGAGATATGGCAGCCAACTAATCCAATTGAGGCTTGATAACTTTTTTCTTTCTAAGGAAGCTATTCAATTTTTTGGAGATGCTAACTTGCAATCACTCCCTAGAATTGGTTCAGACCATAGTCCATTAGTCCTTGATTATTTTTAATAGATGTCTCCTTTCAAACCTCCATTTAGGTTTGAATCGATGTGGCTTCAGCACCCGAACATTAGGAACCACATATTTGATTGGTGGAAAGAGAAATTCCTAGGATCCCGATTACCTCAACTAGCCAGAAAAATTTGATCTATTAAACTCAAGATAAAAATTTGGAAGAGAGAAATATTTAGGGATATATTCAAGAGTAAAAAACAACTATCTGAACAATTGAGCATCATTGAAAACCACTTTCAGAATGGGGAACCAATCCTCATCTAATATGGGATGAAAATAACCTCCTTATTGAGTATCACAACATTATGGCTAGAGAATAAAATTTTTGGAGGTAACAATTTCATGCTTTGTGGTTGAAGTAAGGGGACTCTAACACAAAAAATTTCATGCATAAATGTTCAAGCATAGGAGCACAAATAGAATTAGGGAGCTTTCAAGAAGTAATGGTTCAAATACCACTGACATCCAAGAAATCAAGTTTTAATCCATTTCCCATTTTGAAACTATTTTAATTCCCAACCCACCATGTTCTATCCAAGCTAGCAATGCTCTCCTGCAAAAAATTACTCATATTATGTCTTAGGACCTAAATTTAGGTCTCCTCAAAAAATTCACAAATAATGAAATTAAAGAAGCCATGTTCTCCATGAGCCCCAATAAAGCTCCAGGACCTAATGGTTTTCCTCCCCATTTTTTCCAACACTTTTGGGATATTTTTGGTCAAGAGGTTATGGAAGTTGTGCAAGAATTCCAAAAAACTAAGCTACTACCAAGGGATGTCAATTCCACTTTCCTAGCCCTCATCCCTAAATCTCAAGTCTACAACTCCATCTCTGATTATAGACCAATTAGCCTTTGTAATGTAATTTATAATCTCATCACCAAGGTCATGGCTAATAGGCTTAAGGATATTATTTCATCCATCATTGACCACTTCCAAGGTAGCTTAGTTAAAGGCAGATTCATAACAGATGGCATAATTACTATTCATGCACTTACGTATTCAATTGTCAAAAATAAAAAACCTGGTCTATTCCTGAAGCTTGATATAAATAAAGCCTTTGATAGAATTTCTTGGGATTTTCTCTTTGCTATTTTAGCCAAATTTGGGTTTCATGAGGATTGGATAGCTCTTATTAAAGAATGCATTTACTCTGCCTAGTTCTCTATTATTTTCAATGGTTCACCTACTGGGTATTTCAATATTTTTAGAGGTGTTAGGCAAGGTGACCCTCTCTCTCCTTTTCTTTTCATCATCATGGCTGAGTCCCTTGGTAGATCTCTTAATGAAGCCTACTCTCTGGGCCTTCTATCATGAATTAAACTCTCTTCTATTTCTAGGTTGGCCACTCATCAACAATTCATGGATGATACCATTCTTACCACTTTATCCTCAATCCCTAAGGCCAAAATAATAAAAACTATTCTTAACTTATGTGAAGATGTTGCAAGATAGAAAGTCAATTTTGAGAAAAACAAAATTTTCTTTATGAACACCCCTATCCACAGGTAAATCAAAATCACAAGGATTCTTGGTTGTACCATATCTGATTTACCTTCCACCTACCTTGGCCTCCTGCTTTTCCATGGAAAATCTTATGTAAACATGTGGAATATGGTCATTGAGCATGTTACCAAGAAGCTAGCAGGATGGAAAAAATCAATTCTGAGTCAAGCAACCAAAGCCACCCTGGTTCAGTCCTATTTGCAAAGCATACCTATATTTTTCATGTCAATTTTCAATGTTTCTTTTTCCATAGGGTAAAAAATTGAGCAAATCCAAAGAATATTTCTTTGGTCCAAAAATGAGAACCACAATAGGTTTTTGCTAGTAGTGTGATACAGGGTTTGTTCCAAAAAATATCAGGGTGGATTAGGCTTCAGGAAAGTCCACAAAGTAATCCTGGCTCTCATGTCCAAACAAGCTTGGAGAATCGTCAATGATGAGAAAGCTACATGGATAGACATAGTTAAATAAAAATATCTCCAACGATATTCTTTCATGGATGAGAAACCCCTTCCTAGTGGGTCCTACTTTTGGAATTCAATCATCCTGATGGGGACACACAACCACAGTGAATCACTCAAGCTTTCATTTCATTAAACTTTCAAAAGAAAATTTACAATACTAGCCAACAGGCATAGTTTCTAGTTTCGACGCCCCCTTTTTCTTAATGCACCTCCTGCTTCTATAACCATGTCTCCATCTCTTTCCAGGTTCAACCCTCTAGGCCATTAATGACCCATCTACCAGAATACATCCTGCCTGACTGAACCTTTAAATATTTCCCTAACTAGCAACTACCACTGGGTTGGTCGTGGATACATGCATTGATGAGCCGTCTAACTTCTGGGTAGTCTTCGAATGGCCGCCATGCTCAGCAAGCTTACCAGGCAAGAAAACATGCATTAATGAGGCCCCGAATGCCTCGAAAAACATCGTCTGGGAATGCAAGATTTTTCGAATGGTGAACCAGTAGTAGGTCGCGATATAGCGACATGTCACGATATCGTGACATTTTTCTTCCTTGCCGCCCTTCCCTCCTTCGGGTCACGATATCACGACATGTTGCAATATCGCGAAATTTTCCTTCCTTGCAGCATTTCTTTCCTTTGGGTCACGATATCACGACATGTCGCGATATCGTGACATTTTTCTTTCTCTCAGCCTTCCCCTCCTTCAGGTCGTGATGTCGCGACATGTCGCGATATCACAAAATTTATCTTTCTCACTGTCTTCCTCTTCTGCGAGTCACGATATCGTGACATGTCACGATATCATGACATCTTCCTTTTTGGTTCTTCTTTCTTCCTTCTCAGTCGTGAAATCATGACATGTCACGATATCGCAACATCTTTGCCCTCTGCTCTGTCTTCACTTCTTGGGTCACAAAATCGTGACATGTCACGATATCATGACAGCTTTGCCTTCTGCTCTCGCTCTCTACTTCGGGTCGTGAAATCATGACATGTCATGATATCATGACAGTTTTCTTCCTTGCTTCCTTTTCTGCTCCTTCGATCGCGATTTCGTGACATGTCACGAAATCGCGACATTTTCTTCTTTGACCCTTCCTGTTCCCTTTCGGTCATGATTTCATGACATGTCATGAAATCGTGACATTTTTCTCCTCTAGCCTTTCCTGTGTTCTTTCGGTCATGAAATCGTGACATGTCGTGATTTCGTGACATTTTTCTTTGGACGCCCTCTCTCTCCTGATTCGATCACGATTTCGCGACATGTCACGAAATCACGACATTTTTTGTGGACGCCTTCGTTCTCCTACTTCGGTCGTGATTTTGCGACATGTCACGAAATCGTGACATTTTTCACTCCTATGCCTTGCTTTGTCCTTTTGTCACGATAATGCGACATGTCACGATATCGCAACACTTTTCCTCCCTTGCGCCTTCTTTCATCTTTTGGTCGTGATTTCGTGACATGTCGTGAAATCATGACATTTTTGCTCCATGCCTTCTCTCTCCTTCCTGAGTCACGAAAACGCGACATGTCGTGATATCGCGACATGTCATGATATCACGACATCAAAGCTAACACTTGGAAGTTTTTTTGTTGATGCAAGATTGCTCTGCTGCCATCGGATGCTCCTACATTAGACACCCGGGGTGGATTGAGAAGTGTCCTTCACTGCTGTATAGTTGGAGGAAGACCCAGGCGGTCGACCTCTACTTTTGACAACCAAGTTGCATCTTCGATAGGTTTGTCCTTCCATTTGACCAGGTATTCAGAATACTGCCTGTTCTTGGCACTTCTGCCTGCTCGAGTGTCTAGTATTTCCTCGATCTCGTCTGTTGTTGGGGTAGATGTTGGAATACTCCATAATTCTGTACTCGATGTCTCGCTACTGCCTCCTTCATGATATTCTACCAAATCTACAATGTTAAAAATATGTGATATATTTAGCTCGCTTGGCAGTTCCACTTCATAGGCATTTCCCAAATCTCTTTTACCTATGATCCTGCATGGTCCAAACCTCTTCATCTTTAGCTTGTTGTAGGTTTTGCTAGGAAACCTTTCCTTTCTCAAGTGAACCATGACCTCATCTCCCACTTGGAACTCCTTGAAACGCCACTTCTGATCGACTTTGGCTTTGTACTAAGTATTCATCTTACTGATATGCTGTTTTACCTCTTCATGCAAACTCTTTATGTGCTCTACAAAATCTCCAGCCTCAGCACTACTCTTTTCTCCTTTACCCATCGTTCTCAATTCAAAAACATTTCTTGGGTTGTTCCCATACACAATCTGGAATGGGGATCTACCAATACTTCTGTTAGTGGAATTGTTGTAAGCAAATTCTACCTGTGGCAAGATCAAGTCCCATTCCTTGGGCCTGTCTCCTACCAGGCATCGTAGAATATTACCCAAACTTCTGTTCACCACCTCTATTTGTCCATCAGTCTACGGGTGGTATGCAAAACTAAAATTCAAATTTGTTTTTAGTTGCTTCCACAAAGTTCTCCAAAAATAACCCACAATTTTGGTATCTTTGTCAGATACTATATTCTTGGGTAGACCATGAAGGCGTACCAAGCCTGCAATATGAACTGCATGACTCATTTTCTAACATGGAATAAAATGAGCCATCTTCGAAAACCTGTCAACCACAACAAAAATGGAGTCACTCCCTCGTTGTGTCCTTGGTAGGCCAAGAACAAAATCCATACTGATGTCCTCCCATGGTCTCTCTAGCATAGGTAATGGCTAATACAATCCTGTATTCTATCTCACTCCCTTAGCCATCTGATAGACTCTACAACCCTGCATAAATTTAGTCACATCTTGCTGCAACTGTGGCCAATGGTAGTTTTCACTAACAAGGGCAATGGTCTTATCTCGACCAAAATGTCCAGCTAGTCCCCCACTATGCTTCTCCTTTATCATATTCTCCCTCATTGAACTCCATGGAATGCATAATTGACCTCCTTTGAACAACATTCCATATTGGATCATAAAATCCAACCACTTGGTTCTGTCCAAAGTAACAGGTGCCAAGCAAGCCTTCCAGGCTTCTGCAAAATCAGGATCTTTAGGGTAAAAACCCTTCAGTTCATCAAATCCTACCACTTCCACCTTCATTTCTATCAACAAACATTGCCTTCTCGCTAAGGCATCTGCAACTCTATTGGACCTTCCGCTCCTGTGCTTCAACACAAAGGTATAACTCTGTAGAAACTCAACCCACTTTAGGTGCCTCCGATTTAGCTTCCCTAGCTATTAATATACTTGTAAGGCTCGATGATCAATAAATAGAACAAACTCTTTTGGAAACAAGTAATGTCACCACTTCTTTAGAGCCTGAACTATAGCATAAAACTCTTGATCATAAACTGAATACTTCTTTCTAGCATCGTTGAGTTTCTCACTAAAGTAAGCAATAGGTTTACCTTCTTGACTCATAACAGCTCCTATGGCACTACCACTAGCATCACAGTCTACCTGAAATACCTTATTAAAATTTGGAAGTGCCAAAATAGGTTGCTCTATGACCTTCTTCTTCAACATATCAAAGCTCTTATCTGCTCCTAAGGTCCACTTAAATTCTTTCTTATTCTCTCTCATTGTTTTTGTAAGGGGTGCACAAATACTGCTAAAATTCCTAATGAATTTCCTATAAAAATTTTCTAGACCATGAAATGATATTACCTCAGTCATGCTTCTCGGAGTAGTCCATTCAATGATAGCTCTTACTTTTTTTGGGTCCATTTTTAGACCTCTAGCTGAGATGACAAATCCTAGGTACACTAACTCCTTCATGAAATTACATTTCTTCAAATTAATCAACAACTGCTCCTCCCGCAGCTTCTCAAAAACCCTTCTGATATGCATCAGATGCTCTTCCAAGGTTCTGCTAAATATTAGAATATCATCCAAATAGACAATAAAAAATTTTCCTAAGAACTCTTTCAATACCTCATTCATCAACCGCATGAATGTGCTTGGTGCATTGGTCAGCCCAAATGGCATGACCAACCATTCATACAAACCTTCTCTAGTCTTGAAGGTTGTCTTCCACTCATCTCCTTCTCTAACACGAATCTAGTGATAACCACTCTTCATATCAATCTTGGTGAAGTACTTGGCTCCACTCAAACAGTCCATAATGTCATCCATCCTTGGCAATGGAAATCTATACTTTATGGTGATCTTGTTAATGGCTCAAGAGTCTGTACACATTCTCCACTCTCCATCCTTCTTTGGTGCTAGTAATGCAGGTACTGCACATGGACTCAAACTCTCCCGAATCAGTCCCTTCTCTAGAAACTCTTGGACTTGCCTGTTCAACTCTTCAATTTTCATAGGGGTCATTCTATGTGCTACCTTATTGGGTAAACTAGATCTTGGTACCAAATCTATGTGGTGACTAATCTTCCTCACTAGTGGTAAACCCTCAGGCACATTATCAGATATAATGTCTGGAAATTCTTCTAATAGTCCTAAGACTTCTACAAGGGTATCCTTGCATTCTTCCTTCCTAACTCTAGGAACTAATGCATAGCACATATGCTCATGCTTTAAACTATTCAAAAAATTTCCTCCTTCAACTAAACATATTCTAGCGATGTTGCATACCTTTTCTTCCGCCTCCTTCAAGGGCTTCAGCTTATGGCGCACTCCATTCTTCGTCACTGAGTAGGTGTTGGCACAACCATCATGCACTGCACACCAATCAAACTGCCATGGCCTTCCCAACAACAAATGGCAAGCATCCATGGGCAGGATGTCACAGAAGACCTCATCATAGTAATTCCCAATATTGAACTTCATCGAACATTGCTCACTGACAAAAACTCTATGGTCCTTCTATAACCACGCAATCTGATATGGATGTGGGTGTCTTCTCCTTTTTAACTGTAACTTGGCAACCATTTCTTTTGAAACCAAGTTATCAGTACTACCATTATCTATGATAATATTGTAGACCTTACCCAAACTTCTGCACCTTGTGTGGAACAGGCTCCTCCTCTGGTCTGATCCTTTCTCCTCATTCAATAGGGTCCTCCTAGTGACCATAACTTCTCCTCTCTTTGCCTCCTCAGAATTTTTTGATTCAGCACCTTCATCTGCTACAACAGCTCAGGCAGGACCCTCAGGTCTCTTATTCGTCCTCTCTTGGTGTTGTGGACACTCAAACGCTCGATGTCCTTCTTCACCATAGTGGAAACAGGTTCCATAAAATCCTCCTCTTCCAAATCCACATCCAAATTTGCCTCTCCCTCTCGGATAACCATTGTTCTGATTACGAGGTTTGTAGGTGCTTCCTTCATTCTGCTCTTGGGTATTACTGGTCTCACCAGCCTTATTTTGATCTTTATAACTTTCTCCACTGGTCCTTCCACCAGTCCTTCCACCATGACCTCTTCTTCTTTGCTTGCTCTCAAATCTTCTGTTCAGCTTCTCTTCAACCTTCAAAGTGAACTGGTAAGCATCCTCTATGGTGGTCATCCTGACCAGGATTTGATATTCTCACAATGACACTGAGAGGGGGGGTGAATCAGTGTAGCTATTAAAATTCAAATCTACAACACTTAATGTTGAAGCAAAGAGAACTTAAAAATAGGTAAAGCAATTTTCACAAGAGAGCACACCACAACACACAATGTAACGAGGTTCACCAATTTGGCTACTCCTCAAAAATGACTCGCTTGGACTCCAATCCAAATCCAACCTTTGCAAAACACCAATTTTACAAACACTTTACCAGCACCCACTGGAAGGAGCACCAACCCCTTATTTTTTTGTTGCAATAGATAAGAGCACCTAATGCCAAGCACCAACTTGGACTGCAATTCTAAATTATCTTAATGACATAAAAATGCCTTCACTATTTACATGACCCTGACTGGTCTGCAATTAATCAAACTCTGCATGCTCTCATGGCTCTACTTATCTCTCTCCCAGCCCTCTTCTCACCCTCTTTACACAGCAATTTCTCACATACAGTAGCAGCCATATTCTTCACGCAGACCTGCTTTTATAACATATTAGTCTCTATTTTTAACTTCCATATTTATGCATGCAACCTGTAACTGTTCCTTTAATATTCTCTTCTGCCACTTGTCAATTGTAACTACTTCTTTATGTAACTCCTTTTGTATTTATAGAGTGGCCATTTCGTTAAACATGTTACATGCAACATATACCTCTACCATGACTGTTAGACTCTTGGTCATGACTGTTTGTATTCTTTTCTATGCATGCATGCATTTTTCAATTCTATATATGCGACTGTTCGATTTCTCCTTATTCGACTATTCTTAAAATAGCTACATGCTTTTCTTTTGTAATTGCTCCTGTAATTGTCTCATTAACTCCAGTTATCTCTTCTTATTTCGGCTACATGCTTTTCCTCTACAACTGCCCCTTTAACTGTTGTTCTGCTTCAGTTAACTATCAGTGATCATGCTGTTGCGACCTATCGTGAAATCACGATACTTCTATCTCTTTATGCTCTTCTCGCATTTTACCCGCGAAAACTCAACATGTCGTGAAATCACGATATTTTTTGCCTCCTTGTTTACCTCTTGTCTTGCACCTGCGAAAACCAAACATGTCGCGAAATCATGATACTTTTTGCTTCCTTGCACTTCTCTGCCTTTCGCCTGCGAAAACGGAACATGTCATGAAATTGCGACACTTTCGCTGCCTTGTGCCTTTTCTGTCTTTGGCCCACGAAAACACATGTCACGAAATCGTGACACATTCGCTGCCTTGTGCCTTTTATGTCTTTGGCCTGCAAAAACACAACATGTCACGAAATCACGACACATTCGCTGCCTTGTGCCTTTTCTGTCTTTGGCCCATGAAAACACATGTCGCGAAATCATGACACATTCACTGCCTTGTGCCTTTTCTGTCTTTGGCCCGCGAAAACAGAACATGTCATGAAATCGTGACACTTTTCCTCCTTGGCGCTTTCTCTTCGAACTTGTCACGAAATTGTGACACTTTTTCTCCTTGGAGCTTTCTCTTCGAACCTATCGCAAAATCGTGACACTTTCTCTCCTTGGTGCTTTCTCTTCGAACCTGTCATGAAATTGTGACACTTTCTCTCCTTGGTGCTTTCTCTTCAAACTTGTCACAAAATCATGACACTTTCTCTCCTTGGTGCTTTCTCTTCGATCCTGTCGTGAAATCGCAACACTTTTTCATCCGTACAGTCCTTCTTGCAAATTGTCATGAAATCGTGACACTTTTCTTTGCAAGCTCCTTCTCTCCGAACATGTCACGAAATCATGACAGTTTTCTTTGCCTGTGCCTTCTCTACAAACATTTCATGAAATTGCGATAGTTTTCTTTGCTTGCGTCTTCTTTCTTTCAACATGTTGTGAAATCATGACAGTTTTTCTACTTGCCTTCTTCTCTGACAACATGTCGTGAAATCGCGACAATTTTTCCACTTGGCTTCTTTGCCTCCAACATGTCGCGAAATCGCGACAGTTTTGCCAGCATTTTCTCTCTCCTCCGATATGTCGCGAAATCATGATAATTTTGATAGCATTTTCTCTCTCCTCCGAGATGTCACGAAATCATGACAATTTTGATCGCATTTTCTCTCTCCTCTGAGATGTCACAAAATCACAACAATTTTGACAGCATTTTCTCTCTCCTTTGAGATGTCGCGAAATTGCGACATAAAATATGTCACGATATCGCGACAGTTTTCTTACTTGTCTTTTTCTTTGATTTTTTGAATCTAGGCCACTTCTGTCTTCTTAGAAATTCACTATACATGTTCTGACTGACCTTTGAACTCCTGTCCACTACATCAACTGCATCAACTGATCTATCTGTCTGTGTTGACAACAATGACAATACTTTTGATGCACCTTGCTCAACAATCTCCCCCTTTGGAATTGTTGGCAACACTCATGCACTCTCCTGTAATTCTTCTCCCCCTTTGACAATAATACCAAAGGGCTGCTGCAGACTCCCCCTGAGTCTATGCACACTTTTCTTAGACAAACATTGTTATAGTTAGCAAAAATCATGAATATGAGCAAAACTATAAGCATAAGCATAAATGCTCCCCCTGAGAATGTGATCCCAATTGATAGTTAGTTCTTGAGAAATGTGACCACTCCCAACTTACTCCGAAGGTACTCAAAAACTTCTTTGGGTAATGGTTTGGTGAATATATCTGCTACTTGCTCTGTAGTTGGAACAAAATCCAATTTGACCTCACCTTTTGCAACTTTATCCTTCAAGAAGTGATACCAGATTACAATATGTTTGGTTTGATAATGCATAACCAGATTCTTTGATATGTTAATAGCACTAGTGTTATCATATTTAACTGAAATTGGCTCTTTGAAGTGAATACCAAGATCTTTTAGGGTTTTTCTCATCCATAATATCTATGTACAACATGTTGTTGTTGCAATGTATTCTGCCTCTGCTGTGGATAGAGAGACTGATTCTTATTTCTTGTTGTGCCATGCTACCAGCCTGTCTCCAAGATAAAATGCTCATCCACTGATACTCTTTCTGTCATCAATACATCCTGCCCAATCTGCATTAGAATATGCAATAAGAGTGAAGTCCTTACCTTTTGGGTACCATAACCCATACTCCATAGTACCCTTGAGGTACATAAAAATCCTCTTCATGGCTGTCACATGAGTCTCTTTGGGACTAGCCTGAAATCTTGCCACCATGCATACTGCCTATAAGATATTTGGTCCGGTAGTTGTCAAATACAATGAGGCTTCCAATCATAGACCCGTACATGGTTTGATCTACATCTGGATATTTGTCATCCTTGCTCAACTTGCAACCTGTTGTCATGGGAGTGCTAACAAGTTTACTATCCTCCATTGTGAACTTTTTCAACATTTCTTTCACATATTTAACTTGAGAAATAAAAATGCCCTTTTCACTTTGATTGACTTGCAGTTCGAGAAAATAAGAAAGTTCACCAATCATAGACATCTCAAATTCTTTATTCATTTTATTTTCTATGTCACTATAGGACTTATCATTGCTGCTGCCAAAAATGATATCATCTACATAAACAACAAGGACAATAAGATGGCCATTCTCTATTTTGACATACAGATTATTGTCCACCAAACCTTTCTTGAACCCCTATTGAATTAGATAGTTATCCAGCCTTGCATACCATGCTCTGGGTGCCTATTTCAAGCCATACAAAGCTTTCTTCAACTTGCAAACAAAGTTGGGATTGTCATCGAGTTGGAACCCATCTGGCTGCTCAATGTAAACCTCTTCTTTTAGTTTTTCATTCAGAAATGCTGATTTTATGTCCATTTGATATACTTTGAAATTTTTATGAACTACTAAGGCCAGAAACATTCTGATTGCCTCTAGTCTAGCAACTGGTGCAAAGGTTTCCTCAAAATCAATACCTTCAACCTGTGCATAGCCTTTACAGACCAGTCTTGCTTTATTCCTTACAACCTGTCCATATTCGTTCAATTTATTTTGAAAAATCCATTTAGTACCAATTACATTTTTATTTGTCGACCTTGGTACTAACTCCCAGGTTTTGTTTTCTCAATCTGATCTAGTTCTTCATTAATTGCCTTCATCCAACTTTCATATGTGCTTGCTTCAGCAAAATTTTTGGTCTGAATGCTAGATAATAGAGAGTAGATCCGTACTACTACTCTTCTTGTCTGAATACCAACTGTTGGGTCCCCAATAATCTATTCTCTGGGATGATTTTTTTGCTAGCTGCTTGTTTTGAATTTTTTGTTTTCTTCTTCTTCTGAGTCAATTCTTAAATCAGCTGGGTCAATTTTATGATTCTCTTCTATTTCCATTTCTTCATCTCCTTCAATGACTTCTTCATAAATAGGGTAGTTTTCTTGATAAGTAGTTTCTCGATCTCTACCTTCATCAACTTTAACATCTGCACTCTCCACAATTTTCTTTAGCCTCTTGTTGTAACATGTGTAGGCTTTGCTTTTTGTTGAGTAACCAAGAAAAATACCTTCGTCAGCTCTATCTTCAAATTTATCGAGATTATCTTTAGTTCGTTTGATGTAGCACTTGCTGCCGAACACTTTGAAATATCTTGCTATTGTCTTTCTGCCAAACCACGGCTCATACGGTGTTTTGCTTTCATGCGTTCTTAGAATGCACCTGTTTTGGATGTAAACCGCAGTATGCACTGCCTCTTTCCAAAATCTGTCATCTATTTTGTTCTCAGCCAACATTGTCCATGCCATTTCCTGCATTGTCATGTTCTTCCTTTCTACAACACCATTCTACTGAGGTGTTCTTGCTACTGAAAACTGTCTTCTGATCCCATATTTTTGACAGTATTCTACAAATTATTCTGAGATAAATTCTCCTCCTCTGTCCGATCTTAGGCATTTAATTATTTTTCCAGTTTGATTCTCAACCTATTTTTTAAAAATCTTGAACATCTCAAAGGCATCCTATTTAAGCTTTAAAAATAGTACCCATGTCATCCTGGAGTAGTCATCTATGAATAGCATAAAGTATTTGTCACCATTTATGCTTTGTGTTCTCATGGGTCCACACAAATCAGTATGTATTAGATCTAAAGGCTTACTGGTGAAAATTTCCTTTGATTTAAATGTGGCTCTAGTTTGCTTCCCTTTTTGGCATGAATCACAGATGCTATTTACTGGTTTGCCAATGGTGGGTATATCTCTTACTGCCCTTTTTGAACTTATTTTTACCAGATTGTCAAAGCTAATATGACCGAGCCTCTTGTGCCACAGCCAATTTTCATCTTCCTGTCCAATCAAGCACGCTCCTAAATTTTTTGAGAGAGTATATAGATTTCTAGAAGTCCTTAATCCAGTAGCTATCAGCTTCCCACTGTGTGCTTTTCTGACTTCATAGCCCTGCTTCTTAAATATGACTTCATGACCTCTATTACAGATTTGACTTACGCTTAGTAAGTTGTGTTTCGAACCAATCACAAACAAAACTTCTTTGGAATTGATTTTTCCATCACTTATCTTGACTGATCCTTTGCCAACTATCTTGGCTCCATCATTATTTCCAAACTTTACAGAGCCCCCTTCATATTTTTGTAATTTTTCAAATTTTTGTTTATCTCCTGTCATGTGATTGGAGCATCCACTATCCAATATCCATGGTGCAGATTTGTTCTATGCTTTGAAATCTGTCTGAACAATCAAGTATTCCTTTTCTTCCTTGGGTTGCTCCTTTTCTTTCCACTCTGGTTTGGCTACAGTTTTGGTCACTTGTTTAGACTTTTTTTTGTTAGTAGCCTATGCATGTTTTTCTAGGAATTTTCTATTTTGCCTTAAACTATTTGGTTGAGATCTTCTTCCTTGATATCTGTTTGCTGCATATGTGCTTCTACAGTTTCTTGTAATGTGTCCAAAGTTATGACAGTTATAGCATTCTACTACATAATCCATCAAGGGTGAAAAGACATTTCTACTGGTGAAATTTCTTTGTCCTATATTATGAATGCAGTCTAAAATCTTATGACCGTAAGCATTGCATTTAAAACAATAACCAGAAAAGGAATGATTGAACCTAGGAATTGGTCTTTGCCATTTTGTAGTAGGAGCCACAAATTTTCTTCTCCTTTGATGTGTGACTTTTATGAATCCCTCATTATTAGCACTCTTCTCATGCCTGGCACTGTTGCTTTATTTTTCCTGATTTGTTTTTCCTTGATCAACCTTGATCTTATCTTCTTTCTTTACTTTTTCTATAGTTATGGCCTTTGATCCACTTGACAATTCTCCTTTGACAAAGCCCAAGCCAAATTTGATGCCCGTAGTCCTCTGACTATTTATAATATTTTCAAGCTTTGCAGAACTTCATTCAAGTTTGTGATAGCAACTTAATTTTTTATTATTTTCTTGTAGCCGCATTCTTAAGACAACAATCTCTTCTTCAACACTTATCTATTTTCATGGTTAATTGAACTTTAAGTTCTTCAAACATTTTCTTAAATTCTTTTGTCTGTACTTTCAAACTGCTTATTATGTCATTCGCATCCTCTAGTTTTCTTGAGACCTTTTTATTCTTTTTCCTTTATGTACTCAACTCTTTAAGTGCAGCAACCAACTCTCCTTCCAGATATACTTTAGCCTCATCCTTACTTTTTGTGTCACCTTCCTATTTTTCTTCTGTTTTTGCTTCTTCAAATGCCATGAACAGAGCTTCACCTGTTTCTTCTTCAGAATCTTCACCTAAGCTATCTTCAGAAGATCTGACATTCTTTGATATGAAACTTTTCTTTTTGAAGTTGTTTTTCCTAAATTTTGGTTTCTTCTTCCAATCACTTCTTTCTTAGTGTGACCCTTCATCACTTTTGGTTTTCTCATTCATTGGACACTTAGCTGCAAAGTGACCGACCCCTCCACAATTGAAACACTTAAATGGTAACTTTCCTCTATACTTTCCTTTTTCCTTTGTAAGTTTTCAAACAAAGTTGGCTTCCGTTTCATCCGATGTCTCTTCATCCTCATATTCTTGTTCAGCTTTTGTATTCTTGTGTGCTTTAAAAGCAACTTCTTTGTCTATGGGCTTAGTTTGTCCTATTCTCATTTTGTATGTAGTCAAAAAACCATGCATCTCGTCCATGCTAAAATTATTTAGATCTTTAGCCTCTTCTATTGCAGAAACTTTAGAATTAAATCTTTTGTGAAGAGTTCTAAGTACCTTTTTCATGACAACCGCATCTTCGATTTCTTCGTCGAGTCCTCTGATTGCATTAATGATTCCATTGAATCTCAGCATATAGGCCTCTATGTTCTCATCGTCATTCATTTGTAATGCTTAAAACTAAGCTCAATGAGTTTGTAGTTTGGCTTCCTTGATCTTGTTATCTCCTTCATGGATGCTCTTCAGTTTGTCCCACATGTCTTTTACTGATTTACAGCTCATGATCCTTATCAGTTCACTATCTACTAGCCCACACATTATGGCATTCTTTACTTTGGAGTTATTCTCAAACTTCTTTTTCTCAGCAGTATCTATTGGAGGAGTAGCGGGTACTATGTATCCACTTTCTACTGACTCCTAAATGTTGTATCCTAACGCACTCAGATATGTCTGCATCCTGAGTCTCCAGAATAAGTAATTAGTTCCATTGAACAAAAGAGCTTTGTTTGATGAGAATCCTTCATTACCTTCCATTGTGTTCCTTCCAAGATCACCTTAGCTAATTAAGCTTGTTCAGGAACCTTGCTCTGATACCAATTGATATTCTCACAATGACACTGATGGGGGGGGTGAATCAGTGTAGCTATTAAAATTCAAATCTACAACACTTAATGCTGAAGCAAAGAGAAATTAAAAATAGGTAAAGCAATTTTCACAAGAGAGCACACCACAACACACAATGTAACGAGGTTCACCAATTTGGCTACTCCTCAAAAATGATTGCTTGGACTCCAATCCAAATCCAGCATTTGTGAAACACTAATTTTACAAACACTTTACCAGCACCCACTGGAAGGAGCACCAACCCCTTATTTTTCTGTTGCAACAGATAGGAGCACCAACCCCTAATGCCAAGCACCAACTTGGACTGCAATTCAGAATTATCTTAATGACATAAAAATGCCTTTGCTGTTTACATGACCCTGACTGGTCTACAATTAATCAAACTCTGCACGCTCTCATGGCTCTTCTTATCTCTCTCTCGGCCCTCTTCTAACCCTCTTTACACAGCAATTTCTCACATACAGTAGTAGCCTTATTCTTCATGTAGACCTACTTTTATAACATATTAGTCTCTATTTTTAACTTCCATATTTATGCATGCAACCCGTAACTATTCCTTTAATATTCTCTTCTGCCACTTGTCAACTATAACTACTTCTTTATGTAACTCCTTTTGTATTTATAGAGTGGGCATTTCGTTAAACATGTTACATGCAACATATACCTCTACCATGACTGTTAGACTTCTTGGTCATGACTGTTCGTATTCTTTTTTGTGCATGCATGCATTTTTTGATTCTATATATGCGATTGTTCGATTTCTCCTTCTTCGACTGTTCTTAAAATAGCTACATGCTTTTCTTTTGTAATTGCTCCTGTAACTGTCTCATTGACTCCAGTTATCTCTTCTTATTTTGGTTGCATGCTTTTCCTCTACAACTGCCCCTTTAACTATTGTTCTACTTCAGTTAACTGTCAGTGATCGTGCTATTGAGACCTATCATGAAATCGTGACACTTCTGTCTCTTTATGCTCTTCTCACCTTTTACCCGCGAAAACTCAACATGTCATGAAATCATGACATTTTTTGCCTCCTTGTTTACCTCTTATCTTGCACCCGTGAAAACTAGACATGTCACGAAATCACGACACTTTTCACTTCCTTGCACTTCTCTACCTTTCACCCACAAAAACGGAACATGTCACGAAATCTAGACACTTTCGCTGCCTTGTGCCTTTTCTTTATTTGGCCTGTGAAAACACAACATGTCACGAAATCATGACACTTTCGCTGCCTTGTGCCTTTTCTGTCTTTGGCCTGCGAAAACACAACATGTCACAAAATCGTGACACATTCGTTGCCTTGTGCCTTTTTTGTCTTTGGCCCATGAAAACACATGTCATGAAATCGTGACACATTCGTTGCCTTGTGCCTTTTCTATCTTTGGCCCACAAAAATGGAACATGTTACGAAATCGTGACACTTTTCCTCCTTGGCGCTTTCTCTTTGAACCTGTCGTGAAATCATGAAACTTTTTCTCCTTGGAGCTTTCTCTTTGAACCTTATTGCAAAATCATGACACTTTCTCTCCTTAGCGCTTTCTCTTCGAACCTGTCACGAAATCGTGACACTTTCTCTCCTTGGTGCTTTCTCTTCGAACCTGTCATGAAATCATGACACTTTCTCTCCTTGGCGCTTTCTCTTCGATCCTGTCGTGAAATCGCGACACTTTTTCATCCGTACAGTCCTTCTTGCAAATTGTCGTGAAATCATGACACTTTATTTTGCAAGATCCTTCTCTCCGAACATGTCATGAAATCATCACAATTTTCTTTGCCTATGCCTTCTCTCCAAACATGTCGTGAAATCGTGACATTTTTCTTTGCTTGCGCCTTCTTTCTTTCAACATGTCACGAAATTGCAACGGTTTTTCTACTTGCCTTCTTCTCTGACAACATGTCATGAAATCGCAACAATTTTTCCACTTGGCTTCCTTGCCTCCAACATGTCATGAAATCACGATAGTTTTGCCAGCATTTTCTCTCTCCTTCGATATGTCGCGAAATCGTGACAATTTTGACAGCATTTTCTCTCTCCTCCAAGATGTTGCAAAATCATGACAATTTTGACCGCATTTTCTCTCTCCTCTGAGATGTGAAATCGTGACAATTTTGATAGCATTTTCTCTCTCCTTCGAGATGTTGCGAAATCATGACAGAAAACATGTTGCGATATCGCGACAGTTTTCTTACTTGTCTTTTTCTTTGATTTTTTGAATCTGGGCCACTTCTGTCTTCTTGGAAATTCACTATACATGTTCTGACTGACCTCTGAACTCCTGTCCACTGCATCAACTACATCAACTGATCTATCTGTCTGTGTTGACAACAATGACAATACTTTTGTTGCACCTTGCTCAATAGGCTTAACTCCTCTTGAATACTTGCTCGTAACCCATTAATATAACGGGCTACCTTCTCCTTGTTGGCCTCTGAATGGCCTATTCTAATTACAATCTTGTAAAACTCCTCTGTGTATTCTTTAACATACTTGCTTGCTTGCTTCAAACCTTATATTTTCTTTAGCAGATCCATCTCATAGTCAGTTGGGATGAACTGCCTCTTCAACTTCTCCAACATCCTATCCCATCTGGTTATTCTCTCCTTTCATCTTCTATTTCTTTCTAGCTGTACTCCCTTCCACCATATGGTTGCATGACCCTTAAGCTTGGTCTTGGCAAACCTAACCCTATCAGGATCTTCAACCTCTTCATACTCAAAGTATTCTTCCAAATCATTGATCCAGTCAATCAACTCCTTTGGATCAAGATTTTTAGAATACGTAGAAACCTCTATCTTTGGTCTATTTCTAATCTGAGAGATGGCTCTGTATAACCTAGCTTGTGCAGGATCTACTGCCTCTTCTTCTTCCTCAAACTGGTCCTCTTCTTCTTCAACTTCATCTTCACTTCTTTCTTCCCCTCTAGGTTCAAGTCCTCTATGTAGCTCCTCTTGTAGGGCCTGAACTTGCCTCTGCAAAGCTCTGAAATCTTCTGCTGGCACCATATTTCTCCCACCACCACGGTTTCTTCATGGAGGTATTTTTGCTTCACTCTCTTCTCACAAACCTTCCACAGATCCTGGTGCAAGCTGCCTCACTTTCGATGATCTGTTCACACACTCAGGAACTCCTACTTTGATACCACTTTATGGGGACACACAACCATAGTGAATCAATCAAGCTTTCATTTCATTAAACTTTCAAAAGAAAATTTACAATACTAGCCAACAGGCGTAGTTTCTAGTTCTGAGGCCCCCTTTTTCTTAATGCACCTCCTGCTTCTATAACCATGTCTCCATATCTTTCCAGGTCTGACCCTCTAGGCCATTAATGACCCATCTGCCAGAATACATCCTGCCTAACTGAACCTTTACATCTTTCCCTAACTGGTAACTACCATCGGGTTGGCCATGGATACATGCATTGATGATCCATCTAACTTTTGGGCACATTCTTCGAATGGCCGCCATGCTCAGCAAGCTTACCAGGCAAAAAAACATGCATTAATGAGGCCCTAACTACCTTGGAAAACACTGTCTAGGAATGCAAGATTTTTCAAACGGTGAACCAGCAGTAGGTCGCGATATAGCGACATGTGATATCACGACATTTTTCTTCCTTGCTGCCCTTCTCTCCTTTGGGTCGCGATATCGTGACATGTCACGATATCATGAAATTTTCCTTCCTTGCAACATTTCTTTCCTTTGGGTCACGATATCGCGACATGTCGTGATATCATGACATTTTTCTTTCTCTCGACCTTCCCCTCCTTCAGGTCGTGATGTCACGACATGTCGCGATATCGTGACATTTTTCTTTCTCACTGTCTTCCTCTTCTACGGGTCATGATATCACGACATCTTCCTTTTCGGTTCTTCTTTCTTCCTTCTCGATCGTGAAATCATGACATGTCATGATATCGTGACATCTTTGCCCTCTGCTCTGTCTTTGCTTCTTGGGTCACGAAATCGTGACATGTCACGATATCGTAACAGCTTTGCCTTCTGCTCTCGCTCTCTGCTTCGGGTCATGAAATCATGACATGTCGTGATATCATGATAGTTTTCTTCCTTGCTTCCTTTTCTGCTCCTTCGGTTGCGATTTCGTGACATGTCGTGAAATCGTGACATTTTTTTCTCTGACCCTTCCTGTTCCCTTTCGATCACGATTTCGCGACATGTCACGAAATCATGATATTTTTCTCCTTTGGCCTTTCCTGTGTTCTTTCGGTCATGAAATCGCAACACGTCGTGATTTTGCAACATTTTTATTCGGATGCCCTCTCTCTCCTGATTCAGTCGCGAAATCGTGACATTTTTCTACGGATGCCTTCTTTCTCCTGCTTCGATCGCGATTTCGTGACATGTCACGAAATCATGACATTTTTCACTCTTGCGCCTTGCTTTTTCCTTTTGTCGTGATAATGTGACATGTCGCGATATCGTGACACTTTTCCTCCCTTGCACCTTCTTTCGTCTTTTGTCGTGATTTCGCGACATGTTATGAAATCACAAAATTTTTGCTTCATGCCTTCTCTCTCCTTCCTGAGTCGCAAAAACGTGACATGTCACGATATCGCGACATCAAAGCTAACACTTGGAAGTTTTTGTGTTGATGCAAGATTTCTATGCTGCCACTGGATGCTCCTACATCACATCCAAACTAGGGACATCATCAAGAAAGGTCTGAGATAGATCCTTGAGTGTGGAAGAGTTATAAGGTTTTGGGAAGATGCTTGGTTGAGGGATCAACCCCTCATAAATGAGCCAAACCTAGTTATTCTCAAACCTATTACTGATCATATCTTTGGTAGTAGAGTTGTCAATTTTATTACCCAAATTTTCAATTTTGGATAGTGGAAACTCCTTCCTACCAACAACCCCAACAATGAAATTAATGAAATGGTCAAAATTATTCAAAATCTCTTAAGAATATATATTATCCCAAAACAATAGAGATTGGATTTGTCTTTCTATAAATTTACTGAGAAAGGTATTTTCACTGTCAAATCTACATATTATTCTTGAGATCAGCCTACTGCATCCTGGGTCTTAGCTAAGTTTGTTTGGCTTAAACACTTAATACCTAAAATTGGTTTTTTTCTCATGGCTTGCTTCCCAAAAAATAATCCTAACCATGGAC
This sequence comes from Wollemia nobilis, assembly GCA_028583015.1. Taxonomy (NCBI): domain Eukaryota; kingdom Viridiplantae; phylum Streptophyta; class Pinopsida; order Araucariales; family Araucariaceae; genus Wollemia; species Wollemia nobilis. Next base: position 7,844,145 of record JAQPPZ010017033.1, read on the forward strand.
AACCTAATTACCAGAGGCATGTACATTCCTAATTATTTTCCTCTCTACAAATTAAACTAGGGATCTACTTTCCACATTTTCCTAGAATACCCCATATCGCTGTCAATATTGAATTCCTTGTTTGAAATTATTAATATTTATTGGGTCCATCCTTCATCGCTTACTCTCTTATTCCAGAAATTTCCCAAGCCCTTTACCAATCCCCAACTTAGTTTTCTTTGGATCTCTTGTTTACACCACTACCTGTGGAAAATTTGGATTGATCAAAACAACAGGATTTTTAATGGGATTGTTAAATACCCAAGCTTTGTTGTCCTGTGACTTACCACCTTTGTTTTCGATAATGCCCAACTTATATCATCTATTGATGCCCCCAAACCTAATCTTGAGTATTGATTATTTTCTAATTTTAAACTCACTAACCTGTTAGTTGGCACAACTAATTCTATTGTTGACAAGTCTAGTATCAAGTGGACACCTCCCCTTGTAGAGTGGATCAAGTTTAATTTTTATGGGGTGGCTAAAGAAAATTCTTAAGTAGCAGGTGGTGGATGCATAGTCATAAATTATCATGGGAGAATTATCTTTGCCTATGCTAAAAATATTGGCTTTGAAATCAATAATATGGCTGAAGCAAGAGATATTTACCAAGAATTACTTATTATAGATGGTTTCAATGTTTATAATAACATTGTTGAAGGAGACTCATTGTTCATCATCAATTACCTAAAAGCCATCCAATCTCCATTATGGAATTTGTGCAACATCATTGGTGAATGCAAAAGACTTATAAGTATTTCAATATCATTATCCAACATGTTTATAGAGAAGGAAACAAGGTAGCTGATTGGTTGGCCAACATAGGTGTCTAATAAGAGACTCTCCATGTGTGGCAGATAAATTTTCTACAACACCTCAAGACATCCAATCATGCTGATGACATTTGCTTCTTGTAATTTGGGTCGCTTGAAGAATTGCATTCCATAAAGAGGCATCACCTCTTTTAGTTTTTCTAGTCACAACTTACTCCGTAAGCCCTTGTGGAAGGTTACCTTGCATTTGAACAACACTATCATGATAGATATTTGGAAATTCAATTTTTTTTCCCTAATAACATGATGGAAATGGTGGAGTAATTCTCCCTTTTGAATCTATTTTTGTTTGTTTTGTTCTACCTAAGTTGTTTATGTTTGGTGGTGTTTGTTGCTCTTTTTTTCTTACCTATTTTGGTTTTTTAACCAGTGGATTTTCTTCCTTATTTAGTTTGTAAAAGGTTCAAGGAACCTTTCAAAACCCTTTCTACTAATAAAAAATAATAATTTCTTTTCTAGCTTCTATTAATGGAAAAAAAAAATTAAGCTAGCAAGGGAGGTTTTATTGAATGTTGATAACATAATCTAAAGAAAGGTTTATGATAAAAATCCTAAGTGGACTTGGATCATGAGGATCTCACTGAAATCAACATATTTTCTCTAGGATAAATATATATCGATAAATTCCTCTTACATATTTTTGGAACTCAATCTTAATCTTTTTTATTTTTTTGACCAAATGAATGCCCTAGTTTCAATATTGGGATTTTAAGATTTTTTGAAAACCTTGTTTGTCTTTTATAGATTTTACAAAAAAATCCATTTTCTTTTCTTAGTATGGGTGATATGGTAGTCCATACTAATGATGTTGTAAGACTCATAGGTGTTATAAGAGGAACTAACATTGTTAGTGATATGGCAAAAATCATGAGGTAACATGTGGTAGAGGTAGGGGCTAACACAAGTGCTAACATGGTAGGCTCTGATGAGGTTAACATGGCAGGTTCTATAGTGACCAACAGGGTAGTACATATGCCACTTGGCATGTATAAATATAGGTTTAATAAATCATATTTTTATAACTCATCAAACATGACAAGCAGCTCATACAACTAATAATAGACTTGGCAACACAAATATTAGAGTAAATTACAAGGTAATAAGTGGTGATTGTAGTTCATAGATCTAGTATAAAATCAAATCAGGATAGATGGAATCACATGATTCATCAATATGCTACACATTATTTTAATGTTTTATCCACTAATGCAATTACACATGGCAATCTTTCATTCACTATGGATATTGAAAAAATTTCAAAGGATTTGGAGGTAATTTTTGTAATTTTAGGGTTGAATGTTTAGGGACCATAACTTTTACATATGGAAGCATTATGAGTCTATTTTTTTCTAAAATATATGATGTATTGGAATCTTTACATTTGTGGTATTGTTTCTAGTCACAATTGCATGTAAACTTTTAGTTTTGGTAGAATGGTTATGGATCATCATGTGCCCTTGTTGAGAGGTCCTAATTATGCTATGTGTAAGATAAATATTGAATCTCTACTTTGAATAAATGGGTTACTCAAATATGTAATGAGAAAACTCATGACACTAATTATAAAGAGGTAAAGAAAACTTTATAGGTACAAGAAGGATGAAGCTTATGGTGTCATTTCTCTTCGTGTTGACAATATATGACTCTCATGTCAATAGCACCATGTCTCCTAAATTAGTGCTTAAGAATTTTTAGGGGATTATAATCAAAATGATTTCACTCAAATCAATATATTGTAGGTTGATCTTACAACCTTGAACATGGAATCATTTAATATCATTGATGAGTATATCAATTAACTCAAAAAACTATAAGAGGATATTTAGATTGTAAGAGGACTACTAAAGGAAAGAAGATAAGGACAAGAAGCATTGGAGAAGGAAAGTAACACTAAACTACATAGTAGTCTTTCACAAATGTATCTAAAATATGTGAGATAGTTGCTATGTTTTTTGAGATACTTCATGTGTACTTCCATATTCTCTTGCACCACCTATTATTGAGGTATTTAAGAAATATTTGCACCTTCAATATTTGAGAAATAAGCATAAGAAAAATTTATATTTTTAATAAGGCATGTCCCAAAGAAATTATTTCTAAAGTTTAGAATAAGTAAAAGCCCAAATAAAATGACAAACATCTCAAGAATCATTTCAAGAATCATCATTGTGAAATTTTTAATATTGGAAATGGATGAGGTAGAATTTTATAGAATTTAAATCAAGAAACTAGAGGAAGAAAGGAGAATTCTAGCCTGATATATGTGTAATTAAGGATATAGAGAATGGTTTCAAAAGTATTACTCTTAGTTATTGTGATGATACTAACCATATGTATATTTTGGGTGAAAGGAATTCCTATTATAATTCATAATATCTTCTAGAAACAAACAAATGCAATCCATCCAATAAAATATTATAAGAAAAGTGAAAAATGATGAAAGAAATGAAAATACACATAGATATTAGGGAGTTACCTATAGGTGCCATAAAACATCACTATATTTGTAGATAATATTCAAAATCCTTTGATGATTCCAAATGAGGAGTGGTGAGGGGTATTTTTACCAATAACAAAACCCTAAATACATAAATGATATTAAATTAAAGCTAACGGGACAAGAAAGACTTTAATATTCTTATAATTTTGTAAGGTGGGTCTAACCATAACAAGGTTAACTACAATCCATAGGGCATACATTTTAAGTAAATTCAATAGATTATATAATCATTTCCCTTAGAAGTATTCAATATTACATCATGCAATATTGTATTTAAACATGAATTATTTATACTTTCAACACCCCCTATAATTTGGACTAAGGAGAAAATGAGAGAAAACATTAGTGATAGTAATATATTTCTTCCACAATGGATTCTCTATTGGGCCTTTGCATTTTTAGTTAGACTCATCTGGATTTCCCTCACCATCTAAAATCTATTGTTATAAAAGTACTTCTTACACAAGAGTCTCCTTAGGTTGGATAATAGCAATCACTTCCACTATTTGGCACTCCCACACACATCCAAGAAAAAATACTTCTAATATAATTTTAAATCAATAAAATAAATTAAAATCACCAACTCCTTCAAATATAATCTCCTTTCGTCTTCCATAGATATAAAAGGTATGACTTGAATGCACAAGTTTTCCTCTTATGGCATACATCACCCAACTTGAAGAGTTCCACTTGCTCTTGGGCAACCTAATTTTAATCACCAAAAGAGGCTTTGCATGAACCTTCTTAAAATAAGAGTTGTAACAATATTCCAAGAGTACCTAGATAGGAAATAGAAGAAAGAGATAATGAAAGTTTAGATCTTCGTGAATAAGTTGAATAAATTATATAAAGAAATAATATAGGCTAATTAAGCACAAGGAGACATGTTGGATGTGTTATGTAACTATAGGAAAATACCAAAAGGGAAATAAAAGTACTTTTAGAAGTATCATGTAATCATAGGAAAATCAAAAAGGAAAATGTCTAAAATCATTTGATATTTAAACCATCTCATGTAATCATAACTTAATATAGGAAATGTCTAAGAAAGATATCTCAAACAACATAATATTATCAAAAGTGTCCAAAAATGGGATCTCTAGAAAGTGTTTCTATGTGTCCATCTAGAGATCTCCATGCATGTAAAATATAGCTCCCATGAGCCTATAAATAGATAAAAGACCCCTTATGTGACGCAATTCAAATAAATTTATGTCAAGTTGAGTTGAGCAAGTGTGATCTCATGGAAGTAATAGAGAGTCTAGGGTCTGAGTAAGAGCTAGAAAGCCAAGCTAGCTATGAAAGCCTATATCATTGTCTAATGTGTGTCTAAGATTTTCAAAGTGAGGGGGTGGACCATGGCCATTGGGCAAGTCCATAAGAGATGAAGGCTCAACAAGAGCATTACATTTGCTCATAAAATAATTTGGTGAGCATCTATGTAATATTATAATTTTTATGTATAATACAATATCTTCTATTTTTATTGCAACATATCTCAATTATTTTTCATAATGTGCTAATATTTTATTGTGCATGAGTGTTGTATAGTAACACACCATCATGATTTTAATATTGTGTGTATCAAAATGATAATATTAAAAGGAAGGCTCAAGGAAGTATTGTTTTCATGTTGTGGTTTGATATTTTTGGTTTCGTTGTTGGGACACTCCTTTGTGCTTGTGGCATTGCCCATACTATGTGGTAAAGTCTCTTTTATAAGATCCTTACTAAGTGTTTCCACTAGTTGTTATCCTTCATATAGACCTTGTTTGTTATACTTATGTGTACTTATTAGATGAAGTATAGTCAACAAGTGTATGTTTTGGTGATCTTATGAATAGTTTATAATTACCCCATTATAGTTTATCATTTGGTTTATCTTGTTCTTATTTATTTGTTTGCACTAAAGGAATAAGAGTAATAAATTGGGAGAAAAATCTATTAAATTTTATATTTGAAGTGCTCTATATTCATATTAAGCATTCATTTAACATGCCCTTAGTTCTTTCACTAGGAAGAGTTGAACTTGGGCTTCCAAGGACATAGTAAATATGGGAAAAGATCCTATCTTTTTAGACCAATATTCTATATATGGCAACACCTTCATTCATGAATATAATATATAGTGCATTTGTAATGACTTAACATAGAGGGATCAATAGATAAAGTTCCTTATAATATTTTTATATGGTGTTATTTTTAGATGGTATGATATGCAAGAGGAGTAGATTAAATATTTATGGGATACGATTAGTGAAAATATGATCAAGGAGTATAGCTTATGCTATAAATATTCTAACCTAATTATAGAGATAATAAAATTGGTTCAACAACCTGAAGAGAAAGTTCATGACTATTATGCATGAGTGCAATAGATTTCAAAAAGGTGTAGATATAGTTATAAAAGGAGAAATTGCCTAATGGCCTCATGGAGGGTGTGGATAACATATTTAATAAATATTTTATTATATGTCTTAAGGAAAAAATGAGGCCAAGGGTTAAGTATGAGCAACCTACTACTATCCAATATGTGTACAAGGTTGTAAATACTGAAGAGGCAAGAGGAGAGCCCAGAGAAGTAATTAGTTCCACCAACCCAAGTTGATTTGACAACTTTTATCCAAGTTCCACAACCAATAGTAGTAGTAGTAGTAGTAGCAATAGTAAATTTATCTTCCTCTACTTCTATAGTTGAAGTAGAAGATCTAATAAAAAATATGATATAACTTGCAATCATTTTATTGGAAGAACATAGGAACTCATCGAGCCTAATCCATTGATAGAGGTGTTAGGAATAATTTTTCTAAGCTAGTGTGTTATGAATTCAAAGAGAAAATCATTACAACACAAATTTCCCTAATGAGTTATCTACTTCAAGGATAAAGAGTAAAGAGAAGGAGGATAATAAGATGATGACATAGGTAATATTATTGATTATATTCAAGATAATGAATAAGTTGATATTTTGGAAATAAAGTGAGCTCATGATAGGATACTTAATAAAGGAAAGGAGGATAATAATATGAAATAAGATCCCATAAAATGAATAATAAAATTGGGAGTTTAATATTTTTAATCTCAGCAGGTCAAGCACCATTCGATTAGGGAGTTTTTATCAAAGCAAATTGCCAACTCACATATGAATGACTACTATTATTATCATCAAAATATTAAAGGGATATACATAGCATACTTAGTTTTAGATGAATTAAGGCCAAGGTCACTATGTTCAATGTATAGGTTGATTCATATGCTTTACAAGTTGAAGTGTTGTACAAAGGTATTTCTATTCTTGATGTTACTGTAGATAGTGGAGTCATTATTAATATAATGACAAAATTTACTTTGACGAGATTAAGAATACATATAGATGATTCATCTAACTTAAATTTGAGATATTTGAATAAAGGAAGAATAAATTCTTTGATGTGGTAGTAACAGTCATGGGAATCACCTATATGGTAATTTTCAAGTCATGAAATATGGTTCAGTAGCCTATCCAACGTTCCTAAGAAATCCATGGTTAAGAAAATCCTTTTATTGTAATTATTGGAACAAAGGATACATTTCCATTGGTTAAGGTCCCAAGAAAGTGAAGATAAATGTGATACATCAATCTCATACATTAAGAATAACAAAACAAATGAATAAAGTGAGTGTACAACCTCAAATTATACCTATATGATTTAGGAGGATAATTAAGATGAATAAAGTGATGTGGATGTCTCAATGGCTAACATATTTCTTGATGCTACAATAAATCGCCCATATAATTTTTTTAAGGAAGATGTTTGAAAATAGATACATAAATTATACTTTGGGGATGCAATAGAACAACATGAAAAATAGGATTACTTTCAGCTCTTTTTTAGGTTTATGCATATATTCACTTCTAACCATAAAGAGCTATGACAAGTATATTTGGTGAGACATTAGATAGATTTAATTGATGATGCTAAAATTATGAAGCCAATGTCATATCATGAATTCAATTTTTGCCAAACCTATAAAGGAAGAGCTAGAAAAATTTTGGATGCAAGCTTCATTTTCTTGAAATAAAACTTAGAGTGGGTGTCTTTCATTGTAAGGAAGAAGAATGGGAATTTGAGAGTTTGTGTTGATTATCAAAAACTGGATAAGGCTACAAAAAAACCACTATCCACTCCCTTCTCAAATTAGATTTTGGATGAAGTTATAGGACAAGAGTGCTTAGCTTTGTAGATAGCTATAGTGGCTATAATAAGGTTTTACTTGTATGGAAATACTAGTTGAATACAACCTTCACCACCCCATGGTATATTTTTGCTTATCGAGTGATGCCATTTAGGTTGTGTAATGAACCTATAACTTTTCCACGATTGATGAATAAGGTATTTAAACCTTATTGAAAATTTTATTATAGTTTTTCTAGATGATTTATGTACATATGGAAGAAAGGTAGATCATCTAGTTTCTCTCAAGAAGGTATTTTAGTGATTGGATGAGGTTAAGGCCTTAGTCCTAAAAAAAAAAAATTGGATGCACCAAAGATGTCTTGTTGGTTCAGATTATATCTCAACAAGGTCTTGTAACAAATCCTACAAATATTTCCAAGATTAAGGAGCTATCATTTTCAAGTAAGAAAAGTAAGTTCATTCATTCATGGGTCATGTAGGATATTATAGTAATTTTATAAATATTTTCTTTAGGATTGTACGATTATTAACAAATTTCCTCAAGGATATGATGTATGAACCCAAGAAAGAAGCTAAGGCTACATTTAAGGAACTAAAAAGGGCCCTTAATGTTAATCTAGTATTAAAGCATCTATATTGGAGTAAGCCATTTATTGTGTACACATGCATATGATATAGTATTTGGGGTCACATTGATTCAAAGTATTGATAATGGGAATGACCATCTAATCCACTTTAGAAGTAAACAAATGAGTAGTGTAGAGGTAAACTATATAGTTATAGAGAAGGAAGCACTTGCCATCATCTTTGCTCTCAAAAATTTTAGGAACTATCTTTTGGAACAAAAATTCACTACTATTACAAACCATGCTACCCTCAAGTATATTATCAATAACCCATTCCATTAGGAAGGATATTTAGATGGATTTTCCTATTACAAAATTTTATTTTGATATTATTGACCAGCTAGGTAAGAAATATATCAATGTAGATTCTCTTTTAATAACATATCAAGGAGTTGGCTCTAAATGTGTAGATGATGAGTTATCTAATGCATTATTGTATCTAATGCATTATTGTTGACAATAGAAGTTATTCCAAAGGAATGTGCAGACATTGATGATACTTAACCAAATTCAAGTTTCCATATGGTGCAATACCAATAATGAAGAGGAAGATTGATTAGGCTAGTCAATTATATTCAATAATTCAATTTCTATATAGAATAGGGTCAGATGGGAAGTATCTATGAAAATTTAGATGAGAGCAAGTAAATTAGTTGATTGTAGACTATCGTGATGTTGTGTGTGGAGGATACTTCTTTGGGAAGCTTATATTAATAAATATTTTAGATGCAGGATATCCCTAGCCTACACTCTTCAAAAATTGGATGGTGTATTATAAAACATGTGATGGGTTCCAATCCTTCAGGAATTATAGGATTACAAATACCCACTTATGTCTTGTATTTCCTCTTAGGCCCTTCAATAAGTGATAAATTGGTATTTTTGCATTCATTTATATAATAACATGAAGGAATAGATACATCATTCTAACTAAATGGGTTGAAGCTTGGCTAGTGAAGCACAACATAAAGAAAAAAGTTGTATGTTTTATTTATGAATGAATTTTTAGTAGGTTTAGATAACCAATGGATATTCTCTCTGATCAAGGTACTCATTTATTTAATAATATGGTGGAATAATTAATGGCTTAGTTTGTAATCAAACATATAAATATGATTGTGTATAAATCAAGTACCAATGGGTAGGTGAAACAAACTAATCATGTTCTACATCAACTTCTTCCAAAGGATGCAAATTTTAAAGTTGATACATGGAAAAAAATAATGTATGTAGCACTATGGTATTATAGGACCATAATCAAGTCAGCCATAGGGTATTTCCCATTCTAGTTGGTGTATGGTATTAATCATATCCTTCCCATAGAATATAATATACCCACCATATTAATGATGGTACAAGATAGAAATAATTAAATAAAATCTATGAATGATTGGGTGGTACAATGACACCAACTAGACAAAATATAGCAGGTGGAATAAGACCACTTTTCATAGAAGAATATGAAATAAAAAGAATAGTAGGACAAAAATTTAAAATGGTACCCCTTCAAGGTCAATTACTTGGTGATGGTGTATGAATCTAGACACAAAAAGAGGAAGGAAAAAAAAATTTGTCAACATATATGGGCCCCTATCATATAGTAGTAATGCATGACAATGGGACCTACAAGCTTGAGGATTTGTATGAAATGCCAATCAATAAATGGATAAACCATGATAAACTTAATATACTTCATATTCTAAAATAGATAGGGCCTACTCTAAGGATAGAGTAGAAATCGGGATGGGGAAACATGTCAACACCAACAAATATCTAGGTTATTTGCATGTGCAATAGTATGTAGAATATACAGTGGGATGGTTTGTTAGAGACGATTATGACTTGGTAGCTTGTTTGAGACAATTGTAATAGAGTATCTTAATTGAGAAGGTTTTGGTGATCATTTAATAATGACATGTTTGAACTATGAAAGTGAATAATACCAATGAATATTAGAAGTAAATGTGTCATATGTCAAAAGTACTAGTTTATTTATCACAATGAGATATGTTGTAACTAATAAAATCTCTAGAAATCCAAGATAGTCAAAAGTACTTTTGTAAGTATTGTGTAATTAAATGAAAATATCAAAAGGAAAATCACATGTACGATTGAAAGTATTATGTAATTATAGAAAAATTTCAAGAGTAAAATCTCTAGAATCATATTATATTTGGACTATCTCATGTAATTATAAATTATATTAGGAAAATTGGAAGAAATGTATCTCAAATATCTTGATATTATTGAAAGAATCTAAAAATTAGATCTCTAGAAAGTGTTTCCATATGTCCATCTAGATTTCTCCATGAATGTAACATCTAGATCTCATGAGCCAATAAATAAGGGATAGTCTCCTCATGGGAGGTAAGTCAAGTTGAGAAACTATGAGCTCAAGGAAGTAATAGAGTTTCTAAGGTGTGAGTGAGAGCTAGCAAGTGAAGCTAGCTAAGAAAGAGTATCTCCTTGTCTAAGGTGTTTCCAATATTGTAAGAGTGAGAGTGTGGAGCATGGTCATTGGGAAATTCTCTAAGAGGTGCAAGCTCAACAAGAGGGTCACATCATTAATAAGACAATATAGTGAGAGTCTATGTACTATTATAATTTTATATAATGCAATTTCTTCTATTTTCATTGTGACACCTCTTATTCTTCCATAAATTTTCTATTTTTCATGATGTGCTAATGTTTTCTTGTGAATGAGAGTTGTATGGTAATATACCATCACTAGCTTAAAACTATGAATCTATCAAAACAACCATAGTAATAGGAAGGCTCATAAAAGTACTGTGTGTGTGTGTATTGTAGTCTGACAAAACAAAGTCTCTTCTATGCCAAGAATATCATGTTATCCAACTTTCTACCATCACCCTTTGGAAGGGAGATTAAATTAATTCCATATTATAGATTTTCAAGTAGTGAAAAGAAAAAAGGGGTATGATATTTGAACATATGATCTTGCTTGTTTAAAAATATTCCACTATCTAGCTTTCTAGGCCTTACTATTGTAACATATTTGTCAACACTCTCATAGAATATCCTTCATCCAATTATCTATATAAAAATGTAAGGTGTATGAAATTCAAACATGCATCCTCTTATCTCCAATCTATAATGCATACCACCATGCCATAGAAAGGATTAAGGATAAAATGGGGTTTCCACTAACTAATATTTTCCTCCCAAACTTATATGCATGGAAAAATATGTTTCTTTTATAAAATAAGCATTGCAAAAATTTAAGCCCATACTTTTGGCAACACAACACCTTAAAGGACACTTTCCTAGCCACATTGTCACTTGTCTTGAATAGATGAGGGTGTTTTCCTTATTCTTAATGGGAATACATGTTTTTGGTCAAGAGGGTGCCAATCCAAAGTACGAAAGGCATGTTGAATTTAAATATTTAAATTCATATTTCATGCACATAGGTTTTTGAAGTAGAAATTTTTTTTATCTCTTTGCTTTTCGAGGATCCACATTGATGTTCTAAAGAATTTGAGTGAAGTAGAACATTTTTTATCCAATGCTTTTGGAAAAATAGACAAGGAGAAGTGAGTAAAAATTTATTTTTTCCTCTTATGTAGAAATATATTATGATACTTTGAGGAATAAATCATCCTATAGTTCAAAAAACAAATTAGAGGCTCTAAGAAACACTTTTATTTGACCAAGTGGAGTGTCTTCATAACTACTTTGATACTAATTGGAATTCACAACATTTTATCAAAATAAATAGAAGTAATCCATCCACGCAAATCTTATACAAAATTTTAAAAAGGATGAAAGAATTGATGGAATATGTAATATTTTTTAGAAACATCCTAAAACATCCATTCACCACAATCATATATAGAAAATGGAAGAAGAGAAAAAATGAAGAGTGTATAAATTAAATAGAGAGAGAGATAAATGACACAATTTGAAATAAGTAATAAGGGGTGGGTTTCCATGGGTGCCTTCACAATATTTTTATATATCACACTATAATTCAAATGATTTTTCATTTAGAGTTATTTATGGTGATCTCAAAACCCCAATGAGAGGTTAAATTTTGGCCAACATAAACTTAACTTTAACCTTACAATAAAATAAAATAAAATTATCCTTTAAGAAAGGTTACCCATAAAGGTGGATTAACCAATACAACTAAGGGTGAATACATGAGACTGCCCTTAGGCTTACATGATGACTCATGTAGGATCACACATAGATGCTTATAGGCTTACATTAAATAATTCCTATAGGCTTACATAGAAATATGCCCATACATTTACATGAATATGCATATAGACTTATATCGAGATGCTCAAAGGCTTACATAGCACTTGTTTGTAGGATTACATGATGATGCTTGTAGGCCTACATCAAGATGCCTTATTTTTTTCACCATAGAATAGAATATTTTATGGAATATTCCAGTTTGATTTTTAAATTTTAGAGGAAAATTTAGATGCAAAAATAGGAATTGAAATGATTAAATCTCCAAAAAAAAATTGAAATGGGACCCCTCTAAAACTTTAGAATGGAACCACTAGAATTGATGGTTTATCCATATCTACCACAAATTTCCCTAAATAGCCTCTTTGTGTGATCAGTTAAATTTGCTTCATTTTGGCTCTGACACCATGTTAGAATTTACAATAATTTTTAAACGCATCCCAAAATATCCATTCACCAAAATCATATGTAGAAAAGGGAAGAAGAGCAAAAAATAAAAGTGGATAGATGAAAGAGAAATAAAGAGATAAAAAACATGGTTTGAAATAAGGAATAAGGGGTGGGTTTCTATGGGAAACCCCATAATATTTTCATATATTTTACTATTATTAAAATTATTGATCATTGATAGGTAGTTATAGTGATACCAACACTCCAATGAGAAGTTAACCTCAGTCCAACATAAACGTAACTTTGATGTAATAAAATACACTTTAAGCAAGCTTAGCTATAAAGGTTTATTAATCAATACCACTAAGGTTGAATACATGAAAGTTTCTATAGGATTACATAAATATGCTCATAGGATTACACATAGATTCCAAATAGGCATACATAGAAGAAATCGTGTAGTCTTACATAACCTATGAGGTAATGCATTACCTACTACATCCCTCTTTCTATTTTTGTATAGTAACTCAAATTCATAGGCTTGCAATCCATACACCCACTTTTGCTACTCCTCTATGAGTGTACACTATAACAATAATTATTTTAGACTCATTTGGTCTATCTTAATAAAGAGACTATTTCCTAAAAATAATTGATTTCATTTGACTATAACATAAATGATGGCCAACATCTCTTTGTTGCATGTATATAATATTTATCCCTATCATTTAGAATTCCACTCTCACTAGTGATTGGATGCTCTTTTTGAGATAACACTGCTCCAATACCTAAACCTCAAGCATCACATTTGATGATAAATGGCTTAATGAAATTTGGTGTAGATTGTATTGGAGTGGATGATAGTGTCTCCTTTAGCATATCAAAATTGTATTTGATATTAAATGATGTCCAACATCTCTTTTTTGCATGTAGACAAATATTTCTCCCTATCATATAGCTTCCAACTCTCACAGATCATTGGATGCTCTTTTTGAGATAACACTACTCCAATACCTAAACCTCAAGCATCACATTTGATGATAAATGGCTTAATGAAATTTGGTGTAGATTGTATTGGAGTGGATGATAGTGCCTCCTTTTTGAGATAACAATACTCCAATACCTAAACCTCAAGCATCACAAATGATGATAAATGGCTTAATGCAATTTGGTGTATATTGTATTAGAGTGGATGATAGTGTCTCCTTTGATAGTAAGCATTCCTTTTAGTTAAATCTATTAAGTGTCAAGCTATAGTGGAGGATTTCTATAAAAATATATTATATAATACTACTAGGCCTAAGAATCCATCTATTTTCTTCAATGTAGTAGTTATTTGTCATCGCTTTATTTTCCTAGTCATTATTGGATCAACAAAAACACCTTCAACTAAAATTATATACCCCAAGTACTCTAGATATGGCATGTTGAATTCACAATTAGATTACTTGGTAAATAGTTCTTCCCTTGCTACAATATCAAGCACAGTATCCAAATGTCCTAAATGTCCCTCAAGTGGCTTGTTGTAGACTTAAATATCATCAAAGAATACAAGAATAAACATTTTTAGGTACTTGCCAAATATTCTATTCTGCAGTGCATGGAATGTGTTTGGATCATTACATAATCTACATGTCCCTAGTGATTCCTTAATGTTATTTTCTCATAATATTCTACTTGAATTGGTATTTGATAATAAACTAATCTAAGGTTAATCTTTGAAAATATTGTGGATCAATGGAACTCATCTAGCAAGTCATAAATCTGATGCATGGGAAACTTATTCTTGATGGTAATCATATTCAATTCTCTATAATATATACAAATATAATAAGGTCCATCCTTCTTCCTTGATAATACTATAGGTGTTGCATATGGGTTTTGACTTAGAGTGATAATCCATGCATTTGGTAATTCTTACACTAGTTTCCTAATTTCTATTTTTTAGAAACATCCATGCTTGTATAGTCAAACCACCATAGGTCATTTAGAAGGGTATAATTAAATCACAAGCTCAAGATGATGATTTAGGGAAAGCTTATTTAGTAGATCTTGGAAGACCATTTTATGTTTTTCTAGTAATTTTGAATATGATTGAGTCATTATCTTGATTAGATAGATTAGCACCCATGTTGTAGATCCTAGACATAAATCTAAGGTGATTGTTTTCAAAAGCTTTTACATATGGTTGGAATTTACTATATTAATTTCATTTGTTGGTAAGACTTAAATTGTATTATTGTCCATATTTTTGAAAACTCAAGAAAATTTCTTGATGGTTAGTCGAGTATATGCTTAAATAATATAATCATTATACTCCAATAACAAAATCAACTCCACCTACCTCTATTGTATAAAAGTTAAATATTAAAGTATAATTTTGTATAGATAGATCAATATTATACACCTAAACCTCACACTAGATAAAATGATGCCCTAGAATTTGAATTGGAAAACATTTAGAAGAATATATAGGGAGGCCTAACTTCCAGGCATATATTTTATTCTAAATATTCAAAGTACTTATAGGATCCACTAACAACAATTCATTTTTCTTCTTTATAAACCCCAAAAAGAGGAAAGTATATAGATGATATAACCCTACCGTTGTAGCAAAAGAGACTAAAATTTGACCCATTTCAATTGTTGGTTGGGATTTATTTTCTTCATCTACATCACTTTATTGGTTCTTAGAGGGATCTTCCTTTTCTAATTATTACTCTAAATTAAAAAAAAAATTATAGCCATATACAATTTTTAGGGTTTGTATTTATGCCCATTTGACCAAGGCTAAGAACATGCATGACACTAATTTGGAATTTGAGGGCCTTCCTTTGATCAAATATATAGTTTTGGTTATGATAAGGAATCTTAGACCTAGGGGCTAATTATTATTGAAAACTTAGGACGTTAAATAAGTCCAAAATAAAATCGTAAACCTGGAAATCATGAACGACTCCAAGGATTTACGCACACAAATCCGGAAAGGCTAAAGATGTAAGCCCTACAATGCTGAAAACAAAAACACCTACACCTAGACCAGTCAACGAAGGTTAAAAACAACTCACGTTGATTATTATGAACACTAAGTCCTAATTAACATACCCTAGGTCTAAAAATAATTAGCCCCTAGGTCTAAGATTCCTTATCAGGTTACTATGATTTATTTTATCTTTTTGTGCATCCACTCTGCTATATCTATCATGTATATATCCCTTTGAAGTACAACTGGCCACTTTTCTTTCTAGTGTTGGAACATGGACTTCTTCCCTCCTAGTTATAGTAATAGCTTTCACTAATGTATAAGGTTCAAAATCCTATCCTTAGTACAAATATCTATCCTAAGTTTATAAATAGAAATTTCCCAGACTATATTAGTCGATAATTTAGATTTTGACTTCATAATCTAAAATTTATTTATGTACTCCTCAATGAACATACCCTTTTGAAATAGATGCATGATTTGAACATCATATGACTAATCCTAATTTCAATTTGCTCTCTATAATAAAGCATCTACAAAATTCTATAAAATATTCTATAGGGTTTTTTTATATTCACCTCTCTCCCCATGTATGAGTTGCTCTATTTAGATGATGCAAGGCTACATTAAGTTTATCCTCCTATGTGAATATTTGTTATATCTTAAAAGCTAGTTTTACCTTAGTCATTCATGCACCTTCACCTCCATAACAAAATTAAATTGGTAAATCCACATGTGTATCATGTAAGAGGGACTATGAGTCCATGCATTTGGTTAATTTTATGGGATAATAGCTTTACCCATAAAAGGGTTTTCATTTTCTTCATCTTGGTCAGATTCCTCTAGATAATTGTTTGAAGGGTCTCTTTAAAAACCTATATTTTTTTGTATTTAAATTTTATATCTTAGACCTAATATCTACACATATCCTAGCTAAAAGTACCTAAATATATTTTTTGAAAACAAACCCTAGTTACACAATTGGAAGCTCTAATATCACTTGTTATGCTTCTTTATGGAAATGAATTAAGAATGTTAGAATAATATAGAAGTTCAAATACGCCCATACATGTTATACCTACAATTCCACCCAATTGTAAAGAAGCCTATAAATGGTCTTCATTTCGCTATAGAAAATATTCAATAATACATAATATCCAAATGGGAATATATCTCTAATATAAAGCATGTATGGAGAAATCCCTATCCACATATAGAATGTGATGAAACCCTAAACTTTGTAATTTAATATAGGTAATACTAAAACAACTAGACAATATCCTAATATTAGAACACACCCCAGACTAATTCATCCTAGTACACAAAAATAAAACTTGTTGGGTCTAGGTACACAACACCTTAAAATATTTTCTTAAAAAAAAACCTATATCCTAATAAAACTAACATTCATACAAATATGATACATTTTAATATTCTAAAAAACATAAATTATAACATCTATTACAATTAAATCTAAATATATAATTATGGAAAAATCATTCATTGAATATAATATAAAATATTTAAGACACGTATATTTTTAATAAGTTATATGTGGATTCTATTGAAGGCCACTCCCATGAATATATCAAAATATTAGATTTTTTATTAGATCAATTAAACCATATACAACATGTCTTTTATGAAATATAATCTTTTTCAAACTCCTACGTTTCACCTAGAAACTCCTTATATCATTTCCATTATGGGGTAAACTCGTCCTAGAGTAAGTACTTCTAGAATTTAATTTTTTCCAAGGCAAGATCAACATTATGATTGACTACATTATCTATTACAATATTTCCTTATCTATTGATATGCTTGGCTTTTTCAATAATTTACCCCCAATAATAGTCGATAAATATAAAATATAATGTTATTATTGATCTAATCCCATGATCTATTTTTCTTAATAATGTTAATAATACTTTAAGAATCCTCAATTGAAATATATATCCATCCTTTCTCAATGGAAATATTTATTCCTATTTTTAGTTGAAGTTCCATATGATTCTATGTAACCAAGGAGAATTTTGCCTTCATTATTTCAAAAATTCCATCTTCACTTGCTTTCCATAGATTTTCTTTCAAAGCACCATTCAATTTAATTTTATTGAATCCAACTTATGAACATTTTCATTTTACCATAGACCAAGAGATATACTAACTCCATTGTCATTGATGATACTTATATGTATATTCAAATCTTATAATCAAGAGGCAAGCACCTCTGTTTCCACACTTTAGACTTCTCATTATGAGCACCATGTTTGTAAAGATTTTGCTAGAGAGTCAATAATATGATTTTAAACTTTGACATAACTCTAATATATGCTTTTAAGGATTATAATATTCCTTTGAGTCCATAGATTTCAACAAATAATTATACGATCAATCCTCCATAGAATGCATAATGGTCTAGCTTTGAAATAATTAATCCAACATTTCATCTACCCCTTAAATTTAGATGTATCTACTTAATATATTATTATTTTTTGATAAATGTCCTTCAAATAGTGTAATGGAAGGGAGAATAAACAACTAAATTATCTAATGGTTCTGGTTCGAAAATATTCTTACGTAATACACAACCAAGAGGTCCATGATATTATCTTATTTACATACTTTCAACTATAAGAATGTTGCTTTCGATTAACAACTAAATGAAATGCTTGGGAGTAGAAAATTCTAATTGATCTAAAGCCTTATATTAAAATTTGACTAGGTATATAGCACTTTTTAATATATTCCAAACCAAATCGCCTTTCTAGATTAAATTTGGAAAAGGAAACCCCTAAAGCATAATTTATCTTATTCACTATTTGTTTAAGGTCCTCTCCCACAACCAGATTGTTAATAGAAATTCATGAACTAGAATTGTTGCTTACATCAATAAAAAAATTAACCTTTGAACCTCTACAAACTAAATATTCTTAATCCAATTATTGTGATTTTTGATACAAAATAAGAGGATAAGTTTTCAACCAAGCATAAAACAAAAAATTGACTTCCTATTATGTTTTACAAAAAATTAAAAATATGAAAATTGAGCTGATAAATGTATTTATTCCATATATGGTCACTCCTTTACATATATTTTGGAAGAACTTTAGTTTACTCATATCAAATTCAATGGTGATGCACAATTGTTACCTCTAGATTTTTATTTATTTATTTAGGGAAGGGAGGGGACACTTTAATAGAGTTCCATCTCTTTCCAAAAATAATTGGAGTACTCATGGTTGGTCTAGACAAATGGATAATTTTTATTTTGTTGTTAATTTAAATGGCCTCTAGAATTTTATTAATTTAAGTGTTTAATATACATGGGACAATGTGCACACTAAGAGACCTCATGTGGTAAAAATATCAAATACTTTTTTTATATCTAATAGTTGGCTATAAGCAAAGTGTACAATTTCTTAAAAAATATTATTGTAGTTGAGATTAGACCATAAATTTATTCTTTTGATATATGATCTAATCAATAATAACCATTCAATTCCTTTCTTGTTTTCAATCTTTGTGGATTCAATACCTTGATTTCATCCAATTGATTATGGTATGGTACCATGAATCAAAGTTTGAATGGTCTTATATGCATAAGTTTATCTAAAATGTTAAAATATAAAGGGCTAAATGAAGACCTAGAATATCAAGTGCTTTAGTAAATTACTTAAAATATAGAAAAAATATTAAATCCAAGCTCAAGGGTTTACTGGATAAAGTTAATAGGAACATAATGGATCAATAAACATAGTTTTAAAGAAAAATATATTATTATCATAACATATTACAAATGGAAGACTCATATAGGATCCAAAAATAGTAGGAGAAATGGTTAGATATAGATGATAAAAATTCTAATACAAATTCATCTTTTCTTCATATAAAAAATATTTCATGTGTATATAGAAGAATTATTTAGGAATAATAAGAGATCGAGAAGAAAGCATTCATTTATTTCAAGGAATTCCATCAAAATTAGGCAGAATAAGGAGCGTCGAGGTGATTTTATGTGAAAAATAATAATTAGTTATCATAAAAGGATAGAATTAAAGCTTGGTAAAAATCTCAATGATTGAATTGTAAGAAGTAATCTTCTCCTTCCACCTTGACATGATGCATGGTCCTAGTTTATTTTTTAAAAGAATAGATAGGGGTAATTATGAGCCAGGAGGGAGTGCAAGTCCAAAGAGAGTGCAAGGTAGGAGATAATGCAATCCAATAGCAAGTACAAGCTAAGAGGTGTTGGACATTTTGAGTCCTTAAGCTGAAATGTTGTCATTGATGTTAATAGAGCAATAAATGTCAAAAGGATCTATGAAGGGTTTTTGTGAAAACCAAGGTAGGGAAAATAAAAGGTTTTATTTAAAACCATGGATAGTATATTTGATCCAGGTTTTCCTTAAAACCCATGTTGGGCTTTCGTTTCATCAAAAAAAGTGCCCCGATGATGGAGTTATTTGAGTTTTAATGTTTGGTTTAAATTTAAATTATTTAAAATTTAAATTCAAATTTAAATGAAAAGGTTCCCGCTGACGTCATCATGCAAGTGTTATTTATTTTTGCCAATGTCTTCAAAGTGTTATTAAACACTTTATAAAGGGGTGGCAATTAAACCAAATAATCATCCTTGCTCTCGTGTGTTAATTGCCTTGGAATTCGAAAGAGCTCGTGCGAATTGTTGAAAAGGAAGCAGAGAAGAAAGCGCAGCGATTTGGAAATCTCAAGCGTGGTATGAGGCATGGCGCATTGGTGTATCTATTTTACTAAGACTATGGGTAGCACAAATATCAGGGATCGAATCCCCTTGACGGCAGCGTCTGGGAAGCACTTTGGTGCTTTGTCCTTTGCGACAGGAAAAGGAAGATTAAAGGCCTTTTTGGCCTTTGCTTTTCCAATGAGTGCTTTTGCTTGATTGGAATCTTATTCATGGCTAAGATGCTCACAGTGTGTGATATATGGGGGTTCGAACCCCCTTGAGAGGCATTTACGTTTTTGCCTTTAATAATTTTTATTAGCCCTAAAGTTTGGAGTTATAAAGTATTTAATGGGAATTAAATTTTATCATTAGGGTTGTGATTATTATTGCAAAAGCATATTTGATTTATGTTTTATTTTGATGGAAATGAAGAATTGATTTTAGGAGAAATAAGGAGTTGTTGTTAAAGTAATTTTGAGAGAATTATTGTGGGTTATTTTTAATAAGGGTTTTTTATTAAAATAGACTTTGGTGGATGTGTTTATGAAGTTGGAGTGAAAAGGGTGTAAATTAAGTTATGCTTTTATTGTGATTATTTAAAAGACCACTAACCCTTATTAATATTGAAAAGGAAAGTTGTGATTAAGTGTGGCAAATTTTATGAACAACTTATTGGCATCAAAAAGGTATGGGCACATTCTCCTATTGATTGTTTGTGGTGGTTGATTTCTGAAATATCATTGGAGAGAAAAGGATTGATTATGGTTTCCTTTGTGAAAATGATTGGTTGAATGCTTCAAGGTTTTTTGGTTTGTGAGTTATATTTAAACCTTGTTTTATGAGCATTGTTGTTGAAGACCATTAATGATGAAATGAACTTGAACCTGAGTTAGAAAAGAACATGAGTATCTTTGTTATGTGAAACTTGTGATTGAGCATTGTTGGAAACATTTTGAGTTGGTTAATACATGCTTGGACTAGGGTTTGTGAGGAAGGATTGTTCCTTGAGTTGATTGGTTGAGTTGAGGTGGTTAAGACTAGTCAAGTGGATGTATGTGGTTGTTCAAGTTTCTAGAAACAAACTATTCTATATTCTGATTTGAGTTGAGATTGAGATTGAAGAATAGGACATATTGAGTCTCTAACAATTCTCTTTATGCTTCTATTGAGTTGATATTGGGATTTGAGTATAGAACATATAGAGTCTCTAACAATTCTCTTTATACTTCTATGAGATTAATTTGAGTTGAGATTGAGATTTAATAATAGGGCATATTGAGTCTCTAACAATTCTCTTTATGCTTCTATTGAGTTGAGATTGGGATTAGAGTATAGAACATATAGAGTCTCTAAAAATTATCTTTATGCTTCTATGATATTGAATTGAGATATTGATTGTACTTTGAGCTTAGAACATATTGAATATATAAAAATTCTCTTTATGATTCTATGATATTGAACAAGTTATGTGTAAGCTTGTTAAGAAGATATGAGATAAGTCTTTGAGAAGGCTTGTGGACTGTTTTGAGTTAAGCTTTTGTGAAAGCTTGCTTGAGCATATTTGAGCAAGTCCAAGAGAGGACTTATTGAGCAGATTTGAGCAAGTCCAAGAGAGGACTTATTGAGAAAATTTGAGCAAGTCCAAGAGAGGACTTATTGAGAAGATTTGAGAAAGTCCAAGAGAGGACTTATTGAGCAGATTTGAGAAAGTCCTAGAGAGGATTTGTTGAGCATATTTAGATAGGTTTTGTGTGAACCTATTGAGTAGATTTAGATAGGTTTTGTGTGAACCTATTGAGCAGATTTGATTAGGTTCTAAGAGAACCTATTGAGCAGAATTATACTAGACCAACTGTACTATGTTTAGTATAAGATATTGAGCAAAACTATGCTAGATCAACTAAACTATGTTTGGTATAGTATTGAGATAGAGCTTTGGAGGTGATATATTATAGATGACAAAGTCTCAGTGGATAGAGATCCAGTAGCCAGGATAATTGAAGACAAGATCTGAGTGAGAAGTATTCAAGTGGAGAGAGATCCACCAGTTAGTGCAGCATAGAGACAAAGTCTTCTAGAAGATCACTAGCCAGAGTAGAAGGAGAAAGAGTTCTCCTATGGAAGATATACACAAACTTGAGATGAGGGGATCAACATCTCCTTTGGATAGAGGTCCATAAACATTATAATTTGGGAAGGATTCCGAAGATATTATTTGAGAAATATTTAGAAGAAATATTTTCTCTTTGGAGGTAGCCCACATTGAGTGAACCACGTTAAAATTTGTGTCTCTATTGTGTGTGATGATTGGTGCATTGCTTTGGTTATTGTTATTGATATTTTCATTGATTATATTGATTAATACTGTTTGGAAAAGAAAAGTAAAAAGTGATATTATACTGTTCACCCCCCTCTCAATATAATATTGTGTTCTTCGATTGGTATCAGAGTTGGTTCCTTCAAAAAAAATTTAACAACTTGAAGGAATATCTTGCAAGAACACAAATGGCAAATAAATACAAGAGTAGAAGTATGAGACACAAGAAGAAAAGAACACCTATGGTCATGAAAGAAAAGGAAGATGAGTTTAATATTTTTGTATTAGGAGGAAACATGGAAATAGATTCAAAATATGAATCAAGTAATGGAGAAATATCCAAACTGATAAAGTTTTGTACCAGTTATGGAAATATAGATCATCATGTAGCTTATTGTTCACAATAAGGTGAAGAATGTTTTATTTGTGGTCAACTCGTTCATGATGCAAGTTATTGCAATGGGTTTGATAGTAGTGAAAATGAATATGATTCTCTTAGATTTGAATTTCTAAAGAATGAGTCAAAAAAATGTTAACAAGAATAGTCGAAGCAGGTATCAAGAAGAAACTCCACTCTAGAAAATAGAAGAAATTGAAGAAGAGGAATAATTAGATAAATAAAATGAGGAATCCACCCTTAAGTAAGTTATTGAATTGAAAAGAGAAAATTTAGAATTGAAGGCTCAAATACAAGAAGATGAGAAATGTAAGACAAAGCTTCTACAGGATATATCAGACTTGAGAGATAAGGTTGAAAAGGCAAGAAGAGTTGAAAAAGGTATGGTTGAACATTCAAAGGTAAAATAGATAGAATGTGAAAGGCTTATGGTTACTCTTGAAGAATTAAAAAGGGAGAACTCGGGATTAAGGGTCCAAGCTCAAGAAGATGAAAAAGCAAAAGCAAGGTTTTTACAGGAACTCACCAACTTCAAAATCAAAGATGAAGAGACAAGGAAAATTGAAGAAGGTATGGCTGAAAAATGAAAGACAAAAGATCTAGAGTGTGAAATATTAGAGCATGAGATAGTTTCACTAAGGATGGAAGTAAAAGGCTCTAAGGATAAGCTACACAAGTCTAAGGAAAATTCAAGGACCTTGGAAAGGACTATCAATGCACAAAGATCATCAGTCACCATAACATGAATTAGTTCTAAAGAAGAACAAGGGAGACAAGAAGCATAAAAAGGAGAGCCAAGATACTATGCGGATAATGCAAGTAAGTACTCAATTAATAGTGATGCTAGTTTTTCATACAATGATAGATATGAAGTCTTGTTTATGGTTGAAGAAACATATCCAGTTAAGAAAAGACTCTAGTTATTCTCAAGTGTTTTATATGTGGTAAATTTGGACATATTGAATATGATTGCACAAGGGATGACTATATTTTCAGTTATGATGATTTTGAAGATGCACTTGGTAAACTGAATGATAATATTCTAATGGGATTAGAAGAATAAGAATTGAGTGATCCTATAGAAGATAATTCAAAATAAAGGAATGATATGGACAAAGGAAAACAAATAGAGGACTACTCAATAGAGAATGGTTATGATCTCAAAGGTGAACTTATCTATGCTCTTAACACAGTGAAGAAGGTAAGAAAGCAACACTCCAAGCTTTAAAGTCAGTTTCAAGAATGTGATGAAGAAATATTATTACTCATAGAGGACTTAGAGAATTCAAAGGCCAAGGCAAGTAAGTTTAGAGAAAAGTTAGAAGCAAAAATCTTGGAATGTGAGAAGTTAGCACAAGAAGTGGCTACTCTAAATAAAGAGTTACAGGACTCCAATATCAAGATGAAGAGTTTCACAAATAGCTCTAAGAACTTGGATAAGTTCATTTGTGGACAAAAAAGAACATCATGTTCAACAGGTCTAGGTTTTGGAAAGAAATAGGAAAAGGCAAAGTCTACTTCAAGTCTTGAAGAAGAAGAAACAACATCAGAAGAAGATACTTCAGAAGAGGGATTCTCATATGTAAGTGAAAGTGAAATTTCTAAGGATGAGTCAGATTGCAGTGGGTCCAATAGGGACAATGGGTAAAGAAGATACATATGGAACAACAATCAAAACAGGAGACCAATGAGGTCTAGGCAAGGAAGCTTCAATGGGATATGCTTCTCATGTCACAGGTTTGGGTACATGGCTTCATAGTGCAGGACACATGAAAGACAGGTATAAGGAAAAGAACAACTTTTCCAAGGATAGTGTTATTCATGTAATGAGTTTGGTCATAAGGAAATAAATTGTAGGATTCATAATAGAAGAATATATGGCTTCACTAGGAGAAATCCTAAGACTGTTGCACATCCAAGGAATAATAACATTAAGTGTTATAAGTGTAATAATTATGGTCACATAGCAAGATGGTGTAGAGAAAATATTCCAAAAATAGGTATGAATAGGAACAAGAATATGAACATGAACAGGAACAGGAATAGGAACAGGAACATGAACAAAAACAAGAAGATGAACAAGAACAGATACTCAGAAAAGAAAAGAGACTCAAAAAATAATGAGAACAAGAGCAAGTACAAGAATAGGAACATGGATGAAAAAAAGAACAAGAACAGAAACAGGGATGATGACTCAAAAAGAAACTGTGAGAGAATTTAGCAAAAATAAAAATAAAAAGACAAAGGCAGAGAACAGTGCTTTTGGGGAGTAGAAATACTCCCACCCTATAATTAACCACTTCATGTGGAGGTGGGGGAGGCGCTAAGATAAGATTATTATTTCTTAGCCCCGAGACCCAAAGGTGACCCTTTGCCATTGATGTCAAAGGGGGAGATATTTATGTATTGTGGGGAGAGTTTTTGGATATGAGGATAGATTTGATATCTAAGAAAGCATTGAGCTAGTAAAGCCCCAGGGGGAGAAGAAAAGAATTTTAGAATTCAATAAAAGGTTTTGGGTTGCCATCAATGATAAAGGGGGATATTGTTGGACATTTTGAGTCCCTAAGCTAAAATATTGTCATTGATGTCAATAGAGCAATAAATTTCAAAAGGATCTATGAAGGGTTTTTGTGAAAACCAATGTAAGGAAAAAAAAAAATTATTTAAAACCATCTACAACATATTAGATCTGGGTTTTTCTTAAAACCCACTTTGGGCTTTTGTTTTATCAAAAAAGGTGCCTCGGTGATGGAGTTATTTGAGTTTTAATGTTTGGTTTAAATTTTAATTATTTAAAATTTAAATTTAAATTTAAATGAAAAGGTTCTCGCCGACTTCATCATGCAAATATAATTTTAATATTTTTGTCGACGTCTTCAAAGTGTTATTAAAAACTATATAAATGGGTGGCAATTAAACCAAATAATCATCCTTGCTCTCGTGTGTTAATTACCTTGGAATTCGAAAGATCTCGTGCGAATTATTGAAAAGGAAGTAGAGAAGAAAGCGCAGCAATTTGGAAATCTCAAATGTGGTATGAGGCGTGGCACATTGGTGTATCGATTTTGCTAAGACTGTGGGCAGCACAAATATCAGGGATCGAATCCCCTTGATAGTAGCATGTGGGAAGCACTTTGGCGCTTTGTCCTTTGTGGCAAGCAGAGGAAGATTAAATGCCTTTTTGTCCTTTGATTTTCCAACAAGTGCTTTGGCTCGGTTGTAATATTAGCCGTGGCTAAGATGCTCATGGTGTGTGACGGACGGGGGTTTGAATCCCTTTGAGAGGTATTTACATTTTTTTCTTTAATAACTTGTATTAGCCCTAAAGTTTGGAGTTATAAGGTATTTAATGGGAATTAAATTTATCATTAGGGCTATGATTATTATTGCAAAAGCATATTTGATTTATGTTTTATTTTTATGGAAATGGAGAATTGATTTTAGGAGAAATAAGGAGTTGTTGTTAAAGTGATTTTGAGAGAATTATTGTGGGTTATTTTTAATAAGGGGTTTTTATTAAAATATACTTTGGTGGATGTTTTTATGAAGTTGGAGTGAAAAGGGTGTAAATTAAGTTATACTTTTATTGTGATTATTTAAAAAACCACTAACCCTTATTAATATTTAAAAGGAAAGTTGTGATTAAGTGTGGCATATTTTGTGAACAACTTATTGGCATCAAAAAGGTATGGGCACATTCTCCTATTGATTGTTTGTGGTGGTTGATTTATGAAATATCATTGGACTGAAAAGGATTTATTATGGTTTCCTTTGTGAAAATGATTGGTGAATGCTTCAAGGTTTTTTGGTTTGTGAGTTATATTTAAACCTTGTTTTATGAGCATTGTTGTTGAAGACCATTAATGATGAAATGAACTTGAACCTGAGATAGAAAAGAACATGAGTATCTTTGTTATGTGAAACTTGTTATTGAGCATTGTTGGAAACATTTTGAGTTGGTTAATACATGCTTGGACTAGGGTTTGTGAGGAAGGATTGTTCCTTGAGTTGATTGGTTGAGTTGAGGTGGTTAAGACTAGTCAAGTGGATTTATGTGGTTGTTCAAGTTTCTAGAAACAAACTATTCTATATTCTAATTTGAGTTGAGATTGAGATTGAAGAATATGATATATTGAGTCTCTAACAATTCTCTTTATGCTTCTATTGAATTGATATTGAAATTTGAGTATAGAACATATAGAGTCTCTAACAATTCTCTTTATGCTTCTATGAGATTGATTTGAGTTGAGATTGAGATTTAAGAATAGGACATATTAAGTCTAACAATTCTCTTTATGCTTCTATTGAGTTGAGATTGGGATTTGAGTATAGAACATATAGAGTCTCTAAAAATTCTCTTTATGCTTCTATTGAGTTGAGATTGGGATTTGAGTATAGAACATATAGAGTCTCTAACAATTCTCTTTATGCTTCTATGAGATTGAATTGAGATATTGATTGTACTTTAAGCATAGAACATATTGAGTCTCTAAAAATTCTCTTTATGATTCTATGAGATTGAACAAGTTTTGTGTAAGCTTGTTAAGCAAATTTGAGACAAGTCTTTGAGAAGGATTGTGGATTATTTTGAGTTAAGCTTTTGTGAAAGCTTTCTTGAGTAGATTTGAGCAAGTCCAAGAGAGAATTTATTGAGCAGATTTGATCAATTCCAAGAGAGGACTTATTGAGCATATTTGAGCAAGTCCAAGAGAGAACTTATTGAGCAGATTTGAGCAAGTCCTAGAGAGGATTTGTTTTGCAGATTTAGATAGGTTTTTTGTGAACCTTTTAAGCATATTTAGACAGGTTTTGTGTGAACTTGTTAAAAATATTTAGACAGGTTTTGTGTGAACCTATTGAGCAGATTTGAGTAGGTTTTGAGAGAACCTATTGAGCATAATTGTACTAGATCAACTGTACTATGTTTAGTGCAAGATATTGAGCAAAACTATGCTAGACCGACTGAACTATGTTTGGTACAGTATTGAGACAAAGCTTTGGAGGTGACAAAGTATAGAGGACAAAGTATTAGTGGATAGAGATCCAACAACCAGGACAATTGAAGAAAAGATCTGAGTGAGAAGTCTTCAAGTGGAGAGAGATCCACCAGTCAGTGCAACATAGAGATAGAGTCTTTTAGAAGATCACTAGCCAGAGCAGAAGGAGAAAGAGTTCTCCTGTGGAATAGATCCACAAACTTGAGATTACAATATCAACATCTCCTTTGGACAGAGGTCCATAAACATTGTAATTTGGGAAGGATTCCCAAGATATTATTTGAGAAATATTTAGAAGAAATATTTTCTCTGTGGAGGTAGCCCACATTGGGTGAACCACGTTAAAATCTATCTCTATTGTGTGTGATTATTGGTGCATTACTTTAGTTATTGTTATTGACATTGTCATTGATTATATTGATTAATACTTTCGGGGAAAGAAAAGTAAAAAGTGATATTATACTGTTCACTCCCCCCTCTCAGTATAAGCTTGTGTTCTTCAAGAGGAAGTGTGAACCAAGAGGGAGAGCAAGCCAAGAGTGAGCCCCATTAGCTAGTATGGAAGTAAAGTCATATTTAAATGCCCTAATGGGAAGTCAGGATGCCCTAGCTAGAAATTAGGATTTCCTAGTTGGAAGTATGAAGGTCTAATATGGAGATAAGTAGAAGAGCAAATACATGGTAAGTTCGATCCAGGTAGCATATGTTATACCAAAAGTAAGTATCAAGGATGAGATTATTGAGCATGATATAATGGTTCTTAAAATTAGGGGGTTAATATGTAAGTTTCATAGATCATGGCTAGGGTTTATGGAGATTAAAAATTGGATCAAGTGGAAGTGGGAATTGAATTCAAATTATTTTGACTTTTATTCCTAAAGGTTTTTTCCTTATCATATTTTCTAGTTCAAAAATTAGGGATAAAATAATGGTTGGTGGCCCATGGTTTAGGGGAAGAGATGCACTTTATTTGAGACCATGGAATGAAAAAAAAATATGTTGAGACAAAAACTATTAAGAATATTCTAGTGTGGGTTAGGCGCTTTGGACTTCCATATCAGCTTATAAATAAGGATGTTTTGAAGATATTTGAAATACCCTAGGATAATTAATCAAGGAAGGACTAATTACTAAGGAGTTGAAGCATGCTACATATACTTAAATATGTGTTGCTATGGATATTTTAAAACCTTTGCATATAATCCTTTAAGATTAAATCATAATCAAGAGAATGGAATCAACAATTAGATTATAAAAATATCATATTTTTCTACCACAATTGTTATGATATTAGACACATGGCAAGAATTTGCAAAGTAAAAACTATGAAGAAAAAGATAAAAAAAATATAGGTATGAAATAAATTTCAAGATGAAGTAAAGAAATCATACAATAATAGAAGCTAGATCATATCAAGGATATTCCATTCCAAAAGAAGAGCCAAATAAATACTATCTGCAGTATCATTTGGCAAGTTCAGAAGGAATTACAAGTGCAAAAGAAATGTGGAGATAAATCCTAAAACAAAGACAGCAAAAGAGGTCGATTTTATTCCAAGTAAATCATGTTCATTTTCCTCAAGTAGTATAGAATCCTCTCTAGGTAATACAAGTGAAAATGGTGAAGATTTTATCCCTTGCACTTTAAGGTTTCAAGAGCAGCAAAATATAGAAATGAGGTTGTATGAAACCCATAAAAATTTTGGGTTTTTAGGGTAGAATAAGAAGGTAATAGAATAGCATCTTTATGCTTCAGGGTTTAAGGGTAAAATAAAGAAAATTATGCTTTTGAGGTTATTCTTTGCACTTCAAATCCTTCAGAACAAAGCAAATCTAAATATGATTAGACTTGTTATGAGCAGTGTAAAAATATTGAAGAGATTGATGAAGATGAAAATATTTTTGGAAATGAAAAAGAGAGGAAGACCCAAGAAGAAAAAACAAAGAGAAAAAAAAACATGGAGGGATATTGATATGGAAAAACAAAAGCAAATATCACAAGTGTTAATAATAAGTGGGGCTAGAACCACAAATAAAAACAAAAAATAAAATTGAAAATAGTATCTTGGAATATTAGGGGATGAATAAGAACCCTTAAAAAATGTATTAAAAAATTATGAGGTTGTTATAAACAAGATATTTATAGATATAGAAGTTAGACAACAAATATTTTAGCCATTCATGGTGTTGAATTTCATCTTGACATAATTAAATTTTGGAAGGCATCTGACATAAATGGAGTTGATTGTGGAAACTTAGCAATTCGAGGAAGATGGAGAATATCTTTGATAGAAATGCAAATGAAGAATATCTTTTATAGAAAGGTAAATTTAAATATGCTTTAATTAACTTGTTTAAAATGTAGTGAGAGCAATGTAATGTTTTATTTTTGTAATGGGAGTAGCCCTCAATAGAAGCCACACATAGCTTATTAAATAATAATAATTAGATAACTTTAGCAAATATTATTATTAGTATTGGCATGTCCAACTACATACTCTCTCCTTAACATCATCCCTTGTTGATCTAAGTTCCTACTTCTACCATCGTGGTAACTACCTTCTCCACTAGCATCACCATTTTTTTCTTAGCTACCACCTTAGAACACCTCTAACTATTTCATGACAAGCATTATCATAGCCCTGTAGCACATCAAAGGTTTGATCTACCACTCTCATTGTTGTCATGTCATATAGGTCACAACCCCAACCATAAAACCTCTCTAACATTAAACAAAAAGGAATTAATTGGTTGTTGGTGAAGGGAAGGCCATATCTCGAACAACACTAAACCGCCACTATCCAAAGTCACTTTTATGTAATCCAATACCATTCACATTTATCATCTTAATAGCTCCACCTCCTAGATTTATCATCTCTAAAACTGTAACACATTTGAGAAAATAGAGAATATTTGCTATCATTTTAGAAATTTTAAAAAAAAAAGTAATGGAATCTACTATACTCAAATTTAAATTTACATATTATAGAGGGAATTTAGAAGAGAATAGAAACTTAGTGTTGATAGGATTTGGATTTTGATGATTCCTTTCACTACAATACTCTCATTTTTTTCATCATTTTAATTTATTTTCTTCATAGGTCAATTTGCCCCTTCACATTTTTCTAAAATGAAATGGGTGGCACCTAGAGAAAACAAGGGCACCTAGATAGCTTAGACTCAAAATGTGGAGAAGGTTACTCACGTTAGAGTCAAACAAGACTAGCATCATTAAAAGTTTAAATCTCGTTAAGAAGGGCAAACAACTTGAGCATGTTGTTGAATGAAAATAACAAACACAACCACCCCAACATCAAATTTTACCTTGATATTTGTGAGGACAACAATTTTTCCCAATGGTTTGTCATTGACAAGATAGTCACATACAAATTTGTGCATGAGAACCAAGAAGTCAACAATGAAGTAGAGAAGAAGGAGCATTAGGAGAAAGAGGAAGGTTATTATGATGATGACACTAATGAAAACATGAAAAATGAGTTTTAAACCTAGATTTTGAACATGGGATCAAGGATTCTAGAGGGGATAATTCCCTCCAATACAAAATGCTCGTTGACCAATTGGGGATGTATTTCATATGTTGAAAGGTTTGGAAGATCAATTTCTTAGCCAAAAGAATTATAAAAACATTATGATCAACTTTAAAAATTGCAAGTTTTAGAACAAGCATTTTTAGAAGTTACAAAGAAAAATAACATGAAAGTACTTTATAAAGTAGACAGGTGTTGAGAAGGTTTGATAATTTATAAGAATGTACTTATAATACAAAATAGCCGTGATCAAGACTATATTTTATAAATAACATAATTAACTAAATACAAAACCCAAAAAAATTATAAAAAATATTATTATAAAACTCATTTAATTTTCAAATGGTTTGTTTTTTATTATTTTCTTCTCATTTAACATTTTCCCACTATGATGCTCGGACCTACTTGAAATTGTGTCCATAGTAGATTAGTAGACCTAAGGGCCAATTTTTTATTTTCTTTGCATGTAAGTATCTTTTAACATCAAATTCATTTGCATATAGCATACTTAGAATTGAGAGGCTGTCTGGTTACACTATTAGAAGTTGGTTATTTCTAGTAAGTGGTAAGTGCACAGTTCAAATTACTAGGATTGTTTTTAATAACCTATTAGTCTGGTTGTTGTTGATAGGTATGAGATGGAGACCACAAAGATTGTTTCCAACAATCTATTAGTCTCGTTGTTGTTGACAGGTATGAGATGGAGATCATCTGTCCCTTAAAGTTTATACCGTCATCATCAATCTAATACAAAATTTAATACACCTTTGCTAAACCTGACAGGTACTAGTTGCTAATAATGATAGTGCCACACTTGACTGGACC
Organism: Wollemia nobilis; assembly: GCA_028583015.1. Lineage (NCBI taxonomy): Eukaryota > Viridiplantae > Streptophyta > Pinopsida > Araucariales > Araucariaceae > Wollemia > Wollemia nobilis. The sequence goes on from JAQPPZ010017033.1 coordinate 7,876,706, forward strand.
ACCAAAGAGTGAGTTTGAATTGGAAAGTCCAGTTTGCCAACCTTCGTGGACTTTGACGGACCTGAAGGGGCCTTTAGCTCAATATAAGCGATAACCTAAAGACAAATAGTGTGTCCTGGGCTTCTACGCAATTCTCAGATATTATTGCGTTTTCATCTTGCTTTGACAGATTCATTGTATAAAAACAAAATTGAGTCCGTTAGCGGGTCAAATTCGACAGCCGTCCCCGACGGCGCTGGCGTTCCAATACAGACCGCCTGTTATTATTTACACGCGGTCTCCTAAAATAATGTAGACCGATCCCACCAGAATTGTTAAACATGCAGTTAACTTCATTTATTATGAAGATTTGTGGACAATTATTTAAATCAATTAATTAATTTTAAAAAAATTAATTAATGTATTAAAAATATCAATTGATAAAATACAGTCCAGAAGAATATCATTAATGACAAAAATAAAAAATAAAAAATAAACTAAAAAACAAATACCATTTATTAAGAAATAAACTACTCCAATCGTACCAAGTTCACGACGGTCGTCCAACGACTTACCCGTCGTTTCCCCAAAATTAGGCCACGATATTTTGCAAGTGTCTCAATCCCTTGGAAATTAAGGCACCCGCCTACTCAGCCGATGCTGCTGCGTGTGTTCAGCCCTGTGGAAGCTTTGGATACTCTCACTACACAGGCAGATCACAATTCCGGACGAAGAACATTATTATGGCGTGTTAGGATGATAATTAAATTGATCTTATATGAAAGTTTGTGGAAGCATATAAATTATGTACAGAACATATATAATATTTATATATATTAAATTATATATTTAATTTTTTTATTTGATTAGTATATGAAACCCTTACTACGATCAAGGTTGAGCAGTCTTCTTCCAACATCATTTTTTATGTTTAATTTGAATATAATTGTATCATTCAATTATATCAATATTTTTTATTATATCACGCTTTTTATCATCTTTCTTCCAATCTATTTCAACTATGGACTATGCAAAGTTGTATGATTCATTTTTTTTTTTATAAAGTAAGTGTCATAATCAAATACTTTGATAATCAAATTATGCATATTTATTCACACACTTTCACTTTTTTCATTTGTGTAATTTAAAGAATACTCACATAACATTTTGCACAATACCAAATCATATGCTTAATTTAGATGCAACCGACCACTTAACTATATCAATATAATGCTTCACATCATCTTCCCATCATCTACCATATGTGACAAAAGATGAATCCAAAAACTATGCCTACAAAACTCAAGATTTTTGTTACAACATGATGTGGGGCCATCCTTGCCATCTCCAAATATTTAGTTGTCACCGACTTGGGTTTTGCCCTCGCCTAAAAACATATTTCATTATTTGCCTTTATTTGCACACAATTTTGACTATTTCTTTTTTTTTTTTTTATGGTAAATGAAGGGGTTTTGAAAGGGCCCCAAACCTTTTACATTTGTAGAGGAGAAAAAATATTTTCAGCACTTACATATTAAAAAAATTGGATAAAAAAAAAGGAGCATGTTGTATACTTAGATACAATGATTTTGATTTAACTCTATCCCATGGGGATTTAGTATTTCTTAAATTCAATCCATCTGGTTTCTTTAGAATTTTCAAAAGATTTAATCAATTCTCTATTGGCTTTAGATTAGATATCAAATCTTGATATGTTTCAATTCCACTTTCTTGAGATCTTCAAAAGCGTCCACCTAGTCTTCATTCAAACTGCAACCTTCTTTAATCAACTCCTAATACTTAGTTTAATTTCCTTGAAAATAAACCCCATGCTAATAGATATTTTACAATGACCAATTCCCCTAAGGCTTTGAAAATTCTAACTCAATAGCATCAGAATTATTTTCCTCTTTCAAAGTTATAATCATCAAAGCCTTTGGAAAAACAGCATTCCATACCTTGGGTCCATCCATTTGAACTCCCATGTTTTCCATAACATCAACCACAGTATTACCTTCTTTGTAAATGTTTTGGACCACAAATGACTCCATGCCTAATAGTATATTCACTACATCCTGAATAATACTTTCAATACTCCAACTAGTGGTTTGCTTGGCATTCAAATTGTTAATGATATTCATAGAATCCCCTTCCACTATAAGCTTCTTAACATTCATATTTTTGCAAACCTTAATCTTGTAATCATGGTTCTCACCTGGCTACAAGGTTTTATGCTTGGCCAAATTTCACCATATAACAAGAGATCACTACCCTTGAGCTAGATCTCAAAAACCCTCCCCCTCTAGCCTTCCTTGGATTACCTTTAGAGGCTCCATCAAAATTTATTTTTACCCATTATAGGGAGGAGGATTCCACCTCACCTTTCTCCTTGGATAGCTAATTTTATTTTCTATAGACCTCAACAGTACTCAATCCATTGTTATTTCTTCCTCCAACTCATTTCCATAGATTTGGTTATCCCTATTAATAGTCGTATTTTTAGCAATGGTAGCTTTGATACTCTTGATAATGACCTTTACACTTTTAGTCTTGTTCTAGAACACTAATTTATTCCTCTCCCTCCATATCTTCCAAATGAAGTGGGGTAAAACAAATATCCAAATTCTCTTCAATCATGGGTTATGATAAGGGTTAATCCAACTTTCCCATAAGACCTCCAAAGACTTTGTTATCACCCATTGAGTTTTAAGTGACTGAAGAAGTACATACCAAACCTCCAAATAAAGGGGGCAATCAAAAAAAATATGATCAACTATCTTCTTATCCCTACAACATAAATAACACCTATTAGGAATGATCATCCCTCTTATTCTAATATTTTCCATTGTCAATATCCAATTTTACAATACCAGTCAAAGAAAGAAAGACATCTTCAGTAGAAGATCATTAATCCAAAATCTATGTGAAAGGAGATTTTTTATTCTACTTATCCCTTTCAAAGGAAAAATATGAGTTAACAATAAATATTTTTGTAGTATTAGGACCCCAAAAGAACCTATCCTCTCCTATATTGAGCTAAAGATAGTAATGTTATAAGCAAAGATTGAAAGAGTTAAGCCTACTTTACATAATTGCATCAGCTCCTTCCAACTACAACATGTGCCACACTCTACAATTATCTTCCTCTTTGATGTACTTTTGAACCATGTTTTCATATTTTTGCTTTAAAGGTCAAATTATGCACTTCTAGTAATCATTAAAAATTAAAGGTCTCTCCATGACCCATGCATCCAGTCAAAAGTGTATCTTATCACCTCTTCCTACCTAACATCTTAAACCTTTCCATAAGGGATTTCTTATTTTGATCAACTCATTCCATAAAGATGATTCTAAAGGTGGATTTAAGCTATAAGCAAAGGGAATTTTGTTTTCAAGATATTTTATGAAGAGGATCTGAGATCAACATTGATCATATTCAATAATTTCCCACCACCCCACTTTGGCCATTAAAGCCTTGTTCATTCGCTTCACTTTTCTTATGCCCAAACTACCTTCTCGCTTAGGCCAGCAAACTTTCTCCCATGCAACTAAACTAATCCTCTGTTTCTCTTATGCACTAGTCCAAATAAAGTTCCTCTGCATTCACTCCAATTTCTCAACCACTGTTGTTGGGATTTAAAATAAAAATATCATGAAAATGGGAAGGTTTTGGAGTTGTAATTTCCCCGCTTGATTAAGGGAAGAGTCTTTCCATCCTACAATATTTCTATTGAATCTCTCAAGCACTAAATTCCAGTATTATCCTTTCATTCTACCTATAAAAAAAGACATTCCCAAACATACAATGGGGAAGTTGTCCACTCTGCAACAAAAAAGTCTTGCAATTTTATTATGTCTAAGTTGGAGAATGTTAACAAAGAATATCCTACTTTTCAAGAAATTAATTTTGACTATTTCTTCAAAGAGAGTGAGAATCTAAATTTTCCTTCATCTCAGATCATCCATCCATACCTTTTTGAGTAATGGCTCCACCCACATGTCTTCGATATTTATGGAAACTAGGTAAAGTTGGCTAATAAAAGCAAATTTTGATGCTTCAAGCTAGATATTTTGGATTCGATTCATTCTTGGGATTACGAAATGTAACCTTGTGTTTCTCTCATTGTAAGTTAGTTGTTTTACTTTTGTTATCTTTAGTCTTTGAAAATAACAATAGTCTGTAATAATTATTCCGGTAAGCTCAAAATTTGTTTCTAGGAACGTTTGCCTTAAGAGTTATTTTAATTTTTATCTATATTAAAGCATTCCATAATATGTATATACAATCACAATACATTTTTCTATTTGGTAAATTGTATATTTATTAATGCAAGTTTAACTTGGATCCTTCATTTTCTTCATTAGCATATGTTTTTTGACATCTTGCTTTGGTTCCCTTTCTATTTGTCCATCAAAATATATGAATTATGTCTCCCATTAGACTTAATATGAAGATTCAAAATTTACAATTTTGACAAAAATAAATAAAATATATACTTCAAAGTTTAATCAAATATTTGATTTTAACAACAATTTCAATATGCACATGCAATATAGAATACAATATAGAAGGAAAAACCTCAAAGGAAGACTTGTAGTTTTTAATCCTTCTTCTATTTGCAAGCTTGATATAATTACTAATAAATAAAAAAACTTTAAATAAATAAAAATATACAATAAAGAATATATTCACAAGCAAGTTTGAAATTTTTAAACAATAACAAATAAATGATAAAAAAAATTGAATCCATAAAAAAACTTGTTATGACACAATGTTGTTGATTTAGGTGTCTTGATTTGAGTTTGATTATCTTGATTGTCATTGGTTCTTCTCTTTGAATACGATAAGGCTTTAAATAAATGTAATGGAAATATTTTAGTATTTTTAGTACATACAATATTTTGGGTGTGGTAGCTAGAATATTATAATGGTAAATTGAAATCTCTAACATGGAATTTATTGTTAACATTATTCATTAAATTACCCTAATATTTGGACTTTTATTTTCTATTTGAAGAAAATATAAAGCAATATAATCAATGAAGTTGAATGAGGAATTCAGGCTTAAATATAAAAGTTTGGAACAAGAGAAGAGAAGAGTGTTAACAAAGAAAGAAGCAGATTCAAGGATCAAAAGTAAAGCACATTGGATTGCAAATGGGGATGACAACACTAAATTTTTTCATAGCTTCGTAAATCACATAAAACAACAAAATACAATTTAGGAGCTATGAGGACAAGATGGAAATAACGTTACCTCCTTTAAAGGAGTAGTAGACATGGGAGTAAGGGATTTTTGTCAACTATACAAGGATTTTGGTCAAGTTAATATAGTTGAAATAGTTAGAAGAGTTTCTCTCTTTCCTAGATTTATAGATAAGAAAGTCAATGGTGAGTTGATTAAGGAAGTCTCAAATGAGGAGCTCAAAGTTGTTTTAACCTCATTCTAGAAAGATAAGAGTCCATGACCTGATGGGTGAACTACGGAATTCTTTCTTGGGATTTATGACCTTTTGGAGTCTAACCTACTCAAGGTTGTGGAGTCTAGGCAAACAGGAAGGATAAATGCAATCTTCAACTCTACCATCATTGCTCTTATTCCAAAAAAAGGATAATCCTTCTTCCTTTGATGATTTCAAGTTCATTTATTTGTGTAAGTATGTGTACAAAATCATAGCAAAATTAATTACATCAAGAATTAAAAGGTTCCTCTCTACTTCTATATCTATTGAGAAATTTGGTTTCCTACATGGTAGACAAATTCATGAAGCAATTGGTGTTGCTTAGGAAATTCTTCATACCATAAAATCAAAGAAACTACCAACAATGGTTATGAAATCAGATCTCTCTATGGCTTTAATAGAATAAATTAGCTATATTTAATAATTATATGTATATTGGGTTCTATGTGTAGATGGTGAATTGGATTATGGGATGTCTTTATTTTATTTCTTTTGTAATTTTGGTTAATGGGTCAAACTCTCAGTTCTTCAAAGCTTCTCGAGGGATAAGACAAGGTTGCCTTATGCCATCATTCTTTAATTATTTTGGTAGTTGAGGGACTCAGTAGGTGCATTTTAGAAGCCAATAGGGTAGGAGTAGTAAAGGGAATTAGAATAAGTAGAACAATGAAAATCACCCGTATAATTTTTGTAGATAATGTTCTCATTTTTATAGATGGAACAATAAGAGTTGCAAAGAAGTTAAAACAATATTTAGATATTTTTTTTCCTGGAAACACGTATGCATATTAATGCATATAATTCAAGCATATCTTTTAACCATGTGGATCAATATCAGATCATATTAATAGGTCAGCCTTTCCCTTTTAAAATATTTGATCTTTAAGAAGGGTTTAAATATGTGGGGGTTCTTTTTAAAACCCAATGACTACACTAAATAAGACTAGAAGTGGTTTATAAATAAAGTGGAAGGAATTAATATATGGTGCAACAAATGGCTCTCTTTGGGGGGATGTTGACTTTTGTTAAGTATATATTGGATTCAATACCAAAATATTAGAAATATTTGGCTCATATACCAAAAGGAGTTTTCAACAAAATAAAACAATTAAGCTATAAGTTTTTATGGACAAGGAAAAGGTAAAAGGAAGGTATTGCCTTGGTTAAATGGAAATCCTTAGCCAAGCCCAAGGAAAATGGAGGATGGGAACTTAAGAACATATTCCTATTTGGTAAGGCTCTTATATCTACGTATCTCTGGAAGATAATATCAAATGAAGGCTTATGAATTAAAGATCATACATGAAATTATTTAGAGCTACTCACAGTTGAGGAGTGGATAAGGGCCTCAATGAAGCAAACCCATAATGTTTCAATCTGTTGGAAAATAATTATTCAAGTCTTTTATGTTGTAGGTGATTTGTTTACCTAGAAAATAGTGGATGGTTCAAGGATAATGTAGGTAATTTTCATCATCTACATCCACTATGTGGTATAGTATAGACCTTATAGTTATTTTGCTAAGATAGTAGTGCAACAATGAGCATGCAGTAATTCAGATAACAAATTAAAAATACCAAAGGAGGCAACTGAAGCAAATTTCAAGATGAAAATATGGTTCAAATTATGCTGAAATATTATATAATATTACAAGTAGAAAGGTATAACCAGATGTAAAATTGGCTAAAGTGAATGATAGAGCAACAATTGGATGACTATTGGACAACATTTTGGTGCTAAAGCATGAAACCTAGCATCCAACCTACATAAATTAGAAGTATAATATTTGGCTAAGTAAAGAAGGCTAGCTAAATATTCCAAAAGGTGATGTCAGTAACAAATAGGAAAAGTTTGGCATCCAACATGCTACCAAAGGAAAAGGCTAAGGTACAAGATCTAGCATCTAGCAAAAGGAGTAGAAGCAAAGTAAAAGACTCTGAAATATGATACCCAACATCAAGTAAATGAATCTAGTTGAACAAAGTACAAGTTTATGTCAGTAAGGTGACATATTATCCAAGAATGATTGAGCAAGAAAGTATCATAAGGCATTACTTTTGGTATTTGGCATTTGACATCATGGCCTCCAAAGGCATCAAAATTTAAAATATAATGATGTCAATATTAAGGACTTAAAAACCCAATAAGCTAAGTAGAACACCAAATACATAATAAACTTAAATCGGGTGACCTAGAGATAACAACTTAGAACAAAGTCATCTGGCATTTAGTATCATAAATGAATAGACATAGTTGCCAAAAATTTTAGACAATGTTGCCATGAAAGGAGAAATTCAACCTGACATAAGAAGAAAGCCAAAGGAGAAAATACTTGGTCATGATAACCATCTAACATCAAGCAATATGCTTCCACGCCACCAACCACTACACAAGTAATCCATAATCCTCCACATAAATAGGTGTGCATGTGTTGAGCAACCACCAAGAAAGAATCATAATTATCAAAATATCTCAATGGTTGAATCCCCCTACGGTGCATAGTTGCCCTTGTTTAGTTGGTTATGCATAACAGAAAGGAATGTACCATTTTCTGATGGTTGTAATCCAATGATGTAGCATGCAAGCCAATTGCAATATGAAATATGCATCATCCACATGAGTAGAGCATGCTTAAAGAAGCTAAGCATAGGTGTAATGAATTCAATAGCAACTCTCTATGCTTATCCTAAAACTTGTAACATGCTCTAACAACAATCATTCTAGGATAATTGAATATATTATAAAATCTCTTTATATACTATAATACAAGACATTCTAAGGGTCATTTCTTTGATTTTTACAATTGGTATAATTGTATTGATTGAGGACTATACATATTTTAAATTAATAATGGATTGATGTATGTACTTTTGCTCATCTCTCTTTAATAAACATGTATGTATGCCTTACTGAGTGCTAATGATTTTTTGTTAAAGCTAGGAATGGATAATTTTATTACAATTATTCTACATTCTAGATTTACCATTATAGTTATGGAATGATTTAGCAAATACTCAGAGTTCTTCATGTTAAATGTTCCAATAGTGTAAGGGATGCAAAGTGTTTTGTTATATGGTTCAATCCAAGTTTTAATTATGAGACTCTTTGTAGTATGTCTCTTCATGTTGCCAATTATATACCACTTTAAACTCATCTTTCTAATCCTTTACATTTCTTACTCTAGTTTGTAAAACCCTCATTTAGTTAGATTAGCTAGGCATAGGAAATGACCTTCTTCAGAGGTTGGATCAAAAACCCCTATTTTCAAGACTCCTAATCTCTTGACCAAAGTCTTGAGGGTGCATCTCATTGACATAGGCAAATTTTAGAACCAAGAGTATTTATGGTATGCCTAGTGGTACCTAAGGTTCCCACTCCATAAAATCAACCCGCTATGCTACCAAGAGTATTTTTGGCATGCCTAGTGGGACAAGATTTTATTGATCCTATTCTAATTACCCAAAGGACTCTAGATTTTGGTGAATAGTCTTGACCTCACTTGTGAATATTGTATGTTCACCTGGAAACTCCATTGAAAGAAATATCTAGAAGAAACAATGACTTTGTTGAAAAGGATACTCATAATCAAATGGTAAAATCATCAAAAAGCCTAAATATTATATCTAGCACCAATCATATGGCTCTATAGACATAAATTTTTCAAAAACCATAGTTGAACAAATCTATTAGGCCTAGAATAGTGCTAGACCACTCAACAACCCAAATCTTCATGAGATTCCCTAGACTATTGTAGCGACCCCAAGAAGCATGCACCTCTACTCTACTTGCAATATTATACCAAAATGAAATGAAAGACCATGAAATGCATATAACACAAAAATAACAAAGAGAGATCATTTTATTTATATTGAAACCCGGTTACATGTCGGTCCCACTGAGGGATACCCATTTTTATACAATGAAATACAAGTGAATAAAATATCCCCTTGCAAAGGGGTGGTGCGTTTTCATAAGCTTTTTAGTTTCATACATGAAACTATACGAGGGCTTACATATGCCTCCTTCTCCTTCTCTCGTCTAGGAGAGATCCTGTGCTCCGAATGTCTTGATCTGGTCCTATAAACCTATAGATCTGCATACATGGAAACAACAAAGCATGCTTAGTAGCACGGGCCACCTCTCCGAAAGAGGCTCTTATTAGAAAATATGATAATCCAGATAAATAAGCATAATGTGTATTGAAATATACCATATCTGGGCAATATGCATATGAAAATAAGAAATATTAATCTAAATGCAATGAAAGATTCAGATCTATGCTAAAGACATGTAAATGAAATAATAATAAATGCAGATCTATTACTAAGAACAAAGGAATGACCATATTAAAAACCCGGCTATGCTTATGGGTCGTTGTCAAAGACAATGACCTCTAACTAATAGGTTACCTCAGGTCTTATGGGCTGTAATTAATCACTCCTTGGCTCGAATTGATGTTCAAGGGTCGCCAGGTGTGTCTCCTACACTGATTGGCGGTTAAGAACAATGGGTTTGAATATTGATGTGTGGATGTGGCTCAGCTAGATGGTGCTCCGATGCACACAATTTGAACTCTCTATCTCTTTGATTTGGCAGGGCTTCACTGCATAAGATTTGAACATTCATGGATCCTTTTGCCTTACTGGAAATCTACATATATAGAATTCTAGGTTTTAGGTTTAGATCTAGGGCTTGGCTTCCTGGGAAGCCAAGCTCCAGATATGCATGCCAACTAACTGTCACAGAGGGAAGGTCTAGTCTTGACTTGGCATGGAAGGGGCAGTTAGGAGGAACTCTAGATCCCTTCGAAATGCATGCAAACTATTGTTACCACCCATGATTTGGGTAATCTCGCATGATAGTTCGTGTTTTAGGGCTAGCCACTATCATCAGTAGTGGCTAGCTATGGCCGCTCTAGCCTACAGTGGCCAATATTGTTGGCCACTCTAGTCTATAGTGACTAAACTGGCCGCTCAACTGGCCGCTCTAGTCTACAACGGCTAAGCTTATATGGGCTAAAACTACCATTTTGAGTGGTTAGGACCACTGCTTGCTCTTGGAAAGGTCCAAAATTGGTCATATGGTCTTCATATGTGCTCATATGAGTAGTCTCCTAAACATGACATATTTTAGGTGTCTAAAGATGCCCCTTTTTGGGATGCATTGTGAGAAAAACACAACGCGGAGCAAAAAAGTAGACCACCTAGGGCCATATTGTAGGGTGTGCGGTGATCATTGATCTGATCAACATTGGATGCCCCAAGTCATGGGCTTGAGGGGCATTTTGTGAGTTGACCAAAGGGCTTATGATGCCTTTGGGATTTTGTGAGTTGACCAAAGGGCTTATCCCCTTTGGGGCATTTTGGGTTGACCAAAGGGCTTATTCCCTTTGGGGCATTTTGGTTTGACCAAAGGGCTTATGCCACCTTTGGGGCATTTTGGGTTGACCAAAGGGCTTATCCCCTTTGGGGCATTTTGGTTTGACCAAAGGGCTTATCCTTTTGGGGCATTTTGGTTTGACCAAAGGGCTTATGCTACCTTTGGGGTGTTTTGGGTTGACCAAAGGTTATCCCCTTTGGGGCATTTGATTTGACCAAAGGGCTTATCCCTTTGGGGCATTTTAGTTTGACCAAAGGGCTTATCCCCTTTGGGGCATTTTGGTTTGACCAAAGGGCTTATGCTACCTTTGGGGCATTTTGGTTTGACCAAAGGGCTTATCTCCTTTGGGGCATTTTGGTTTGACCAAAGGGCTTATGCTACCTTTGGGGCATTTTGGGTTGACCAAAGGGCTTATCCCCTTTGGGGTATTTTGGTTTGACCAAAGGGCTTATGCTCCTTTGGGGCATTTTGGTTTGACCAAAGGGCTTATCCCCTTTGGGGCATTTTGGTTTGACCAAAGGGCTTATCCCCTTTGGGGCATTTTGGTTTGACCAAAGGGCTTATGCTACCTTTGGGGCATTTTTGTTTGACCAAAGGGCTTATCCCCTTTGGGGCATTTTGGTTTGACCAAAGGGCTTATCCCCTTTGGGGCATTTTGGTTTGACCAAAGGGCTTATGCACCTTTGGGGCATTTTGGTTTGACCAAAGGGTTTATCCCCTTTGGGGAATTTTGGGTTGACCAAAGGGCTTATGATACCTTTGGATATTTTTGGATTTATTGTTGATTAGGGGAGGTATGATACCAATAATGCCCCAGTTGATGTTTAGCAAATATTTTTGTTTTGATTTTATGTTATGGATGCAATTATGGATGCTATGCCTAGATAATGATTTGATTATGCTATATGTATGCAATGTACTGGTGACATGCACTAGCTAGATGATAGATGTGTTATTAGATGCCATGATCTAGATGTATAGATGCACTATGGTGATGTATGCATATATGGATGCAATGGTGAATGTTAAATGCATGTTTAATTTTGATTTAATTGTATGCATCTAACTTATATTGTTATGATATGATAAATGAAATGTGTGAAATGCATTATGATGGTGATCTAATGTAAATGAACCTGTATGCTTTAATCACTTAAAACATAAGGTATGCATGTGATATGAGTTTAACAATCTAATGGGTGACACCACATAATGTATAAAAATCATGAATAAACAATAATTCTTATAATAAGAATTAATCATTTAAACATCAAATGTGGGGTGAGATGATATGATATGTATGTAGTGATTTATGAGATGGAATGATTTGTTTCTATGAGGAGATTTTTGAGGTTTTCCATGAGACTCAAACACCCTAGTTGCTCCATCAAAAGTTGTATACTGACCATACAGAGCTTCTGAAGGATAAATTTCTTGTTATGAAGACCTAGATACTCATTATCCCTATGTGTGCAAATGAATATATTTAGATAGAACTCAAGCATTTCCTTCGATGTCAGGTAGGATTCTTTCAACCCATTGCTAAGATCGGGGATCCTCAAGTGTTCATCATGATCCTATGTTGGACTTAGTTGGACTAGACCACTAGGCAGTATTGGGATACCTAAAGCTAGCTCATCCACATGCAAACATTGGTCTATACAAAAGTGAGATGCTAATGTGACAGACATATCATCGTGCGTAAGGCTCATTCACACTGAGAATTCCAGGGATTCAAGTTCATATGCCCTTCTTTTCTTCATATTTATTAGGGATACTTGCTCATGTTTTAGTGATGAAAACCACTATTTATTTTGACTTTTTGTTTTCCTTTTGAGCAAGGGATTTATGTAGTGATGATCATCACTATTTATTTGTACTTTTGAATTATTCTAAACTTTGAACTTTGATTTGTTTGGGGACTTTTGTAGTGATGATAATCACTTGTTTTTGAACTTTTGCTTTGTTCAGGATTTTGCTTGTTTTGATTCAAGCAAGGGATTTCTTTGGGTAGGGGTGAACTTGTCCTTTTTCTAATTCTCAGCATTTCCTGAACCGGTCGCACAGGGGGATGAGCAAGATAAACCTTTTTCACCTTAGGATACCTAATACCGCTTCGTAGCATTCATATTTCCCTTGTTTCAACTAGGATTTTAGTGTTTTTATTAGTGATAGGATTCTGAGATATACTAGGTACTATCAAAACTAAACCTCACCTATCAAAAGCTAAGACAACTTTCTACAAAGTTTGATAAAACCACTAGGTATGGTTGAGTGACCGAAAAACCCTAGTATATTCCTTATAGCAACAGGAGGGGTTGTGTTGAAAAACATAGTTACACATATGGGTTATAGATGATGATGGATTTTGATGATGCATGATTGAGATACAAACGTGGTGTCATTTGTAAGATTGCAAACACAATTGTCTTTAATGCAAAATGTAATGGATGCAAAGTGTGAATGCAATGCAACTACATGAATGAAAATGTGAAATGCAAATATTTTTGGTATTTTTGATGTTTTCCTTTGTTTATTGAACTTTGATTGTTTTGAATGTTTTTGAATTTTTGATTTTTGAATTGTTTTTGAATTTTGATTTTTGAATTGTTTTTGAATTTTTTATTTTTGAGTTGTTGACCAAAGGGCTTATGGTGCCTTTGGGGCCTTTTGATGATTTGACCAAATGGCATGAAGATGCCTTTGGGACCTTTTGATGATTTGACCAAAGAACTTGAGATGCCTTTGGAGCCTTTTGATGTTTTGACCAAAGCTTGAAGATGCCTTTGGAGCCTTTTGATGTTTTCTATTGTTTTTGAATCTTTGATTGTTTTGAATTGTTTTTGAATATTTTTATTTTTGATTTTTGACCAAAGGGCTTATGGTGCCTTTGGGGCCTTTTGATGATTTGACCAAATGGCATGAAGATGCCTTTGGAATATTTTGATGATTTGACAAAACGGCTTGAAGATGCCTTTGGAGCCTTTTTGATTAATTTTACCAAGCGACATAAAGATACCTTTGGAGCATTTTGTAATTTGACCAAAGGGCTTTAAGATGCCTTTGGAGAATTTTGTTTTTAAGTCTTTCTATTTTTTATGATTTTGATATTTATGAATGTTTTTGATATTTTATTGGTTTTATAAGGGGAAGGTATGATACCTTAGGTATCCCCTAGTGTGCATGTTGTCCACTGCAATGTAATCAACCTACTTAGGAAGAGTGACATAAATCAACTCTCCCAATTGGGGCACGGATCTTTGTGAGGTGCCCTTGTTCGGGTGGGGAGGAATGAGTGAACCATCTAGACGGAGCTCATTTCATTCTAATAGGTCTTGGACCACATTCCAGAATCCATGGCAATTGCTAAATGTCATGGCCCTATATATCGGTGGTACATGTAATGATGTTCCTCTTAACCCTTCGGTTTACCTATGTTTGGGTCTAGAGGCTTTATGTCGGGTAAGAGAGATGCCCTTGCTTCTTCCATATTTTGAAAAATATCAAACATAGACTCGTTTAAAGGAGCCCAAATATGTTGTTGTTGCTTTGAGCATTTAGCATGTTCTAGTCTAGCTTCATAACCATATTGAGCCTTGGGGTCTCAATTGCGGATGATGTAGGCTCTATCTTGTAAGCTTTGATGCACTATGGATGGTAACTATGGTCACTTGTTGGTTGACAACTCCAAGTTGCTTTCTTATGCATGTCGTGTACTATGGCTCTGAATACTTGATAACCATGAATGCCATGGCCCTATTTTGCCTATGATATAGACAATAGTGTGCTCTCCCTCATACCCCTGAGGTTTAGGATGATTTGCATCTAAAGGTTGCACCTCCAGTAGGGTGATGGCATTTATGGTAAATCGATTGAAAATCGATAATGCGAGGCTCAAGCAATGAGGGATGCTTGCTAGGTTGTTGAGGCGATCGAGTTGGTGCTTGCTCTAGTTGAGGCTTTTCCTATGGATGCACAAGAGGTGGTTTGATCTCAGATGAGGGTGGCTTCCGTAATTCCAGGTTCTCAAGTTGGTTCATGATAAAGTGCAATGCCTCATTTTGTTTCTCCATTTGGGCCTCTATATTATAGAGGTGATTTTGCATATGCTCCAATACTGATAAGGCTCCCATGTGTATTTCTAGCGATTGGTTTGAAATACCATTGTCTATTGAAGGAGGCAAAAGAGCAGGTGCTAAATATCTACTAGGTAACTCTAAGTCACTGATTTCCTTCATTTGAGTCGATGTGGAGGATTCATGATGACCCATTTCGATAGTGGCATCCACATGCTCATGTTTATGACTTAGTTCATGTTTCTATTTCACTTTGTGGTGTTGAACTATGCTAGCTTGGGTACCTCTAGTCTGATGTGGGAGGGGTACTTGTTTTTGCTCTTGATGAGGCAACATGAGAAGTGAATCAGGGGTGACTAATGCCAATGGTTTTGATCCCTCCAATGGGGAAGCAACATCTGATTGCACCACATCTTGTTTTATCTACTTTAGAGACACTTGGTCCTCTGCTCTTGTTATTGACCATTGCCACAAACTCTTGAGAAGGCACTTTTTCTTGTGTCTCATCGACCTTCTTGTAATACTTGAATGGCTCAAGGTCATGGGGGACCACATACACTTGTCCTTGGTGTATGAATTTTATGTTTTGGTGCACTATGGAAGGTATGCATTCCATATCCCTCATCCATGGTCTACCTAGCAATATGTTATACTGCCTCTCACCTTCCAAGATATGGCACAATGTAGGTATCATCTTTATCCCAACCTGTATAGGTAGGATTATTGTGCCAATTATTGAGGAAGTGGCATCATTGAAGGCCCTCAATGTGAATGTTGTGTCCTTAATGCATGAAGGTGGTAAATTTAAATGCTTCAAAGTTGTAGCTGTGATGATGTTGATAGATGACCCAGTGTCAATCAAGACTCTCTTGTATGGAATTTGATTGATGCTTGCTATGATGTGTAGCGGAGGATCAGATTCATCCTGAGAGATTGGCTTAATATCCTGTCTATGAAAGGTAATCACAGGGTCCTTTTGTAAGTGAATTGAACTCATTGTTGGTATGGACCGTGATAGATTATTAGCTTTAGTTGACCTCTTTGGTATGTTGGGCTGATCAAGGCATATTTTGCTTCTTATTGTAGTATTGATCATACCGATAAAACCCTCATTAGGTGGGGCTATATGCACCTTGTTGATGTGCTCAACTTGATTGTTGTTGGCCCCATGATTGGGAAGATAATTTTTGAATATGTTGATGCTCTGCAATTCATTCTTATCCAACATATCTTGCACTACATTCTTGAATGCAACACAATCCTGGATATCATGGCCATTTTATTGATGGTAAACACAATAGAGATCTTCCCTATATCCCTTAGATTTGGGGTAATTAGGATCCAGGGTGCGCACCTTAGGCAAGTTTAAAACCTTGGCCTCATGAAGGTGATTGAAAATTGATGCCAAGGATTCAGGCAATGGCGTATAGTTACGAGGGGATTGTTTCTATTTGCCCCTACCTTGATTCCTATTGCGTTGGTTGTAATGCACAGTAGGAGGTTGAGCCTGATAGTTCTCTTTTTGTTGGCTCTATGCTACTTTTGGAATGTTTAACACAATCTGGTTGACGTGCATAGGTTCGGTCTATTGTGGTTGATGTTGCATGCTCTCATTCCATTCTTTCTCGCTACGAAGCTTTAGGTCTCCTTCTTCCAACTTTATATCTTCAATAAGCTTGGCTTGATCCAAGGCTTCTTCGAATGTATCATACTACTATAGTTGTAATAGTAACGAGATGTGCTTGGCATAACTTTTTGTGAACATTTGGATTAGCTCTTCGATCGAGACGGAAAATGATAACTTTGCCATGATTTTTCTCCATCTATCCCCATAATCCATGACTGGCTCATCATCATATTACTTTAGGTTGGCCAGGTCTAAGAGATTCACCTTCTTCTTAGCACCAAAAGAGAAACATTTTAAGAATGCATTCACTAGTTGTTCAAAACTAGATATGTTGTGCTTGGGCAGTTGGTTGAACCATTGAGTGGCAGCACCCAAAAATGTCATAATGAAGGTTCTTAACATAAGAGCATCATTGTCTTCAAGATGAAAACATGCATTGATGAAGTTGGTAACATGCTCTTGTGCATCCTCTTCACCCTTAAATTTTTCTAACCTAGGCATCTCAAAGTGCTTAGGATATGCGGGGCTAGGGACTAACGGGCACAATGGTTGGTTGTGTATTTTACTCAATGTCGATTGGTGCCCAGCCATATCTTGCTTCTCAAAGGATTTGATCTTTTCAGTGAGTTCTTGGAATGCCTTTGAGGCAAGGAGTTCCTCTTCTTGCAGACCCACTCGCTATGGTAATGGAGGTAACCCTTTATCTTCTATTCTCCTCCCTCCTAAGAGGGAATTCAATATGGGTATGATCCTGATCTATCATGTTTTACCTTTCCCACTAGGTTGATTTTGTTTATGGTTTGAGTGGTGGTTTCATTGTGGGCTTTCTTCTTGCCTAATGCACCCTTATTTTGGTGAGTCAGCGCGTTTATCTCTTTGGTGATCATTACCATTTGCTTGTAGGTTGATACGAGCTAGCTACTCAGCTTGTTCTCTTAAATATTGCTCATGTTGGTGCAAAAGCCTTTCTCTTTGTTTGTCATGCTCGAGAGCTTCCACTAGCTCTCGCTCTTTGTGCAATGTATTTTCTAACCGTCACACGTGGTCAGATTGCGTTGTTAGAGAAGGTTCATATCTATCTAATTATGTTCGTGTAGTTCTGATTCACAGGTCCCTCGAAGAGGTTTCCACTATTTCTTTTCTTTGGCTAGCTAGTGTAACTTTCTCTGTGTATTCTGTATGTTGATAAGTGTCCCTATAGTCGGATGCTACATGTGAACTACGAGGTTGCTTTGAAGCTTCCCTGGGTTGAGTGGTGCGTTTAGAAGTTATGCTTTGTGAACTTCCAGATGCAGAATGTTCTATGGCTATGGTTCTGGGAGTCGACCTCGAATAAATTTGATCCAACTCCTCCAATTGATCTTGGAGCATTTGTTCTCTCTGAATTGCATGTGACCCATGTGACTGATTTGATCGGTTTGTTGTGTTGGGCCTATGACTCTACAACTCTGTGTGAGGGTTCTTGTCTACTTCGAATTGCGCAACAAGGTTGGCAACTCTCTTCCCTCTATCTTGCCCCTCATTGGGATGATTTGAACTCTCAGTGTAATGAGATGTGGTGGGTATGAAACCTGATTCCCTCTCTAGATTGAAGGTCTTGCTCACCATGGGAGGTCTCCCGACCATAATTTTTGTTATAAAATTTTTGACTTCCGAAAAAGGTTGTGGGTGTCATATATCAAAATTATCAGTGCGTCATGCTGATCACAATGAGCTATAACTCCAAAATTTGACTTTTGGGTCAAAATTTTGTATTTTTGAAATAATCGGCCAATTGGGGTCCATGGGGAAATGCCCACTTTTAGGAATTTTTAGGAATTTTTGAACCGTGAAGAGTTTAGGACTCAAAATTTCTGGGAGAGGTGCACTAGGGGCTAACTAAGACAAAAAAACAAATTTGGTAGTTTTTGGAGTTGTCTAGCCCACTTTATGATTGTTTTAGTGCAGTTTTTCCCTATTTTCAGCCTCAAAAATAGAGTAAAAATAAAACCAAAATAATTTTTTTGTTATAGCTCCAATTTGCATGATTCTCGATCCGTTGGATGCAGAATCAAAAAGTAGCATTTTTTTTTCAATAAAATTTTGAAAAATTATGGTTAGGGTTTGGTCCCTAATAACAAAGAAACACACAAAGTAGACAATATGATTATCTCTTTTTAAGGATTAAATGTGTGTCCTAAGAACTTGTTTTGGTGTGTTTCATATTTGTTGTTGCTTTTGCTTTCTTGATCTTGTTTTGGATTTAGAATGAGGAGACTCATCCATAGTGGGAATCAAGAACACCCATGCCAAACATGATTTTCTCAAAAAGAGACTAGGGTACACCGCTGAAGTCCCAATGGGGGGTTCGCCTAGCTCTTCCACTTTGAACCAATTATTGTTCCAATAGTGGGAGATATTTTGAACATGAGTAACTTAGTACCACTATAAAGAAGTTCCTTATTCCATTCTAGAGAAAATCTAGGGGGAAAGCCGGTGGAAGGAGATGAATGCCAACGTCACCGGACTGAATTGGGGGTTGGTGATGAAATCCAACCTTGCCAATGTTTAAAACATGTGTGTGTGTGTGGGGTTCATTTTAAATTTGCATAAAATAAAATGCATCATACAACAGCAATGACTCTTTCCTATATGCCTGATATAAATGACGTTTCACTTTTTAGAAAGATGCATTAACTAGTATGAGTTTCATGAGTGCACTCTATTTTGTACACATATGGCCTCTAGCTGGGCCACAAAGCAAGCAAACCAACACATGATTCCTAGCACGCTAGATTCTAGGGTGGACTTTACAAGCATAAGTCATTGTTCCTAGCAACGCCTAGATAAAATCTAAAAGAAAAACCTAAGATGCAACATGCAAGTTCTTTTCTTTCATTTCTTAGTTTCCCAAATTGAAATGTGTCTTAATGTTCACTATTTTAGGAAACCAGATGCAAACAGAAGATCAAAAAATATAAGAAGTGTGTACCAACCTCAAATCCCACTCAGAAAATAGAGATTTTGTTGTCTGTTGCACTCCTGTTCTGGCCGTTGTTGATCAGAGCGGCTGATTTCTGGTCGTTGTTGATCAGAGCGGCTGATTTCTGGCCATTGTTGATCAGAGCGGTAATATCTGACCATGCTTGATCGAGCGACTAATTTCTAGCCGTTGTAGAGAGCACTGAGTCTATGGGTCACTATAGGCCAGAGCGACCGAACCTGCACACAAAAAACCTGAATCAATAAATCGACAGAAAATAAAAACTAGGTGGGGGTCCCACCGTGATCACCATCTGTAGCGACCCTAGGAAGCATGCACCTCTACTCTACTTGCAATATTATACCGAAATGAAATGAAATACCATGAAATGCATATAACATAGAAATAACAAAGAGATATCCTTTTATTTATATTGAAACCCAGTTACATGTCGGTCCCTCTAAGGGATACCCATTTTGATACAATGAAGTACAAGTGAATAAAATATCCCCTTGCAAAGGGGTGGTGCACTTTCACAGTAAGCTTCCTAGTTCCACACACGAAACTGTATGAGGGCTTACATATGCCTCCTTCTCCTTCTCTCGTCTAGGAGGGATCCCATGCTCCGAATGTCTTGATCTGGTCCTATAAACCTGCAGATCTGCATACATGGAAACAACAAAGCATGCTTAGTAGTATGGGTCACCTCTCCGAAAGAGGCTCTTATTAGAAAATATGATAATCTGGATAAATAAGCATAATGTGTATTGAAATATACCAGATCTGGGTAATATGCATATGAAAATAAGAAATATTAATCTAAATGCAATGAAATATTCAGATCTATGCTAAAGACATGTAAATGAAATAATAATAAATGCAGATCTATTACTAAGAACAAAGGAATGACCATATTAAAAACCTGGCTATGCTTATGGGCCACTATCAAAGATAGCGACCTCTAACTAATAGGTTACCTCAGGTCTTATGGGCTGTAATTAATCACTCCTTGGCTCGAATTGATGTTCAAGGGTCTCTAGGTGTGTCTCCTACACTGATTGGCGGTTAAGAACGATGGGTCTGAATACTGATGCATGGATGTGGCTCAGCTAGACGGTACTCCAATACAAATGATTTGAACTCTCTATCTCTTTTATTTGGCAGGGCTTCACTGCACAAGATTTGAACATGCATGGATCCTTTTGCCTTACTGGAAATCTGCATATATAGAATTCTAGGTTTTAGGTTTAGATCTAGGGCTTGGCTTCCTGGGGAAGCCAAGCTCCAGATATGCATGCCAACTGATTATCCCAGAGGGAAGGTTTAGTCTTGAATTGGCATGGAAGGGGTAGTTAGGAGGAACTCTGGGAGTTCCTCATCGAAATCCCTTTGAAATGCATGCAAACTATTGTTACCGCCTGTGATTTGGGTAATCCATGATGGTAGTTCATGTTTTAGGGCTAGCCACTATCATCAGTAGTGGCTAGTTGTGGCCGCTCTAGCCTATAGCGGCCAAGATTGCTAGTCACTCTAGTCTATAGCGGCTAAACTGGCCGCTTAGATGGCCACTCTAGTCTACAATGGCTAAGCTTAAATGGGCTAAAACTACCATTTTGAGTGGTTAGGACCACTTCTTGCTCTTGGAAAGGTCCAAAATTGGTCATATGGTCTTCAGATGTGCTCATATGAGTAGTCTCCTAAACATGACACGTTTTAGGTGTCTAAAACTACATTGAATATAATACCCATTTATGATGGTAATGAAAAACTGTCTATGAACATTATCAAGATGTATCAACCCTGGCTAACTTTTGTAATATTGTCTATGAAGATATAATGGTGAGACTCTTGGTTCAATCCTTTTGAGGTAAATTATTGGAATGGTATAGATCCTTAGCTGAAAAAAAGTATTAAAACTTGGGAAAATCTAGATGAATCCTTCATAAAATTAGTTTATGACCCAAGGGACTCCTTGTTGCTCACTCAGTTATCTCATATCCAAAGACACCCCCAAGAGAGCCTCTTAGATTTCAACATTAGGTTTAGAAAGCTCTAGATTAGGATTCCTTATGAAATAAGACCATCATAAGCATAGTCTTATATGTATTATCTATGAGTCTTATATCTAGAATTAATCCTTCAGATATTGCAACATAGATAAAAGAGATTCCCATAAGTTTTTCACCTAGCTATCTTGGCCAAAAATATGCTTATATAAGTAGAAAAACTACCTTTGAAAGCCAATAGAGGAATCCATAGGTAGTAACCTCGTCCACACCTTGCTCATAGCAACCTATTTCACTAGAGGTAACTCCTCATAGAGGGTTAAGAAAATATGGAAACACACCCACTATCATAATCAATGAGCCTCAAATAATTGAAGAATTGAAAATTGTATTCCAACACTTCTCCAAGAGGCTTGGACTAGGAAATAGAGAAATCCACATAATTAACTTTACTAGAGTTTTTCCATAGATTTGAAAAAATTTGTGAAGACTAGAACTCGGCATTGAATCCACTAGATTGGCAATCCAACTAGTGAAGATTATTTTCTATAGAGTCATAGAAATTTTCATTATCATTTCTAACTTTTTTTATTGAAAAAAAGAAAGAAGTTTTCAGAAAGAATATTGGGCTACTATCATACAAGTTTTTCTTGTTGTAGAAAATTAACTCTCAGAATTCGGGAAGCTTCCTATAATAGATAGATAAGACCTTAATCTTTGCTGCCTAAAATTTGATGTAACTTTCCTCGTGTAGGGATTAATTCTTTGTTGCAAAAAAATAAGGATTGTATATTTGGAGGCCTAAGGAGAAAGGTCCCATTGAGAGATTTTCATATTGAAGATTCCTAATGGAAATTTTGAGGAGAGATCTAGTGTCCAAGGAAGCCACATTTAATATTGCAAATCTAGGAAGGAGGCCCTAGAACAAAGACTCTATTGAAGATTGAAGAGACTCAAGGAGAAGAGTCCTAGAAAATATAAGAGATTGGTGATATCCATTGAATATTGAAAACTTCACATTGAATAAGAGGTCCATAGAAGGCCCTATTGAAGAACTTCCATAAGTGGAAAATTGAGCATTGAGAAGAATTAACAAAAAAATGAACACAAGCTTATACTGAAAGGGGGGGTGAAAAATATAAGACCACTTTTTACTTTTCTTTCCCAATCAATATTATGTAATGTATAGATAGAAATATCAATAGCAGTAATCAAAGAAATGCACAAATCACCACACACAATAGAGACACCAAATTTACGTGGTTCACCCAATGTGGGCTACTCCATGGAGAAAATATTTCACTAAAATTTTCTCAATCAATATCTTGGGAATCCTTTCCCTGTTATAATTTTTATGGACCTCTATCCAAAGGAGACACCAATACCCTAATCAAGTTTGTGGATATCTATCCATAGGAGAACTCCTTTCTCCTTAGTGTTGACTGGTGATATTCTAGAAGAACAATTGCCCCCATTGCTCTGGGTAATGGATCTTTATCCATTGGAGACTCTTGTCCTCACTGCCCTGGCTAATGGATCTCTATCCACTTGACACTATCATCCTCTATACTTTGTCACCTTCAAAGCTCTATCTCCAATTTGTACTAAACACAATCCTATTGTGGAGTTTCCACAACTACCCCAAACTTCTTGGGGACCCACTTGTCATGTTTTGGTATTAAAGGTTTTTGGTTTTCTTTGGGCTTATAAGAATAGTGATGTTTTACCATTTTATTTTAATGATTTTTTTTAGTTAGTTATTTGATATTTAAATGATTAATTAATATAGGCATTAATGCTTAGATTAATTAAAATCCATTTTGATAAATAGAGTTTAATGTTCTTCATATTGTCTAAAGTGACGGAATGTGTTCAACAAAGCAAGGCCCGACCAAAACATTACCTAAAACAATAAGAGAATGCAAAAGGGACAAAGAGATTGAGATAGAAAGTAATATGCTATTATCTACATAATATAATTGCATTAATTATATTATGTACATAATAGTAATGTTATTAAGATTATATTATAATGTTCTAAAATATTATTATTATAATAATATTATTATATTGTATATAATAATATTATTATAATATACTTTACAAAGGATATGATAATAATATTTAAGGTAGTGTTTAATCATATTGCGTGTGATTGCAGGAGAAGGTGATGGTGGCCATTCAAAAATGTTTGAAGGCAAGGGTGGCTATTCCAAAAATGTTCGATGCCATGGTGGTGTGAGACGTCATGGAGTAACGCCAAGAAGGAAGAAATCCAAAGATAGTGTTAGGGTTTCAGGAGGACAACACATAAGGCGCCAGATTTGACAATGAAATAGAGGCATGTCGTCAAACAAGGATAGAGAAGCATTATTAGGGCAACCTATAACCCTAATCGACAGAGTTAAAGGCCTACCCTAAGTTCGTGGAGATTTTTTTCTTGCACAGTGTGAGTGCGAGCTCGACAGCACCATGGCAAAGTGAGGTTGGCAACGCCATGGCTGCATAGATCGATGGTAGCACCATGGCTACGTAGATCTATGGCAGCACCATGGCTGCATGGGTTTATCAATGCCATGGCTACGTAGTTCACAGCACCATGGCAACACATTGGATAGTGCCATGGCTACGTCTATCACAACACCATGGCGACGTATTGAACAATGCCATGGCTGCGTTAATAACATGATGGCATCATTTGGTTGTGTGGACACCAAATTTCCTAGGATTGGGAATGTCATCCCAGTCCTTGGGCACATGGTTATGGCTTCGAAGGGATACCACAGGGTCTTGGTTTCGAAGAGCAACAACAAAAATTTTTTTGAATAAGATTGGTCTACCTTATTTTAATTTATGTGAATCTGGTTTGATTACATTCAATGTTTTAAAGAAAGTTTAAAATCGTAGGGGTTATAAGGTAGAGTTAAATATTTTTTTTATATCATTCATTTTGATGGATGCAAAGGGGTGTTCTTGGGTAGAATTCTTATGTGATAAGATAAAGGGGAGACATAAGGAGTCATGCAAGGCTATGTTTTTTGTTGGTTTTATTATTGTTTAAAAAAAATGTTTAGAAGTGTTATTTTTATTGTATTAAATCACAGAAAATGATGATGGATTATCTTCTTATATCCATTCATTATTTTGATTGTGAAAGAAGCTGAAGTGAAAGGACTTCCAAGCATTATTTATACCTTGCTATCCTACCTTTTTGGAGGGGGGGCTGAAAATGATGTAACATTTCGAAAAGTAATAAGAAAGGGCATTTTTAAATTTTGAAAGAGTAGAAAACTTTTATGAGCAAAATCAAAAGGAGGATTTTTATCATAAAACTAGCTTTTTTAGTGTCTTATCATTTCTGCATTTTAGTGACTTCTAGCCATTGTCTTATTCCATGAAATGAGTTGCAATAGGCGAAGGTCAAGATGATGCAGTTTCTCTATCTTTCCTTTGAGTATCTCACTTTATTTAATGGTATTGTGCTTATTTTGCAGGTCCATTAATTTAGGTTATTTTATGATTACCTCATAACTTGGGAGTTTGCAGGAAGGAGCTTGCTAAACTGATTAAAAATTTGACTTTTTTAGCTAACCAAATTTGCATTTTTATTTATTTATTATTTTTTTTTAAGTTCATTTTATTTCAAGCGCTCAATCATTCCATTCTGGTCCATCAAAAATTTCATTTTCTTTTTATTTCCATTATGGTCCTTTTCTAGAATTGTTAAGCTTTCAAGTTGTTTTTATTCTGGTCATTTTCCAAAATTTCTGCACCTCCAAACTTCATTAATCTAAATTTTTAGATAAAACACATGGTTTAGGAGGGATACTAACCTACAATTTCACATTAAGTTAAGATAATAAGTGAAAGCTAACTTTGCTAACATTGCTAACATGCTAACTTCTACTAATCACTATTAGGGTAGTGGCATCAACATAAGGAAGATAAAATGAACCCACTATCTAAAATTTACTTAATCTTAAAGGCACAGGCATTAAAATAAGGTGGAAAATTCAAAATTTTATCATTTGGAACCTTTTAAGTGAAGATAAAATACTTTACTAATAGGGATTTAGGGTAGCACCAATTTAAAAAACCCTAAAAAGAATTACTTTTATTTTACATTTGCTTTTAGTTAGATCTTTCAATCACTAAGCATTGTTTAGAACCAACAAAGGCCCCTTGTTTATGGTCACATGCATCATTGAATTATTTCTAGCATTATTGTAATATTTTAGATATTTTACCAGAACCTTGGAGAAGTTGAATGTTTGTCATTTGGTTTCTTTTCAAGAGAGAGTTTTCTATTAAATACTCTATATGTGGTGGTATTTTGCAATTGGGCTAAATATACACTCAACATTTTTGGTGCTAGAAGGAGGGCCTTCTTTTATGCTTTGTGATTTAGTCCTTGCTAATGCTAACATGGTCAGTTTTGATTCAACAATATTGTGTTTGCAGGTGCAACATGTTACTCTTGACTAGTTTGTGAGAAGTCTTAATAGAATAGATTTAAGTTTCCCAGGATGGACCCACCTATACGCATTGCTACTAGGTCCAAAACCACTGAGGAAACCATTTTTCAAAGTCTTTCTCCCAAACATAGGAAACCGAGATACAAAATCCAGGGGATCGAAATCCTGTCTAAGCCTTCTGATACATTAGGTTTAGAAATGCTTTGCCAATATTTGGAAAGGCTAGCTCTCAGACCTCTGAATATGAATACCTTTAGTGGGTGTGCACCCATTAGTTCCACCACAAGAGCTACATCAAGTGTACCCATATCTGTCATCTTGAGTGTGTCAACTACTTTAGTAGGGTCATTACCTTTGGTTAATATGGCCCAACAACAGCAATAGCAACAACCAGATCCCTGGTTTGGTACCCAAAGTTCTCCGTTAAGTATACCTAGGGATGTCCATGACATACCTAGGCACCTTGAGAGGTTTATCCCTAAGTTTATCCATGATGGTCCCATTTCAATTGAAGAGCACGTTCAAATTTACAAGGATCACATGATTAGGGAGGGAGTCAGTCATGAAGACGTCGCTTGTCAACTCTTCCCTAATAGCTTTGACCAAATAGCTCATGAATGGTACATGAATCTTCCTACAGGTTCCATTACATCTTGGGCCCTGTTGAGTGGTATTTTCACCCAATTGTGAAAGTACACTCTCCCTTAGGATTTGGGTTCCAAATCCCCTCTTGCAAAGAAGTTAAACAACCAACTTCTCCAAGGTCTCCGCTATATTAGCATTTGCATATGTGTATTAGTAATCTCAAATAAAGATATTCAATTTAAATGCTTGGAACACCTTAGTGATTGCAAGTAACTGTAAACAAGGGGCAATGTTGGTTTATTTTACCATGAAACTTCAGTGATTGTTCATTGAACCAAAATAAAGCAAATGTGAGTTGGCCCTCATATGACCACGATGTAGTGCCTTAATTCCTTTTATCTTGAGGGTTTTAAAATAGATTTTATCTTGCATTAAATCCTCAATGATGAATAGGGTCTTCAAATGTAGCTTCAAAATGTCACTTTAATTATCCTTCTTAAATGAAATCAGATTTTCATCAAGACGAATAATTTAGTGCTTTGATTGCTCCCAAAATGGTAATTTGTAAAGTGCCATAAAACATAACTCCTTCAATAAAATTAGAATTTTCATGAAGGGAATGTCATCATAGGCTCATTGAATGAAACATGAAACTGAAAAAAATGAAATTCGGCCCAAAAATGGAAATTTTCTATTTTCGGGTTTTTTCAAAATCTGTAATAAAACAACCACTTCGATGAAATTTTAAAAAATACTAAACAACTCCGAAAATGAAATTTCAAAGTGCGTATTGGAAGTATGAAGTATAGCCTACGCAATGGTGAAATTGTTTTTGGATTTTGAAAATTTTTAAATGTTTATTTTAATGCCTGAAAATTTAAAATAAGTTAAAATTTTTGGAAAAATAAAATGCAGAAAAATGAAAATGAAATGCAGAAAACTGAAAATAAAATGCATTCAGTATGATGCTATCCTATTTCGACAAAACCGAAGATGTGAGGTTTCCATGCATGCAACCTAACCTATTGGACTTGCAAAACAAGCACAATCCCCATAGACTAAGTGTTGGTTCCTAGGGTTTAAAATAAATTTCAGGTTCAAGCATTCACATGAAGCAACCAAGCAAACTTGCATTAACTCCATCTACAAACTCGAAATCTGAAAAGAGAAAAGAAATAGACATTAAATCCATAGCATGCAAAGAGAATCTCCTTCTTTCTTGCCCACAAGATGCAAATTTCTGAAAACTCCTGCATTAAAAATGTGTCATTTTACAATAGCAGAATTTCTGGTTTTCCCAAACCAGTCCATGGAAGAAAAATGACTCAAACAGGTCCAGAATGGCCCTCTTGCCTTCAAATCTGCAACTCTGCTCGTAGCAGTTTCCAACCCCTCAAAACATCCTTGCCTGGCGTATTTAAAACTTTTAGGAAGCTTTTCGTTTCATTTTCCAATGGTTGTTCGTTTCACCTTCCCTTGTGCATGCATGTGTTTTGGTTTCCAAAAAAGCTTTTCGTTTCTATTTTGTGGCCCTTCGTTTCATTTTCTCCACATGGGCTTGCGTCCGTTTCCTTCCGTGTGTAACGACCATCTTAAATGATTTCAAATCATTAAAGATTCCTTATGTAACGTTTTGTCTTATTCATTGGATTTTGTCCTTATGTCCACGTCACTATGCAGTCTTCAGTTTCACTATCCTGGTGTTCATCACTAATATCAGACGCACTATCAACTACTTTGTTCCCTTGGCGAAAATGCAACATGTCACGATATCGTGACACTTTTTCTCCTTGCTCTCTTTTGTTGCTTTTAGCCATGAAAATGTAACATGTCGCGATATCGTGACACTTTTTTTTCTTCTCTTTTTTTCTCTTTAGCATCATATACCTTTTCTCTTTTGGCCAAAATGCAACATGTCGCGATATCGCGACACTTTTTCTCTTTTGGCCGCACAATGCAACATGTCGCGATATCGCGACACTTTTTCTCTTTTGGCCGCACAATGCAACATGTCGCGATATCGCGACACTTTTTCTCTTTTGCCAATGCAACATGTCACGATATCCTGACACTTTCTTTTATTTCATAATGCAACATGTCACGATATCGCGACACTTTTTCTCTTTTGCCCATAATGCAACATGTCATCATATCGCGACACTTTTTCTCTTTGAAATACACTTTTCTTTTGGCACATGCAACATGTCGTCGATATCCGTGACACTTTTTCTCTTTTGGCCACGAATTTGCAACATGTCGCGATATCCGGACATTCTTTTTCCCCCGCCTACAATGCAACATGTCGCGATATCGTCGACACTTTTTCTCCTTGTGGTGTTTTGCTTTTTCTTTGATCTTTAGCATATGGGCCACTTCGGTCTTCTTGGAAAACATGCAAAAAAGGTGGGTCCCCAATTTTGGGGTACGTTGTGGAGCAGCCACAACAAATGGTGACTCTACTAGGAAATGCTCCTGAGCATTTCGATGAGAACTCAACCTAAAACACACAGACTCAAATACAAGCGTCAGAAAATATCCCAAGAATGAAACTAGACGAGAAATACATGAAGCATTAGAATTATTAAGCATCAGCTCGGTGTGTGCAATGTG
Organism: Wollemia nobilis; assembly: GCA_028583015.1. NCBI lineage: Eukaryota > Viridiplantae > Streptophyta > Pinopsida > Araucariales > Araucariaceae > Wollemia > Wollemia nobilis. The sequence goes on from JAQPPZ010017033.1 coordinate 7,905,868, forward strand.
CTTCATTCCCTATCATTTGAAACTTGTTCAACTTTCCATTATCAGTTTCACTTATGATTCGTATGCAAGGCTATGAATGATTTGTGCAGGATTTGATGTATGACAACTATGTTAGAGATATAACAACCTGCTTTGCAAAGGCTCAAACTTTCTAGTATCATGAACAAACATATTAAAACTGTCAAACCCTCTTAGGACCAAATATATGTATACTTGAATTAATTTACTAGATCCCAAAGTTGGTTATGTGTCACTACCATCTTGAACCCATGTGCAAGTGTAAGTGAAATCGGAGCTTTGGGGAATAGGATTCCCAACCTAAGCGAGATGGGAATTTAACCCTATCCTTACTACTCCGATCTGGAGTTCATTACCTCATCTTGAACAAAATGATTTAACCTCTTATGGATGAAACTGTCAGGCTAGCCTGTCCGTTTGAGCGGTCAATGGTCTTGCTTTTAGACAAGACATGTTGCCACGCATGAGCATACTGTACCCGCCAGTCAGGCATCTATAGCCCCGGTGGAGATCAACCCCATAATCCAGGATTTGACTTTACTTTTGATTTCTTGAACCTTGGGGATGACTACCCATCCTTGCAAGGGACATGTAGTACGATCCTTCCAATCCAATATCAATGATGCAATGAAAGTAGAATGAAAAATATTTTCTTTGGAATTTCAAGTTCTTGAGTGGGCAAAATAGAAGCTTTGGGGAATCGGATTCTCAACCTAAGCGAGATGAGAATTAGACCCTATCCTTACTACTCCATGAAGGTCAAATCAGAGCTTTGGGGAGTTGGATCCTCAACCTAAGTTCGATGGGGATTTAACCCTATCCTTACTACTCTGATTTTAGGCTTTAAGCACTATGGGAGTGGTAAAAACCATTGTTTTAAGGATTATGTTGCATAATAGGACAGACACGAAATACTCCTTTCGCCTCACCTTTTCTTCCAAGTATGGTTTTGACCATTTTTGCTCAAGATCCTCTTTAATATGTGTAGAACGTGCTTGGTTCAAGATAGTTCGGGCATCAGTTCCCAACCTTAGGATCCTTTTAATATATGTTATGTAATAACCCTAAGAGGATTCGACACCTTTTCAATGATTGTATATGAAATGAAGATGCAACTGAGATGAAATGTATATGCAATGTGGAATGTAACATGAGATTGGATGAATGCATTGCTCCTTTTGAAATGCGGATGGAGTATACCACCTACTTTGCCATAATTTATAAAACTGACAACTTCATGCATCACAAGTTCCAAACGATATTCTTTAATGTGTTTGCGATACTCGTGGAGCTTTCTGCAATACAATTCCGATGTTTCATATTCTCCTAGTCTTAGTCAACATTCATAAGGACATAAGTTGACATCTCGCTTTTTTTTTTAAGACAAACCAAAAGTGTCCAAAGGACCAACACACAACTTAAAACCAAAGTGAAATGCAAAACCAACATCAAAACTTGAAAACACAAACCAAAACCAAAAACCAAAGACTATATACAAATGTACAATATGGTACAAGATGATGCAAAAGTTTGGATTATCACTTCCCTGGATCCCAAACATGATTTGAGCATTCCAAAAGACATATAATGTGATACACATGCCAAATGTGGAAGGAATCAAACAAAAACAAGATTAGACCAAACAATGCAACCAACTTCAACTTTCCTCTCTCACCCCACCAATTAGATTTAGTTCCATTAGTATTCTCATAGGTGAGATTCAAATTACCAAATTGATTAGACAATGGTTGATTTTCAATTCTTTCTTGTCTATTCTTTAAGGTGTAAATTTCATAATTCCATTCATGATTTAGAACTAGGCTTTCTTTATTCAAAATGAAATTTTGTAAGCAAGAGCCTATTTCTAAAAATTTCAAAGCTAATTCATTTTCCATGTTCTTAGGCCAATCAAAATTGTGCAACAATTTACAAGCATCTAGGATATTTACTAAATGGGGATCATTAGAAGTTTTTATCCTAGGTTCAAGAATTAATTGTTGATGAATTTGATTTAGCAATTTAAGTGCATCAAGCTCCTTTTCATTCATTAAAGTAATGTTATCAAAGGTGTGGTTAGAAATTAATCCTTGTTCTTCATTCACCTTCAATGGCATTTCATCATAAATATCATTTGAATTATACAAATCTTCACCTAAATCTTGGATGTTTGGACACAAAGGTTTAGATTTTACCTTTTTCACATTTTCATTTACCAAAATTTGATGAGGATTTGCAATTCCCTCTTTCACCTCATGGTCTTCATATTCTTCATTGATTACTTGTTCATCAAACATACCAAAATTGGGCACCCAATTGAAAACATGCCCATCCTTTTCAAACCTCAAATATTCTTGGTCAAAGTGTATGTCAAGTAACTCATCTTCATGATCAATCACTTGCGTTGCTTCTAATAGATCAATCACTTTGTCATTTAATTCCAATTCTTTGTTCACTATCCATGGTATCTCTTCATTTGAATCCTCAAAATAATCATGCAAACTTGTATCCGAATCTTCAATGAATTTATATTCAACATGATCGAATTTTGTAACCTTCTCAAATCTTGTGAATGTGAGATCTTCGTATGAAGTAGAAGTTTCAACATCCTGCATATAAATTGGAATAGAGGCTTCATCAATAAGGGTGTGAGGAAATAACACATCTTCATATCTTCCCCAACCATTGTAAAAATTATCTTCCAAATTTGTGGGATGAAACTCCATGGTATTTGTGACATGATCTTTTGATTCATTCATCAATTCATTTTCTTCTTTGTCCTTGGTAGTAGGATCATTATAATCTTCCAAAATTTGATGAGATTTGAAACCCTCTTCCAAAACATCCTCAAATTGTACAGGAGTTGTAATATCTTCCTTTGAGTAGGCGATTATGTTGTCCTGTATATCAATTGGCACACAAGTTTCATTAGCAGTTTTGGAGTGAGTGTAGTCTTCCCACTTCTTCCAAGCATCATAATAATCATCTTCCAAAGTCAAGTGGTGACGTTCAACTACTTCTTCAACATCTTCCAATTCATCAATGTGTTTCTCATCAAATTCACCTTCACCTTCCTTAGATGGTTCAATTATTTCCAAAAGTGGGTCATTTTTTGAATTCAAATTTATAAGGCTATCATAGTCCAACTTGGTAACCCATGATTTCATTTCATCACAATTTGGAGGGTGAAGAATTTCTTGGTCATTAATTTCAAACATCTCATCAATAGTATCTTCCAAGAACAAGTGGTGAAACTCTATCATATCTTCAAATTCATTTATTGGTTTTCTTCCAATTTCACTTTCAACCACTTCATCCAATTCTATGGTAGGTTCCGTCCTATCACATATTTCAAACATTGTTGAATTTAGAACCCCTTCATCTAAATAATCATGTATCTCTATGAATGAGATCATCTCTGCATAATCCTCACTGGTGGATGTCGACTTAGCAATTTGCACCTCCTCTTGGACTACATCTAAGGTGGTTGTAACATTTGGACCTTCAAATTCATCCCCTTGATCATTTACCTTAGGTATCATTGGAGTGGAGGGTGCTACATTTGATGGTTGGTGTAGGTTGGCATCACTAACTCCAAAAGAACAATCTCTCATGTGAACATGTTGTGCCTTTTCTTCTTCAAAAACTTGTTCTACCTTTTCCAAGATCTCATAGATTGTCTCTAGAGACAAGTCATCCAAGTTTTTCTTTAAATATGTAGCAAGTTTGGGGTGTATGGCTCCCATGTATACTTGAATAGCTTCCTCTTCTGATGTGTTAAAATTTTCCCACATTTGGGAGTGCAACTCATGAAATCTTCCATTGAATTGACTCAAGGATTCATTAGGCTCATTACGTATGGAGGTAAACTGATTTTTCAACATCTCTAAGTCAACTTGATTACCAAAATGATAAATATAGGTTGCTTCTAGTTGTATCCAAGAAGTCCTAACCTCCATGGGTAGTTGGCCATACCAAAAGAATGGTCTATCATCCAAAATGTATGCAAATAACTTACAAGCCACCTCCTCATAGAAAATTTGGAATTGACATAATGTATTCTTGTAGACATACAATTTTTGCAAGTATCCTAGTGGCACCTCTTGATTAAAACATCGTAGAAACTCCAATAACATTTTAGGAATTTGATAGGGTATCCCATGTATAGACAAACCCTTATAATGATCCTCCATCGTAGATACCATTCTTTCTCTTAGAGATGCTACTTCAGCTCTTATATCGTATGTCGTCATTAGTAAAACTCAAAATATAACTTCAAAACCAATTTGTTAGTCATGAATAAAAGAAGGAACCATGACAAAGCAATATTCTAAAAATGTAAATTAGTTTCTGATTCACCAGATCGCATATGCGCAAGTGAAGAGCATACTCCTAGTGTTGTAGGCTTTCTGATTCACAAGATCGCATTACACGCAAGTGAAGAGCATAATACCGACAACAAATACATTTTTAGACAAAATAATTCCTTACAAATAAGCATGAAATGACTAGCAAATATCAAACATGTAACGTATGAATAATCATGTTAGCATCAACCAAGAGATGTATCCATTAAAATCAAATGAAAGTAATTGCATGGAGACAACCTCGTTAGTCAAGACCAAAAATTTTCAAAATCAAATCAAAACACATTATTCCTGTATGAACAATCAAAAGCGTTAGAACAATGCATAGCAATTCATGTCCTCCTTTTAACACTACAAGGTTGTATTGTTAAAAGAGGGCTAAAGATAATAATCAATAGGGCATGAAATATTCAAAATTTAAATCCCTATAGCATTTAAATCACACTGAAATAAACCAATTCAGGCCCTCCTTCTAGCGCCAATATGTTGAGTGGTATTTTCACCCAATTGTGAAAGTACACTCTCCCTTAGGATTTGGGTTCCAAATCCCCTCTTGCAAAGAAGTTAAACAACCAACTTCTCCAAGGTCTCCGCTATATTAGCATTTGCATATGTGTATTAGTAATCTCAAATAAAGATATTCAATTTAAATGCTTGGAACACCTTAGTGATTGCAAGTAACTGTAAACAAGGGGCAATGTTGGTTTATTTTACCATGAAACTTCAGTGATTGTTCATTGAACCAAAATAAAGCAAATGTGAGTTGGCCCTCATATGACCACGATGTAGTGCCTTAATTCCTTTTATCTTGAGGGTTTTAAAATAGATTTTATCTTGCATTAAATCCTCAATGATGAATAGGGTCTTCAAATGTAGCTTCAAAATGTCACTTTAATTATCCTTCTTAAATGAAATCAGATTTTCATCAAGACGAATAATTTAGTGCTTTGATTACTCCCAAAATGGTAATTTGTAAAGTGCCATAAAACATAACTCCTTCATTGAAATTAGAATTTTCATGAAGGGAATGTCATCATAAGCTCATTGAATGAAACATGAAACTGAAAAAATGAAATTCGGCCCAAAAATGGAAATTTTCTATTTTCGGATTTTTCAAAATCTGTAATAAAACAACAACTTCGATGAATTTTTAAAAATACTAAACAACTCCGAAAATGAAATTTCAAAGTGCGTATTGGAAGTATGAAGTATAGCCTACGCAATGGTGAAATTGTTTTTGGATTTTGAAAATTTTTAAATGTTTATTTTAATGCCTGAAAATTTAAAATAAGTTAAAATTTCTGGAAAAATAAAATGCAGAAAAATGAAAATGAAATGCAGAAAACTGAAAATAAAATGCATTCAGTATGATGCTATCCTATTTCGACAAAACCGAAGATGTGAGGTTTCCATGCATGCAACCTAACCTATTGGACTTGCAAAACAAGCACAATCCCCATAGACTAAGTGTTGGTTCCTAGGGTTTAAAATAAATTTTAGGTTCAAGCATTCACATGAAGCAACCAAGCAAACTTGCATTAACTCCATCTACAAACTCGAAATCTGAAAAAGAGAAAAGAAATAGACATTAAATCCATAGCATGCAAAGAGAATCTCCTTCTTTCTTGCCCACAAGATGCAAATTTCTGAAAACTCCTGCATTAAAAATGTGTCATTTTACAATAGCAAAATTTCTGGTTTTCCCAAACCAGTCCATGGAAGAAAAATGACTCAAACAGGTCCAGAATGGCCCTCTTGCCTTCAAATCTGCAACTCTGCTCGCAGCAGTTTCCAACCCCTCAAAACATCCTTGCCTGGCGTATTTAAAACTTTTCAAGAAGCTTTTCGTTTCATTTTCCAATGGTTGTTCGTTTCACCTTCCCTTGTGCATGCATGTGTTTTGGTTTCCAAAAAAACTTTTCGTTTCTATTTTGTGGCCCTTCGTTTCATTTTCTCCACATGGGCTTGCGTCTGTTTCCTTCCGTGTGTAACGACCATCTTAAATGATTTCAAATCATTAAAGATTCCTTATGTAACATTTTGTCTTATTCATTGGATTTTGTCCTTATGTCCACGTCACTATGCGTCTTTTCCTTGTGTTCATCACTAATATCAGACCTATCAACTACTCTGTTCCCTTGGCAAAAATGCAACATGTCGCGATATCGTGACACTTTTGCCTCCTTGCTCTCTTTTGTTGCTTTTAGCCACGAAAATGTAACATGTCGCGATATCGTGACACTTTTTCTTTCTTCTCTTTTGGCCATGAAAATGCAACATGTCGCGATATCGTGACACTTTTTCTCTTTTGGCCGTGAAAATGCAACATGTCGCGATATCGTGACACTTTTTCTCTTTTGGCCGTGAAAATGCAACATGTCGCGATATCGCGACACTTTTTCTCTTTTGGCCGCGACAATGCAACATGTCGCGATATCGCGACACTTTTTCTCTTTTGGCCGTGAAAATGCAACATGTCGCGATATCGTGACACTTTTTCTCTTTTGGCCGCGACAATGCAACATGTCGCGATATCGCGACACTTTTTCTCTTTTGGCCGCGAAAATGCAACATGTCGCGATATCGCGACACTTTTTCTTTTTTGGCCGCGACAATGCAACATGTCGCGATATCGCGACACTTTTTCTCTTTTGGCCGTGACAATGCAACATGTCGCGATATCGCGACACTTTTTCTCTTTTGGCCGCGACAATGCAACATGTCGCGATATCGCGACACTTTTTCTCTTTTGGCCGTGACAATGCAACATGTCGCGATATCGTGACACTTTTTCTCTTTTGGCCGTGACAATGCAACATGTCGCGATATCGCGACACTTTTTCTCTTTTGGCCGCGACAATGCAACATGTCGCGATATCGCGACACTTTTCTCTTTTGGCCGCGACGATGCAACATGTCGCGATATCGCGACACTTTTTCTCTTTTGGCCACGACGATGCAACATGTCATGATATCACGACACTTTTTCTCTTTTGGCCGTGACGATGCAACATGTCACGATATCGTGACACTTTTTCCTCCCTGCTTTTCTCTTTTTGGCCACGACGATGCAACATGTCGTGATATCGCGACACTTTTTCCTCCCTGCTTTTCTCTTTTTGGCTGCAACGATGCAACATGTCACGATATCACGACACTTTTTCTCTTTTGGCCACGACGATGCAACATGTCGCGATATCGCGACACTTTTTCTCTTTTGGCCGCGACGATGCAACATGTCGCGATATCGTGACACTTTTTCCTCCTTGCTCTCTCCCTTTGCTTTGGACCGTGAAAATGCAACATGTCGCGATATCGTGACACTTTTTTCTCCTTATGGTGTTTTGCTTTTTCTTTGATCTTTAGCATATGGGCCACTTCGGTCTTCTTGGAAAACATGCAAAAAATGTGGGTCCCCAATTTTGGGGTACGTTGTGGAGCAACCACAATAGGCCCAATTAGAAGTTGCCTTTGTTAATCAATTTAGGTCATTGCTAGATCCTACCATCATGTATAACCAATTCGTGTCATGCAAGAGGTATCCTAATGAACCTATCAGAACATTTAATGCCAGATTCCAAAAGCTTTACACAAACGTGACTCATCATTTTGCAATAGACGTTGCTGTGGCATTGCAATTATACCTCGCAGCCTTAGACCCGATGACAACCATGTTTACCAGGAGAAATCCTCAAGTTACAATGCTAGCCTTAGCCTATGCTGAAGCCATGACTATTGAGCAACAAATGACACCGCAAGGTGGCACTATGCCTCAATTTCCCATGTTAGGGCAATATGGCCCTTACAATCAATTTTCCATGATGAATCAAGCTATGACACCTCAGATTCCCATGATGAATGCTTTGCCATATCATCAGTCATACCCATTCGCTCCCATGCTTCCATATTTTCTGACATACCCTAGTGCTGCCATTCCACCCACTCTACAAACAATGGTTGCTAATCAGATAACCTTGCCAAGATTTGAGGTGAGTAGTACTCAAACCTCAAATGCATATCCCATGGTTGCGCCTCTTCAGGCCAAGGGTCCATGGTGGACCCAAAACACCCAGAGTCAAACCTTAGTGCCTAATCTAGAGGTTGCTAATGTCAAAAATGTCAGTGGATCTGGGGCTGTCATGTCCTAGCCACAAGGATCCAATTCTGAGCTGGAAGAGCTCAAGAGAATGACCATCAAATAGGGCAATGACATCATTCGGTTACAGAAGCAAGTTGCCCAAAATCCCATGCCCAATCGAAACCACGACCATAGGAGAACAGGACCGTACAATACGCAGCCTAACAATGGGCGTGTACCCAATCCGGTAGCCAATCAAGCCGATGCGTTAGGGGATTGTGATGAGTTAGAGTCATGTGATGAGGAAATGCATCACTGTTGCCATAGAAAGTTAGACGCTTTGGTGTCTGAAGTCATCCATTATTTAGAAAATGATGAGATGGAGGAAGATATGAATGTGTTAGGAGAGGAAGAGGATGAAGCTTTGGAAGCCCTAGGCCGCTAGACATTTTGGGAAAGCTAATCACAAGTATTTTACTAGGAGTTCTAAGGATCCCAAAACCTCCTCTACTCCCCCAAACAACCCTTTAGTTCCTCCTGATACAAAAGGTGATGTGAATCCACCACCTCCATTGTTGGAAGCACCTAGGACAATGCCAAAAGTGTCAAATCCTGGAACATCCACTTATGACTTGGAAGAAGACATGAAAAGGACCAAGGCCAATATCTCAATGTATGAGGTCTCTCAATTGTTGGGGCAGGATAAAATCATGGGGAAGAGATTGAATTCCCGAGTCAAATTCATGAGGTTAAATCTGTAGAACCCCAACTTGCTATGATGAAAGAGAAACCAGAGGTCCCCCTTTTCTCATAACTATTAGGATCATAGGCAAGAATTTACACAACTGTTTGATTGATTCTGGTGCCTCGGCCAACATCATGCCTCTTGAGATAAGCCAAAAGCTAGGACTTAAGCCTGTTCATTCGAATAGCAAAGTGGTCCAATTGGATAGATCTATGGTGGATGTAGTAGGTGTTGTAAAATATGTCCTAGTTCAGATCAACTCAGAGCCTAGGGTCCAACATTACATGGATATCCTTGTGCTAAATATTGCTGCCAAGTATGGCATGGTTTTGGGCAGGGATTGGAGCAGAAATCTCAATGGTTATGTGGTGACTGATTCCTCCCATATGTGGTTGCCATGGAGAGGAGTTGCAAACCAAATCTGGGTAGACAGAGAGCCCAGACTTAGGGAGATGATTACAGAGTATAATAAACCCAATGAGATTCAGTTTACTGAAACAGAATTGGGGGTTTACAATTTTGACATAGAGGACATAGCCGAAGGGTCCCAAAATGATAATCTTTACCATTGTACTTTGGAAGAAAACAAGAGGGTGTGGACCCTAAAGTTTGATGGGTCCAAATCAAAACAAGGTGCGGGAGCTGGGATAGAGCTCACATGTCCTGGTAGTAAGCCTTTGCTTGTTGCCTATAGATTATAGTTCCTAGCCACCAATAATGTGGCGGAGTATGAAGCCCTAATTTTTGGACTTCAGTTGGCCCTAAGAGAAAAGGTAAAATGCCTTAAGGCATCGGGAGACTCAGAGTTAGTAGTCAAATAGGTCAAGGAGTAGTATACATGTAGAGACAAGAGGTTGAACCTCTATAAAACCAGAGTGAGGGAATTAATTAATGAGTTTGATGCTTTCAATATTTCCCTCATCTCAAGAAAAAATAATAAAATGGCTGATTCGTTAGCCGTAGCGGCCAGCATGCTTTCACCTGCTGACCATAAAAAATGTAAAAAATTTCCATAGAGCTAGTGCCTTGCCCCTCCATACCGGACAATGTCATGAATTTACGGGTCTTTGATAGTGATAGACACATTTTTAGTTTTGTCACTAATTTCAGTATATTTGAAAATCAGGTTATAGACGAAGAAGAGAGGAGGCAAGTAGAAGTAGGAACAACCGGAGTATGGAACGAGATGCCAAGTGATAGGGCCTCTCTAGAAAATTTGTTTGATATTGGATATCAAAAGAAAAAAGAAAGAAAAATACCATCCCCCAAGGAATCATGCAATTTAGTCAATTTGGGGAGTGCAGTAGATCCACATGAAGTGTTCATTGCAAAGGCATGCACACAATGAGAGAAGGAGTCAATAGCTCAGGTTTTAGGAGAATACATTGATTGCATAGCTTGGAGCTATGAAGAGCTGAAAACTTATGACCCGAATGTAATCATGCATACTATTCCTTTGAAGCCTGATTCCAAGCCTTTTAGACAGAGACAGAGAATGGTTAACCCAATCCTAGAGCCCCTGATAGAGAAGGAAGTGAAGAGGCTACTGGAAGCCAAAATCATCTTCCCTATTAGGCATTCCACATGGGTGGCTAATATTGTCCCTGTTAGGAAGAAGAGTGGAGAGATTCGGTTGTGCATAGATTTTAGAAATCTGAACAAAGCTTGCCAAAAAGACAATTACCCATTACCCACCATTGATGAGATACTCCAAAAGGTAAATGGGTCTGAAATGATGTCATTCTTGGATGGATACTCAGGATATAATCAAATTCTCATACATCCAAATGACAGGATGAATACGGCCTTCACCACGAAGTGGGGAACATTTGCCTACCGGAGGATGCCGTTTGGTTTGTTGAACATTGGAGCCACTTTCCAAAGAGCCATGGATTTTGCATTCAAGGGGCTCAGTGGTAAGTGCATTATTGTCTATGTGGATGATATTCCTATCTTCTCCAAGAAGAGGGAAGATCATGTTAGAGACTTGAGGAAAGTGCTCCAAAGGTGCAGGGAACATGGAATTTCCCTAAATCCAAAAAAGTGCATCTTTGGGGTAACGAGAGGGTAAGCTGTTAGGACATGTCATTTCAAAATATGGGATTGCTATAGACCCAGAGTGGATAGCCACTATCCGGGATATTCCTCATCCCAATAGCAAAAAGGAGCTTAGGTCCTTTTTTCGGTAAGATTAACTTTGTGAGAAAATTCATTTCAGGTTTTGCCGAGATCGCCAAGCCCCTAAATGACATGTTGAAAAAATATGTTCAGATAAAGTGGACCAGTGAGAATAGGGATGCCTTCACAAGCATCAAGGATGCTATTTCCAAAGCCCCTATTCTCATTAGTCCAGACTATGCTAAACCATTTTATGTTTACACATTTGCTTCAGATCATTCTTTTGCAAGTGTGTTAACTCAGAAAAGTGAAGACAACATTGAAAATCCTATAGCCTTTATGAGTTCTCCTTTGAAGGACATGAAACTGAGGTATTCTATCCTAGACAAGCAAATGTATGCCTTGTTTAAAACTATTAAAAAATTTAGGCATTACATTGTGCATAGTAAATTTTTTGCTATAGTTCCTGACCCTGTAGTAAAGTCCATGTTCTTACAGAGTGAGCTAGGTGAAAGAAGGGGGAAATGGCTTTCCACCCTTCAAGAATTTGACTTAGAGATAAAGCCCATGAAGATAGTGCATGGACAAGGTTTGGTCAAGGCTATCACAGAAATTGACCCTTCAATAACGTGCCAAAACTACGAGGTTAATGATATCACTATAGAGGAATGGTACGTAGATATTGTATATTTTTTGTTGCATGGTAAGTGCCCTTCTCATTTGAATTCCACTCAGTGCAAGGCACTGCATTTAAAATCAGCTAGATTTTGGATTAAATCTGGTGTGTTGTACAAGAAGAATCATGAAGGAATTTTCCTTCGTTGCATTACTCAAGAGGAAGCAACCCAAGTACTCAAAGACTTCCATGGTAAGTATGGAACTGGACATGGGTCAAGAAAATGTGACAACACACCAGATTCTTAGAGCTGGGTATTATTGGCCCCACTTGTTTAAAGACGCACATGCACATGTAAGAACATGTCACATATGCCAAGTGGCAGCCAACATAGAGCGGAATGCAGCAATGTCATTGCAGTCAGTGGTAGAGACGAGACCATTTGCACAATGGGGATTAGACTTTGTTGGGGTGATAAATCCTAACTCGTCCGATTCCCATAAGTTCATCCTCATCGCTACTGATTACTGCACGAGGTGGACAAAGGCTATACCTACTAAGAATGCCACCTCTGAGGTTGTGATTAGATTTCTAGAGGAAAACATAGTCACTCATTTTGGAATGCCTAACTCCATAGTAAGTGACAATGGTTCTACCTTTTCCTCTTTAGAATTTGCAAATTGGGCGTACGAAAATAAGGTGAGTCTAAAATTCTCTTCCAATTATTACCCCCAAGGCAATGGTTTGGTAGAATCATCAAATAAAAATTTATTATGCATAATCAAAAAATTACTTGAAAAGAACCCTAGAGATTGGCATAGTAAGTTAAAATTTGCCCTTTGGGTAGATAGGACCAGAAGCAAGGAGTCAATTGGGACATCTCCTTATCACTTAGTCTATGGGCAAGACCCTATTTTTCCCACTAATCTGAAGTTGCAAACTTTACATTTTATAAAAGACTATATTGGGACTGATAATAAACTTGAAACCAGATTAACCCAATTAATGCATCTTGATGAGAAGAGGGAGGAAGCCATGCTCCATTTCAGAAAACATCAAGACATAATCAAAAGGTGGTTTGATAAACGGTCCAAAATTAAGGTCTTTAAAGTTTCAGATTTAGTTTTGTTGTGGGATAAAAGGCATGAGAAAAAAGGAGAACATGAAAAGTTTGATTGCTTGTGGCTGGGACCCTATCTAATATCCGAAGTCCTAGGTGAAAATAGTTTCAGATTAAAAACCTTGGATGGAAAATATTTGGCCTTACCCATCAATGGCCTTCATTTAAAGCATTATTTTCAGGCCTAAGGGTAGAGTCATTGTATTATATGTACACTAATCAACTTGTTTGATTGTTTGTCTTGTCAGTTTTATTTCCTGTTTATTTGATCTTGTTTCTTTGATTTCAGGAGTTTTTAGTATGTCAAGGTTGTCCAGTTTTGGATTTGATTGTAGGAGTAAGAGGTCAGCCTATGTGTATACGAATGTCAACCAAGACTAAAAGGATGTGAAACATTGGAATCATATGGCAAAAAGGCTTGAACATGTGAATATTGGTTGCAACTCATGAAGCATGAAGTCTTTGATTTTGCATATCATCCACCCATGTCTCAAAGGCACATTCTTATTACATAAACATCATGACCAATCCACCTCCATATGCTAAACCCAAACACTGAAAGTGATGTCCAATTATCTTGGGATCAAAGGCACAAAGAACACTAAGAAGATCTTAGGTTTGGAAGTTGTTGCCGAAGTTGCCTTGGGTCTATCACATTTCTGTCCATGTCCAACATCTTGGGTAAAATAATATGAAACCATACTTGGATGGGGATGTGAGGCGAAAAGGTAATTCTGGTCTATCCCACCTTGCACATAGTCCATGAATAGTGGTTTTTATCACTACAATATTTATGCTCATAAAATAGTGGTTATCACCACTAGCATGATTTACAAATCAGAGTAGTAAGGATAGGGTCAAATTCTCATCACACCTTGGTTGAGAATCTGATTCCCCAAAACTCTAAACTGAATTGTAAGGATCGTACTACTTGCCCCCTCAGAAGGATGGGTAGTCATCCCCAAAATTCTTTAAAAAATATATATAGAGCAAAGCCAAGCAAAGAGGACTGGACTATGGGGTTAACCTCCACCGGGGCTATAGACGCTTGACTGGCAGTGGAGTACACTCATGCCTGGTGACATGACTCCCGTAAGGTTGAGATTTATGTCCGCCATGAGGATAGATTAGTCTGATGACCTCATCCATAACCGGTTTAATTATTTTGGTCAAAGATGAGAGCAGTAAAGGATAGGGTTATATTCTCATCACACCTTGGTTGAGAATCCAATTCCCCAAAGCTCTAAGGTCCACTTGCACACACTGGTCCTTGATGATGATGACTCATAACCAAGCCCCAGATCTGGTCAATGAATTCATCGCACACACATTTGATCCTAAGATGGTTAGACATTTTGAGGTGTTTGCTCAAGCCACCATAGAATGTGTTGCCCATGCTATAAAAATTTTTACCCTCAAAGCTCTCCATATTCTTTGCAATAATTCTAGTCAAGTAAAATTGGTGATGCAATGCCGAAAAGTTACAAACAATAAGGTGTGAAGTGCTTCACACACACAAAGCTAATATTGCATGATTCTAATGTTTTGTTGTTCTTATGAGTCTATTGACATTATTCATGCATTTGCTGACGCTTGTTGCTTCCTGGTTTGGAGTGTGTTTTCAGATTTTCTTTTTGGGTTCTCACCGAAATGCTCAGGAGCATTTCCCAGCAGAGTCACCATTTTGTTGTGGAGTTTCCACAACTACCCCAAACTTCTTGGGGACCCACTTGTCATGTTTTGGTATTAAAGGTTTTTGGTTTTCTTTGGGCTTATAAGAATAGTGATGTTTTACCATTTTATTTTAATGATTTTTTTTTTAGTTAGTTATTTGATATTTAAATGATTAATTAATCTAGGCATTAATGCTTAGATTAATTAAAATCCATTTTGATAAATAGAGTTTAATGTTCTTCATATTGTCTAAAGTGATGGAATGTGTTCAACAAAGCAAGGCCTGACCAAAACATTACCTAAAACAATAAGAGAATGCAAAAGGGACAAAGAGATTGAGATAGAAAGTAATATGCTATTATCTACATAATATAATTGCATTAATTATATTATGTACATAATAGTAATATTATTAAGATTATATTATAATGTTCTAAAATATTATTATTATAATAATATTATTATATTGTATATAATAATATTATTATAATATACTTTACAAAGGATATGATAATAATATTTAAGGTAATGTTTAATCATATTGCGTGTGATTGCAGGAGAAGGCGATGGTGGCCATTCGAAAATGTTTGAAGGCAAGGGTGGCTATTCCAAAAATGTTCGATGCCATGGTGGCGTGAGACGTCATGGAGTAACGTCGACAAGGAAGAAATCCAAAGATAGCATTAGGGTTTCAGGAGGACAACATGTAAGGTGCCAGATTTGATAGTGAAACAGAGGCATGCCATCGAACAAGGATAGAGAAGCGTTATTAGGGCAACCTATAACCCTAATCGATGGAGTTAAAGGCCTACCTCGAGTGCGTGGAGATTTTTTTGTTAGGCAGCATGAGTGCGAGCTCGACAGCACCATGGCGATGTGAGGTTGGCAGCGCCATGGCTGCATAGATCGATGGTAGTGCCATGGCTACGTAGATCGATGGTAGTGCCATGGCTGCATGGGTTTAACAGTGCCATGGTTGCATCGTTTGCATCACCATGGCAACGCATTGGACAATGCCATGGCTGCATTGATCGTAGCACCATGGTGATGTATTGGACAATGCCATGGTTGCGTCAATAACATGATGGCATCATTTGGTTATGTGGACACCAAAGTGCCCAGGATGGGGAATGCCATCCCAGTCCTTGGGCATGTGGGTATGGCTTTGAAGGGATACCATCGGGTCTTGGTTTCGAAGAGCAACAACAAAAATTTTACTGAATAAGATTGGCCTACCTTATTTTAATTTATGTGAATGTGGTTTGATTACATTCAATGTTTTAAAGGAAGTTTAAAATCGTAGGGGTTATAAGGTAGAGTTAAATATTTTTTTTTTATCATTCATTTTGATGGATGCAAAGGGGTGTTCTTGGGTAGAATGCTTATGTGATAAGAGAAAGGGGAGACATAAGGAGTCATGCAAGGCTATGTTTTTTGTTGGTTTTATTATTGTTTAAAAAAAAATGTTTAGAAGTGTTATTTTTATTGTATTAAATCATAGAAAATGATGATGGATTATCTTCTTATATCCATTCATTATTTTGATTGTGAAAGAAGTTGAAGTGAAAGGACTTCCAAGCATTATTTATACCTTGCTATCCTACCTTTTTAGAGGGGGGCTGGAAATGATGTAACATTTCGAAAAGCAATAAGAAAGAGCATTTTTCAAATTTTGAAAGAGTAGCAAACTTTTGTGAGCAAAATCAAAAGGAGGGTTTTTTATCATAAAACTAACATTTTTAGTGTCTTATCATTTCTGCATTTTAGTGACTTCTAGCCATTGTCTTATGCCATGAAATGGGTTGCAATAGGTGAAGGTCAAGATGATGCAGTTTCTCTATGTTTCCTTTGAGTCTCGCACTTGATTTAATGGTATTGTGCTTATGTTGCAGGTCCATTAATTCAGGTTGTTTTATGATTACCTCATAACTTGGGATTTTGGCAGGAGGAGCTTGCTAAACTGATTCAGAATTTGACTTTTTCAGCTAACCAAATTTGCATTTTTATTTTTTTTTTAAGTTCATTTTATTTCAAGCACTCAATCATTCCATTATGGTCCATCCATAATTTCATTTTCTTTTTATTTCCATTCTGGTCCTTTTCTAGAATTGTTAAGCTTTCAAGTTGTTTTCATTCTGGTCATTTTCCAAAATTTCTGCACCTCCAAACTTCATTAATCTAAATTTTTAGATAAAACACATGGTTTAGGAGGGATACTAACCTACAATTTCACATTAAGTTAAGATAAGAAGTGAAAGCTAACTTTGCTAACATTGCTAACATGCTAACTTCTACTAATCACTATTAGGGTAGTGGCATCAACATAAGGAAGATAAAATGAACCCACTATCTAAAATTTACTTCATCTTAAAGGCACGAGCATTAAAATAAGGTGGAAAATTCCACATTTTATCATTTGAAACCTTTTAAGTGAAGATAAAATACTTTACTAACAGGGATTCAGAGGTAGCACCAATTTAAAAAACCCTAAAAAGAACTACTTTTATTTTACATTTGCTTTTAGTTAGATCTTTCAATCACTAAGCATTGTTTAGAACCAGCAAAGGCCCCTTGTTTATGGTCACATGCATCATTGAATTATTTCTAGCATTATTGTAATATTTTAGATATTTTACCAGAACCTTGGAGAAGTTGAATGTTTGTCATTTGGTTTCTTTTCAAGAGAGAGTTTTCTGTTCAATACTCTGCATGTGGTGGTATTTTGCAATTGGGCAAAATATACACTCAACAAGTCCTATGATCTAGCATAAATTTACTCAATATTTGTCTTGATCTTGTATAAACTTGTCCTCAAATCTGAACCAAACTTTGTCCTCAAATATACACTAAACACAGTCCTTCGATCTAGCACAAATCTATCCTTAATCTCTATCCTCTGATCTACACTAAACATAGTCCTTTTGTCTAGAATAAATTTATCCTCAATCTCTATCATCTGATCTGCACTAAAAACAGTCCTTCGGTCTAGCACAAATCTGTCCTTAATCTTTGTGTCAAGCTTTAACACAAATCTTGACTCAATATCAACTCAACTCTATTGGATTTACCCCTAACCTTAACTCAAGGTTTGAACAAATCAATAAATTAACTCTGCACTCAAGTCTTCTCAAAGACTTGTCTCAAATCTACCTTGTAAGATTCCACAAAAGCTCACACCAATATGTCAACAAGTCCTCTCTAAAACTTGTCCAATATGCTCTCAAATCTTCACTAAGAATTACCTTTGTATAATATTATAAAAGAATATTATAATATTATTTATTTGGGATTTTTCTTGCACTTTGGACCTCATTTAACTTCCTAGAACCGGGTCTTGAAACTAAAACTGAAATGGATGCTACCAACTGAAACTACCACTGACTGGTGCTATTAATTCGACATCAATGACGACTTACTATTGACATCAATGATAACTTATCACTCAAAATATCCAAAAAAAAGTTCTATTGCAGATTTTAGTAGTAGAAGATTTAGAAGATGTTAAAATAATATCTCACTATGAAACATCCATAGTTGAAGATTGAACAGGCCAAGAAAGGTCTCATTGAATGTTTTAAAACTACAATATTGAAGATCTTGGATAGGTCTCAAGGAGAAACAAGAAGAAGGCTTGGTGAGCCTCATTGAAGGAGTTCCTAGAATAACTCATTGGAGAAATTACTACCAAGGGATAAGCTCATGATAGCTAAGGAATTGGGACAATTATCACCATTTGAAAACAATCCCAAAGGAGAAGGTTTGAAAAGAATATTTTTAAATTTCAAGGTAGTTTGGAATAGATCTCAAGATTGTTAGATTATTTGAGGAGGAGATCTAGTTTGAAATTAGAATTCAGAAAAATAAAGGAGATATAAAACCACAAAATTTGAGATATTTGGGGACCATCATTGAAGGGTTCTTGAGTGAACATCTCAGCTATGATTTGGAGGAGGATCCTACCAAATTTTTGGGATTCAAGGATAGCTTTTTAGTGAAGGTATTTACTGCTTTACAATCTGAATTTTTTCATATTTGAGGATAGAAAAAGGCAACAATTTGGGCAGCGTTAGTAGCTTCTAAAGATCAGATTTCAAAGGTACATCCTAAAGGAGCATTTAAGCCACCAATTTACAATATTAGATAGCATATTAGTCAAGTATTGAAGCTACAAAAAGTTGAGCAAGTGAGCTATTTTGGATAGCCTAGAATAGTTGCAATAAAATTTACAAAGAGGCAAAAAATTTAAGTGACCAAATTCACTATCATCATCATCATCTACAAGAAAAAAAGGTATGCAAAAAAAGGTGTTAAAGTTCATTATTTGATCTTTTATATTTAGTTTTTTATTAAATTTATAAAGCACCGGTTACAAAGTATAAATATTGCATCAAAAGTTTCATTTCAAGTCTTCAAAGGTAGTGCAAAATTTATAGTCTACAAGGTTCAAACCTACACATAGAAGAAAATAGAAGTTAGGTATATTTTGAGAGAAAGAAACGTATCAAAATTCTATTGTTTATTCTAAGTAAAATAAGACCTTACAAGTTTGCATATACAATAGTGCAAAACTTAGTGGAAATCTTGGGTTGCTAAGAGTAAGAATAACCAAGCAGAGAAAGTATTGCCAAAATATAGAAGGCAACATTGGCTTCAAAGCATATCAATCAGTAAAGGAAGTTGAAGCCTACATTTTAAGAAGTCAAGAGGCTCCATTTGAGAGCACAGAGGGGAAAACATCTAAATCATTCTACTCTATGTTTGCATAGCATATTTTTAGATCTATTCAAGAGCACTCTATAAGAAAAGTATCTTCAAGGTTAAAATGTAGATTACACAACAATAAGGAGATGTATCAAAGTCTTCAAGTGGGCATCCTACAAAGCCCTAAGAGAAAGATTCATTAGGTAAGAGAGAGATTCATCCAAAGGCTCAATATCCAAATCATTTGAGGTATCTAAAGACACCCAACAGAGCACCAAAGCCACATGATTCTTACCTACATAGAGCACAAGGAATGAACCTGTAAATCAATAAGAGAAGCTATTAGTCATACGAAGGGGGTTGATAATTATAAAATCCTTTGGTGAAGGAATCATAGGGATCACAACAATTCTACCTCAGAGTGATAAAATAAAATCCATAGCATAGATCAATTAGTGGAAGCATTGTAAGGTTCTATCCACGTAAGAGAAGCATTGCAAATAGCATCATTGGCATCTAGAACAAGTATTACATTCAGCCCAGGTATACAACATCAAAAGGAGTCATCAACTGGTCAAATATCTCTTACAAGCTTTAGCACAATCATGGTTGGCACTTGAAATAAGTGTTGGCATTTGAAAGAAGCATTGGAGAACATCATATATCTGCCAACAAAGGATGAAATAATATTCTCAAGCATTGAGAAAGAATCACAGTAGACGAAAGTTATATTAAGAAGTAATAGTTGAGACACATCCACCATGTGTAGAAATCACCTCACTTCATTGGGGAAGGTAAAAGAGGAGACATCACGTGTTTAAATATATCTCAAGCCTATCATAATCAAGGTAATGGAGTTACATTGAGTATTCATAACACAAATATAAAACACTCTAAGAGAAGAGTTAGACCTACCTTAAAGGCATTGAAGGTAGAAAGAAGCTTTGAGGTACCACTTGGCATAGCGGTTGGGAGATTAAGGTGTTACAATAACACAAATAGAAATCCTTCAAAGATAAGCATTAGACCTACCTCAAAGGTGTTGAAGGTAGAAGGAAGATTCAATATGCCAATCGACACTACATAGCTTGCATTTTAGTGAAACAACAAGAGTAAAAGCACATCCAAATGAACATTAAATTGGAAGCAACATTTATTAAGAAATAGAAGCTCCAGGTGAATGAAAAGAAGCCAGTGAAGAGCACATTTCACAAGGAAGAAAAGCATGACCAGCCATTGGAGAAAATATGAGCATTGATAGTGGAAAAATAGCACATGTAAAAGTCTAAGACAGTATAATTTCAAGGTGTATACAATGATCTCGTGGTTGAAGAAAGAATTGTAGACCACTGTGTTTACATTGAGAAAAAGTGCACAAGTATAGTGGAAAACCTATAAGAGAAATTAGAAGTTGATAAGGAGAAATCAACCATTATCAATACGAAGCAAACAACATTCATTTTAGTCAACTTGCAAACCCAAATCAAGCATTTGAAAGGTGAGAATTATCCATAGTTATATTGCAAGTTTATTTAGGTTGATATCAACTACGCTCTATATTCTAGAGATATTAGTTTTTCTTTTAGGAGTAATAAGGTGTTGAAAGAATATCTAGAATACTTATTGGTTACAAAAAGGAAGAAGTTGAAACTTGAAGCATCTAAACTATTTCTATTGCTTCAAAATATTTGCAAATATTAAATTCCTGGAGATAAAAGGATTAGTAAAACTTAATTTGTAAATACTTAGTAATTATGAAATTTCTAATTAGGGAGATATGAGGAATCCTACTTCAATTGAATTTCTAGAAGCTTATAAATCTATTATTGCATTGATTCTTAGTTGAAGATATTGCTTGCATCAAAATTATAGTTGGAAGATTGATTTAGAAGGACATAGACAATCCAACTAAAGATATTGAACTTCTATCTTTGAAATTGCATTTCTAAAAGCTTTCTACAAGTGAATACTTAATTGCAAGTGATAGAAGTTAAACATTATTCTAATCACTAGGGAGTCATAAGGTAGCCTACTAGGACCATCATGACATCAAATAAGTTCATTCTTATAGAATCTCAACTACTTAAAGGTCCAAACTATTTCTCATGGAAAAATAAAGTAAAGGCCATATTGACATTTGAGAAACTCTAGGAAATTACTATAGGAACAAAAACTAAACTAGATTCAAATGATATAGAAATCCAGAAATTCAAAGAAAGTGATGCTAAGGCATTAATGATAATAACATTTGCTATCACATATGAAATACAACCATATATCATTTCATCAAGAACATCTACAGAAGCTTGGAAATCCTTAGAGAAAATATTTGAAGGGAAAAATAAAGCTACCATTTTAAACCTTCAAACTCAATTACATTCCTTGAAAATGAACAATGGTGAAAGTATAGAGCTATTTCTAAGGAAGGTAGTAGATATCAAAGGAAAATTATTAACATTAGGAGAAGAGGTCAAGGATAAATTTCTTGTTCAAGTGACCATGAGAGGACTTCCAGATAGTTACAAGCATCTAGTTACCTCCTTACAAATTTTAAGTAAAGATATTTCCTTTGATGAGTTAGTCAATGTTCTCCAAGAATATGAGGTAGAAAATATAGTTAAATATGAGATGACTAACAATGCTTTGGTGATAAAAGACAATCCACAAGGAAATATGGCATCATCCTCAAAAGGATGAAGACCTTGGAATAATAGATATTGTCAAATATGCAAAAATAAAGGACACAACACAAACTACTGCAGATTCAATCCTAAGAATCAGAATCAAGGAAATCAAACATCCTATGGAAATCAACAAAATAGGATATTTCAGCCAAAGCAGTATCAACCTCAAAAGTAGCAGTTCTAGAGGATATATTCTTCTCAAAATCAGTACCCTCAACTAGAATATCATGGAGTAAATCATAAAGGACACATTGCCCAAAATATTCAAGAAGTTGAAGAAATGGAAGAACATATGAACGTGGAATTAAAGCTCTATCAGCAAATATAGACTCTTATGAAGACACTAACTACTTACTTGAACAGGAAGGAGAATACAAACTTCAGATTGCAGATCCATATTGAAGACTAAAGTCTTCAAAAACCAAATAATGTAATACAAGGGGGTGTTGGAATATATTACATCATTTGGTTATTTACTAATGTACCTTCATGGGTACATATTTAGATTAGGATTAGATTAGGAGATAAATAGTTTATTATATTAATTTAATAAATGCACAAGTGTTAGAATGTGCAATGATGTAAATGTGCATGTAGTCCACATGTACATGAGTCTTAGGGTTGAGTAAGAGGTAAGGAATCTATCTTCCTATATAAATGCCTCATTGTGAGTGTTTGTGAGAGGATTTTTGGAGTGCATAGGTTAGAGTAGTAGTAGGCACAATGTAGCTCCATTTTGTTAATATGGAGTAGTTGTAAACTCCATGAGAGGAGCATTGTAATTTTCATGAGCTTTCTTATATGAGAATTTCTAGAGCATTGTGTCAAGTTTTCTATCATATTTTCATGCATGTTAAGTTGTCATTATCATAGTTATAACATTGCATGCTTATTTCAATACTTGTGATTGCATTTCTTTTAATTTTAAGGTTCCAAAAGATAACAACCATATAAGATCATTATAATGATTGGTGTCACAAGCACCAAGAACTGGTGGACACCTAGACAATATAAATTTGATGGAGGTAACTCCTAGCACTTAGGAAATAGGGGAACCTATTTGACAATAAAATCAACCACAAAGGATCCCAAGTCCTATAGGACAACAAACATGTTAGAGAGGAACATTATGATCACCTAGAGGTAGGAGAGGAAGGATCCAACATCCTACTCCAAGATGGCCTAGGAATACACCACTCACATGTTCAAATTGTAATATGAATGCACATGGTCTTTTTGTGCGAGGGTCTTATCGGAAGGTACCCACTTGGGTGACCACCCATGCATTGACAAATACCTAGAAGAATGGAATTAGGTAGAGGTTTACCATAGGAAGAAGGTAACCCATTTAATATGAGGATAGGTCCACTAGCAAGAGGACGAGGTTGTAGAGGATAAGTGCAAGAGGACTTGCTAGTAGAGGTAGAGTATGCTTTGTATATGAGGAAATTCAAGGAAGGCACATGACTTGTTCACCAATTTTAGAGGAATACTTGATCTGAAGAGATCATAGTAGAAGCTAACCAAATAGAATTGGAGTGGCAAGGGTACCCCTACCTCAATATCGATCAATTAAGTGATAAAATTTATATTTTCAAGGAGGAAATTATGCAATTGTAAATCGTACAACTTGCAATTGTATAGTTTCAAATTGTACAAATTATGACTGCACCATTACAAATTGTACAAATGATACTCACACAATGTCATATCATACAAAGAACCAACAAGAAGGAGTAAATCATACAAATGATCGATTGGAGCTTGATTGTACAATTTTGTGACATTCGATTGAATAGAATGAGGAGGAACCTCCAAATGACCTATCAATGAAAGGGATTGTACAAGTGAATGTCACTATATGATTTCCCAAAAGGTAAGTTAGTAATTTTGTAATTTGAAAAAAATAGAAAAATATCTTAATTGTGAAAATTACTTGGGATGCAATTGAGACGGAAGATGGTTGAAAACTAGAAATAACGACCCCTTCTAAGAAAAATAAAAATAAAAATAAAAGAAAGAAAAATAAAATATTCAAAAAGGCAAGAAAAGACAAAAAGGCATGCAAAAAGGGGTGAGTTGGCAATCATCCATGCAAAAAGTTAAAAATCCATGCAAGGAGGGCTGAGGTGGTAAAATTTCATGCAAGAGGATGTTAGGGTTTAAAAAGCAAGCACCATGCAAAATTATTTCACCAACTTAGCAAATCATACACATGCAATAGTGAATTTTGAAGAATTTGGGAGCAGGAAGTGTGCAACAGATGGATTTCTTCTACATGGGCATGCAAAAATCACCAACTAACTAATTTTTTTCTTTAACCATCATAAATTTGCACCAAGGTACTTGTTGTTTTCAAAAAAACAAACTATATTTGGAGAATAAGCTACTAAAAGAGAGTTTTACTCCAAAAAAGTTGATTTTTTCCGAAAAAATGTACTTTGGGGTGAATTTTTGACTAGTAAGCAAGTTTTTTAAGCAAAAACATCACAAATAAAACCTCCATGGTAGAACACATTACTAGGTCCCAAAAAAGTAGGCAGAAGAAAATATTGCAAACCCTAGGGCATGAAATTTAGTCAATAAAAGAGGAAAAAATGCCTCAACAATTGCATTTGGGAAAATAATAAAGGACAGGGTCGTACAAAAGTTGCACTCAGCCAAAATTAAAATGTACTTGTGAAAAATTGGATTAGCAGAAGAGAAAAAATACATAAGCGCATCGAAATTGCATTAGAAAGGAGAAATTACACACTAATGACAAAAGGGTACCATATACATCATGCAAAACCAACAAAAACATGAATTTTCATCTAAGTGAAGGTCTGAAGAGCCATCCACATGATTTGGAGGTAAAATTGTATGATCTTGGGAGAGATTGTACGATTTTAGGACAATTTGGGACCCAACTTGTGCAATTTTGAGGTAATTATACAGAATTTGATGCAATCGTACATATTTTGATGCAATTGTATGGAAGTAATGCATCCTTGTATGATTTGAAGTTGATTATATGGATTTTGGATGGGACTATATTATTTACAGCTCATATTGTACATTTTGTGAAGCTGTACAGAATCGGGTACATTTGTACGATTTCAAGTATACATGTACGAATTAGAGGGAGTTGCACTATTTCTAAAATGTTCCTATGTGGTTTTGAGGAGTAGTATACGATTGTTGAAGGTGCATGTATATGTTTTGGGTGTAGTTGTATAGATTTTGGATTTTGTTCTATTGAATGTGTCTAGGATTACAAATTTGAATACAAGTTGTGCGGAAGTGATTTCAAATCAACCATGGGAGAATAATGAGCTCCATGCAAGAATTTTAAGCTTGTTTAGAATGGATTACAGCCACTAATGTAGAAGTATCAACAAGACCATTATACTAGAGAGATTCATGTCCCAATAAAACTAACAAGGCCTACCCAGTACAAGGTCAAGGGTGAGAGTTCCAACCACACGAGTGATGCGACTATCATCCTTGAAGAGGGAGAGTGTATAGGCCATGAAGAGGTCATAGATACTAGCATGGTGGTAGAGGAAGAGCACCATTGCAATTTTTATGAGAGGATATGGAACCACCAATAACACACCAACAAGAACTTCATAGTGAGGTTTATCAGGATATTACCCTAGAGGAGCAGGATGAACTGCTTAGTGAAGAGGAAGAAGAACACGTTGATATCAAGGATATCACTTTTGGACAATGAAAACTATTTTTTATCAAAAGTGGTGGGAAAAATCTAACAAAAATAATCCATTAAGATTAGTTGTGACTAAATTTGAAGTCAGTATATTGGCCCAAATCCCACCTCAGGATAAAATATTCTCTAATGAATACTTATTGCAGATCATACAATCATACAAACCTGGTGAGAATTACACTTATGTGTGGGTGAAAAATTGACATATTAAGGTGGAATTCTTGGTTGCAGCATTTCAAAGAAAATTTAGATTACCTAAAAAAGGAACTCCTATTTAGAAAAATATAGTGGATCAAATTGAGACCCACAAGTTGATTACTACACTCACAAATGTTAAGTCTCTAGCAAAAACTAAGATTTTTTGTCCTAGAAGTCACAAAATTAAGCAGAGCTAATTGAAGACATATGAACTTGCATGTGAAATGAATGTAGTTATGGCTCACTTTTTAGGAGAAGCATGATATTATAAGATGTTGATTTGGATGGCATAGTGTGTGGAGGGTATAACCCATGAAGTCCAATATGACTGGAAACCTATTTGGAACAAGTAATTCATAAGTTATTGGCCAAAAGGAAAAATACCTTTGCCATGACCTTTCATGCTATTGCTCTTATGTTGGATGTAATTTCCCAAATAGGCATTCAATTTCCAAGATTGACACCACCTCATGAATTATAGCCAGATCAACCCACTATATTGTGATGGGTGAAGACTATACCTCTTTAGAAAGTGACTCTAGAGAAAACTCAACCAAATAAGACAATAAGGAAACTAGAGCCTCTGGTGATTGAAGTAAGGACTTCATCCAATGAGGATGTTCATCCTTGAAGAAAGCAACAAAGACAACTAAAACCTACCTTGGAGCAGCAAGCACTTGAACAAATGTCGTAGGATCAACCACTATCTCAAGATGAGGAGGAGGTAGTAGCACCAAAATCTAGTCCAGTGCATATTAGGATGCATAGGCAATAAGAGAGATAGATGATTGAGAAGACTCCAATGCAAAAGGAGCAACTCGAGCCTATGCCAAACAATCTATATGAGGTGCACTTGGATTTAGAGAATTTGTATTTTATGAACATCAGTATGCTAGGTAGCATAGGATAGATAGGAGAAGCGATGGGATCTCCTATACTTCTTCATACCATTGACTTTGATTTTTTAGATTCATCTAAATTTTGGTGGAAAATAACAATGATACCACTAGAAAAGAAAGAAAAAATAATGATGGCAGCTTCACTAGATAAAGTTAAGGAAAATAAGAAGCCTCTAGATAAGAATAGGGATGCAAGGAGGTAATAGTTAGCTGGAGTAGGAGAATACGCATCTATAACAAGAATGGTTTGATCTAATTTTAACTATCGCAGTAGATATGGAAGTGCACTCGAATCCACATGTCGAAGGGTTGGAATAAACTCAGTAGGAGGACTTGCCTAAACCACAAGAGGAAGTCTAGGAACCTATGGTATAGTAGTACCTTCTTAAGGAGATTATTAATGTGGAAGAGGTCAGACTATCCACAAAAGAATATATGGATAATATTGTAGCTCATATTTCACAACAGAAAGGGAATGCAGTAGGTACAATCAAAGAGATTGGGAGAAAGTTTAGTTTTCCAAGAGAAAGAGGAG
The DNA here is from genome assembly GCA_028583015.1 of Wollemia nobilis. Lineage (NCBI taxonomy): Eukaryota > Viridiplantae > Streptophyta > Pinopsida > Araucariales > Araucariaceae > Wollemia > Wollemia nobilis. Next base: position 7,933,327 of record JAQPPZ010017033.1, read on the forward strand.
GAAAAACTCCACCACATGAAAGGAATGCAAGACTTCATACAATGTTTTTGCTTTAAGTACCTCAATTTGATATTATTAGGAATGATGGTGAAACACATATGAATAGGTAGATCACTTCTTCCAACAAGTTAGCCATAAGGTCACTAGTACCAGGTTATAAATTATTATTGGTGGCATCGAACAACTGAAGCAGTGGAGGGAGAAAACCTTCACTAAATTGGATAAGGTCATGGAGTGGGTGTGTAGTGAAGAAAATACGAGACAAATAGCCCATGTTTATGCACAGTATCCATGGTAGTTACCGAGAGGAGAGGTAACAACAATTTTGGGAATTGTAGATTTACCAGATGGAGTGAGGACTAATTACAAAGCATATCCATGAGTGCACATGGATCGGGCAATGTGCTAGAGTTATCCATTGAATACATCAAATACAAAAATTTTAAGGGCACCTTCAGAGTTAGTCTTTACCCTACAAAAATTGAGTTTTCTAACACATTGTATTAAGTGGCTAAGCTTGGGTATTGAATAAATTTATCAAGCCAAAGAAACACAAAAGGAAGAAGTGGATGCCACTCGATAATAAATGGTTGTGATTGAAGAAGAACTAGCACAGCAAGATCAAGGCCAATGAAATATTAAAAAAGGTAGAATTTGAATGGATTGACATTAGTATTGATTATGAGGATAAGCTATGCTCACAAGAATAGAAAATATAGCTTGTGATCCAACAAGTAAAAGAGCACATGAAGCAGTTGGAAGAACAACTGGCAGCACAAAGAGAACAGTTGGCCAAACAAGAGGACCAATTGAAGATAGTTGAAGAACAACTTCAACATAAATACCATAAAATTGATGATATGGCAAAGAATTCCAAGCACTATAATGATATGATCATGGATAATAACGCTCAACTTTTGGCTAAGGATGAGCATATTTCAGCATGTAAAGTTGACATACATCAAAATCTTAAGGTCATCACAAAGAAGAACGAGGAGTTATTTGTAGTAGCTTGAACGTAAGTAGCATTGATAGAGAAAATTTGTAAGGGTGCATCTGAGAGAGATAAGGAGTTATTTTAACTCTTGGATACTGTGAAACAAAAGGCCAACAAATATGGATTAAAGGCTCTAAAACTTAGTAATTACATGACTAGATTATGAGATGAGTGTGTCGCTCTCTGTATTCAGCTTTATTATTTTCTACATAATCCATCAGCCAAGACTAATAAGACTAAATCAGCAAGGACACCAACCAAATTAAAGGGGAGGGTAGATGTAGGTAGAAAATCCACCTCCCATAACAAGCAAAAGTGAAAATAGGATTTACACAATTTTGCTAGTTTGTCAATTTTGCTAATTGTACGATTTGTCAAAACGTACACATGTAGGATTTTCTCTAATTGTACAAATGAGAAGTTATAAAATGTACAAATGGGTGTAATTTTACAAATTTGTAAATGTGCAATTAGAATTTAAGTGAAATTAGATGAAATGTGCATTTAAGTTTAATTTGATAATAATCAAATTAGACTTAGGAAGACCTTAATGCAAGTTGGTTGTTTATGGGGATGGTAGTTGTAAATGGTGGTTGTCTCAAGAACCACTTTGGAATGACATGAGAAAACATTATAAGGATCCCACATTCAATTTTGATGTTGTTTCCTTATAATTGATAGTTCTAGATTGTTCATCGATAGTTTATTCATGTTGTTAATCATAGTTGTTCATGGAGGGTATATTTGTTGTTCATTGTAATTTCCTATCGATAATTGTATAAACATATTCAACCATAATAATGAATGCAACATTGCAGTTGTGAGTTATTATGAATTCTCTTGTGCTTGTGGATGGTAATTCTAGATTGTGTATTTTGTGCAAGTATGGCCATAATGATATGGAATATGGATGTTGTTACAATGGAATTGCATTGTTATTGAACCCATAAACCTAGAGAATGTTGTAAAATTAACTCTATACATTATTATTGTTGTACCAGAACATCATTTTTCTATTGTACAATTTCTATAAATGTTGGTGATGATAATAATTCAATGGCAATGAATTAGGGTTTGCATGTTGTGGAACTATGTTGACAATTACACTAGAAAGATAACCCAAATCTTTCCTAGAAATAATCTATGCCCAAATTGGTAAATCTTTAACTGAAGAATTCAGAAAGGGTTGGGAAAAATCGTACATCCAAACCACCAAACCGTACAACTAATCGTCTACCCAATTTGGTAGTCTAATTGCATAGTTACAACTTACCAATTAAGGAAAACTAGGGATTCGAAGAAATTGATTATAAAACTTTCAATTTTGCATTCCAAAATAGCTTCCAACAAAGTGACTAAGTGGAAAATCATACATTATATAGTGTTGTATGATTTGTATCATACAACTATATGATTTGGTGACCATACAAGTATTTTTGAGTCTTTTACAAAACATACAAGTCAAATCATACAACCTGTGTGATTTGGATTGCAGTTGTTGTGAAGCATATAGTTCATTTTAGAGTCTTCCATCTCACCTCCCCCTTCGATAATACTCTCTCCTATGCTACAATAGGGATATTGGGTATAATTTTCTATGGGAGGATTTTTCTTACATTATATGGAAGGAAAGTGGAGGTGGTAGTTATGACAAGAGGTGAAAACTAATTGGTGATAGTGGAAAATGAACTGGACATGGGGGAGTTTGTCATGATGTCAATCCAACAAGGATGTCCAAAAGGATTATCATAGTTTGTGTGACTACTAGTGGTGAAATAATGACTTGAGAAAGTAGTGAAAGAAATGATGTGATTGGGTTTGTCCCTATTATTATGATGATTATAAAAATTAGAGTGCCTCCCCATGACCTATGGGGTGAGTCACACCTTCAAAGAACATGGGCTACATTGGTGGTGTATGGGAGAAATACAAAAAAAAATAATGTGAGAGAGGATTTGGGATAGAAGAAGAAGAAACAAGAAGCAAGAAGTACGAAGAGATAGAGATATAGTGGTAAAATAAAGAGAGGTTATAGAAGGAGAAGGTGGAATGGAATATGGTGAATGTGTAGGAGTGTGTTTATGTTAGAGTTAAAGTGCACTATGCCTTCACCTTGACACTTGTCAGTTTCTCTTGACAAGTGTCATGTGTTGAATATAGGCTTATGCCTATATATTGTAACCATTTGTATCAATAAAATCAATCCCATTAGTTTCAGTCCCAACATTTGGTATCAGAGCAGGTTCCCTCTCCTGCCTGTGAAACCCTTGAGGGGGGATTTCCCCCATGGAAATCCTCCCTCCCCCCTCATTTTTCATTCATTTTTTTTTTTTTTTGGATACTGAGGGAGTATGCTCTCCATCCCTTGCTGGATGGATCAGAAACCAGAAGTTGAAAAAAAAAAATCCATGAAGTTTTTTTTGTAACACACAACTATCAGCAGGAGTTTTCGATCGAGAAAAGTATGGCTGTGATTTTATCTCCGAGCACCCCAGGATTGAAGTTTTTTTTCCGTGCAAGTCGAAATACTGCACAATTTTTTTTTGGTGGCCCCTTGTAGCTTGCTCATTTGGAGCACCTGTTACGTTTGCATTGCATACATCTTCCTGTATCCATTTGTTTTTTCGAACTGGTTTTTTTGAGATGCTGGAAGAAACGTCAAATGGTCAAGTTAAGGTGCTTTTCTGAAAGATATGGATGCCACTGGCTCATGGAGTGCGCTTCCCCTGCTTATTCGTGTGCGTATGAAGATGCAGGTTTGGCCACTTGGCTATTGATTTGCATTTCTGAAGTTCGAGACGTCCACGTTTAGTTTTGACTGGTTCCTAGATATGTGCGCATGTATCTATGATGCGCAGTGTATCTAAAATTTTTGCCCTGTTCGATTCTTGCGCTCTGTTGGTTTCTTCTGTTCTGCGCAAATCTGCGAGCGAAGTGTGTAGTTTGAGGCGAAGATGAGGGAAATTCTGCATATCTAGGGTGGACAATGCGGCAATCCGATGAGCCACCTTCGATTATGGCCACCATCGTCGTCACTAAAATCTCTCGTGTTGCGACCGATCTAGTCGACTCCACTAGGCTTCCTTAGCCTTGCCACTACAAAATTCGGTGAAAACTAGCCAAGAAATCGTTCTCAATGCCAGAGTATTACCCCTCGGTGTTCTCCCTAATGACAACGATGTTGACATTGTCGTGGCGTGTGGCAATGTTGAGTTTTTAGCTTCTGTAATCAAATTTGGTGGCGGAGCTACAGGGCCTGAGTTTCTAGGGGAATTTTTGTTTTTAATTTTTTGTGTGAGGACAACGATTTATTTTTCTGAGTGAAGACGGTGATTGGCTCCGGTGGCTATGGTTGTGGGGAAATTTTTTTTTGTCCTCGCTTGGATTTTCTTCATGGTCAACAAAGGAGAAAACCTTTTCTAGAGAGCCTTATCATAACCCGACGCAATTCGTGGACCCGCAGAGTGTTGCAGCGTGGCAAAGGTGAATGAGTTTCTGTAGCAGTCTGCAGCATGTCGCATCTCGCATCATTTTGGCCTTCCTTGTCAGTTACCTCCTCCATATTTGAACTCTCCTACGATGATGCCATTGATAACCTTCCTCTCAAAATTCACTGCTCTTCCCTGGATTCAAACCCGAGACAACCTAAGACCCTCCAACAGCTCCGATTGTAGGAACTAGCACTCATAATGCACATCCAGATCAACGTGCCATGGTATTCATAACCACGGCACTGGCGTGCTTGGTGTAGTGGTTGTGGGCGACGATCACGAGCAATGGCGAGTTTGGTAAGCTGGCCAGAATAATGTGTGCATACTGGGAGCCCAAAGCTGCCAACGCCACCGCCATTATTGGCATTCCCCGCAGCCAAATCATGCAGCCACTACAAGTTCTCTCTGTATGGATATTTTTTTGATTAAAAATCTCTAATCATGAAGGATCTCCGATGACGTGCCACTATTGATGTTATTATTATTGTGAGCTTCTTCCTGGCCCCTGGGCATCTGCCATGGGACTGCCTTCTAAGCAGGGATTCAATGCAAAGATGGTCGAGTCCTCGAACCTCAAGCCATTCGCGGAATGCTCCGGTCGTCAAGAGCCGATCTCGCCATCGATGCCGTCTCGGCATCGTTGTTCTACATGATCGCCTGAAACCCCGCATCCTTGTCGAAAGTCACAATTTTGTGAACGAATCCGAAGGCCGAGAAGACAACATGGAGGACATCGATGCTGACATCGCCCGGCTCAACGCCGTCGAGCGTAACCAGGAGGACATTACTAGCCTCGTCGCCCGAATTTTTTGCCGTTCACGATTTCATGCCGGTTGGAGTACTGCAAATACACGGGCCTGCCGCGCACCCGGGCGGGCTCCGCAAGGAGGCGTAGTATGATACCATGGCGATTCCAGAGACTGAATTCCAGAGACTAAATTTTTTCTTTTTTATAATATGAAACCCTACCCTGCAACTGCGAGTCCCAAAACCCTAGTTTTTATTTTAATGGTGAGATAATCATATTTAAATAAGGGGGCATCTTTTGTTTTTTAGTGGAGGGAACCACTTTAATGGACACTTAAACTAGGTTAAGTGGGGTACTTTTTATTGTATGGCCACATGGCCTATGTAATTTCCCCTTGAAGGAAATTTTTTAATCATGCTGAAAAGTGGCCGAGTAAAACATTATTGGCCTCTTTTTTCCACATGGAGAGTGGAAGTGGAAGGCCCACATGGCTTCTTATTATAATCCTTAATTTGAAAATTCCCCTGCGAGGGAAAATTGAGTCTGTCTTTTTATTCCGCCATAGTGCGATGCCAGGAATATGATATTCCTGAGGTTTATTTTGTTGCCTTAGATAGGCATTATGGTTTTTCCACATGATGAAGGCCCCTTTGATAGTGCAATATAGGGGTATTTATAGTCATTGGAAACGGTTTTTCGTGATAGACACAATGGTGGTATCATATTGTAATTTTGAGGCTATTTCAATTGAGTTTTTTAGCCTCAAAGTTTTTCTACCTTGGAGTGCACTTTCGGTTGTACCCGACACTCCCAAGGTACTTGTAAGTGAACCTAGTATCTAGTATTCACCTCTATCTACTTGGCGGATGTAGCGACTAGTTACCCATGCATTCCGGTAAGATGAGGTGACTACCATAAGGACACTTATTCTAGGGACTATAGACATAGACACCCTAGACTCTATCCGAGGCTTTTTCGGATCTACTTCTGAAGACTACAGATGAAGACACTTCAGGAGATTCTCTTCTATTTTTCTTTCTTCTTCTCCTCCATATTTGGATCTATGGCTCATTTTATTGTATTGAGTGCATTTTTTGACAAAGATCGACACTCTTATATGGCTCATTTTTCATTTGTATTAAGGTGCATTTTCGGCTGAGTTCACCATGAGGAGGGATTTGATATTTATGGTGGGACTAGTCAGTGACCTACGAGAGGCAACATCCTCTGAGGATGACCTATAGAGGCAACAGACCCAGAAGTGGCTGACCCTGAGGCACCCATGATGACCCTGAGGCACTTAGACTGCTGACCCAGTGGCAACAGACCCGTGTAAGTGGCTGACCCTGAGGCAACAGATCGAGATGTATACACAGTGAATATAGCATTATTCATAGTTGGAGAGCCAAGCGCTAAGAGCACGAGCCTAGACCAAATCAGTAATAATATAGGATGATAGGTTGTTTTAGAGAAGTCAACATTAAGGGGGAATGTTACCTAATGTTGACTTATTTTGTTTCTTCTTTAGTTAGAATAGTGCACTTTAAGGGGGAATGTTAGAGTTAAGGTGCACTATGCCTTCACCTTGACACTTGTCAGTTTCTCTTGACAAGTGTCATGTGTTGAATATAGGCTTATGCGTATATATTGTAACCATTTGGATCAATAAAATCAATCCCATTAGTTTCAGTCCCAATAGTTTAGTCATGAAAACTAGATTATCCAATCCTTTATTTAGAGGATGGATTTCCATATTCAATTGGATTTCTAGATCTTTCTATTATTGTTCTATTGTGACAACCACCTCACTATATATTGAGCCATACCACTCAAATACCCTTTGAACCTTGACTACCATCTATTTAACCACTATGTTGACTACTACTAGAGTTATTAATGTAGCTATAATGGTGATTTTTAGCATTACATTTTTTTGGGTTTCAACTTGTGTGGGGTGAAGGTACCTATTATTATTATTGCTTCTACAAATGTTTTGGTCCTTTTTATTCCCTTAGGATGTTACTTATCCCAGGTGGAAGAGAACTTGGCATAAAATAGACCATATTTTATGGATTTGATCATGGTATTTGTTTCATACCTTATCCTTTACCATGCTAGGATTTTCTTGTCCATATACCCTAATTTATAAAGGGCCCCAAACCTTTGATGACTTGGCTTGATGTTTACATCAAATTTATATTTTACCTTTGTATAGAAGGTGTTCCAATTTGAGGGTTGTCATACAAACTTCAAATTTTATATTTCTAACCCCTATTACTACCCATAGTATCAAGGGTTGTCTCCTCATATAGGTTGGCCTACTACTAGACATTATACCTTTCTAATGTGTAAAGAAGGTATCTAGTTTCTTATCCTTAATGATTTTCTTGAAATATCCTCAGGTTTATATAACCATTTATTCTTTGAGTTTTTTAATATCCATCTCCTCTATCCCTACCTTTACCACTATGTTATAACCCCACTCTTTAGGAGTAGTCTTTGTGATTTATAGTTTGAGCAGGTAAAAATTGGTTTTCTTGTATCCCTTAAAGTAATTTAGGCCTACATAATCAAATTTTCTAACATACTCAAGGTTTAATATGTATTTTGGGACCTTTGCAACAAACTCAATGGGCATGGCTAAAATCCATAAAGGTATATGAAGGATTAAGTCCTCCCCAAATAGAAGTATCCTTATGGATATTTTCCCTTTGTTATCATCCTCAATACCTCATCTTTTAACCTTTGTGTCTTTCCCTTGAAATTTTCTATTATGACCTTGTAGACATAACTACAGAATCAATAGGATGCTTTTCTTACTTCTTGATAATATACATCCATGCACTCCACTATGCTTAGGGTTCATCCATCTGACCATACCTAAAGTAATTGGATACTGGGAAACAAGTTTTTCTTATAGTATAAGATCAACCAAATCAAGTAGGAGGTATAGGTAAACTTCTTTCCTTTCTTGAAATCCTTTAACTAACTTTCCATTTGGTCTAAAATATATTTAGCATAGTAAATCATCTAGGAGTGCTCTATGTAGGTTTCAACTACATGTAATAGGGCAATGTGCTCTTCATAAATCTTCTTGTTTTTTATTTCTTCAAGAAAAATGTCTATCCCTGGCATCACTATTTGTATCTATTCATCAAGTTGATCCAACTCCATTGTAATCCTAAAATTTAATGGCAAAAGGATTATTTAGGTAAGGGATTAGGAATATCTATCAGTAAGCATTGATTTACCTATAATATTCCATTTAGGTATTTGGATTATAGGAGATTCACATTATCAGGTCATCGATGGATTTAAGCATGCTCCTTTTTACTCCCATTATATTGTAAAAATCATCCTCTATCCATTGTGGGAGGTGGAAACTCCTTGTTGATAAATCATATTTCTTGGACATAATTTCCACTAGCTCAGAGAAATCATGTACTTGCATTATGAGGTTCATGGCTAAGCCAAATGTCTATGTCTGGTTTATGCTTTAGGAGTCTATCTAGAGGTCTAGGTTAAATATCATTATTGTTTATCTTATCACTCACCCAATGGAATATGTGTAGGTCCCTTATTTCACCTTTTAATATGGATCTTCAAATTACTCCTTAGGCCTTTTGGAAGGTATAGACTTTTTCCTCTTCCTCTTTTTTCTCTTTTTCTTATGACCATATCCCTCTGATATCTTGACCTCTATGGTGGTGATAGGTAGAAGAGATAATAGAATGATGATAGATGGGAAAATAGTAGTGGATGGTGGTGGTTCTACCTTAGCTTCAAATAATTATGGGTTAGTATAGGTGGATGAAGTGTCTATGATGAAGAATGGTGAATAAGGGGTAAAAAAGGGTGAAATTAGAAAAAATGATATATTTAGGTCTTAGAGGTTTAGAGTGATTCACTCATAATTAGGATTTATTTTCTCAAAAAAATTATCAATTAGCTTACTAGAGGTAATTGACTATTGTTTGGGCAAGGGAATTATTCATTTAAAATTTGAAGCTATAAACTTGTTGAAGGGTGAAATTTGTTTAGAAGGCAAGCAATTCATTCACTTGGGTTATCTGACTTAGTAAAATTTTAGGGGTTTTTCTAGTTTCTCCTCAAGTGATCATAATACATCAAAGGGGTTATCTAAATATTAATTTGACCTCTCTACAGGGTTATGCATAAGGGGTCAACCCTGAAATCTATTTATAAAAAACAGGCGAATCGGTCTCAAAATCCTAGCGAATCGTATCCAAGGATAAATGGTGAATTGCATTTATATTTCACAAAAAAATTATAAAACTATGGTGAATTTTTTGTGTTGGTAACTATGCCTGCAACAATACCGATTTTTTGCAGCAATATTGATGCGATGTAGAAATGCAAATCGGATTCAACAATGCTAACACACCATAAATATCAACCCAAATTCTAGGCTTGTAAGATAAAATCAAAGGCTAAAAAATACTAAGATAGAGTCATTATGTTTATTGGATGCAGTAATATTGATCTGTTGAAGCTATTTCGATCAAACTATACCGATCTATTACATCCATGTCGATGTGTTGTAGATATACTGATGTGTTGTAGCTATGCCAATGTGTTGCAGTTATATCGATCAAACTATGCCAATAAATTGTAACTATACTGATGTGGTGTAGCCATGTTAATATGTTGTATATATGCCAATAAAACTATACCGATCAATTGTAGTCATGTCGATGTATTGCAATTATATTGATCAAACTATATCGATCGGGTGCAACAATGTTGATCAAATGTAGTAATACTGATCGAATGCAATAATGTTGATCAGATGCAACAATACCAATGTGTTACAACTATACCAATTAGATGCAACAATGTCAATGTGATGCAGGAATACTAATCAGATACAATAATGATGATCGAATGTAGCAATATCGATGTGTTTTAGCTATGCTAATAATATGTAGTAATACCAATTGAATGCAACAATGTCAATGTGGTGCAGGAATACCGATCAAATGTAGCAATGTCAACGTGGTACAACAATGTCGATTGGATGCAGTTGTTGATATGGTGCAATAATATTGATCAAATACAACAATTTTGAAGTTTCATAAACCTTGTTTGCTCCCTAATTTCCAAAATTTTAACATCGAGTTACGACACATCATGGATCGAAGACTCTGATCTTTAGGGTCTAGTTTTGATGTCGTAGTTCAACACAGATATAAAATTACTGGAGAGGTAAATGGCATGTTATAACAATGATTAAACCATGATAAATATTGTTATAAACAACAAGAATATTTGACTTTCTGTCACAGCCTCAAACATCTCCAGATTGACAGGATTGCCTCACACATGTTGTGATCCTATCACATCAAAGTTTGTTTTAACTGATGAAGACAAAGAATACCTAGAGGGAAAATTTGATGTTCCCTAAAAATATTTTTAAAGGTATAACTGCATATTTTTATATTTAATTAAATTTAAAGTCTAGGGTTTTACAATTACTGGTTTGTTTTTTTGCAGTTACCGCTACCAAGTCCAGAAGGGGTTTGACTATAGCAGATATTTAGTTCATGTTTCTTCAAGAATGTTGTGAATTCTTCCTAGTCAAACTTATTCTACAAGTAAGATCAAAAAAATTCTGATGTGGGTAATGGCATATTTGGTTTTTTGTATTGCACACCAACAATTTGATCGGTGCACCTAGGTCTCACATCGCATAAGAATGGATATCCAAAACATAAAAGCCCCCACTACTCTAACTTCAATACTCAACACATGCAACTACATTTTTATTTTTATAAATCATATTAAATTTTTCTAAATACTGAAGTATTGACTTCATGGTAGCTAGATCTAGCCACTGCAACCATGACAGTGCAACAAGTGTACGTAAATTTTACTTAATATGAGACTAATAATTTTTTATATTCAATATATTTTTCATTTTTATTATTTTAATAATTTATACATAAATATAGAAAAAGATCATCCTCTTCCACTTCAAAGTGGGATGCTACTGTAAGAGGTCGTAATCCACATGAATCAAGAAATTTTGAATCACCTATGGAAACAACACCACAACTAAGAAGAAGATCCAGCAAACACTTAAGATCTAACTCTCCTAATTCTTGACAACCTCCACCTACACATCCACTACCAACTGACATAGCTATGCAAGAGATTTCATCTTCGAGTAGTAATTTTTACAATCTACCTTCACAAAATTTGTTACCAAATTTTGTTATGTTTTTTATTAAATTTTATAATGTGTTTTGATATGTACAGCGCACCAAAATTCCATTTGCATCTGTAGCTTCACAAGAGGTATCATCTTCGGCCAGTAAGTGTTATACATTAACATTAAATTTTATATTCTACCCTCACAAATTTTGTAACCAAATTTTATTTTGATTTTTAAGCTTTTTCACAACAATATTGTCAAGGAAGACAACAGTCAATGTTACCCCTTCCTCCACCACATCAACCTCAAATGCAAAGTCAATAGGGAAAATAATTTATTCCATTCAATCCACAAGGAGGATCATCCAAGCAATTTTCAAGATTTGTAAATATATCTTTTGGTAATTTTCAAGATAATGATATTGTTGTAGTTGCAAGGAATGTTGTCGAAGTTTGAATAATGTATTCTAAATTTTTTTTGTTCTTTTTTAAAATGCAACTGTATGTTGATTACTTCTTAATTTTCCTTTTGAAAATCAACTTTGATAATCTGAGGAAGTAGGTTCAAAACTTGCAAGACTATCTCCAAATGGCAAAGGATTACTTATAGGCTTCTATGGCAATGAAAAAGGGCTCAAGAATGTGTTCAACAAAACAAATATTTTAGGAGGATCATTATCCTACACAGATTGGATATTGATATTTTGCTTAAGGAGAAGGATAAAGAAGTTCTTGTACCAATATTCGAAGATGCTACAAAAGAGGAAAATACCCTGCTTGAAGGCTTGCAAAATATAGAGAACACCATGATCATATCTGGAGCAATGGAGGAGAGGACTGATAAGCAACCTGAGGGAGGACCTATAATAGAGGAAGTGGAGAGATTAGATGCAGAATATTGATTCCTTGAAATGTAGACTATTGAAGTAGTTGTTAAGAGAAAATAAGTGGAAACTACCTCTAGACCTCTATCTAAGGAATGAAAAATATAGCCTGGATGTTTTATTGTTAAAATTTTGATTTTATCAAAAAAATAACTGTATGATATAGTTTCATTTGAAATCAAGACATTTGCATAAATGGTTTACATGTATATTTTTTGAGTTATTACAATGACAATGTATGTTATTGTGCTATTATGTAACTTGAGTATTATGCTATTTACATTTATATTTGTGTGTTATTTCCATAACTTGAGTATTATGTTGTTTCAATTGTACTTGAGTTTATGAAGGATACATCTATGCATGGGTTTAAATTTTCATTTTATTCAAATCCAATCTTGCTATGATATAAAAATGAGTATTATCTTGTGTATTATGCTATATTGTTTTGTTATTTCCATATCTTGAGTATTATGCTATTTGCATTTTGCCTTCTAGACTACATACAACACTTTCTAAAAGAAATATTTACTAATGATACATACATGTATGGTTTTAAAATTTTTAGTTTATTCAAAGCCAAAGCATAAATCATAATATTTTGTCAACATAGACAGTTAATTCAATAACAAAGCTATGATATAATAATGAGGATTATCTTGTGCTATTTCCATAACTTGGATTTCATGCTATTTCCATTTATATTGTTTTGTTATTTCCATAACTTGAGTTTTATGCTATTTGCATTGTGCTTTCTAGACTACATACAACACTTTCTAAAAGAAATATTTACTAATTATACATGCATGCATGGTTTTAAAATTTCTAGTTTATTCAAAGCTAAAGCATAAATCATAAAATTTTGTCAACATAGATAATCAATAACATTAAAAAGCTATGGTATGGAAAATAAAGTCTTATCAACAAATACAAATGATATCAAATACAGAAAATCATTGATTATATAATTTTTTAAATCATTGAAATTTTACAAATGATATCAAATATGGAAAATCATTGATTATATGAATTTTTTAAATCATTGAAATTTTACAAATGATATCAAATCCAAAAAATCATTGATTATATGAATTTGTTTAACTCATTGAAATTTTACATTGTTGGAAGTTGAAACAAAGTCTTCTTGACTTCTCCAAAAGAACTAGAAAGCATTTGTGAATTCTATGTCTCCATAATCTCATCACTGCAAGCGTCATTATCCTCATTATCAATAGTATTAGTGAGACCTCTTATGTCCGCTAGGGACTTCCAATATGCCAAAGATCTATCATAGGGAAACTTATCCAACTCATACGATGACACATACATTCTCAAATAATTCTCCAAATTTTTGTCCAACATGTTACAAACTTTAGATTTCACAAAATATAGTGCACTAAAAACCCTTTCATCTTCAATAGATCCCAAAATCATTGTCTGACATAATTCATATAAAATAAAATATTCACTCATCGTTTCTTGTAAGACACTACTTGGATACAATTTTTGCCACAAATACGTGATGGAACCAGGATCATGTGGGTTATTAAAATGTGCAATTTGATTAATCATTGTTATTCCAAAATTGGTTGATTGTTGTCTCAAAATTTCTTTGTTTAGAATACCATTGATTTGAATACCATTTACTTCCACACATTTAGAGAAATTTTTCATAAGAGTGCCCATATATTTTACAAACAACTCACTTTTACTACTATGGTCAAGACAAGGATTTCAGAACATGGGGTTAACCACAACCATTGCCTCAAGCAACTCATCTTTGTGAAAATGATCTCTTATTTCCCTTGTCAATGATTATGCAATTCTTATCAATTTATTCTTAGTACTATGTAAAACCACATCAAATCCGCTATGTGTTATGGGCACTTGTTCAACATCCTCTATAACTATATCTAACCGCTTTTCATAATGATATAAAGGAATCATCTTTCCATGGATAGCAATACAAAGATTATCATTGATGTTAAACTTTAAAAAGTTGTTAGGATTGTTGACTTGAACTTAACTAATGTATTCCAACTATCAAATAAAGGATCCTTAAAATTTTCTTTGGACAAGTAAATCTTATCAATAAGCATACATATTTGTTTTCTCATCCTGATGAAATTGACAATATAAATTGCTCTTTCCTATGTGAGTTTAATCAAAGTATTCATTTATTGCAACAATGGAAGAATACCACATAATGTGAGAAGAGTTTCCCAATCAATCATACTATATAAAAAATATTTTGCCTTATCAACATCCCTACTATGTGCATACATAAACCCCACTAAGGATTGATATTCTAAAAAACCCTTTTTGTAGGAAGAAACAGTGAAATCCACCTAGTGTCCACATATTTTAATAATTTTTTGCCTTCACTTACACCTAGAGAAAACTATTGAAACTCTGCAAAACTTTTTGGATTGCATGAAAAGTAAGCGTGTATTTCACGGATGAGATCTTCCACTTTGGAAACATTTTCAAATGTGCTCATAATTTTGTATGCAAGATTCATTCTATGTGCCATGCAATGAATGGGAATCAAATATGGGGTAATTGATGTCTGAAGTCTAACACAAAGACCGTTCCTTTGTCCTTGCATTGTAGCTGCACCATCAGCTCCAACACAAATTAACTTTGTGGCCATTTATTTTTCATCCATTCTAGAAATATCCTTTAAACTAGTTACAACAACATTGTAAATATTTTCCACATTACAATTTTCCATCATATTATGTAGTGCTAGTAAATGAGGTTGTCTTAAATGATTTTGGAATGTGTAAACATGTATGCAAATCCAAGATGTGTTGTCAATATTCATTACCTCATCAATCGAAAGTGAAATAAATTTGGCTTGTTTTACATTCTCTCTTAGGTCCTCCTTCTCAACTAGTGATAGACATTTTACCATTTCCCAACCACTTCGATCTGACCAATGAGAATTGGGAAGGTTCTGTACATCAACTAGTTGAAATAGTTGTTTATAATGAGCAAAATCAGACATGGTTCGAACCTTTTTTTAGAATATTGTATACAACAACAAACCTATAAATTTTTTGAGGCTAATACAGTCTTATCAATTTTTTGAAATTGGGCCTGGATTGTTCCACCCTTCTCAACGAGAGTTTGTTGGTGTTTCATTTGTTTTTTGTATTCAAGTGCATATCTAACATGTACACATTTTGATGCATCCTTCCACCTATGAGATTTCTTAATTGTTCCATCACTTTGTATTTCTTTGATATAAACTTTTCCACAATGTTTTTCTATTGTATCTTTCTTATTTTGCAATGTATGATCCTTTCCCAGTTTCCAACTACAAATAATGCATCTACATAGTTTCTCTATCTCAACTTGCTCAATAAAGGGGTATAACCATGCCCATTCATTTTTAAAATCCCTTCCAATAGTCCAGTCGCTTGTCTTTTGATGTTTAGATTTTTGACTAGAAGATTCTCTAGAGGTCTGCATTTTAATTGTACTCTCATTTTATTTTTCGGTTGATGTGTCTATATGAGGCATCTCGTGAAGTGGTTGTTGAATTTCGTTATTATAAAAATTATTATGTGGTCCCATCTCATCCCCTAGAATATCTTCAAGTGGAGGCATATCAAGGTCGATAATGTTCATTGCATTCAATGTTTGGTGTTCTATATTATTTTTGGATGTAAAAAGGTACTATTTTAAAGAATTAATAGAATACAGTTTTACAAAGCATTTAAAAAGAGGTATATAAGAAAACACACATTTATCTATTAATAAAGAAAGACTTTATATTTAAGAATAACATAATTTAAAAAGTAATGATTTGATGGTAAAAGGTGTTTGTACCTTCAAGTTGTGCAGATGTGGATGCCTCACTGCATTTTGATATTTGTGTAAAATATTTTAGAATTGTCTTTTTACCAAAAGATTGGCCTCCATTATTTCCATATTTAGTAGGTGACATTGTACCTATAAATAAAAAACCTTTAGATGTTAGAAAATGAATATAAAATTGAAGGAAAATCACATACTTCCCTCAATAATAATTTGCATTTCTAATTAACCAAGGTTAAACTATAATTCCATAAAGAATCTATGAGTATTTAGATGAACCTACATTACCCTCTAGAATGACCTCTACTTGCATGCTCAAAGAGTAGTAATAAATCAAAGAAATGTAGTCTTTGAAAATAAAAAATGCTCCTAACACACAACAAGATGACATGGATACTTATCTCTCATAGTTGTAGATAGTGCATCTAAACTACCTATGAAACTAAAGGAAAAGATATTTGGATAATAAAACAGTGGAAGAAGAATACTCTACCTAGAAATTCTAAATAAACTAACAAAGGTTAAAAAAGAAGTAACAAGGCTACAACAACAAGTAGGCATTAAGTCAAATTTATTGCTAGAGATTATCCAAAATAAAACAAGCACACTAATATTTTTGGAAGCTTTCAATTTACCTATTATCATAGTTATCACAACTTTCTATCACCAATAGTCACTTTAAGATTTCTACAATTGATCGACCATGGATGATTGATAATACTCTATAACTGATCATCACACTATCAAGATATCTACAACTAGTAAATATTTCCCAATTGATAGTCCTCTACAATCTCATCAGTATGTGTCAAAAGGTAGTCCTCTACAAAATATTATCACATTATAAACATATTTGTAACCTATCGGTAACTA
The DNA here is from genome assembly GCA_028583015.1 of Wollemia nobilis. NCBI lineage: Eukaryota > Viridiplantae > Streptophyta > Pinopsida > Araucariales > Araucariaceae > Wollemia > Wollemia nobilis. Next base: position 7,950,319 of record JAQPPZ010017033.1, read on the forward strand.
TCGATTGGTAATTCTCTGCATGCGATCGGCCATGGTTGATCGACAATACTCTACAATCGATCGATTTATGTCGAGAGGCTATCCTCTGAAATCGATTCACCTTTTTAGGTTTTTGCAATCGATCAACATATATCGATTGACACTCCTCTACAACAGATCAATTTATGTTGAGAGGCTATCCTATGAAATTGATTCACCTTTTTAGGTTTCTATGATTGATCAACATATTTCGATAAAAACTTTTTTACAATAGATTGAGTTATGTTGAGAGGCTATCCTCTGAAAGTGATTCATCTTTTCAATTTTCTACAACTAATCAGTATATATCGAATGACACGCCTTTGCAAAAAATCTATGTCAAGTTTGTGGAACAGATCGATGTATTTTGATTGAAAATCCCCTGCAACGAACTGGCAAATATGTCAACTAACAATAGGTTTTTCACTACTTCAGATCTATTTTTGAGTTAGAGTGTTTTAGATGTATGTTTATCGGTACCCCATTAAGTATTTATACAAGTAGTATATGTGGTGAATTGGGCGAGAAAAACAAAATTATTTATAATTTGAAGGTGAATGGTCCATGGATTTGGGTGAAAGTGGTTGGCAAATGAAAATAAAAATAGGATAATTATTATCACCATCGAGTGAACCGACCCCAAAAATAATTCCACCTCAAAAATTTTGGGTGAATGGGCCCTAGTGAAAGGTCCCAAAATTAGAAAATTTAAAATTTTGAAAATCCTAAATATAGCCAATTTGTGATGATTCACACTTATGCATAGCGTTGCCTTTCTGATCATGTACATCACCAGTTTGAGTGAAGAATATAGGATCTAGATTGAAAAGTGGATAAGCAAAAGAAAGAGAAAAATAGAATAAAGGGAATTCTAGAAGGCAGGATACTTGTCCAATTAGTAGTTGGTACTCTTGGTTTGAAATCCACCTATGTGGATGAGATGCACCCTTAAATATTGACCAATATTGGAAGATCCAAAATTGCTTTTGAGTCATCCTTTGGAGAAGGTTGGTTCCTTATAAAGATAACTAAATAGAATGGGGTTAAGACTAAAGTGAAATATGAAAATTAAAAAGAGATATGGCGTTATATATTTAAACTAAATATTGTTGATATTTAGCTAAAATAAATAAGCAATACTGCATAGGAGTCTTACACTCTCAGATGTAATTTATTTACTTCAATATGTATATATCAATAATGTAATACAATGTCTGCTTTATCCTCTGAAATTCAAAATTTTGAAGGCGGGAAAGCTCAAATTCAAAATTCTGGAAGGAAGGAAGTTGCTGCTGGAATCCATCCTGATGTTGTCACCTTTCCTTCATCCAATGTGCCTACGGATATTCTTTTCCTTGGATCTATCAACCATGTTTTTGGGTCTCCTTCTGGACCTGTGCAGAGATCTCTTGCTCCTGGTGATAGTTTTGGCCTCTCCTCTATGCAAAAGGACTCTGTTACAAAAAAGGATTCTGCTAATCCTTTGCCTGCTGCTAACTTAAAACCTCTTCCTATGACCGAGGGTGTTCCTTCTATTTGGGCTGATGATGTCCCTCCTCGTTGGGATGAAAATACCCTCAAGCCGACTTTCGCTAATGTGTTGGGCCATCCTTCTTCCCCTTCGGCTGCTTCCTATCTTCCTTTCGAGGTGTCGGGCAACAGGGTGAAAATTCTTGCCAGTATTGCGAAACAATTCATTGTCGAGGAATCTGTTTCCCTGGTCGGCAAAGTGGTGGGCGGTAACCCTAGCCTTGACGTCATTAGGCGTTGGGCTATTCCTAGATGGAAGGTTAGAGGGTCTCTTCAAATTGTTGGTCTTTCCAATGGGTTCTTTGGTATCAGGCTTAATGCCAGTGAGGATGTTGACTTTATCCTCTCTGGTGGACCTTGGTTCATTGGCTCTAAAAGTGTCTTCTTGAGGAAGTGGGCCCCTGATTTTGACCCTGACTCCCAGAGCATTAACCTTGCTCCTATTTGGGTCAAACTTCCCAATCTCCCCTGGCACCTGTGGCGTGAGTCTGTCTTCAAATCAATTGCTTCCACAATTGGAGACCTCCTTCTGATCGACAGGGTCACTCTTTCAAGGTCAAGAATGCATGTTGCTCACCTTTGCATCAATGCTAACCTTGCTTCTACTTTACCTACCTTTGTGGAGCTGGAACATGGGTCTTACCTTCTTAAGCAGGCTATTGTATATGAAAATAAGCCTCCTTTCTGCATTCACTATCAAACTCAAGGTCACTTGCGGGCACAATGTTCTTTGTTCATCAAACAGACTACCCCTACTGATGTTGTGTCGGGCCCCAACCATGATAAAGGAAAGGAAACTTTCACTCCACTCAGAAAGGACAAAAGGTGCTTCCTTCCTACTAAAGGAGTTGTCTACAGACCAGTCAAAGATCTTCGGCTCAAAGAAACTATGGACAACATTCCCCTCAGCACTCTCCCTAGTGACAAAGGGGAACTAGCCTCCATTCCAAATTCCAATGCTAATGAGGTTAGTCTCTTTGCCTTTCCTAATCAATTTCAAATTCTGGGTAAAATAAATCCTGAGGATGACTTGGAGCAAGTTGTTGGTGAGATGAATCCCGAAGATAATTGTTTGAATGAGATTTTTGATAACCTCATTCCTGAATCTAAATCTATTCATAATAGCCCTTCTCCTATCATGGAAATTCAGGCTATTTTTGAGCCCTCTCAGGCTAAGAATTCCCCCCTTGATGCTTTCAATCCTGACCAGCCTTTGGTGGACATCATATCTACCTCCATTTCCTCTCTAGAACCTTCTAGCCCTGTTGTCCAAAATATTAGTCCTAAAATCACCAGAAGTCATAAAAAATCCCCAATTGATTGTAGCATGGAGAAAAAAAGAGGGAGACCTTCAAACTCTGATCACTGGAAACAAGGAACCAATGAAGATATTGCTAATGGTGTCCAAAAGACATTGTTTTCCACAGGCATAATTTCTAAGGAAGATCCAAAGTGCACCAAACCTCCCCAACCATCTGGAAAGGGAGGCAAAAAAGTCACAAAATATTCTAAATGAAGATCCTCTCATGGAATGTGAGAGGCCTTAATGGCTTAGCTAAACAAAGGATAGCTAAATCATTAAGGAAAGAAATAAGACCCACAATTTTTGCCATCCAAGAAACAAAAATCAAAGAACCGCTTGAAAATCAGATATGTAACCACATCTGGAAATACAATAACTATGTTGCTTGCAAAGCTAATGGTGCTTCTGGAGGCCTCTTATGTCTTTGGAATCCTAACTTGGTGGAAGGAAATATAATCCACTCTTCTGATGAGATGATGAGCATTATTTTCTTTGATAAAGACAATGATTCTCCATGGGTCCTAACCAACATTTATGCTCCTAATTCCATCACTGGTAGGGCTCATTTGTGGAACAACCTGATTGATGTCCGTAAGGCTTTTGCTAATATCCCTTGGATTTTAGTTGGTGATTTCAATACTCCTTTATTTCCTTCTGACAAGAAAGGGGGAACTGTCTCTTATTCTAAAAGCATGGAGGATTTTTAGGAATTCTTAAGTAATCTTAATCTTATGGATGTTAATCTCAAAGGAAATCAATTCACCTGGTCAAACAGAAGGTGTGGATCCCAACTAATCCAGGTTAAACTTGATAGAGTTATTTTTTCCCAGGAAGCCATTAACATTTGGGGAGATGCAAATCTTCAATCATTACTCAAAATTGGTTCTGACCACAGTCCTATTCTCCTTGACACCTGCAATCCTAAGCTTTTCAAAACTCCTTTCAGGTTTGAGTCTATGTGGATGCTTCATCCTGATTTTAGAGAAAGGATTAAACAGTGGTGGCAATATAATGCTCAAGGAACTCCTTTTGTTTTGGCTCAGAAATTGAGATACATCAAAGAGAACCTAAAAATCTGGAACAGGGATGTTTTTGGCAACCTCTTCCAAAACAAGCAAGACATCATTAACAGGCTGGACATAATAGAAAGAGAAAGGCAGGAAAAAGGGGACTGTTCAGGGGAGATCAAAGAAATTGAAAGGAATTTACTGTCTCAATATCATAATATCCTTCAGTGTGAAGAGATTTTTTGGAGACAGAAATCTCATGATATCTGGTTAAAAAAAGGAGACTCTAACACAAAGTTTTTTCATATTTCTACATTAAGACATCGCAGCCACAATAGAATCAAAGAAATTCGCAAGCAGGATGGCAGCATGGTGAATGATATCAAAGAAATCAGAACTGAAGGTCAAGCCCATTTTTGGAATCTTATGCAAGAGGAACAACGACACAATTCTAGAGCTTCCAGAGATTTCTTTCTTCAATTCATCCCCAAGCTCATAACTGATGATATCAACAACAAGCTAAATGCAACACTTTCTGATGATGAGATAAAGGCTACCCTTTTTTCAATGAAACCTGACAAAGCTCTGGGACCTGATGGGTTTCCTCCTAGATTCTTTCAATCCTTCTGGGATGTTGTTAGTGAGGATGTGTGCAAAACCATCAGAGAAATTCAAAGCTCCAAGTCTGTTCCCAGAGGCTTCAACTCAACTTTTATTGCTCTCATACCTAAGATCCCCAATGCTTCCAGTTTTAATGATTTTCGGCCCATTAGCCTTTGCAATGTCATTTACAAAATTTTAACCAAAGCAATGGCCATCCGTATGAGAGATGTCATGTCGATCATCATAAAAAAATGCCAAGGCAGCTCTGTGAAAGGCAGATCCATCCTTGATGGCATTATTTCTGTCCATGAAGCTATTCATTCAAGTTCCTGCAACAAAAAGGTAGCCTTTCTTCTCAAGTTAGATATGAACAAGGCCTATGATCGACTAAATTGGGATTTCCTTATTGCCATTCTCAACAAGTTTGGGTTTCACAATGAGTGGGTTTCACTTGTCAAAGGGTGTATATCCTCCGCTTGGTTCTCTATTCTTATTAACGGCTCTCCAGCTGGCTATTTCCATAGTAGCAGAGGTCTGAGACAAGGAGATCCCTTATCTCCTCTTCTCTTCATCATTGTTGTTGAAGCTCTAGGCAGATCCATTTTGGCAGCCAGGGAGGCAGGTCTTATTTTTGGCATTCAGGTTACTTCACAATGCAGTCCTATTACTCATCAACAATTTGTTGATGACACCCTTTTGTCCACCTTTGCCTCTGTCAATGAAGCCTCTATCATCAAACGAATCCTCATCCTTTATGAAGCAGTGGCTGGCCAAAGGATCAACTTTCAAAAAAGCAAATTGTATTTCCTTAATACTCCATTGAGAAGACAACATTTGATTGCTAACATTCTCTAGTGTCCCATTAGTTCCCTGCCTTCCTCTTACCTTGGAATGCCTCTTTTCAATGGAAGTGTCAAGGATAATCTTTGGGATAATGTCATTGAAAGACTTCAAAAGAAATTGACTACGTGGAGAGGTAATCTCCTCTCCCAAGCTGGAAAAATCACCTTAACTATGGCCTGCCTTCAAAGTATTCCTGTTTATTTTTTATCCTTATTCAAAGCTCCAACTTCTGTTTACAACAAAATGGAGAGAATCCAAAAGAATTTCCTCTGGTCAGGAACTGAGAACAAGCACAGATTTCATCTGGTAGCCTGGGATAAAATTTGCAAACCCAAAGATCAAGGAGGTTTAGGCCTCAGATGGATATCCCATATTAATATTGCTCTCCTCGCCAAGCAAGCTTGGAGACTTATTTTAGATGAACAGGTTGACTGGGTCAAAATCTTAAAAAGGAAATATCTTCAAAATTTTGAGTTTTTGCATGGTCAGGTACCCTTCGATGGATCCGCTTTTTGGAAATCAATTTGTCAAGCTCGTTCCCTTGTGCAAAAAGGAACCCGGTGGCTTCTCAGTGATGGCAACTCCATTTCCTTCTGGGATGACAAATGGTTGGGCGAGTCTCCTCTCAGTCAGATTCCTACGCTCCAAAGGATCACTAACATTACCAAGCAATGTTTTGGTCCTCTAGTGGCTCATTATATGACTTCAATTAATGAGATTAAGAAATGGAAGGAGATTAATATTCCAAATCATGAGGAGGAATATTCGTGCCTAAATAACTATCTTTCCTCTTGCAGAATTCCCGAGGCTTGTTCAAAGGATCAACCTATTTGGGAGCCCACGGACTCTAGGGAATTTTTTGTTAAAACTGCTTACCTGCTCTCCATTACCAATATAGAGAATCCTTTGCCTTTCAAGCTTGTCTGGACTAAATACCTGATTCCTAAAATTGCTTCCTTCTCTTGGCTCTGCATCCAAAATCACATTTTAACCATTGAAAATCTTATGAAACGAGGCCTTACTCTTCCTAACAGATGCCATCTGTGCTTGTCCGATTGGGAGTCCACTTCCCACCTTTTTCTTTTCTGTCCTTTTTCCAGAAAGGTCATTAATAAACTTCTTCAAGTTTTTCACTTGGTTTGGGCCAATCCTCCATCAATTGTTGACCTGTTTTACCAATGGCCTAATCCTTTCATAAATCCTGTGCTTAAAGGATTGTGCAAGTTTAGCCTTCAACATTTCTTATGGCAAATCTGGCTTGAACGTAATCGTAGAGTTTTCGATAAAAAAATTGTCCAACCTCAATACATTGCCAATAAAATCATCCTTTTTGCCATAGAAAATGCTCTAGCTGCACCTTTTAATCCACATCCTTGTCCTCCTTTTGAGAAAGATATCTTAAAGTCCTGTAACATCAATCTTGATGACCCCAAAAGTGTTGATATTCCCAATCCTAGAAGTAATGTTAAATGGATTCCTCCTCCTAACGGTTGGGTTAAACTCAATTTTGATGGTGCGGCCAAAGGAAACCCTGGGTTAGGGGGGCTGGCGAAATCCTAAGGGATCATCTAGGAAATCCTATTTTTGCCTATGTTGAACCTCTTGGTGTTATCACCAACCATATTGCTGAGGCCAAAGCTGTTTGGAGGGGTCTTCAATTTATCAAAACTATCCCAGGAAACATCATTGTGGAAGGAGATTCCTTAAATATCATTAACTACTTGAAGTCTTCTAAGCCTATTAGCTGGAGGATCAGATCAATTATTGAATATTGCAAGCAAATTCTTAAGCGGCAACATAATTGCATACTCCAACATGCCTACAGAGAGGCCAATACTATTGCTGATAAGTTGGCTAACATTGGGGTTCATGCCCAAGGACTATTAACATGGATAGACAGTCTACCTACTGAGGTGGATGACATTCTTAAAAAGGACAAATGTGGATCCATGCACCCATAGGCTCTATTTCCTATTTCAATATTACCTTTTTCAAGATCCGTAAACTTTTTCGAGTAACCACTCATTCCCATCATTCCAAGGTGTTTTTTCGCATGAGTTTTAATGATTTGAACCCCGTGAGCCTTGATAAGTGTATTTCCTTTTTTTGAGATCTTTCTGTAGCCTCCTCGATCGGAGGTTGGTCCCGAAAATCAATTTGGAGACCATCCCAAACCTTTCGGGGTATTGTGCTTGGATTTCTTGTTGGGAAAGTTTTTCATGCATCCTGATTTATCACGCTGCCTTTTTTGAGTGTCGTCATGCCATTGGTTGTGCCCTTAACCTAATCCTAATTCATAGATCTTACCTTTGCCCTAGCCAATCCTTGCATGTCGAAAGTCCCAATTCCTTTGTGCAAATCATTTCATGGTCCCAAAGCAAAAATTTTTAGGGCACCATCTTCCTATTTTTAGCCTTCGTGCATGCTCTGTTCTTTATCATGGTGTCTCAATCCTTTCCCATCCTTTTCCCCTGATCCTTGTGCTTTCCTATTCTCTATCCTCTTCCCTATCTGCCATCATGAAGGAAAGCAAACCTATTTACATTGAGCCTGTTGTTCTTGAGCTTAGTCCTTTGATCCGTGACTTATGGACAGACAAAACAAATAGTGCCCTGATTGAATTTTTCAAGCTCTTCTCAGGGGTCGATGACACCATTTCAAAGGCTTTTGCTGACACTTGGGATAGAGGTTATGTCACAATCCATGGGGTCCAGTACCATATCTCCTTTGAGCTATTGGTGAGCTTGACTGGGCAGCCCTTGAACGGAAAGGTGATCCGGTGCAACAAACATAATTGGGAAGTTGAACTGACCTTCTTCAAAAAAAATTCTGAGGTCCACAAGAACTATAGAAAAGGGTTGTATCATGAACACATTTCCCCTCCTCTATAGCAAATTTTAGTTCCCGTAATGCAATACCTATCCTGTGATAATCCAGACTCGCAGTTATGTTGTTTTCATCTCGCCTATGTGAATCACTTTCGTGATGCCAAAGCCATGAATATCCCCGTTGCAATATTTTGGTCCATCGATTACGCCATTGTAACCTCTCACAAAAATGAGGATGCCCTTCCAAGTCACCAAGGACTTTTCAAAGTCCTCTACCGCTATCTCCTCCTTAACTTCCCCAATGGTAACATTCCCACTCCTGAATCAGATGAAGCGAATTCATCCTCTACCCCGAGTCCTACACATTCCAATCCTAAGAGGAAGATCAAAACTGAAAAACCCCATCCTATGGCTAGGAAGAAAATTAAGGTGGAGTCAACCCCTGTTAGAAGCTCCCAACGTCTGAAGCTAAAGGAAGTTTTAGAAACCCCACCTTCCATCTCAGGCAAGCCTCCCAAAGCCCAATCCTCTTCGCCTGATTTGGTTGATAAATTTCTCCATAAGCTGGTCATCCATGCCACCAATGCATCCATCGCTCACTTGGAGGCTGCCCACATTGCCATCGGTAAGGCCATTGAGAGCCTCAAAGAATAGAGACACAACCTCAGCCTATTCTTCTTTTGTGATAATTTCAATGGTTCTGTTGTTGAACCCTCCTCTGATGTTAAAGGAGGGGCTACTGAAGACGAGGTTGTAGAAATTGCAAAAGATACCTACCTTGATGGTTTGAAGGAGATTCCAAAGGTGAAAGAGACCTCGAAGGATGCAGAGAAGGATGCAGCAAAGGACAATGTTTTGAATATTGATGTCCACACTTTTCTACAGCCCGACGCTCTTCCTTGATGGTGCTTTCTGCTGGTCTCGATCGTTGTTTTGGGTTGTTCTCCATTTCCTCTGGTTTCATGGCATGCTGTTGGGTCTTTTCCTACTTGTCTCCTCCTTTCTACCTTCTGGTGTTGTTCCTTTTTGTTCCTTTGTGCTAAAGGATCACTGGTAATCCTTCAGGTTGCTTTTTGAGTGTAATGGCTTTAGGCCTTTCAGTTTTGATGAGCTTTGCTCTGTTCTTCGTGTTTCTCTTTTCCTCCTCTTGTTCCTCTGAGTTCCTTTTTGTAAAAGGTGACAGGGCACCTTTCAAATGCCCTTTTTGAATTAATATAATTAACTTACCAAAAAAAAAGTCTTACACTCTTAACTTAATTCAAGGCCTAGTATACCAGCTAACATACAATCTTGCATAGCATTATTTCAACCAATTCATATATAGCTATGCATTTTAGAGATTAAAAGAATTTCAATACAAATGGCTATCCAAATTAGCAAAATAGACATGAAAAAAATCACTATTTATTTAATGTAAATAGAAATGCACAACACTATAACTCACATTCATATATTTCAATTTTTTGATAGAATCCAAACAACACTTTTATTTCATTGAAAGGTAGCAATCATCATAAAGATACACAAATTGTAAAAACTAAAGAGTTGACCCTCTATTAGAGGTACATTAATATTTATATAGATTTTAATTACATTATGATAGCTCAGATGACTATGCAAAAGTATTTATAGGCCTGATAGGGGCAAGTGTAGAGTATCAGTATAACTTTCTAGCTCATCCTGGACTAATTTCCTTGATTTAGTTATGTTGATGTGGTCGGTTTTGATCCTCTCCACAAGCTTGACCTCCACATACTTTCAAAAAATATTAGGCATCTCTTGATATTTATTTTTTACCAATTTTTTTAATTATTAAGATTATTTTCTGAGGATAAGTGTGTGATGGACAAGCATCTGGGCTATTTGGGTTCTTTGACAAAGCTAATTCTATTTGAAAGGAACTGATCTAGGACCACTATCTATTGTTGGGGTTCTTATGCTTTACCAGAATCTATGTCTTAGAAAAAATCTAAGTCTATCCTAGTTGTGCGACAAACTTTTTATCTTCTAGGTGACATTAGCTTCCTCAGAAGTCTAACCTTTCTCTCTTCATACTTAACCAAATTTGGAAATGGACAACATGGTGCAATATCAGGTGCTAAACTTGTGTATCCTTAATGATGATGTAAGCCTCTTTGAATGTCTAGCCCTCTCTTACATTGGGCTCCATGCCTTAGACAAGTATGCGTTGATAATCAATTTGGCATGCCAGATGCTAAATTTTTCTTACCCTTATGCTTATGTTAGCCTTTTAAAATTCTAGCCTACTTTTATGCCTTAGCTAATTTTCTAGTTTGATCTTTCTCTATGTCATACTTTTTTGCTCCTTAGAGTGATTTCAACACCTCCAAAATTTTGGCTATCTCTCTTCACACTTAGCTAAATTTTGAGTCTAGCACTATGGCAAAATATCAGACTCTTCTACCTTAACAAAAATTTAAGCCTAGTGGGTTATCTTATGCATTTTACCATCTTATTATTATTTACCTAGGCATATGTCAACTACTTATAGTAAAAATATTCTTCTATAGTAAAGCTACATATGTGGGCTATTGTATTGACCCACATTATTGGTGCCTCTCAAGATGTTTCTACTTGCAAAGATAGATAACCCATATATCATTGTCCTTTTAGCATTTAATCATAAAAGGAGCCTAGAGATAAGCTAAAATATAATAGCTATCATCTTTTGACTTTGACAGTGCCTACCATGGATGTTCCAACTATTTCATCTTGTTTCTCTTGTATCTATGGTGTTGCCTTGGATGTTTTACCCTACTACTCTCTGCTAGCTCTCTAATTATTTGAGGGGACTCCCATAAGCTAAAATGTTTAACAAGCTTTATCCTAAAATTTCTTTGTGGAAATATCAAACTCTTAAACCTTATGGAGGATACTTCTCAATTGGACGATATTTTTATAGGAAGGATTCATGTATTTTTTGGCTAACTCTTAAATTTTTGCATTTTTTGTAGATAGCCCATTCAAAAATATAAAGACTTACTCCTCCATGATTTATGTAGACCAAGAATAAATATCTTCTTCATCATTAATAATGGATTCAAGCTAGGCTCTAAGTTGCTCTTGAATGTGGAATTTACATATGCATTCCAAAAACTTGGGAAGCCAAAACCCATGATTTCAACAACTAGAATTCTCATATTTTTATCCCTTATAAACAATGCATAGATAAAATATCCTCATTCTTGTGCTAATTGATGGATCTCTATTACTTTCTTTACCCAGTAGTCAACTTCATTCAAGAATCTATTTGCAAATAATGATAATGAAAATTTTGTTCTTTTTGGTTGGGATTTTTAAAAATTGTTTTTGCATGCTCTACTTTGTTAGTTGTCACTTCCTTTATTTTTTTGAATTCATTTCAAGCCTCCTTGATGATTTAAGTGTTGTATTTTAAATTCTCTATGACTAGAAAGGCCTGCATGGTTACATCAATAATTATGCTCTAATTTTTATTTTTGATTTTAATCAATTCATCCCAAGAGAATCTAGGAGCTTGAGTCTTCTTATTTTCCTCTTCCATATCTAATTGTATTATTGTTTGTTGTTCTTCACATTCCTAAAGTGTTGATTTATTTTTTGTAACTCCTCTTGTTTTTAGATCTATGTATCCCTTTGTTGTAGTTGTTCCTCTAGAGCTTGAATTTTCTTATCCTTATTTTGTAATTGCACCAAGGTTGGAGCTTTTCTTAGCTACTACTGGAGATCTTTAACTTCCTTTCAAGGTATTATTCTCCACTTCTTGATCCAATATTTTCTTCAAGCGGTTAGTTTTATCTTTTGCAAATTTGTATTTTGATTCCAACTTATTTTCTTAGAGATAAAATGTGTTCACCCCATTTTAGGGAGTTCTAATTGTGTCTTACCTTGGAAACTTTGATATGTCAAATTCTTATACCTTGATATCATAATCTACTATTATCATTTAGGCAGGCTTGTTGATATTGGGGACATCACTTGCTATGATTTGCTTGTTGGTAGTTGGATATACAACATCAAACATATAGGGTGGTGCCTTATTTTTCTCTTTTCTAGGTGGTTGTTCTTATGTTCAATTCTAGATATTGGCTTCATATTCTTATAAGAGAGTGAAAACCTCCTATAATGGATGACTAGAAATAAGGAATACAGCTAAAGCTAACAAGACTATGGAGAATAAGGACAAGAAAGACTTTAGGGGTAGGATATTGATATCCATAGTAGCATGATATTATTAATATTTGGGAGTCTATTATCTTTCATACATGGAAGAAGTAGAAGTTATGATTTTGGCTAACGAGGGATTTTGAGGAGGTAGAATTTCTCATGGAGGGTAAGGTGCTGGAGGTGGTTGTCATGGATGGGAATACTAAGGTGGAGGTTTATTGATAGATATAGGAGTAGAGATATATGTCATGCTTAATCCATGCACTTTTACGTGTTGTTATTGAGTTATAATGTTAAACTATTGAATGATTGTGTTTGTTCTTTAAGATTCTAGAGATAGTTATTGAATTTTGGTCTTCTTTGCAATCTCCTATTGGCTTGATGGAGAATTCTTTATTTTTATCATTTATCTAGATTTTCTATACTAAATATGCTCACTTATGTAAATTTGAGATTTGTTTGAAGTGAAAGTAGTTTTATCAATGCCTTCTTTGATGAAGTCCACTTCTTGTGTTATATGTACTTCCATTGTGCATAATACTTGTACTTATTAAGGTATAACTAGAGGACCTTCTTGCCTAGTTGATCTCTTAACTATCTAGTGGCATTCAATTGGATCCTCTTTTTTTGAACTTCTCTTTAATAGTATATATTCAAACATTTCCTCTAAAGCCAAGTCCTCTCCTGATTCTAAGTTTACTACAAGACATTGGTCTTGGGAAGGGCTTTGCTTTTTAGCTTCCTCTTATTCTTCAAAGACGTATTCTTCTTATTCATCATCTTCTTCTTCTTCTTTGATGAGACCAATAAATATTTCCCCTTTGTGTGTGACCATCCATTTAACATATTCATTATTAAACTCCTTTTCTACTCATACCTTGAGATCCACCATTCTTGAATTTTTCTATGGTCTAGTCCAACTGATCTTCAATCTTGTCTATAAGCTTATTGCTTGTTCTTTGATCCTTATTTCTAGTTAGATCATATGGTCATACAAAGGCATAGCATTCTTTCTAGGGAAGTGATCTCTAAAACTTATTTACATTTAAATTAGGTGCTTGCTCCTTTGTATTATTCTTGACTATTTCTATGTTTGGTTGGGAATAATTCTTGAAAGTTAGAGCTTTCCTTCCTAATCATAGCTCCATATATGAAGAATTATTGGAAATTGATAGTTTCTAAACTTATCATCTAGGACCCTGTCTTAAATTTGAGTTGCCATGGTAATAGGACCAAAGTTGAAAGAATATTGATATGTGACTACCATTTTTATGTTGGTCCCAAAGCTTTCATTTAACCAATCAATTTGCAACCATAATTACATTGTGAAGATCTAGTCCATCACATAGTAATGGAGAAGATATGGGTATCTAGTAAAATTATAAACCTTGATAAAAGTGTAACTCTATAGAAAGAACCAATCTCCTAGTTTACACTTATCACCATGTATCTTATTCTTGTCTTCTAGAGATAGCCAAGGAATTTTTCCATATGTGCAAGCTAGTGTAGGCCCCAAAAATAACCTATTGAACTTCATATAAGAGTTTGTCTCTCTAAGCATAGTATTCCAATGCACTACAAGGAGAATTACCCCATTTTCTATGCATGTTCTAATATTTAGGCTTGACATGCTACCTATCGTAAAGTACAAGAATAACAAATGTGATGGGTAAAAAAATTTATTATTCTCCTTTAGCTTTAGGGCAACTAATTGAGCATAAATTTGGGAATTCAAAAATTGGACCCAATAAAAAAAAAAGGAAGACTTTTTGTTAGTGCCATCATAATTATACACATTGGTTATAACATAAGCCATAGCTACTGGGTAGTCATGCATATATTTGTCAGTATCTATCCCAAATATGACAAATAACATAGAAAATATTTCATTATGGTTTTTGAATGAGATTTTAATTGGAGTTTTTGGGAGAGTATCCCAATATTACCCTAATTTCTTACTAAACCAAATTTTTACCAAATCACCTTTATAATAGCTAGCTTGGTCTTCAACACATATAGTTTTAGGATTAGTACTAGAGCAAGCTCCTACTATGAAATCTATTGTGATAGCATCGACTGTAATATCAAATAATTTTTACCCTATTGCAATACACATTGTTCTATATTTTGGATCACAGTTATCTACTATTGCTTTGAAAAGCTCTAGGTAGGGATATAAAAATTTGGGCATATATCATGATAAGAAGGAATTCCATATATTTTCTTGTACCTTATCAAGCAAGAACTTATTTTCCTTTGCCTGTATAGCATCTCTAAAACTCTTGTATTTCACTTTGACTATAATCAGTAGGTCCTGGATTTGGCTCATACAGTCTTGAAGCTCGTTGTTGGTCCTTTGAATATTTTATCCTTTTTTTTCATGTTACATAATTTTTAATCTACTATAATTGGTTACCCTTACACAAAAGTTCCTTGCTCTTGATCTCGACAACACCTTGATTCTAAATTCTCAATTGCTCAAATGTATAAATTACATTCATAGGCTCTAATTTTATAATGAGAAGCTTAACCATTGATACATTTAATTCTAAAGATTAGGTGTGCTTAACTTTTTTTTCAAAATATTTCCTTTAAACTACCACTACGTACAAGCACTTGGATGCATGTCATTTTAAATATTGTTTTTCTCATCAGCCAATAGAATCACTTAGATTTCAAAATTTGGTAACTATTAGCTTTAATCAACTCAAAACTATCATGATCACTTACTTTTGTCTTTGCATGTGTTTATATATATATATATATATATATATAATACAGCTCAAGGCACTCCTCCCTATGCATAATTCTAGTAAATGACTAATATTTAAAATATTATGCATAGGGAGGAGTGCCTGAGCTGTATTATATATATATATATATATATATATATATATATATATATAATACAGCTCAAGGCACTCCTCCCTATGCATAATTCTAGTAAATGACTAATATTTAAAATATTATGCATAGGGAGGAGTGCCTTGAGTTGTATTATATATATATATATATATATATATACATAAAATATAGCTCAAGGCACTCCTCCCTATGCATAATATTTTAAATATTAGTCATTTACTAGAATTAGCAAAATATAGTCATCCATATCTATTAGCTCAAATGCAATTAGTTCATGCTTTCATGAGATTCGATAAGGTTTGAACCATAATTATTCAAGCTTCTCATGCTTTCCTAGCTTGGCCCTATCTTCATTCCATTTTAACACTATGTTATCAATTTTAAACTACTTGGAAGAATTTTTTTTGTTAAACCATTTTTTAAATTTTGTTTGATCCTATTGAAAGTTATTATATGCCTTATCTCTTCTTTATTCCAACAAAAGTAACTCTGCTATTCTAATTTAAATTGGCCCTACATCCTCTAATTTTAATTGGTTTAATAGCTTCATAGCCAATAATTCTACGTACAAAGGTAATATATATTCACTACCATAGACCAATGAATATGAGGAAGCTTTGAATGCTTTATTGATAGTGATCATATCCACCCATAAAGTTTGATTGAGCATCAGGTGCCAACTCCCCTGATTTTTCTAATTACTCTTTTGATGATTCTCAGTAATTTTATATTTGTGGATTTAGATAGTCTATTACCTTATGGGTAATAATTGTAAGAATATATCCAATATATGCCATTTTTATAGCAAAATTAAAGACTTTTGCACCTAGGAAATCTGAATCATTATCTAAGACTATAGTTGCCAAATTTCCAAATTTGGTGATTAATCTCTCCAAAAAATTAATTGTAGTCTTTTGATATGCATGCTTGGTAGATTTTGCCTTAGACCACCTGGTAAAGTAATTTGTTGCAATAAAAAAAAAATGTATGCATAGTGGATGAATATGGATTTATTATCCCAATGAAATCAAACCACTATTCCTTGGAGAGCTCCTTTGCAATTACTAGTTGTAGGGGTAGTGTCATAATTTTTGTTCTTCCCACAAACCTTTGGCATTTTTTACATCCTTTAGCAACTTTAAAAACATTAACAAATAAGGTAGGCTAGTAGCATTCATCCCAGATGATTTTAACAGTTGTTTAATTGTATTAGTGCCCACCTAAGAAGTCTAAATGAAATTCATTCAAGACCTTGTTTTCTCTATCTAGATGTATGCAACATAGGAGCACTATATCAAAATTATTCTAGTATAAGATACCATCAATCATGAAATAATTCTTAGATTGTAGCCTGTATCTTTACCTCTAAGAAGTAGTAAAATTATCTAAACACTTGTTGGTCTGAAGAAAATCAATTAATTGAGTAATCTAGTTACACTGTTTATTCTGGTTATTTTTTTACTACAATTATTAGTCTCCTCAACTAGAATGTTTGATTTTTACATTATATAATTAAAAATATTCTCACACAAATATCTACCTCTAACCAACTTGGTAGTTCATATTTCTATATCATACTCTTAAATAATTGTAATCCAACCATCTCTATTTTTACCCAATTCTCTTTGCATAATGAAGTTTTGGACATCCTAATGGACAACATACAGTAAGTTTTTTCTTTGAGAAATATAGTGCCTTAGCTTTTTTAATGATTTCATCAGTGTAAATACTTATTTTTTAATAAAATTGTATCACTCATGTTTTTGTAGTGTTTGGCTCAAGAAGGCTATTGGATACTCATTGTGATCTTTGTCATTGTAAGTCAACATAGTTGCAAATATTTCCTTAGCACCATATACATATACGATGAAATCCTTCTAAAAGTTAGGGTTGGCTAGTACTAGAGCTCTAGTTATAGCTTGCTTGATTTTCTTGAAATATTCCTTCCTTACCTCTATCTAGAAAAATTACATCCTATAGATGTGAAAATGCACTATGCAATGAAAGTAAATAGATATATTGTATATTACCAATAAACACTTTTGAATATAGTTTGACCCTTTGGAGGGTATTTTTACAAATGTTATAGTTCAATAACAAAGGGGGATGACCCCTTTTACATCAAGGTTTATAGGTGCAATATCTCTTTTCATGCCACAATCAAGTTGTGGGTGGGTTTCTTGAGCCTCTCGGACCACCCTAGTGCTTTGTCATTTGCATAACACCTGAACACATACTCACAAGATTGAGTTAGTAATATCTGATGGGCCTTTTCAAATGAGGCCCTAGACAAATTAAATAAATCAAAGCTTTACAAAACCCATGAAAAAGATTACAAAACTTTTAAAAAAATCACAAGAACTAAAAAGGTAATATTTTGTACCTTCCTTACCTACCTATTTTCTAGAATGCTTTGTTTATTCTTCTTTAGGTAACCACCAGTGGTGGTTGGTTCTGGGTGACCATAGACAATATTTGAGACTATGTAACCACCAATTTTGGTTGGGTTGGTATGGCAAATGGTACCAAGAGCTTTTGGTGCAAGTATGGTGATAATATGGTGATTGTGGTCCTCTGGTGCAAGTATGGTGATAAGATGTTGACTAGCCTGGGTGTAGTTGTAGGTCAAAGTTGATTTGACTTCTTCATGTGGACTCCATGGATGCAATGGTTGGGCTCCCAAAGGTGGATGACAAAGGCAGCTAGGATATCCAAGGGCATCAAGGTAATATAGTATAATTTTGGTAGCATAATAGTAGCTTCATTTCTCTCTTGTTGCAAATGAGTGAAATGGAGGGGATTTATAGGAATTTGGTGAAGAGAGTGGGAGGTGATATGGCAATGAGGTGGATATGATTTGGATAAAAGTGTAGGGTATCAAATACAAGTTAAATTTTAGTAGGACATATGGAATAATATGCACCCTACCTATTTAATAGCCTTGGGTGAGGTGATCTCTCATCCACCCAAGTGTCATAAATTGGCCTAGGGGGTGATGAGATGTGCATGGGGACAAGTGTGCCTTGGGGGCTACATATGGAATTTAAAATTTCCAAAAAGGTGACATGGAGGTTGAGAAGGACCAAACCATTAAATATGCCAATTTAATTCCTTTTGACTTGGGGCTTTTCATTGCATTTTTAAATCATTCAAATTTGGAGGGAAAGTGGATGGGGAGACAAGGTGGATTAAATGAGGGATTTAGGTGGGAATTTTGGGTAGACCTAGGGATTTGATTAGGATTTTTAAATTAGTGTGCATATCTCCTAGGTATTTGAATTGGGGCTTAATATGGGATTAGGAATTGATTAGGGGTTGGATTAGGGGGATTAGATGGATAAGGTGGATTATGAGAAATTTGAGGGGAGAGGGAGGAATAAATAAGAGGGATTAGGTGGAAATAATAATATTAGAGAGGTTAAGAGAAAATTAAGAGAATTAAATAGAGTAAGGGAAAAATAGTGAAAGATATTAGGGAGAATTTAAGGAATTTAAGAAATTAGGAGGAAAAGGAAAATGAGAGGAAAATATGAGACTTTAGAAGAATTAAAAGAAATAGATGAAATTTGTAGAGGAGGAAAATAGCCCTACCACATACCCAATAAAAAGGTTGGATCCGCAAGGAGGAAACCTTTCATGGGGTGAATTGTGGGGGTATGTTGTACTCTACACTTGGTGCTGGGGGAAAGGGTTCACCAGGAATGGTTTAAGGGCCCGCTCTAAGTCCTCAAGATTTTTGGGATAGTTTGATCTATTCAATTTCAATATAAACACCTAATTTTGGCCTTTCTAGGTCTAAGCTAGAAAAGATAAGGGATAATGCAGAAAGTAGAATAATACAGTTCAAAATAGAATGCAAGTATACAAGAGCTATCCTAGAATGATTCTTTATTTTGGATGTTCATTAACCTAGGGTTTAATTTTAGAAAAACTTTAAAGTATGGAACACATCAAATAAATGTACAAAAATTATCCCTAGATGTAAACTAAATACCTTTCACTTTCATATGTCTAATAATCAATAATTAAATCAGATTTTCAATCTATAGAATGAGTAGAACACTGGTTGATTTAGCCTTTTTTTCCTCTTGTCCAATGATATCAAGAATACCTATTTCTACAAGATCACTCATGAAACACTGAAAAATAGAATTAGCATTAGGGGGCCTAATTAGGCCGATGTGTAACATAACTTGGAGGCACAACAGTCAAGCCCCATAGATCCTTTTATATGAGGTTTTAATACAAAAGCAAAAATTAACCTTTGGAGAATTAATCATAAAATAGAAATGCAGTAATAGAAAATAGAAAATAGAAAATAGAGTGTAGTAATATGATCTAGAAGCATAATGGAATGCAGCAGTAAAAATAGAAACTAGAAATTGCCCTCGGTGTATCCTAGGGCAAAATCATACCTCGCTTGGAGCGGGTGTGATAACACAGTAGCAAAGTTGCAACCTACCTAGACGAAGCGTGATTTAAATTCTATAGATTAATTTACCCTAATTATGGCAAGCGAAGTCATGCCTCGCTAATGTCAGGTGCGATATCGCTATAAACTAATGAAAAATAAAAAGCGAGTACAAAATATGAAATAAATGCCAAAAATAAAGTAATAAAATCCTAATGGATGTCACAAAAGTAGGAAGAGAAGATTGAAGTATCTAAGCGGGTACTCTATCTCTCCGAACTACACCATGGATCCACCAAGTCACACATCAAATCAATCCAATCCATGAAATAGAAGATCAATCCAAAATTCACACTTTAGGGTTAGCTTGCAATAGAGAAAACAAAGGAAGAATAAAAAACTATCATAAAGAATTCAAGATTAATTATTAATCAAAAATTTGCACTAAGATCGCATATCAAAACTTGTATCTCGCATATTATTGATTTAGAAAAAACATCCTTATTTTTATAGACAAAAGTGGAGGGAAAAATATGGGTAAAATAAACCCAAAGCCGATGCCAAAACACACTAGAGGGTTTAAACCTGGGTCTAAGTGGGCTCAAAATAATAAAAATAAAATTAATTAAAAAAATAGATTAAACAGCGAAGTCGCACCCTATCCTGAAGATGCACGAAGTCACGCCTCGTAAATACGGGGCATGATTTCGCTAAAAGACAAAAAAATTAGAAAAGGGAGGCAAAGAGGTCTTTCCTTGCTCTTGGCAGGGATTGAGGGCCTCTTAGTGGTACTAAGGAGGATTTCCCATTCAAAGTGGGTCAATTTTCCATGTCTACATTTTGCCCCCTCTTTGATCCATTTATGGCCTAATAAATGCATCAAGGAAGGATGTAGACTTCTACATGAAAGCATAAAACAAGCACAAAGAAGGGGTATCCAAATTTAGGTAAAGGGGTGATACATTACTACAATTAGTGCCTCTATGGATAGGGTGCCACCTCGAGTTTTGATAGGAAAGTAACTTCCTTAAGAGAACTCAAAAAGGTAAAAGACAGCAAACAAAAAACGAAAAAGACAAAACAAGCGAAGAAAAAAAAATATTATTGGGTACAGTATGAATCTAATGCAGCTAGCATGAAATGCATGGAATAAAAAGGAGAGGAAGAAGGGAAGAGAATAAGAAGAAAGAGGAAGAATATAGTAAATAGAAAACTATGAAGTGGAATAAGAAGGCAAAGATAAAACTCCAAAGGTCAACCATCTAAAATTGAGGAAAAAGCTAGATTTAAACCCTGATGAGAGGGTGTTATGCTTAAAATACGGTTCATGTATGGAGTGAAGAACCCACTATGGGTGTAGTACTCACTAAATATGGACCAATAAGTAAATTTTATAGTGTAACCCGCTATGGGTGCTTGCTCACTAGTAACTGTTATGGGGTGATTACCCGCTAGGATGTATTTTGAGGCCTACTATAAATGGCCAAGGAGATAATCCTATAATGTGGTGTTGGACCCACTGATTCAAAGAGAGCTATAACCCAATAGGGGTGTTATAGTGTATTTTGATGTAAAATGGTGTATGTATATGTATATGCTAATAGTACTGGAGAAGTTGTATGTACATGTATGTATGGACCAATCAATATGAGAATAACATGATGTGAATGTGTGCATGTGCTAGAAAAAATAAGAGGAAGAAAATTAGGAGCAATGAACTGTGTGTGTGCCCCCATCTTGAAGTTTCAACTAGTGAAAATTCAAGAGGGAGAAAATGTGTAATCAAAAAATAGAAGAATGTATATCTTTATCTAAAAAAAGAAGACAAAGGAGAAATAAGAATCATGCGAAGAGACAAGGACATACCAAAAAAAATATTGCATTCCTTGACTTGGAAGAGAAATTATGATCATTAAAAAAAACTTTCAAAGTCAAGGAATACAAGAAGAAGAGATAAGAGAATATAGCAAAGGAAGCAAATAAGAGAAGGGATAAAAATACATGGGCCCTAGGTTGGGGCTTCGCTAGGCATTAGAATCCTAGTGAAAAGTGCAATGCATGTGAGCAATGATCTAACTAGGTATCATCACATGCCATTGTCATGAATCCTCAGAAGCTATATGAATAGGTTGTCATGAACAAGCAGTAATGCAAATATGACAAGAAATATGCAAGAACAAAATGTCAAGCAATCATGCATAATATGATAGGAAAGTGTGCATAATATGTCAAGCAAACATGCAACATGATCTAACTAAAAACATATGCAATACAAAAAATGGGTCAAGTGTAATACCTTTTTAAATGCATTATATTCATTGGTTCTTTAATTTATTTACCATCCATAGAAGCCAACTTATAAGCACCAAAACCAAACTTAGATGTTATAATGAACAACCCTAACCAGTTGGGCTGGAACTTACTTCGAATATCAACACGAGCATTAGCATTCTTTTGGTTTTATTTGAGGACAAGGTCCCCAACCTCAAAAGAATGGTTGTGAACCTTATTAGAGTAATATCATCGAAGCCTATCTTGATAGACTCACAAATGCTCTAAGGTATGGATGCACTTTTCATCTAGTAGCTCTAATTGGTGCAAATGCTCCACATAAAACTCATCACCAACCTCGGTATCTTGCAACAAGATGTGCAAAAAAGGGATCTCTAACTCAAAAGGAAACACTACTTCATATCCACATACCAATACATATGGTGAGGCCCCTATGGGAGTATGCATGCTAGTACAATAGACCCACAAGGTAGGATAAAGCTGAGTATGCCAGTCACGACCAGTATTATTAACTAGCTTCTTCAAAATCCTAATCAAGGACTTGTTGGATGCTTCAGCTTACTTATTACCTTGAGGGTAATAAGGGATTGACCATCTATGCTAAATCCTATATTTAGCACAAATATTACAGACATCCTTGTTCTTTAAAGAAGTGCCATTGTTAGAAAGAATTACCGAAGGAATCCCAAAGCTACAAAGGATATGGTTGAAGATGAACTTAGAAACCTGAGTTCTAGTCACTATAGCCAGAGGTATGGCTTCAACCCATTTAGTGAAATACTCAGTTGCAGTAATGATAAAATTATGACCATCATATGAAACTGGGTTAACCTTCTCAATAATTTATAATCCCCACATGGAGAAAGGCCAAGGGGAATATATCAATCGAAGGTCTTGAGAAGGAGCATGAATAATATGATCATGGTATTGACACTTGTAGCACCAAACATAATCGCATGCATCATTTTCCATGGAAGGTCAATAATACCCCATTCGAAGAAGCTTTTTGTTAATAGCATTACCGCTAAAATGGCCTCCACATGATCCTTCATGAGCATAACTAATAGCAATCTGGGCTTCATCAGAGTTAAGGCATCATAAAAGGATACCTTAAAAAGAATGTCGATATAAAGTATTTTCAATCATAAAAAATCAGCACGCTCTTTTGTGTAATAACTTATGTTGATTGCGATCAAAACCATCAAGAATTGAACCATATTTAAGAAAATTAAATATGTCATTATACAATGGTTCAGATGGGGAATCTCTGATGGTAAAAAACTCTAAGGGATCCAAACAATAACTAAAATATGTGGGTTCCTAGAGTTGCCAAATGATAATCGAAGCTTGATCATCTTCTAACTCCAAAGGGAACAAAGATGCAGTAGCTGCCATGGAATCTGCATGATAGTTTGAGAATCTAGGGACAGACTCTATGGTTACCTGCTCAAAAGAAGATAACAACTTGGTAACAATATCCTTATAGGTTTTAAGCTTATCATCCCAAGTTTGATAAACATTGTTTATCTAATTAACCACAAGTTGAGAGTTACCAAAGACCAAAAGGACCTTAACCTGCAAGGCTAAGGCTGCTCTAAGACCAAGGATCAAAGCTTCATATTCTATAGTATTATTTGTGCAAGAGAAACAAAGCTTAAATAACAAAGGTATGATATATTTTTATGGTGTCACTAGAATGAATCCAGCTCTAGTGCCCTTTGTGCATCAGACTCCATCAAAAAACAAAGTCCAAGACTTGAACTCTTCAATTTCAACATTGAACCACTCATCGAGAAACTCAAAAACTATAGGATGGGCAGCTTCTAGGGGAGCGAGACACTAACTGATCAGCAATCACATGATCCTTAATAGCCTTCTAAACTATGAAAGTCAAATCAAACTCACTAAGGGACAACACCCACTTAGTGGCTTGACTTGATAGGTGGGGCTTGGACATCAAGTAGCGCAAAGAATCAAACTTTACAATTACCAATATCTTATGGCTGAGAATGTAGTGTCTTAAATTCTAAGAAGAAAAAACTATGACAAGGCAAATCTTATCTAAGGGAGTGTACCTAGTTTCATAGCTGATCAAAGTTCTACTAATATAGTAGATAGCCCTCTCTTTATTTTCATCATCATGTTGAGCCAGCATGGCTCCCAAATCATAAGCGATGGTTTCTATGTAAAGCAACAAATGACTATCAGGAACAGGGGGATTTAAAACAAGCAAGAAGGTGATATATCTTTTGAGGTCATCAAAAGATTTTTGACATTGGAAATCTGACTAAAAAACTACATCCTTCTTAAGGAGCCGAAGGAAATGCTAACACTTATCGGCTAACTGGGCAATGAACTGATGGATAGACTGCAACTTATCTTGTAGACTATGAAGCTCATTCAGGGTGCAAGGAGGAGGCATATCAATGATAGCTACTACTTTAGCAGGGTCAACTTCAATGCCTCTCCTAGACACTATAAAACCTAATCGCTTGCCATATGTGACCCAAACACACACTTAGCAAGTTTAAGATGAACCTTGTATTTCCAAAGTCTTTCAAAGATTCATCTTAGGTCATGGACATGATCCTTTCATTCTAAGGAATGAGCCAAAATATCATCCATATAAACTTGAATAATATCATGCATCATGTCATATAAAATATAAGTCATGGCCCTCTTATAGGTAGCTCCTACATTCTTAAGGCCAAAAGGTATGATCTTCCAGTAGAAGGTGTCCCAAGGAGTAGTGAATGGTTTCTTGGCCTGGTCCTCAAGAGTAATCATAATTTGATTGTAACCTGAAAAACCATCCATGAGAAAAAGCATTCCACATTTGACAGTGAAATCTACAATCTGGTCTATGTTTGGCAAGGTAAAATCATCCTTGGGACATGCTAAGTTAATGTACTGAAAGTCAGTACATACTCTAATTGTTCCTTCCTTCTTAGCTATAGGAATGATATTGGAGATCCAATCAGAATAGTCCATGGCTTTTATAAAATAGACATCAAGGAGATTTTGGAGCTCCTCCTTGATTGAAAGGGTGACCTTCAGATGCATATTCTGAAGTTTTTGCTTAATAGGTTTAGCACTAGACTTAACTACAAAATGATGCATGACAAGGGAGTGATCAATCCTTGGCATGTCAGCATATGACCAAGCAAAAATATCCTGATATTCTTTCAATTAATTTGTCAATTGCTCCTTCTCGTCCATAGTCAAGGCTTTACCTAACTTAAGTATTCTAGGGGCTTCCTTAGAACCTATGTTCACATCTATGGTCTCCTCAATAATAATGGATAACTCATCCTCAAGAGGAGGTGGGACAGGGATCACTCCTAATTGCTTAAGGTCCTCAGGAGACATAGAACCAAAGTCCATTTGAGAACTAGAATATTCAACCTACACTACGCAAGGGACATACCCATCAAAGTAGATGTCATTCTAAGGAAAAGTCTCATATATAACATATGACTCTGGGGTTAAGACCTTAGAAAATGGTAGACCCTCATCCTTAACACTCCACTCTAAACCCTGATGAGATTCATCAAAGAGAAGATCTAAGCAAGAGGAGTCATCTTGATCTTGTGATGGAACATTTGTGGAAGAATATTTAGAGGAATATGGTAATGAATTGATTTGGGTGAGATCCTCTAGTGAGCAAAATTCAAATGGATGAGGATCTCCCATGATAGAAATTATTTGATTTTCAAATTCAAATTTTACACGTTGGTGAAAAGTAGAAGGGACAACCTTCATTGCATGAATCCAAGGTCATCCAAGGAGAATATTAAAATATGCTAGACAAGACACCACATAAAAATATGCTAGATAAGACACCACATAAAACATTATTTTTAAAATTTTCAGTCCAACTCTAAGAGGGAGTAATATAGTGCCACAAGCTTCTTGAGAATCATTGTTGAAAGTTTTAATGATGTCACTAGATGCAATCAAATCTTTGTTCTTCAATCCAAAATTTTAAAAGAAACAGTGTGTACAAAATGTGAAGCACAAATACAACACTAAAATAAATATGAAAAAAAAATAATCCAAATGAACAAGAGATTGCACAAAATATGATTGTATTCAATAAATGGGAGGGATCTAAGAAACTCCTTTGTTACAATCAATCCATTCAATGGAATTATTTTGATACAACAATTACAGGTGCTAGGGTTCTTCAAAACCCTAGCTACAAAAAAAAGTAGTGTCTTTAATGTATCTTGCTTCCAATAGGGTGAGTGGGCTTCTAGTTATCCGTAATCGGACCACTCTAGCTTCAAAAAATACTCAAAAATACTTTATGAATGCTACCTAATCCTACACATATAGCAAACATAAAGCTGTTTGTAAACAACATGAGGGTTCCATAGTGTGAACCCTTAGAAATGCAAACTAAAAACCCATGGTGAGATCCTAACTTTCAAGTCTGCATCATGAAGTTCCTCCTGTCATAAGAAATATATCCATTGAGGAACAGGTGAGTAAAATGCACATAACATACTGAGGGCCTAAAATTGGTGAGAGAGAGCATCAACCACAATATTCTCTTTGCCCTTTTTATAGGTGATATCATAATCATATCCCATGACTTTAGAAATCTATTTTTGTTTTTTTGGGGTAGCAACCCGTTGTTCTAAAAAGTATTTGAGACTTTGATGGTCTATTGTAGTGGAGAAATGGCACCCAATGAGATATGGTCACCAATGAGTTATAGCATGTAATATGGCCAACATATCCTTGGCATATGTATATTTTCCCAAGTTATGATCATAGAGTGTCTTACTAGTGAAATCCAAGGGTCTCCCTTCTTGCATCAACACGGCCTCGATGCCATGACCGGAAGCATCACTTTCAATGATGAAAGGCTTGGTCATGGCTAAAACTGGTGTTTTAGTCATAGCATACTTCAATTCAAGTAAGGCTTGGTCAGTGGGCCCCGTCCAAGTAAAAGAGTCCTTTAACATGGATGTGAGGGGGGCTACTATTTTATCAAAATTATGAACAAATTTACGGTAGTAACTTGTAAGCCCTAAGAATCCTCGAAGCCCCTTGATAGTGTGAGGTTTTTGCTGATCCTGAACTACCTGAATCTTCTTGGGGTCAATCTTGATGCCATCTTTGGAGACAATGTGTCCTAGATACTCCACTTCATTTAGACCAAAGGAACACTTGGACCGCTTCACAAAAATTTGATGTTGTGCCAACAATTGTAATGTCTGATCCACTTGGATAAGGTGTTCTTCCCACGAGTGGCTATAAACAAAGATATCATAAAAAATAGGATGAACTTCCGCTTAAGAGGGCAAAATATGTTGTTCATTAGGCTCTGAAATATAGAAGGAGCATTTTTCAGACCAAATGGTACTACCAAGAACTCATAGTAACCTTCATGAGTACGAAATGCAATTTTGTGGATATCCTCATCCTTGAGCCTAATTTTATGGTAGCCAGAATGAAGGTCTAACTTGGAGATGTACATAGCTCCATGTAATTCATCTAACAATCCATCCACTACCGGAATGGGGAATTTATCCTTGATGGTAATTTTGTTGAGCTCACGGTAGTCTATACATAATCGCCATGAGCCATCCTTCTTGTGAACTAGTAAAACATGAGAAGAGTAAGGGATGGTACTCAGTCGAATGACACCAACTTTGAGCAATTCCTATATCATATGCTTGATTTCAGACTTGAGAGCATGAGGATACTGATACATTTTGAGATTGGGTGGTGCATTATCTAGTAGTAGTGGAATAGCATGGTCATGTGAGCGACGAGGCGATAGGGTAGTAGGTTCTGAAAAATGCCATCGTGCTTGGTTAGAACAAGTTGTAAATCTACTAGAATTTGATCCACTATGGAAGTGCTTGGTTGAATTGAAAATATTTGTGCAATGACCCCACGGGATGACGTTTTCAACAATTTCTCCATACGATTGGAACTGACAATTTGGGAAGGGCTTATTTTGGCACCACAAAGAGTGTGTGTTTGTCCATGTTGTGAAAATTGCATCTATAGTTCTACAAAATTCTAGTTGATAGTGCCCAAGGTGCTCAACCATTGGGATCCTAACACAATGCCACATCCTTCCAATTGGAGGGCAAACATGTCTTTTTTGAGTTCATAATCCCTCATATTTATTTTAACATTGCGACATTTACCTTTACAAGGTAAAGTGCCTCTATTTTCCACCATGACTTCAAAGGAATTACATATGTGTATATAGTAATTGGTCTTCTTAGAAACTCAAGGATCAATAAATTTGTGTGTACTGCATGAATCAATAAGAATAGTAAGGCGTTGGCCTTTGAAAAACCCATAACTTTTATGGTTTATGGAGTGGTAACCTCGATAAGAGCATGGACAAAAAATTTTGCTTGAGGGTCTTGGGTTTCCTCTTCCTATTGAGTTGGTGCTTCAACTATGTCACTCTCCTCATCACTATGGTCACTGCTATCGGGTTCCTCTACATCTATTAATAACAATATCTTATTTGCACATTTATGCCCCTTCACAAATTTTTCATCACAATTATAACATAGCCCTTGGGTGCGAAACGCATCCATCTCAGCTGTAGTCAGTCACTTAGGAGCAGGAGATTTATTATTAGTATTATTTTAGAACTGAGGAGGAAAGGGAGGTTGAGCTTGAGAAAATCACGATGTCCGCCATTGAGCTGAGAGTTTAGATTTGGCCAATCGGGCTAAATTGATAGTCTCTATCATGGTTTGTGGTTTAAACATCTTGAATTCAGCCTGGATATCATCTTTCAACCCACTCACGAAACAACTCAAAAAAAATCCCTCATTCAAATCCCTTATTTTATTGGCCAATTTCTCAAATTGTGTCTGGTAATCACAAACTATGGTAGTTTGTTTTAGCTTTGTCAATTCTCCTGTAAATTCTTCATAGTCATTAGGGCCAAATCGAGTGAGTAGTTGGGACTCAAAGTCCTCCCAATATAGATCAGGGGTAGTGGCTTATAGCCATTGGAACCAATGTAAGGCTTCAAATTCTAAGTTGAAGGAAGCCATCTGAACCCGATGATATATATGGACATTATGGAGTCTAAAGAATTGATCAACCCGACATAACCACCCATCGACATCCTTTCCAATGAAATTAGAAATCTAATTTAGGTATTTTGAAGGTTGGACCATGGTCATAGTGAGTGTCTTCAATTCCCCTTCTTCGGTCTTATGTTTCGCTTCTTCGACCTCATTCAGAGTTTTCAGCTTAGTGTTCAGATGTGAGAGTACATTGCAATTGTGTCTCCACCGTTGTAAGTTGTTTTTCTAAGTGGATTCTAATGGTATCCTGATACGTTTGGAGCTCTTGAATCTCTTCTCTTATGGTGTGGTTTATAGTGGTCAAGTAGTCAAGGGATTTTTGCATATCGGCCAATATTATGGTGATTTCTAGCTCCTTTTGTCCACAGGTTCCGCTTGCCATTGTGAGCCATCTTTTACTCAATTACTAAAAATAGATGTGGGATTTCAGGAGTTACTATTTTTAGTAATGGTCCAAAATTTAATTTGGGAAATGGATTGCAACACTGATTTATAATAGGGTCCACTTCGGTGGTTGTTTTATCTGAGCACTCAATGAGAAGATATATTGAATTTCTTGACTTTTTGTGATCTCTTATTGGTTGCAAGTCGATGTCAAGGTAATTTCTTCCACTTGGACTTAAAATTTCACCAGTGAGTCCTTGAGGATATTTGGTGCAGAATAAAAAGTAGCTTTTATTCCCAAAAATTTGGATCAATTTGATTGATCATTGAAAAATTATGGCCTTAGCAAGAAAAATAAAAAATTGCTATTTTTGAAAAATTGGTGTAAAATTTGACCAGGGGCTACCAAGGACAATTTTGTCTGGAATAGAGTGTAGAATTATCTGCTATTTTTTTTCTTATTGTGTTTCTGGTGTTTTTGGTTTCTGATTTAGAGTTACAGTTGAAAATTTGGGGTCTAGGATCAACTGTCTCTGACCTGTAGTCTACACCCTAACCACCCTATCACTATCATGTTCCTTCCTTTGTCACATGTATTGCAGTTACTAACATAGTTCCTATCATTGACTTTGGGGATTCTCTGACATTGATAGTACTATTTTTGACACTAGAAGTCTATAATTTTGGACTATTACAGAGGGCTATTATTGTCGACCTGACTATCTCTATTACTAACCCGACTATTTCTATCATTGTCCTAACTATTCTATTTTTTACCACGGTTATTATAGACACTTGCAAAATCTATCCTAACTGTTGGTTCATGCAAGTTATTTTCTGTGATAAGGAATGCCTTCTCCGTATGCTCACTTTTGGGGTTGTGAATGTAGGTTAGCAGAATAGGGATGGTGTTGATTTGCAGGTGGAAGTTATGTTTTGTAGAACCAGGGTATGCTAAGTAAGGGAGTATGTAATACCCATAGGCCCTCTGTTATACCATAGTGACAAATAATAGTGCTCGAACCAATATTTTAGTCCACTACCCAAGGAGGATTCCACACATATCCTTGAGCACACTATTTGCCTCTCTGATAGTACGAAAGGGTGATCGTCCAAGATGTTGTATCCCATGGACTATGGATAATACAAGGCCGAAAAGCTTCCTAATGGATAAAAATTTGTTTAAACCTATATTATCTTTCGATACACCCGAAGATGCATGGGAGCTCAAGTTCATGCACGAGTGTTTTCTAAAGCCTATGTATTAGAGCCAGATCACCCCTCACTTCACTAGACACTTTATGGGCTATCTAGATTAACCAATAACGATAAATCCTTCATGATATTTTAAAACCCCTGGCATAGAGTTTCTAACCTACACAACTACTAAAATAGACACTGTATTTTTTTTTTGGATTTTTGGTAGAAAAAAATGACTGTATTTTTTGGATTTTTAAATAAAGGAAAAATAGAAACAAAAAAATACACATAAATTTATACCTAACAAGCGGAATAGTTGGCAAAAATCATCTTAGTTGTAGTAAAACTCGGCCCTAGGAAGTGCTCTGATACCACTTGTTATGATCTCACTATTAAAAATAAACACACTCACACAAAATACTAAAAAATAACTCAAATACATCAAATAACTCAATAACACTATGTAGAAATCAAATGTAGAAATGAAACAATATCACAATAACATAGAATCGCAAGCCTCTTTGAGGGGGCAACCTCCTTCAATATTTTATTAGCTTGCAAAAAGATGAATTCATATATGGCTTCATATCTTTTAAATAAAAACTTCATGCAATCTTACCTAAAGGCTCAAGAGTTGGCTTAAATGCAAAATGCCACTCAAGCTAGAATATCCTACCTACCATCGGTTACAATCTTGATAAAAATAGTTACATGAGATGGCACCACTTGGCTAGGAATCCTACTTGCCACATATATTACAAAGTATTACAAATAATATCATAATGGGATCCCCCACGTTGAAAGTGGTTCATTACATAAGTAAATGAGAATTACAAAATGGTGTTAGGATAGGATCCTAACATTGTGTGAAACACAATATGGTGCAAAAATACGAGACACCTGGTTGGGCTTTGGGTGCAGAAGCAACTTCTCTCTCTCGTTGGATTTTTGAGCAACAATGTTGAAGACAAAAGAATAAAGAATTTTGGAATTTGCGTAGCTTACCCCCTCAATTGGTGAATGAGATTACGGATGAATCTCACGAGCCAATTGAAAAATTTGTGCAAATGATGAATGATGTGATACCATTTTTGCCCCAACGGTGCGAAGGGGGTTGGTGTAAAATGTGATATGATGTGTTTGTGTTTGCCCTAACGGATGAAGGGTTTTGTGCAAATGTGATGTGATGTGGATGATATGAATGATGTAAAATGTGATACCATTTTTACCCCAATGGTGGAAGGGGGTTGTGTCAAATGTAGATGTCATGATCATGTAAGATGTATCCCATCATGGGAGAATCAAAATCAAATTTTGGTTACCCCAAATTTGGGGTGATTCAATGTTGTTGAAGAAAATGCCTTATTGGCATCATTGAGTATGCAAGTATGAAGATGCAAGAAAAGAAAAAGAGTCAACTTTGGAGGGTCTACTAGTGACTGTAGAATAATTTCTACAATTGGAACCAATCAACCTAGCTAGTGCCTATCTCTAGTGATTAAGGTAAATTGGGAATGAGGTGATTGTGAGTTATTATCCATGTTTTCAATCCCAATGAACTAGGCCATCAATGAC
Organism: Wollemia nobilis; assembly: GCA_028583015.1. NCBI lineage: Eukaryota > Viridiplantae > Streptophyta > Pinopsida > Araucariales > Araucariaceae > Wollemia > Wollemia nobilis. The sequence continues at coordinate 7,982,424 of JAQPPZ010017033.1, forward strand.
AACTTTGTAGCAAATTCTTCTTGGCAAGGTTTCACTCAAAATGTGAAGTACCAAATGTGATTATGATTTCGAACAAGGAGATAAGTGATGATGATGATGACCAAGTGTTCTTATGGTAATTTATTCATCTTACCGAATTGCATGGATGCAAATCATTGCAATCACCAAGTATATAGAATAAACCACTATATACGAGATTCACTTGTAATTTTGACACGTGTTGGAAGAAATGATGGTAGATTATGATAGTGGAAGAATGTGATGGAAGAATGTGATAGAAGGAATGTGATGATGTCACCAAAGTTGGAGTCGATTTGTAAATGTTAGAGCTTTTAGTGGTTGATTTTGCACTTTTTTAGATGGAAACAATTGATTCGATGGTCAAATCAACTCCAATTTTTGTGAAATTTTGTGGGATGATGAAGAATATGAAGTAGAAGAGTTGAGTGTTAGTTTTGTGAAAATTTGGATTCGTTTGATGTGTTTTGTAACTCGATTTGTGCATTTTACAAATTTGCATCGTGTTCAAAAAATATGTGTGCAAAATGATTTTTGTTTTCACAAAACCTGATTTTATGATGTGCATGATGTGTGGATGAAATTTGGTGAGATTTTGAGGGGGCAAGCTACTATTTTGATCGCTTTTGTCTTCATGTCATTTTGGACCTAGGTGCCTGACTACACCTGTGGTATCCTGTAGGTCTCGATGCCTGGGTGCGCCTGTAGGTGCCCATGTGTGCTTGTGGAATATAGGCACCACATTGTGCCTAAGTGCACTAGCTATAGCTATAAATAGCTTGTAGGGTGGATTTGGAGGCTCATTTGTGCATTTGAGAGATTGTGAAGTTACGCCTGAGGAGTGGAGTGGATTGGTGAGGGAAGTGAGGCTAGTGGAAATCTATATGGAAGCTATGGTGATAGAGGGAGTGAATGCTACTAGTGGAGCTGAGGCATGATTTGCCTTGATAATGTTGAAAAACACTTTTTTTTTGTGCAAAAATTTTGAAGTTTTTTTTTGAAATTAATACTAATGTAAAATGTTTGTTGTTGTAGTTGAGGGAGATAGAGCCTCGACATCGGTTCTCTCCTCTCATTCCTAGGATGAGGAAGAAGCTTACAGAGGATGATTGGGACCTTTTGAAGAAGGTGGGTTTGGAGGGAGTGGCTCGATTGGATGTGGTTAGGGTGGATGATGGGTACCTCTCATATTTGATAGAGAGGTGGGATTCGGATAGGGGGACATTTTAGCTATCAACTGGGGAGGCTACTATCACACTTGAGGATGTATATCACATCCTCAAGGTGCCAGTAGAGGGTGTGAAGGTGATGGTTGGGCATGATAAGAAGGTAGAGATGATGAAGATGTTTGGTGAGCGATGGTGGGAGGTGAGGATGGGAGACAGGGGGATATGCTATTTGAGCATGTACAAGGCTAAGGAGTTGGATGCACTCCCAACCTTGATCATGTTCATGTTAGCGAACATAGTGCTCCCCAATAGCATGGGGTGTAGGTTCCCTTGGAACCTATTGGGATTGGTGAGTGACTTACTCACCAATCCAAGAGCGTATGCATGGGCTCCTACTTTATTGGTATAGTTATACCAAGAGCTATATGAGATTACATGGAGAGGGAGGAAGGGGATTGGATGTAGCTTCCTTCTTTAATGTTGGGTATGGGAGCACTTTAGTGTAGCTCAGCCAGAGGGGTTACCTTTCCAGGCATGGTAGATGGGTGAGCCCTATGCTAGGAGATGGGTAGTGGCTGAGGAGGTGCAACCGAGTCGAGAGGAGCATACCAGCCAGTGGTATAGGGATATGTGGGTAGGGTTGAATTTGGCTTAGGTGATATGGAGGCCATGGTGGGGAGCCATGTGGGAGGGTGATGAGGAGTAGCTATGGTGGGTGAGATAGGCATGATGGTTAGTTGGGAGGAGAGATGATGAGGTGGAGTACTTTTAGTACTCATGGGTGTTGAGGTAGTTTGGTTTACCTTAGGGTGTGCCTGATGAGCCAGTGTTGTACCGACATCGATGGGATGAGGTGGGGCTTCCATGTGTAGAGCCATGGAGGGTGTAGATAGAGGATGATGAGCTGGAGGTCCTAGATATAGATGATGTAGGGTGACTCCTGAGTATACAACATGGTTTGGTACCCAACCAGTATGGGTGCCAAAGGTGGTGATGGGTGGGGATGCATACAGAGTCGAGGATGACTCCAAAGAGGATGAGGTCTCAATGATCGATGAGTCAGAGGAGATCGAGGGGAGCATCATAGTAGACTCCTAAGGTGGAGGTAGTAGAGGATGAGGGGGAGGATGATGAGGAGATGGGGGAGATCTCCAAGGTGGCTAGGTTATGGGTGAGGTGGAGCAGCTTCACGAGGAGCGAGAGACTATGATGGAGGCTCATAGGGAGTCTTTGGTAGTGGGATGTAGTCATAGCTAGGTTGTAGGCTACCATAGCCCAGATGGAGGTAGAGTCAATAGATAGGGCTGATGTAGGTGATCAGGAGATGGTCATGAGGCTCTAGGTAGAGATATTGGTGAGAGAGCATCAACATCAGATTGACTTATGATGACTACAGGCTAGTGAGACATATGCACACTCTTTGGAGGAGTTGTGCATGACTAATCACATTCCTTTGTTAGATCCTCCATCATCCTCTAGGACTGAGTCATCGAGGCATACGACATCTAGGTAGAGTTCTAGGTCTAGGGCTCCTACTAGGTCTCAGGGGTCCTCTCATAGACATTAGCTTAGTGCTTAGATGCACTTTTGTATATGAGCCTTGGTGCTCCATTGTAGCCTTTTTGGCACTCATTGTACATATGATATTTTAATATATATATATATACATGGATTTTATATTTGTGTTATATTTTGTGTGAATTTTTTATGTGTATGCAATGCATGTTTTATGAAAATGTTTTATGAATGTCTTATGGATGATTAATGCAAGCTAATCATGATGTGTATGCGTAATGCTTATATGGATGATTAATGCAAGCTAAATGGCATGTATATGAATAATGAATGCAAACTATATGAGAGGAATGCATGATGTTCGAATGATCATTTATAGTTCAGAATTTTGTTGGCCATTTTTGTTCATTGTTTTGCAATTGGGGGCACCAAACTTGGTGGCATTATGCGGGTTGATCCATGATGAAGACATGGATGTTGATATGGAAGAAGATATGGATGTTGATATGGAATACTGAAGGATTTTTAGAGACTCAAACATACTAGTGTTATCAACCAAACTCACTAAATGTTGTCTAACTTTCTTTAGGACCAATGTGTGTGCAAGTGAAGTTCATGTACCAAATATTGAGCATGAAAATGACCCTAGGCAATCAAGAACCAATGTGTGTGCATGTGAAGTTCATTAACCCATTATGAGTAAATTAGGCATGACCTATTATGGAGAGGACCAAGAAGCTAGCTTATCCGTATGTGCGGTCAGAGGTCTCCCTTTTTGGAAGAGAGACATGTCACCCCGCATGAGCTTACTCCACTACCAGTCAAGCATCTATAGCCCCGGTGGAGACTCACTCCATAGTCCAATGATCTGATATTTAGGCCTTGGGGATGACTACATAACTTTCTGAGGGAAATGTAGTATGATCCTTACAACTTTAGGGATCTATGGTGTGTGCATAGAAATTGTTAATTTTGGATAGAGCTTTGGGGAATCGGATTCTCAACCGAAGTGTGATGAGAATGTGACCCTATCCTTACTACTCTATATTTTGTGTTTATATTTGGAGAGCAACTGTGATAGTGGTGAAAACCACTATTTTTTATTTTGGACTATGTTGCATGATAGGACAAGCGAGGAATACCCTTTTCACTTCAAGGTGCCACCCAAGTATGGTGTTATCCCTCTTTGACTCAAAATATTTTTAAGATGTGAAGAAGTGTGGTTGGTGCAAGATTGTTTTTGGAATCAGTTGACAAGACTCAAGATTTTCTTAATGTGAAAAAGTGCTTTTGGTCCTAAAGAAAATTGGACATCTTTTTGGAGGTTGCTAGACACACTAGTAGTGGTTGAGTGACTGAAAACTTGGGGTTTATGATTTTTGACAAATGGGATTGTTGGCTTATGATATTGGGTAAAATTGCATAAATGCCAAAAATAGGTACCCCCAATTGTGGAAACTTGACTTTTTTTATTTGGCCATATCATCACTACTATAAAATATCATTGAACGTGGGATGGGATGAATGCAATTTGCAAAATGAATGGAATGATGTAGTGAAATGCATATGAATATTAAAATGTAGTGGAATGCATGTGGAATGAATGCAAATGGAATATATATGCAATATGTATGAATGTAATGTGAAAAATGCATGTAAAGATGCCTATATGTAAATGCAAGTGTTAATGTTGTGGAACATGCCTATGTGAATGATTTTGTTTTTGTTTGTTTTTTTTTAGCCATGTATATATATACATATAAACATCATATTAACAATAAAATACCTTCAAATGGATAACATTAAGTGGTTCGAGTTCCTCCACTCCCTCTAAATCGGCAAGTCTATATGTACCATTACCCACTTTTTGGGAAATTATGTATGGACCTAACCAATTAGCCATGAATTTGTCATGAAGGTGTGGTAAAGCATTGGTGTTTTGTTGGTTCTCTTTAAGTACAAGATCTCCTACTTGAAATTCATGAAGATGGACTTTGGCATTGTAAGCACGCTTTAGGCGGTCTTGATAAACTCGTAAGTGTTCTAGTGCATTGACTCACCTCTCATCAAGAAGAGTGAGTTGGTCAAGACGTGCTTGTCTAGCGGTGTCATCATCTATGAATTCCTACAAAGAAATTTGCAAGGAGGGAATCTCGAGCTCAAGAGGCATGATAGCTTCAACTCCATAGACCAAGGAAAATGGTGTTGCTCCTATTGGCATTCAGATGCTTGTTCGATAAGCCCATAGTGCCAAAGGGATTTTTGTATGCCAGTCTCTATGATTTTTGTTAACAAGTTTCTTGAGAATAGCAATCAAGGTCTTATTGGTAGCTTCAGCTTGTCCATTTGCTTGTGGGTAATAAGGAGTCGAGAAACTATGTTGGATATTATATTTCTCGCAAAGTGCTCGAACATCCTTGTTCTTGAAAGACTTGCCATTATCAAAAATTATTTTAGAGGGAATACCAAAATGACAGATGATATGGTGGAGTATGAAGTCCACAATTCGAGGTCCTATCATATTGGTTAGAGGAATGGCCTCAACCCACTTTGTGAAGTATTCAGTGGCCATGATGATGAATGTATGTTGTCCCGAGGAAGGAGGTGAAATTTTTCCAATTAGGTCTAGGCCCCATTGTGAAAAGGGCCAAAGGCTTTGGATAGGTTGTAAAGCTTGTGATGGTACATGAGTTAAATTGGTGTGTGCTTGACATTGCTTACAATTTTTGACATAGTTGCAACAATCACGTTCCATTGTGGGCCAATAATAACCCATGCATAAAAGATGCTTTGCAATGGCCATCCCACTAAAATGACCACCACAAGTACCATCATGGGCTTCAGCTATGGCTCTTTGAGCCTCACTTTTTTTGAGACAACGAAGAAGGATTCCATCATAACCATGTTTATACAACACATCCCCCAAGAGAATAAAATGGGCTACTTTTTTCTTGAAAGAGCATTTTGCAGACCGAGACATATCAGATGGGAGTGTTCCAAATTTTAGAAAGTCCACTATTTGGCTTGACCAAGACTCATATGGTTCCGAATGGATAAAGCAAATGTCTTTTTCATCCTTAGGATCAGTACGGACAATGGTTGCTTTAGAGATTGTTGAGATTATTAGGGGTTGTACCTCTCCTAAGTCATATTTTGGAATCAATGATCCAAGAGAGGCCATCGCATCTACAAATCTATTAGTCGAATGAGGCAAGTTGTTGATTTCATACCATTCGAATGTTGAGAGCAATTTCATTGCTACTTCATGATAAAGCTTAATGGTAGGTTCTTTGCATTGGTATTCTTTGGTTACCTATTTGAAAACAAGTTGAGAATCCCCAAATATCCTAATACGCTTGATGCCCATAGCTATAGCGGATTGAAGACCTAAGATTAAGGCTTCATACTCTACAGTGTTATTTGTGCATGGAAAGTCTAGCTTGAATGATAAAGGGATGGGTATCCCATGAGGTGTATGAAAGACAACTCCAGCACCTTGACCTTTCTCGCACTTAGATCCATCAAATAATAAGGTGATATCGATGTCTTCCTCTGGAATGACATCTTCTTCTAATTCAGTGATAGAAAATACCGAATCATCTAGGAGCTCTATAATCAAAGGATGATCACTAGGTAGTGGAGCTTCCACAAGTTGATCGGCTATAACCTGACCTTTAATGGATTTTTGGCTGATAAATTCGAGATCAAATTCTATAAGGAGCATTATCCATTTAGCGGTATGAGTGTTATTGTAAGTGTGAGACATCATATAACATAGAGGATTTTCTCTAGCTATGACATAAGTTGTATGGCTAAGCATATAATGTCAAAGTTTCTTAGTGGCAAAAACCACTGCTAAGCACAACTTCTCTACATAAGCGTATCGGGTTTCATAACTTACCAATGTTTGACTAATGTAATAAATGGCTTGCTCTCAATTTTGTTCATTTTTTTATGCAAGCATTGTCCCTAAAGCAAAGTCTATTGTTGAGACATAAATATAGAAAGGGACCCCTAGATGAGGAGGAGCTAAGACTGGCGGAGAAGCTAGGTATTGCTTGATGTCATCGAAGGCTTTTTGACATTCATCTATCCATACAAATGGCACCCCCTTTTGTAGCAGGTAATTGAATGGCCTACATTTATCAGAAAGTTGTGCAATAAAATATTGGATTGATTGAATCTTTCCTTGTAAACTATGCAATTCCTTAATGTTAGTTGGGGGAGGCATTTCCATGATGGCCTTGACCTTGTTTGGGTCCACTTCAATGCCTCTTTTGGAGATAATGAATCCTAAAATTTTACCTGAGGTAACACCAAAGACACACTTTTTGGGATTTAACCTCACCTTATGTTCTAGAAGTCGGTCAAAAATATTTTCCAATACACTAATGTGCTCTTGTCGAGTTTTAGATTTAGCCAAGAGATCATCCACATAGTCTTCGATAATCTTATGCATGTAATCATGAAAGATGTAAGTCATGGCTCGTTGATAGGTAGCTCCTACATTTTTGAGGCCAAAGGGCATAACCTTGTAACAAAAGGTCCCCCAAGGTGTTGTGAATGTTGTTTTGTGTTGGTCATCAGGATTTATGTGAATTTGGTTGTATCCTAAAAAACCATCCATGAGGGAAAGCATTTCATGGCCAGCACAGGTATCGACAAGAGTATCAATGTTTGGAAGAGGAAAGTCATCCTTAGGACATGCCTTATTAAGATCTCAAAAATTAGTGCAAATGTGTATCGACCCATTAGGCTTACGAATGGGTACCATGTTTGAAAGCCACTCAGGATAGTCAATAGGAACAATGAAATTGACATCTAGAAGTTTTTGAAGCTCTTCCTTGACTAAGAGGGCCATGGTAGGATGCATCCTTCTAAGATTTTGTTTGACCGATTTGGCATCGGGATGTAAGGTGAGGTTGTGGACCACAAGACTAGGGTCAAGACCAGGCATATCCTTATAGGACCATGCAAACACATATTTCTTCTTCTTGAGGAGAGCAATGAATTGCTCTTGTTCATCGGATGATAGGCTTTTTCCAAGCTTGACAATTTGGGGATTGTCAGGATCTGAACTAAGGTTCACTTCGATGGTATCTTCAATAGACATATGTGAACCTTCCTCAAGTTGATGTGGTGTTGGGATCAGATGAATGTCATCTAAGATGTCATCCAACTCTTCCTACTTATCATCATCTAACTCTACCTGAAAGACCTCGAGATTCTTGGTAGAAGATGGAGGTGAAGGTGGAGGGGAAGGAGGAATGTAGTTGGTAGAAGCCCTTAACAATTCCTTGGATAGGATGAACTCCGAAAAGGAGGGTGGGGAAGAAATCTAGTCCATGTCAACAAGGCTTATGTCAATTGGAATTGGCTTAGCCGGATTGTATGGATTGTGGAGTGGGGTGAATAAGTCAATAGGATTCATACTGACTTAGTAGAAGAAGATGGATTGGAAGAATGGATGGGTGGAATGATTGGATTGGAACCGATGTTGAGTCTTGTTAACCCTGGATAGCAGCAACAAAACATGAAATTAAATGCTATGTACATGCAAAGAAAGATTTTGTTTTTGTTTTTTTTGAATGTTTTGATTTTTTTTTTTATATACATATGTTACAAATTTTGGCTTGGTTGAATGGCTCAATGGAACTCAGGTGGGGGTGGTTCACTAAGTGGGTCAACTTGTTCTTGTGGAAGAAGCAAGTGAAATATGGGTTGATGGATGGGAAATAGTCTGAGGTAAAACTCATCCTATTGGGTAAGGGGAACAATGGGCTGAAATTCCTCTTTAGAATCATCAGAAGCATTGGACATAAGTTCATACTCTTCATAAATTTCATCATCAAAATATGGAAGTGGGTAGGAAAAATTTAGTGGGTCTTCTTCTTCATTGAAGCTAAGCTCTTGAAGAGCTTGTTCAAGAGAAGTGGTTGAGGAAAATGGAAGGGGGCTTTGTCTTCTTCATTGAGGCTAAGCCTTTGGAAGGCTTGCTCAAGGGAAGCGATTGAGGAAAGTGGGGTATATCCTAAGCCTGAATGATCATGTGCTCCTCGATATGGGAAATCAATTATGTCATGTATCCCTTGTTCATGGGAACCTAGACCTTGACCTTACCAATTGACTATATGGAAGTAACGAGATGGAAATCCCATCATATTTTGTATGTTGGCACATCTTGGCTCTTTTGGTTCTTTGGGTGGATTTGCCTCAATTGAGGAATCAATCCCTCCATAAACAAATTTAATACTATTAGGAGTGGAGCTCATATCATAGACAACACCTATGGTTAAAGGAGGGTCACGTGGGTGACCAAAATCCTTGGTTGTAGGGATGGCAAGAGGGGTAATGGTAACATCTTGGACCATGTATTCACCAATACCAGGACTAGTGATGTGGACCTCGACTTGGGATGAGGTGGTGGATGATGTGGAAATGGATGGCTCAGGATTGGAGGGGGCTATGGAAGGTGGTGGGGAGTTGAATATTTCACAATCTAAAAGTTTGACTTGTGAAACATCGGTTGATGGAGAAATATTGGGTGATGGCTTGGAATTAGAAGAAGGTGGATGAGGCAATGATGATGAAGAAGAAATGGTTGTAGAAGGAGTGGTTGAGGTGGATGATGTGGTGAAAGTGGATTGACCTTGACCACATGTACAAGAAGAAATGGATGATTGAGGGGGTTTGGTGATGGGTAACTCCTCAAAAATAGGAGCTTTGGAAGAAGATGTGGATGGATTAGAAGATGAAGTGGATGGATTTGAAGATGATTAAGATGATGGGGATAAGAATAGGTGGGTGGAAGGCAACATGGATTCATAGGGGTTTGAAATGAAATTACAATACTTGAAAGGTTCTACATCCGTAGGGATGCAATGGACTTGACCATCATGAACGTATTTCAAGCATTGGTGGAGAATTGATGGAACACATTTCATCTCCCTCATCCAAGGTCTACCAAGGAGTACATTGTATGCCATGGCCCCTTCCAAGATGTGGAACATAGTATGCAATATTTTAACCCCTACTTCAATGGGTAAAACAATAGTGCCAACTGTGGTACACAAAGCATCATTAAATGCTTTGAGGGTGAATGATGACTTGGAAATATGGGAAGGTGGAAGTTTGAGGTTGCTAAGGGCAGTGGTAGTGATAATGTTGATGGATGAGCCGATATCAATTAGGACTCTCTTAAATGGCTTTTTGTCTATCAAGGCCATGATATGCAATGGAGGATCTATGGATTCTGAGGTCATTGAATTTATTTCAAAGTCATAGAAGGTGATGGATGGCTCCATGCATGTTCTAATGCTCCCTACAAAGTTGTTGAAGGTATTAGAGTCTTGAGCTTCAAACTCAATAGATTTAAGAATTTCCATTAGGGCTTCTCTATGCCTAGGGGATTGTTGGATGAGCTCATATATGGACAATTTGGTTGAAGCCATTTTCAAACTTGTAGTTAACCGACTGCTTAAGGATACTACTAGCCTTAGAGGATGATGGATGGGCTGATTGGGTAGACTAGAAATATGGATTGGTGGGGATGGATTTGGAGAGGTTTGAATGGGTGGTGGATTTGAAGGTTGTGACATATTTGGTTGTTGGGCATTTTGTTGATTTTGCCTTTGACCTCTTGTGACCACATGGACTGCTCCTACAAAATTTTGGTAATGTTGGACATGATTAACTTGGTTAGGAGGTGTGTGATGATTATTACCTCCTACATTAGTTTGGGCCTCTTCATGATTGGGAAGAGGTGTTTGAAAAATTCCCAAATTTTGATTTTGTGGAGCTAGGGGGTTATCCACCTTAATGGCCCCCAAGTCTATGAGGTCTTGAACGATGTTCTTAAAAATATTGCAGGTGTTGATATCATGACCATTTTGCCTATGGTATGGGCAAAATAGATGTTCCTTATAACTTCTGCTACATTTGGTAGGGTCATCGAGCTTGATTTATAGTAAATCCAACTTGTTTGTTTCATACAACCTTTGAAATATGGAAGAATACAACTCCATTAAAGGAGTGTATTGGCATTGGGGTCGAGCGTATTGTCGATGAGAGGGGTTTTCCATAGTTGGTACTATGTTTTGTATCATGAGTGCTTGAGTTACCGAGGGGACCGCATGATAAGCAATTTGTTGTGGTTGTTGCATGGGTTGTTGAGCCATTATGGGCTGGCTCATCACCACTTGATTTACTTGATTAGATGGACTAGCCGAAGAGGCTTGTGATGACTTATTTTGGCTTGATTGATTGCTTTTAAATTGGCCCTTATTTTGCCATTCTTTCTTTTTAGGCTTAATTATGCCCTCTTGGATTTTTATCTCCTCAATGATGCTAGCTTGTGCTAAGGCTTCTTCAAATGAATGATAGGTATGAAGTTGAAGCATCCAAGAGATGGGTTTTAAGCAACTCTTGGTAAATAATTTGATGATTTCATCCATTGGGAGGGAGAATGGCAATTTGGTAATGACTGCCCTCCAACGGTTTCCAAAGTTATAGATAGTTTCATCATCCCATTGTCTTAATTCATATACATCTGATAATGAAACCTTATTTTTGATGTTTAGGACAAAATGCTCAAGGAATAGGTCAATCAATTGAGCAAAAGTATAAATACTATGAGTTGGTAGCTGATTAAACCACTCTATGGCATCTCCTCCTAATGTTTGAGGAAATATTTGGAGCATGAGAGCATTGTCGGTTTGAATCCGAAAGCATGCATGAAAAAATGAGCTAACATGCTCCTTAGGGTCCTCGGTTCCCCTAAACTTGTCAAACTTTGGTAATGTAAAGTCTATCGGATATGGCGGTGATGGTACCGAAGGATGGATTGGTTGATGGATCAGTTGGCTTAAAGTTGATTTTTGGCTTGACATGCCAAGAGTGTTTTGCATCAACTGATCTATTTGTTTTTGCATGGCCTGAATCCTAAGATCTTCCCCAGGAATGTGGAAGCCTTGGATAACCTGATGATTTGGAGATGGACTAGAAGAAAAATTTTGGGGAGTGATTAGATGGTTTTGATGGAATTGATTGGTTTGAAATTGATGGGGGGAATATTGATGGTTGAGAGAAGGAGAAGATTGATGAGGAGGAAGATTTTGGAAGAATTGGTTGGGTTGGCTAGAAGAAATTGTGATTGGAGGGGTTGGATTTTGAATTGGAGGTGGATTGGGGATGGACACCACCGAATATTGGGGTACCCAAGTTGAATTTTGGTTGGCCATGGTTGGTTGGGTTGAAACTATAGGAAGTGTAGGATTTACATGAACTTGTTGTCTAGCATTTTGATGTTGTAGAAGCAATCTGTTCATGAGACCCAATATATCATGAAGTTCTTGTTCGGACATAGAAGAAATTGACAAGGCTATAGATAGATTAGAAGATGAAGGTATGGATGTGGATGGATTGGAGGAAATGGGCATGGAGCAAGTTGCACTTGATGTGGCAACTTGGGAGGTTGGTACCTGTGAGGCAACATTAACATACTCCTCATACAAAGGATTGGAATAGGTTTGGGTATAGCCAGATGGAGGATAAGTGTTAAAAACACTTGGGTTTTGTTGGGATGGACTAGGAGAAGAGGGCATACCATATTCATAGGTAGAATTAGGATATCCTCGGGTGGGGTTGGATGGATAGGATGTAGCCAATTCTGGTTGTTCAACATAGTCTTGGCTAATGGGTTCGAGGACATAGTTATAAGACCTATAGAGGGCCTCTACCTTGTCCATGTCAATTTGGATGGATGGTTGCTCAATGTTTTGGGGAATGGATCCCTCTTGTAGGAGAGATGGGTAAATGGGCCTAGATGGACTAGGTTGGATAGGATTGGAAGGGTTGGCTACTGAAGTAGTGGGTGTGTTTGTTATATTTTCCATTAAATTATTTTGATTTAATATCTTTGTTTGATTTCGAGTTAGAACCATAAAATAATTAAATCAAAATACAATTTTAGGATTATCAAATTAAATCTTCAAAACTAAAAATAAAGCTAAAGAATTTAGAAACAAAGAAAACAATCAATCCTAAGTTTCACCTTGTGTGGCTTACCTTATTCATTGATTATCTCTTTTTAGTGTAAATTCCTTTTAGAAATGACAGTTTTGTGTGTTTGATGTATCCTAATCTTGCTTAATGAAAAATAAAGGTGAAAGACTATGGTTGGATGGGGCAACGAGATTCTTGTTGGTGATGAAATCCAACAAGTTTGCTTGGGGGTAGTCCTAAGGTGTCTAAGGGTAGATATTGGTGGATGGAAATGACTGCCACCATCACCAAATCTCAAGCAACAACCGGTGATGAAATCCAGTTACTACTGTTTAAAGTGCAACGTGTTGTGTGTGATTAATTTTAAATTTTTCTGTTCTCTATTGTGGACAAACAATGTTAAAGGTAACAGATTTCACAAATCTAAATTAGAATCCAACACATAAATGCAAATTTCTTCTAAAGAGTGTGAAGTACACCGCTTAAAACCCCCTGCCTAGATAGCAACCGGAGGGTTCATCCACCTCTCTACCAAAGGAGTCACCCAAGGGTAGGAATACTTTTTGCATTTAAGTATTGTTCCTACTTAGATAAGTAAAATAAGCAACCCTTAACTCCTAAGATGCAAATTCTAATTAATGCTTTTCACTTTCAAATGCAAACAGAAAGATGCAAGAATTATTTGAATTTGCAATTCTTTTCAAAATAGAAAACTCAAAATATGTGATGAATGAATGCACAGATGCCCTAGATGCAATATAAAATGAATTTATTTCTATATTACTTAATGTATGTTCATTTTAAGCTTAAAATCTAAAAATAAATAGTGAAATAATGAAATACATAAAAACAAGAATTTGAATAGAATGGTTATAGGGCTTACCTAGAAGCCTAAGCTCTACTTCAAATCACTACCAATTTAGCACCTATGTAGTGCATCTATGGGGATCAATAGGTGCCATAGAGCACCTATGCACCTTCTACAAACTATCACAAGACCTTCCAGAAACCCTAACCGATGATTTTAACTAGTTTTTCACTCCAGAAAACCCTATAAAATGGAACAACATAATGAAATTAGTACAAAAAAGTAAATAAAAAAGTAGAACCCTTGTGGGGTCCCACCATGATCACCATTTGTGAAGCAAAAATATGACACTAAAACAAATATGAAAGTAAAATAATTCAAATGAACAAGAGATTGCACAAAATATGATTTTATTCAATAAATGGGGGGAGCTAAGAAACTCCTTTGTTACAATCGATCTATTCAAAAGAACTTATTTTGATACAATAAATATAGATGCTAGGGTTCTTCGAAACCCTAGCTACAAAACAAGTAGTGTCTTCAATGTATCTTGCTTCCAACAAGGTGAGTGGGCTTCTGGTTATCCATAATCGAGCCACTCTAGCTTCAACAGCTACTCAACAATCCTTGATGAATGCTACCTGATCCTACACATACAACAAACATAAAGTCATTAGCAAACAAAATGAGGGTTCCATAGTGTGAACCCTCAGAAATGCAAACTAAAAACCCTAGATCTGAATAAACAAAACATGCAGAATCCAAATAACATCAAATAAAAATGCATAAAATACTTACTTTGTTGTTATGTTGCTCCATTGTAGATTGATGGTAGGGTGCCCTAATGACACTTGATGATCTTATGTGATAAGCTTTGGTCTATGGCTATGGGGATAGTAGGCACTATGTTGCACCTACAGAATGTAGGAGCACCATGCACCTATGGGATGAGGTAGGCACTCAACAGTACCTACATATTAGGGTTAAATCTATAGAAGTAGATCGAGGGGATGCAAAGGCTCGATGGATGAAAGACAATGGTGGTGGCAAAAATGGGCTACGAAGATGGCTGGAATCCAAAAATCCTAGGGCAAGCTAGGGTTTTGGGGAAGGATAGGCTAGGGCACAATCTACTCACAAGAAACTAGCTCTAAGCAAGGTTAGATCTCACAAGTAAATTAAAGCTCTAGCGTTCAAGTTTTCCAGGGGTTGAGCATTGAGAATGCTCCTATTTATTATCAAGCCTAGGGTTTTCTTAGGGTTTTAGCTTAACACTTTTGATCGTGTGGCTAATATTAAAGTGGATCCAAAGGCTGATATTAAACTTTAGGTGTGACACGGATTAAGGAAGATGGACGGCTGAGATTAGATCGGATCGGATGATTGAGGTTAATTTGGCTTATAAATATATATTTTATAATAAATATATTAAAATATAATATAAAATATTATATTTAAATATAAATAATATAAAATAAATATAAATAAGTCAAATAGGGGTCAAAAAATGGTGGGAAAGGGCTAAAGTGGGCCATTGGATGGTGGGAAAGGGGGATGGTGGACAAGTGGGTGGTAGAATGACCAGGATGAAGGACAAGTGGCTAGGATTTGGTGTCTATACAAAAATTAAGTGAAGAACCATTATCAATCATAAACCTTTTGATGAGAGTGTCCCCAATGTAAGCAATGATGTATAGCAAATAATATTCTTGTGCTCCTAAGGAAGCCATATCATTATCTAAAAATGTTAGATGAGGCTTCTGGAGAGAGCCTACAACCTTTTCCATATCACTCAGATAAATATTTGGAGGTACTGGTTTTTTCTTCAAAATATTTATGATAGCTTCTTTATGGGCGTGAGAATTCTGTAGGGGTTCTAAGAGTAGGATATTTGTTGAATCCTCCATCTTCTGTACTAATTTTCCTAAAGCATTTGTTATCATTCTAACCATGTTGTTATTATACTTATGTGGTACACTTTTATAGGACACTTGTTGGTTTATCTTGTTCTATTTTGATTCGGTTGTTTGTTGGAAGACTAAAAACTACTAGTGTCAATGCGACCGACATCAATTAAATCTTGAACCACATGTTTCAACCTTTTACAAGAATTGGTCCAATGTCCTACTTTATGATATGCACAATTTTGATCTATTTTATACCAATAAGTTGTAGTATTCATTTATCTTACTAGAGGTAATTCTATTACTTTAGCATCCAATAATTACTTCAAAAATGCTTCCATAGGGATATTAAATCTTATGAAATTCCTTTGAGGAGGTTTCTTAAGTACAATATTTTGTATGTTGTTAGTGACATTGTTAATAGGCCTACTATCACTATTACCTCCTATATACTTATTTTTAGGTTGATACTTAGTTGGCTTATCTTCTTTAACCTTGATTTGACCTCTTCTAATGAGAGCTTGTTCCACTTTTCTTGCTAACTCAATTGCTTGATCTAAATATGTGACAATAGTAGTTTCTAAAGTATAAGATAATTGTTCTTGTAAACTACTAGTGAATATATCAAGCATATATTTTTGAGACACAGGTTGTCTTAACCGGCCAACTAAACTTCTCCAGTGAGCTAAAAATTCTGAACAAAATTCTTCTTTACTTTATTTTAAATCATATAGGTCTCTCATTGTCACTTCCTTTTCAATATATGCACTAAAATTATGAACAAACATCTCTACAATATTTTCAAAACTCTTCAAAGAATATTTGGGCAATCGATAATACCATTCTAATATCATTCCAGCAAGACTCTTTGGAAATGTTTTCAATAAGAGCATATCATCATAAATAATATTGTGACAAGCTATCCTGAATCCTCTCAAATGCTCTATTGGATCTTCAGTCCCTTTATAGATTGGCAATAAATGCATAGGAAAATGCTTAGGATAAGGTCTAGGAGCAACAATAGGATCCAATGGCTAGCTATACATTTCTTTATAACTATATGTAAACCCTGAGGGTTGAATCATATCCATCCTTGAAACCAATTGATTCACAACACTTGCCAAATTCTGCATCTATGAATTACTATGTATGTTTCCCATATTCCCTTGACTTAGGTTGGATATGTGAAGGTTTTTGTTATAGGTGGTGCCTTGTGAGAATGGAATATTTACTTGTGGTGGAATAGAGGAAAGAATTTTGATGTTAGAATATTGAAGAGGAAATTGAAAACCAATTTGGGTGCTACTACTATTTGGAGGAATTGGTGGATTCACTCCGATGTTGATGGCCATAGTAGTGGCATAAGTAGGTTGATAGGTTTGATTACCATGATTCAAAGGTCAAATAAAAGGATTTTGAGGTGGGATGTCCTTTTCAAGTAATGTTTCTTCCTCTAAGGCCATCTCCAAAGCATGCTTATGATACTTATAAAAATTCCATATATGATCAAAATATTTAAAGATGATATTCCCATTGGAATCTTGGATAGGATCAAGATGATTATTAGTCTCTTCTTCTAGGTTATAATTTTCTCTATCAATTTGATTGTTCTCATGAAAAATATCATCAAACCTAAGGAGTCTTCATCCTTCCTCAAGGTCAAAAGCCATTGAGGAAAAAGGAGTAAGACAAGAAGAAGAACTAAGACCAAAAGAGAACCTACACACTTAAACACAGAAATTATTTTTTTTTAATATTTGGCACATAATTTAATGATTGTGCTTATTGTTTAAATGAAATGAGGTGTTCACATCAAGTTCATCAAAGATGTAGAGGGGAAAAACTGCCCTAGCACGTACAATTCCAAAACAAAAGGTTGGATCTGAAATGAGGGAACCTTTCATGGGGTGAACCATGGGGGTATCTTGTACTCTAAACTCGGTGTTAGGGGGAAGGGTTCACAAGGAATGATTTAAGGACCCGTTCCAAGTCCTCAGGATTTTTGGGATAGTTTTATGTATTCAATTTCAATACAAACACCTAAGTTTGGCCTTTCTATATCTAAGCTATAAAAGATAAAGGACAATGCAGAAAGTAGAATAATACAATTGAAAACAGAATGCAAGCATACAAGAACTATCCTATAATTATTCTTTATTTTAGATGTTCACTAACCTAGGGTTTAATTTTATAAAACCTTTAAAGTAGAGGATACACAAAATAAATGCACAAAACTTATCCCTAGATGCAAACTAAATGCCTTTCACTTTTATATGCTTAAGAATCAATATATAATCATATTTTCAACCAATAGAATAAGTAGAACACTTATCTAGACCGGTGGTTGATTTAGTCTTTTCTGCCTCTTATCCAATGATATCAAGAATACCTATTTCTGCAATATCACTCATGAAACACATAAAAATAGAATTAGAATTAGGGGGTCTACTTAGGCCGTTGTGTAACATATCTTGGAGGTGTAGCAGTAAATCCCCCTAGGTCCTTTTATATGACCTTTTAATACAAAAGCAAAAATTGATCTTTGGATAATTAATCACAAAACATAAATACAGTAATAGAAAACAAAAAACAGAGTGCAGCAATATGATCTAGAAGCAGAATGGAATGCAACAGTGAAAACAGAATCTGGAAATTACCTCTGGTATGCCCAATGGAAAAATTGCACCTCACCTAGAGCAGGTGTGATAACACAATAGCAAAGTTGTGCCTTACCTGAACAAGGCATGATTTTGCTTTTGTAGATTAATTTACCCTAATTAGGGCAAGCAAAGTCGTGCCTTGCTAATGTCGAGCACAATATTGTTGTAGGCTAATGAAAAATAAAAAGTGACTATAGAAGATGAAATAAATGCTATAAATAAAGTAAGAAAACCATAATGGACATCGTAGAAGAAGGAAAAGAAGATTGAAGTATCTGAGTAGGCACTCTATCTCTCTAAACTACACCACGGATCCACCAAGTCACACAACAAATCAATCCAATCCACGCAATAGAAGATCAATTCAAAATTTGCACTTCGGGGTTAGATTGCAATAGAGAAAACAAAGGAAGAAGAACAAACTATCATAAATATTTTAAGCTTAATCAGTAATAAAAAATTCACACTAAGATCGCATATCAAAACTTGTATCTTGCATCTTATTAATTTAGAAAAAACATCCTTCCTTTTATAGATGAAAGCAGAGAGATAAAGGAGGGTAAAATAAACCCAAATTGTTGGAAATTTTGGGTACCTTGAGTACATTGCATTTTCTCAAGTGAATAAGTTGTCATTTATGTCAAGAAGCTTTTGAAAGAATTTGATTTGATGTAAAAATAATGTGTTTTGTTGAAGGTTCGACTTAACAGGTTCGAAAGAAAGTAAGTTGGAAAAGTGTCGCGATATCATGACATGTCGCATTTTCGCGACTTAGGCAGGAGAGAGAAAGCTTTCTGAAAAAGTGTCATGATTTCGTGACATTTTGGAAGAGAAAGAAGAAGCTGGCAAAACTATCATGATTTCGCAACATGTTGGAAGAGAAATAAGAAGCTGGCAAAACTATCACGATTTCGCGACATGTTGGAAGAGAGAAGAAGCTGGTAAAACTGTCACGATTTTGTGACATGTTGGCAGAGAAAGAGAGCAAGGTGGAAAGTGTCACAATTTCGCGACATGTTGCATTTTCGCGACTCGAAAAGTGCAAGAAGGCAAAGAAGGAAAAGTTTCACGATTTCGTGACATAATGCAAGGAAGGTAGTACGAACGAAAAAGTGTCACGATTTCACGACATGATGCAGAAGGGAGAGTCCACAGTGTGAACTGTCACGATTTCGCGACAATTTCAAAGAGAGATAAAGTATCTCAAAAAGTGTCACAATTTCATGACATGCTGCAAAAGACTAAGTGAGGACTGTCGTGATTTTGCGACATGCTAAAAAGCTCGAAGTGAGAACTGTCATGATTTCGCGACATGCAGCAAAGGGAAGAGTCTAAAATGAGAAGTGTCATGATTTCGCGATAGGCTACAAATAAGTTGTACGGATGCAAAAAGTGTCACGATTTCATGACAGGTTGAAGAGAAAGCTTGCGAATGCAGAAAGTATCACGATTTCGTGACAGGTTGAGATGGCAGCTTTCAGTTGGAGAAAGTGTCACGATTTCACGATAGAAATAGTTAGCAAGTCTTCAACAGAAGAAGTGTCACGATTTCGCGACGAATTGAAGAAGGAAGAGCTTGAAGGTGAAAGCGTCATGATTTTGTGACATGTTCTGTTTTCGCTAGTGCAAGCAGAAAATAAGGCCATGAAGACAAAAGTGTCATGATTTTGTGACAGGAGTGAAGATGATGTCAGCAAAGACAGAAGTGTCACGATTTTGTGACAAGAACGTAGTCAAGACAGACAAAAGAAAAAGTGTCACGATATCGTGACAATAGCCAAACAAAAGTGTATGGCTACAAATGTCACGATATCGTACATGTTGTGGTTTCACAGCAGAAGCTACTGAACCACAGAGGCGGTTAAAGCTGACAAAGTTAAAATTAGGCCGACGGATATTAGGGCATGCAGCTGACAGAGTTAGGGTTTGCATTTGCATAACAGTCAACTAAGACCAAGGATTAGATCTTGATTATGTTAGTATAAAAGGACGGTTGTTTGAAGAGATTTTGGATTGATCGTAGTGTGCGTTTGAAGTGCGATATTTGCAGATAGAGTGCGGGGGAGAAGTTCGATCGTCAAAAAGTAGAGTGTGTGAATACTATGTTGTTGTGATTGCATAGAGGTGCATAAGTTGATGTTTGATTGAGTGTTGCTATGTTTGCGTAGTTAGTGCAAAAGTTGGTTTCGACCAAATGCGGTTGTAACAAAACAGAAAGAGATTTGAGGATAGACTTGTGCCAGACCGAAGGACTGTGTTTGGTGCAGACCAGAGAAAGAGGAAGAGGATAGACTTGTGCTAGACCGAAGGACTATGTTTGGTGCAGATCAGAGAAAAATATAGAGGGCATTTGTTCTAGACCGAAGGACTGTGTTTAGTGCATTTTTGAGGACCATCTTTGAGGTGTTAGAGTTGAGGACAGAGGTCTCCAACCAGATCAGGGAAGACAGGTGTCTTCTATGGATAGATTTCCACTTTCTAAGGGCAGCAGAGGCAGAGGTCTTCTAGAGGATCACCAGCTAGAGTAGAGTTAGGGGATTGGTGTCTCCTTTGGGTTGGTACCCATAAACATTGTAATCGGGAAAGGTTTTCCCAGATTTGGTTGATAAAATTTTAGTGAAAATTTTATCCATGGAGTAGCCCACCTTGGGTGAACCACGTAAATTGTTGTGTCTCTATTGTGGATGGTGTTTTCTGTATTGCTTTGATTTCGCTGATACTGCTTTCTATACACTGCATAATATTGTATTAAAATTTAAGTTGAAGGAAAAATAAAAAAGTGGTCTTATACTGTTCACCCCCCCTGTTAGTATAAGCTTGTGTTCTTCAATTGGTATCAGATCGATTTCCTTCAGAAAGTTTAAATAGCTTGAAGGAAAAGCTTGATAATAACACAATGGATTATTCAAGCGGAAATGCAACACCTATTCTTGATGGATCAGATTTTGGTCTTTGGAGTGCAAGGATGAAGGTTCATCTAATGGCACTTGGGAATGAGGTTTGGGAAGTGATTGAAGATGGGTACACTATTCCTATGAAATGGTCCATATACTAAAGAAGATATGCTTCTACATCACAAGCAATTCAAAAGCAATGAATGCAATCCCGAAAGGCTTATAGAAAGCGAGATCTCACCAAAGTAATTCACCGCAAGATAGCTAGTGAAATGTGGAAACAATTACGGGTGGTTCATACAGGTGATGCAAATGTCAGAAAGGCCAAGTTGAGACATTTCAAAGGTATGTTTGAACAACTCAAGATGAGTGATGATGAAAATATTAGTGACTACATGCTTCACATGGATGAGGTTGTTAACTCCATGAAAGACTTAGGTCTTGAACTTGCTGAAAATGATGTTTGTGATAAAATCTTAAGATCTCTTCCTAATAGATTCAATGAAAATATTTCTGCTATTGAGGAAGCTAAAGATTTGGATAATCTGAAAAAGGATGGGCTTCATAGCATTCTTGCGGTAGTTGAGTTGAGAACTCAGGTGAAGGTTGACGTCAAGAAAGAGGTAGCTTTCAAGGCTACCAAGAAATATAAGGGTAAACAGCTTCAAGAGAGTGATGAGTCTTCTAGTGATGAAGAGGCATATTACAGCAATAAAGGCAAGTTATCTAGAAAGCACAAAAGCATGAAAAATATAATATGCTTCAATTGTGGAAAGTTCGGTCATTATGCTATTGACTGTACTGTTTCCAAGAATGAAAGTGATGAAGAGAAACAGGATGTTAAGAGCAAGGATTCTGAAAAGCATAGGTATTACAGAAAGAACAAAGATGAGCACAGCAATCAAGGCAAGAGGTATTCACACAAGAAAAAGAAGAGTTTCTACTTAGACAAAGCAATTAAGTGTTCTAGCAGTGATAGTGAAAGCTCTTCAAGTGATGAGGAAAATGAGATGTTGTTCATATCAGAAAAGGAGGACAAACCGAAACATAGATTCATTATTATGAAATGTCTTAGATGTGGAAATTTTGGTCACCTTGAGGATGACTGTACAAATAATGATTTGGTTTCCAGTATGTACAAGGATGCTTCAAAAAACTATCAAGAAGATGCTTGTATGGTTTTTGAAAAAGGTAGCACCTCTAGTGATAAGAAATCTGGAAAAGGCCTTGAGGATTCAGAAAGCAAAAAAATAAAAGATCTTGAAAGTGAACTTAATAATGCTCTTAGTGTTTTGAAAAAGGAAAGAAAGAAGAATGATAGACTCAAGGATAAGTTAGATGAATGTTGTATGGAGAGAGACGATCTTATAGAAAGTCTTGACTTCTCTATAGCTAAAACACGGGAACTCAAGGATGAGTTAGAGTCTAAGATTCTTGAGTATAATGAGTTGGAACAGAAAATGGCTTCTCTAGAAGTGGAAACTAAATAGTACAAGGATAAGTTGTACAGGTTTCAAGATAGCTCCAAAAGGGTTGTCTCTCATCAAAGTTCAAATAAATCCAACAGATAAAACAGGTCTTGGTTTTGTTAAGCCGCACAAAGAACAGGTTGGGGAATCTAGCAAAAGATTCCAAAAAGAAGAGAGTTCTGATGAAGAAAGTACTTCAGAACATGAGTCCGTGAGTGATCGATGCGTAGAAATAGAAAATGAAATTCAGAATGCGAAGAAGAAGTTTTCAGGACCCAAGAGGTCGTATAAAGGAAAATTTCACGGTAGATGTTTTGCATGTTATAGGTTTGGTCACATGGCTGCACATTGCATGGCTCAAGTAAGGAAGATAAATGACAGTTTCAAAGGTGGTAATTTCTTTCAAGGGTATTGCTACTCGTGTAAACAGTTTGGGCATAAGGCAATTTTTTGTAAGGCTAATAACTGGAACAGGGTTAGTCAAAACAGGAGGATTCAAAGAACAAGTATGCCTAAAAGAAATAACATTGTTACTTGTTATAAGTGCAACAATGAAGGCCACACAGCTAGACAGTGTAGAGCTGATCTTCCAAGGTACAAGAACAGGAACAGTGGCATGAACAGGTCCAAGGATCAAGGCATGAAAAAGGACAAGGAGGAGAACAAGAACAAGAACAGTGACAAAAATAGGAATGTGGGCAAAAAGTTCAAGAAAATGCCAGGCAAGGAAATTATAGACACTGATGATGATCGATGCCTAATGGGAGTTTTACTCCCACCCCAGTTTTAATCTCCTCATGAGGAGGTGGGGGAGGGACTAAGCTAAGAGGCTCATTCTTAGTCTCGAGCCCCAAAGGTGACCCTTTGCCATTGATGACAAATGGGGAGAGATTTGAGTACAGGGGAGAGATATGAGTAAGGGGGAGAGCTTCAATGTGAAGAGGAAAGCTTCAAGTCAGGGGGAGAAAAACTTTAAAAGGAGATTCTCAGCTGTTAGCATAGTTGGTTTCAATTTTAGCTCCTGAGATGTGTTTTTAGTAAAGGGTTGCCATTAATGACAAAGGGGGAGATTGTTGGAAATTTTGGGTACCTTGAGTACATTGCATTTGCTCAAGTGAATAAGTTGTCATTGATGTCAAGAAGCTTTTGAAATAATTTGATTTGATGTAAAAATAATGTGTTTTGTTGAAGGTTCGGCTTGATAGGTTCGAAAGAAAGTAAGTTGGAAAAGTGTCGAGATATCACGACATGTCACATTTTTGCGACTTAGGCAGGAGAGAGAAATCTTTCTGAAAAAGTGTCACGATTTCGTGACATGTTGGAAGAGAAAGAAGAAGCTGGCAAAACTGTCACAATTTCGTGACATGTTGGAAGAGAAAGAAGAAGTTGGCAAAACTATCGTGATTTCGCGACATGTTGGAAGAGAGAGAAGAAACTGGCAAAACTGTCGTGATTTCGCGACATGTTGGCAGAGAAAGAGAGCAAGGTGGAAAGTGTCACGATTTTGCGACATGTCTTATTTTCGTGACTCAAAAAGTGCAGGAAGGTAAAGAAGGAAAAGTGTCACGATTTCATGACATAATGCAAGGAAGGTAGTACAGACGAAAAAGTGTCATGATTTCGCGACATGATGCAGAAGGGAGAGTCCGCAGTGTGAACTATCGCGATTTCACAACAAGTTCGAAGAGAGATAAAGTATCTCGAAAAGTGTCACGATTTTGCGACATGCTGCAAAAGACTAAGTGAGGACTGTCACGATTTCGTGACATGCTGAAAAGCTCGAAGTGAGAACTATCATGATTTCATGACATGCAGCAAAGGGAAGATTCTAAAATGAGAAGCGTCGTGATTTCACGACAAGCTACAAAGAAGTTGTACGGATGTAGAAAGTGTCGTGATTTTGCGATAGGTTGAAGAGAAAGCTTACAAATGCAAAAAGTGCCACGATTTCGTGACAGGTTGAGATGGCAGCTTTCAGTTGGAGAAAGTGTCATGATTTCATGACAGAAACAGTTAGCAAGTCTTCAACAGAAGAAGCGTCGCGATTTCACGATGAATTGAAGAAGGAAGAGCTCGAAGGCAAAAGCGTCGTGATTTCGTGACATGTTCCATTTTCACTAGTGCAAGCAAAAAAGAAGGCCATGAAGACAAAAGTGTCACGATTTCACGACAGGAGTGAAGATGACGTCAAAAAATATAGAAGTGTCGCAATTTCATGACAAGAATGTAGTCAAGGCAGACAAAAGCAAAAGTGTCATGATATAAAGACAATCGCCAAACGAAAGTGTACGGCTACAAAAATGTCACGATATCACGACATGTTGTGGTTTCGCGACAGAAGCTACTGAACCACAAAGGCGGTTGAAGCCGACAGAGTTAAAATTGGGCCGACGAAGATTATGGCATGCAACCGATAGAGTTAGGTTTTGCATTTGCATAACAGCCGACTAAGACCAAGGATTAGATCTTGATTATGTTAGTATAAAAGGAGGGCTGTTTGAAGAGATTTTGCATTGATCGTAGTGTGCGTTTGAAGTGCGATATTCGTAGATAGAGTGCGGGGGAGAAGTTCGATCATCAAAAAGTAGAGTGTGTGAATACTGTGCTACTATGATTGCACAGAGGTGCATAAGTTGATGTTCGATCGAGTGTTGCTATTTTTGCGCAGTCAGTGCAAAATTTGGTTTCGACCAAATGCGGTCAGTAATGTGAACAGTAAAGAGATTTGAGGACAGACTTGTGCCGGACCGAAGGATCGTGTTTGGTGCGGACTGAGAGAAAGAGGAAGAGGACAGACTTGTGCCAGACCGAAGGACTGTGTTTGGTGCAGATCAGAGAAAAATATAGAGGACATTTGTGCTAGACTGAAGGACTATGTTTAGTGCATTTTTGAGGACCAGCTTTGAGGTGTTAGAGTTGAGGATAGAGGTCTCCAGCCAGAGTAGGGAAGATAGGTGTCTTCTATGGATAGAGTTCCACTTGCTAAGGGCAGTAGAGGTAGAGGTCTTCTAAAGGATCACCAGCCAGAGCAGAGTTAGGGGATTGGTGTCTCCTTTGGGTTGGTACCCATAAACATTGTAATCGGGAAATGTTTTCCCAGATTTGGTTGATAAAATTTTAGTGAAAATTTTATCCGTGGAGTAGCCCACCTTGGGTGAACCACGTAAATTGTTGTGTCTCTATTGTGGATGGTATTTTCTGTATTGCTTTTATTTCTACTTGATACTGCTTTCTATACACTGCATAATATTGTATTAAAAGTTAAGTTGAAGGAAAAAGAAAAAAGTGGTCTTATACTGTTCACCCCCCCTCTCAGTATAAGCTTGTGTTCTTCACAAATCTGATACCAAAACACATTGGAGGGTTTAAACCTGGGTCTAAGTGGGCTCAAAATAATAAAAATAAAATTAATTAAAAAAGTTAGGTTAAATAGCGAAGTCGCACCTCGTCAGGCACTGGTGCAAAGTCGCTCCTTGTAAAGACGGGGCGTGATTTCACTAAAAGACAAACAAATTAGAAAATGGAGGCAAAGAGGTATTTCCTTGCTCTTGGAAGGGATTGAGGGTCTCTTAGGGGCACTAAGGGAGATTGCCCATTCAAAGTGGGTCAATTTTTCGTGTCTAAAAAATTGAAATAGAATTAGAAAAGCTTAGAGGGGATTTAGAAGAATTTAGGGAAATTAGGAGTTAGAGGGAAATTGAGCTGGTTGGAGGAGAAGGAAGCTAAATTAGAAGAATTTAGGAGGAATTAGAAGGATTAAGGAGGAAATTAGAAGAAATTGCTAGAAATTAGGGGAATTGGGAGGAATTTGACAAGATGAGGAAATTAGAAGAGAAAATAGAGAATTTGGAGAAATTGGAATTTTGAGAGGATTTGAGTGAATTTGAGCAATCGATGATGGTTTTGTGGCAATTTGGATATTTTGGTAAATTTGTAGAAATTTGAGTGCAAATGACTACAAATGACTAAAATTTGGTGTCTACACATCCTTCTTCAGTAGTTTCATCATTGGTTTCACTATTTGAGCAAAGTAAAATACAAACTTCTAAACAAAATTAATTTTTCCAAACAAGGATTGTAAGCCATTCTTGTTCTTGTGGCATAGGGAGCACTAGGGTTCCCTTGGCCCTATCTAAATCAATGGCTAGGTCTTATTTGGATACTACATGCCCCATAGCTTTCCTTTATGGATAGCAAAAATTTATTTCTTTGGATTCAATGATACTCCAAATTCTCTGTATTTTTTAAACACAAGCTAGAGATGATCAATATGCTTCTCCTTCTAGTGAAAAAATACTTTCATATCATCTAGGTAGATCTATATCACCTTGTTGACCAATTTTATGAAAGCTATATTCGTAGCCCTTTGAAAAGTGGCTCTAACAATGGATAGGTTGAAGGGTGTTCCTTGATAGGTAATAGTTAAACACTTTGTGATAAATTTAGTCTTATATTGATATTCATATCTCACCAAAATTTGATTAAAGCTAAAGAATCCATGTAAAGGAAAATTATTTTACTCCAAAAAAAGTATGTAGAGTTTGATCAATCAAATATAGAGGATAATGATACTTTAGGGAAGCTTTATTTAAATTTTTAAAGTCTACACAGAGGTGAATTCTTCTTTACTATGACTATATTCACAACCCATGTTTGAGTGCTTAATGAGGTAGATAATTTTTGCATTAAAAATTTTGAGCAGCTCTTGATTCATGAGTGCTTCTATCTTCAAATTCATATGCCTCTGTTTTTACTAGAATGGCTTAACATTTAGTAGCAATTCAATTGTGAGTTGAATATTATCCCTATTGTAGACCTTTATATCATCATAGCTCCATGATATAATACCTATAAATTCTTTGCATAGTGTTATAAGCTACTTCACTTCTTGCTCTAAACATCGCACTCCTACCTTCAAAATTTTATTGTGCTCAACTTGAATTTTTGTGAACTCTTATCAAATTTCATTTTTGCCTAGTTGGCCATTCATTGTTATCAATATGAATTTCAAGATAATCAATCATTTTGGGATGTGATTATTTTTTAGTTGAGTAATATTATCTTGATTGATGCTCTTAAGTGTTTATTTAGGTACATTTACATATGTTTCCTCCTAAACTAGAAACTTTATTATTTGTTCATCATATTCAAACACCTACTAGAAGGTGTCCTTATATAGCATAGAAGGTCTAAAATCCAACCTGACCTCTTTTGAATTTCTCTAGATATTAGAGGTTGGAAACAAATTTCCTCCATGGAATTGAATGCATCAACTTGTGCATTTTCATTTTTTGGGATTTATTTTATGTTCATAGCTTCAAATCTATCCAAGATATCATAGACTCTATATTGATATGATTTGAGATAATGCTACTTGTTGCTACATTTTTCTATAACCTGGTTAACCACTAGTTTAGAGTCACCATAAATTATCAATAGCTTAATTTCCAATTTCTCTACTTTTAGCAATCCTAAACATAAGGATTCATATTTTACCACATTATTGGTGCAACTCTAGGTTAATCAATGTGAAAACTACTCTACACCTTCAAAAGGAGATTCCAATACTATTCTAGCTTCAACACCATTCCAACATTTAGCTCTATCAAAGAAAAACTTCCAAATCTCAATTTTTTAGAGATCCTAAATTTGTAGATCCAACATTATTTCTTCTTTAGGATTAATTATGGAATAAGTTCCTATTCCAATCTAAATCGTAGCATTGAAGTCTCTAAGAGAGAATTTTTCCTTTGTCTGCAATTCATCTATAAACGATTCCTAGGGCTCTATTTCATCACCAATCAAATTAACATGACTTTCTTCAATTTTATCTATGCAATATGGAGTGGGATTTTATTTACCTTCCTACCTTTATGAGGTATTTCTATATGGGAGTAGTCTAGATACAAGTAACCACCTAGCTTGGTGATGAATTCCCAAGAAAGGCAAATGCTAAAGTACAACTCCAAATCAACCACCACTACTTGTGTGATAGTTATCTTTGGTACTTTGTGGAGGACCGTACTTTGTGGAGGACCATAGGTATATCTTTTATCACTCCAATAGTTTTGACTAGGATATCATCTAGTTATAACATTTCATGACTATATCATGCGTACTCCATTTCCATGGCTTCATAAGTTTCTTTAGGAATCACTATGGTTGTTGGTCTAGAGTTAACCATACAATTTTGCACAACCCACCCTTCCATGTACAAAGACATATAGAAGGGGTGTCCTATTTTTTTCCATTCTCAACACAAGTTTACCTTGAGCTAGGTTAAGTTATGGATATGATTCACCTTTAGGATGAACAATTTTTAGTGATGCCTAGAGAAGGTCTATTTATCCTAGAATCATTAAAGTATCATACATACTTACTTTTGAAGGGGTTTTCTTTAGATCTAATATATTAAACCATAAATATTTTGGATGCTTCTTATCTTTTTTCAACTCATAAAACCTCCTCCATTAATATTATTTTACCTCTAGCCTTTATCATTTCATCATAGAGGGGTATAAAAAATTATTTAGGGCTTGTTCATGAGTCTCTTTTGCTTTTGTTGCTTGTTCAATTGCTCCTTTGGACTCTCTATTAGAGGTTGTTATTTTTTTGATCAAGCTAGTTGGTTTATCTCTAACCTCTTCAATGGTTGAGATGGTACTTTGAATAGATTGATTTTTTATGGATCTACTTGCAAGGGCTTCTTGATGCATATTTTCAATACAAATATGAATTCTTAATTTGGGGTATCTTGCATAAACATGGTTTGATCCAAGTCCCATAGCATATTTATTTGACCATTTTTTGCCTTCTCTACCTTTTTTCTACCACTATCTATGTCAAGTGTTGATAGAGCATATAAGTATATGCACCATGTGGGTCATTGCAAGCCAAGAACCAATAGTTTTCTTGAGGTGAAGAAGTGGATGACCCATCCTCATGGTTACTATAGATAGCATTGGATTGAAATTCTCATGAAAGCTCCTTGATCATTTATCATGTAGGGAAATTCTTTTGGGTTGGTAATTTCTTTCAATGTCTTGCCTCTTCATAGTAGTTACATCATTGCTTAGGTTCTTCAACGTTGTCAGCACGTCTTGCATAATAGGATATTCCTTAGACTCAGGGGTAGGCAATGAAGGTATAGTAGGTACTAGAGGTAATGCTATAAAAGTGGGTTTTGGAGGTAAATTCAAAGTCTTGGCTATAGGATTGGAGCTATCATAGGCATCGACATGATTATTACCATAGTTTATCTCCTATAAACATTGAGTAAATTTTGGAAATTATGGCATAACAACTTTAGAAAAAATCTTGTTGATAGCAATTATAGCATTCTCAATAGATATAGTGGATTGAAACACTTGAGAGAATATTGTCATATTTGACTAGTGTATTTGCAAACCTAGATATGGATTAAAAGCATGGATATAGTAAATGTATGCTTGATTTTTTGATGGTCTAATCTCCTACAAAATTATTTTCTAGGTTCTTTTTAATCTAATGTTAAAATTCATAATCACCTCTTTAGGATGTATTTGAATAGTAGTGAACTAAGAGAGCAATAAAATAGATTTTCTAATTCATTGAATTCTTGAAAAAATGTTCCAGCAAGTTTAGCCTAAGAAGTAATACTTTCATATTGAAGAGTTTGATACCAGTGTGATACTTTTCCTTTCAATGATAGAACTAAAAACCTTACCATAACATAATTAATCTGGATATTATAGGTAGCCACATCTTGGTAATGTTTGTATGTTGTCTTCTCAGTACCATCATAGGTTGGTAAAGATTTTAGAGTTGCTTAGGGATTAGCATAAATATTTAAAAAATTAATTGGTCCTATGTTATTCAATCAAGGTTAAATTTTTTACACTTGATCCATGTCTTCTAAACTAGTGGAATCAAATGATACTAGATAACTAGAGTATTATGATTCTACACTTTTTATACGAGAATATGGAGATGAATATTAAGATCTATAACTCCTAGTTCTAAATGGTGGCAGTTCAAAATTTTGTATAGATTGATCCATGATTTTAGTTATTAATATTGTGGTCATAAGCCTTTAGACTAAGTGGGGGATAGATTCTAAATAAGCAATTCATCCTTACAGGATTCACCAAGATACAAGAAACGTGATCTAGTAGAGTAGAATTTTACCAAGATCCTACTTAATCAAGGAGGTGAAATTTGCATCCCACCGAACATGCCAAAAACTCTTGGTCCAAAATTTTCCTATGTTGATGAGATGTGCCCTTAAATATCAGCTAATATTGGAAGATCTAGAATTGTTTTTGAGTCAACCTCTAGAGAAGGTTAATTCCTTATAAAGCTAACTAAATAGAATGGGGTTAGGACTAAAGTGAGAAATGTAAAGAGTAATGAGAGATTTTGGGTTAGATATTTAAACTGAATATGGTTAAGATTTAGTCAAAAGCAATGAGAAACACTATATAAGAATATTACACTCTCAACTTAATTCAAGGTCTAACAGACTAGCCAACATACAATCTTACAAAGCATTATTTAAAGCAATTCATATATAACTATGTATTCTAGAGATTAAAAGAATAGAATCCAAATGGCTATCCAAATTAGCATAATAGACTTGAAAAAATTCACTATTAATTTAATGTAAAAAAAAATGCACAAAAATATAACTCACATTCATATCCTATAATATTTTTTGATAAAGGCCAAACAACACTTATTTTTGTTTAAAGGCAATGATCATCATATAGTATACACAAATTATAAAGAGTAAAGATTTGATCCTCTATTAGAGGTACATTGATCGATTTATAGATTTTCATTATATTCTAATAGCTCAGATGATAGTACAAAAATATTTCCAGGCCTAACAAGGGTAAGTGTAGAGTGTGGATATCGCTTTCTAGCTCAACCTAGTCTAGTTATCTTGATTTAGTTATGTCGATGTGGCCAGTTCTAATCCTTTCCATAATATTGGCCTCCACATGCTTTCAGTAGATCTTGGGAATCTCCTAAAAAATGTTTTTTTCTACTTTTTTTGGTTACTAATCCATGTTTCTAAGGATAGGTGTATAATGGAGAAGCATCTAGGCCATTTGGATTCTTTGATAGAGTTGATTATGTTTGAAAGGGTTAGGTCTGGGACTAGTGTCTACTATTGGGAATCTTATGCTCTACCAAACTTTATACCTTAGAAAAAATCTAAGTCTATCCTACTTGTGTATCAAGCTTTTTTTCCTTCTAGGTGATGTCAAATTCCTTATAATTTTGGTCTTTCTCTCTTCATACTTAGCTGAATTTTGGAAATAGAAAACATGGTACAATGTTGGTCAGAAGACTTTTGTAGCACCCATGATGACATAAGCCTCTTTGAATGTTTAGACCCTCTTATTTTGGGGTCCATGCCATAGAAAAATTTTCCATTGATCATCAGTTTAGCATACCAGATACTAGAATTTTATTTCCCTTATGCTTACATTAATCTTCTAAAACTTTGGCTTACTTTTGTGATTTGGCTAATTTTCTAGTCTAACATTCCTCTATGCTAGACTTTTTTTCTCCATAGAGTGACATGAGTTCCTCAAAAAAAAATTCTCTCTCTTCACACTTGTGGAAATATTTGAATATCCTTTCAGACTGTCACACTATTCAAATCCTTGAAAACCCACAAGTAGATATGTGAGCTCTAGTTAACTCACCACTTCATCCTAGGATAACTTGAAAGCTAAACAGGCCTAGTCTGGACACCCTAATATGATCTTACTGAATGTTTATTTTAGAAAAATAGCTCAACCAGATTTAATTAAATAGTAAAATATGATTGACCAAGCATATGATACAAGCATTATTAAAGATAGATCGGTGCCTTATCCATTGGGCTATCATAGCAATTTTAATCATTCATATGATAGAGAATAGAATGAGAAAGAAAAACTAATGAATCTATGCTCATTCAAATATCGTAACAAACACAAACTCATTAATCAGTGAAGAAACATTGTCTACATGTTCAAATAATACAAAATATAGATAAGATAACATACACCTATTGCACAAAGCTTGCTAGAATAGAGAATCAGATAGTTTATATTATATTTAGAATAAAAAAATTACAATGAATAAACCTGGTATAATACTTAAGCTTTTCGATAATACAATACAATAGATCACCCTATTCAAATGATGTAATAGGGGATTGCTATCTATTGTCCTAAAAGTAGTGACATATAGACTTTGGCTCTCTAGAACTTTTGGAAATCATCTTAGATATACTGTCCTACTTTTGGCAATACCTACACAAAGGTGGGATGAAATTGAGAAAATGGGTAAAACAAAGAAAATAGAGAAGATACGATAACCTAGATAGATCACTCAGAATACCTCACATGAGCTTGTTGCGCTATTTTCTTGATAATGAAGCCTGATTACCTTGACTTATTTTATTATTGGACTGTCCAAAGTCAATTACAAATACTTGGTGCAGGTGTTGTCACTTGTACCTTTTTTGCTCCTACGTCATGTCAGCTACCCAAGTTTGTTACAACAGAATTAGTTGATGTCAATTGTCACAAATCTTTGTTACATTGCTTATTTTTCTAAGACCACTCTGGTTGTTATTCAGGTTTATTTATTTATCTTTTAATTTGAAGGGGACTCTTAATAGTGGTTGGTCATGTACTTGACTATGATGTTATATTTGTGCAAAATATAAACTCAGAGTATTATACTTCTTTCCTATTATCCTAGTCATTTGCCTTCTCATTTTTAGGTGATCTTTGACTAGGACTGACGTGGTTATATTTATAGGATGAAACAGAGGGGGACCCGATGTGATGGTGAAGGGAGAAAATAAAACATACAATATGGTACACAAAAGATGGGTGACAATGTGGATGGCAGTGGGAATAATTGAGCACAATGGATGTGGAAGACTATAGATAATGGTGGTGAGATGGTGCTTTGTGGAGCAGACTGTGATGGTGATTAAGAGAGAATACCCAAAAAGGGAGGGTAAAGGGAAATGAGAGGAAATATAGAATGGAAAATGAGATCTAGAAGTGTGCAGATTGATAAGAATGATAATAAATACACACTTCCATAAATATATTCTATTGAGGTGGTCCCTCTATAACTATACTCCATCGAGGTGCTACTATCCTTTTGAAGCACAAAAAATGCTATTGTTTTGATAATTTCTTTTTCTTACTGTACCTTTTTCATCTTTTACATAGGAACTTCTTGTATTGCTCATAGTATTTCATGGTTATTGCTTTTTGCATACTTTGGCCCATATTTACTATTGACTCCTTTGTCATGCCTACTTCCTTCATTTAAAGTCGCATAGAGATAGTCCACTTTGTCAACTGACGATAGCAACATCATGCTTTGTATATACAAGCAGATCTACCTATCTTGGGTCTGCATTGAATATGTCATTTGAGTTGCT
This sequence comes from Wollemia nobilis, assembly GCA_028583015.1. Taxonomy (NCBI): domain Eukaryota; kingdom Viridiplantae; phylum Streptophyta; class Pinopsida; order Araucariales; family Araucariaceae; genus Wollemia; species Wollemia nobilis. Next base: position 8,016,306 of record JAQPPZ010017033.1, read on the forward strand.
TGTTTCATGACCTTGCTTTTCTTGGTACAGTCTGAGGACTTGAGCTTGTGTGAAATATTTTATTCACATGGCTCAGTGATCTCTACTTCAAAAAAATTTCCAATTTACTCAGTTTTCTTGCCTTCCTTCTAAGCGGTCTTAAGTTGATGGCATTGCATTACTCCTTTGGGCTCTTGTATTTTACTGTAGCCATAATTTTAAAACTTGCCATGAATGATCTGGTTGATCTTCATCTTCTTCAAAGAGATATATTACGCTTGATACACCTTGTGATTTTACCACTTTTGGTTCGTGGGATGCTTGGCACTCCATACTATTTATCAGTATTTGAACAGTGAGCCACACATCCTCCCATGTAGAACAAGCTTCGTCGATCTTGCCTAGGATGGTCTGAGGTCGTTGATCCCTTTTTCACCTTTTACCTTGGTCTATCATTGATTGAATTGGTGATGGTCAGTCTTCATGAGTGACAAGAATAGGTAGGAATACATTGTCACTGATCGTCTGAGGCTATCGTCGATCGAATTTATTTGCAAAGACAACGGCTAGACTTGTTCATTGATGAATATTTGTTGTCGTTGATGGATGAGCGAAGGCCAATTGCTATCCATGATGATGATTATCAGAGTTTGAAACATACTTAGGCTGCCCTTTTATTTAGCCTCTCATGCCAGGAAGGGGAATGCCTATGACCATGATGATTCAACCCTTTGGATGTCCTCAAAACACTCCGTCGTTGATGAAGACTCATCATCGCTGATGCATCAACGATAAGCTTTCTACAAGAGCAAAAAAAGGCTATGCATAGACTAAAATTTTTAGCGGTCGTTGATGAGAAAGAGGCTTCACTGATTGAATCGGTGATAAATATTTAGACTAGTGATGAGTTATCCTAGCCTTGGGCATTGTCGTTGATGAACAAGACTATCATTGATAAGATTGACTTTGGATCGGCGATAGGGAGCATTAAAGAGCGACAATGATTTTGAGCAAATTTTAGACTATCGTTGATAGGTGTTATGGTCACTGATTCAGATTGATGGCAAGGCTTTGCAAGAGTGATGACTTTATCTTTAAAACAACTTTTCTTGACCAAATTCCATCGAGAGGGAGACTTGCTAGGTTTACATTGCTAAGACCCTTGTATTGGCCTTGAAACTAGTTATCGTTGATTAGGAAGAGTGGTCATTGATCGGATCGGTGATAATGTCTTGCAAGAGCAATGGCGTATGTTATCCTTTTTTATGTCTTGCATAGTCACTGATGAGAAATATCTATCGATGATTCGATCAACAACGAAGAGCCTTGATGAGCGATAGTGTATCTACGGACTTGGTTGCTCACCGATGTCTATCTTTGGTCACGGATAGGATCGGTGATGGTAGTTTGCAAGTGTGATGGCAGATTTTAGCTTTAAGGCTAAGTTTTAGTTGGTCACTGATGAAAAAGGCTATTGTCGATGATGGCTTATAGTGGTCGCAGATTGTATCGATGAAGGGTTTTTGGAAGAGCGACGAATGATTTAAGGCTTTCAGATTTTATGGATGGCTTAGGGACGTCTTGGGAAAATCATCTGGGTGAAAATAAGGTAGACTTGGACAATTTTTGGGCCATGATTTATGATTTTCAATCATTAAGGACTGACCTTATACCCTACAGTCACCTAAACCACTGGTCTTCTTTGAAAATTGGGGGTGTGAATTAAGTTGGGGTTTTTTGAAGCCCAACATAGGCTCTGTCTGGGACAAAAGAAATGTTTGATCTGTCAAGATAAAAATTTCTCTTGAGGACTCCAGAATCTCTGGTTATGAGCAATATATTTTTGGCTAAAACCTACCCTGTGGACCTTTTACACTTCTCTTAAGGACTTTAGTTTTGAACTAAACTTCTACAACATTCCTGCTTCATGACTAACTTGGCTAGGACTAAACAAAATTTGAAAGTAGAAAACTAATCACTAAAAAAAAATTTTGACAGACTAAAAACTTTATTAAACTACTATAGACATGAAATAAAAATACTTATGACTGTAAAAACTAAAACTGATGGAACTGTAATATATACATATGTACAGAGGTAGACACAAATAGTTCATATAAGACTAATCCCCATTACAGGGATGATAGATCTTCAAATGCTGGCCATTTATCAGGAATTGCATCTCTTCACCTTGCAGGGTCTGCAACCTGTAGGTGTGTTGGCCTATCTTCTAAAAAATCTGATAAGGGCCTAGCCATTTGGGTTCCAACTTACCCTTTTCTCCTTGTTTGTCATTTTTTGGGTCCCAATACAATACTATGTCTCCTTCTACAAATGGATTTCCCTTGGATTTCTTGTTAAATACTTGTGTAGTTTTATGTACTTCTTGGGTCATTCTCTTAAGGGCCTCCAAAAATACTTGTGTAGTTTTATGTACTTCTTGGGTCATTCTCTTAAGGGCTTCTCTTCTATCTTCTTCCAATTTAACAATCTGATCCATTCTCCTCTGTAGATAGTCAGGATTTTTGTGATCTTGGAGTAGCAAGGCTAAGGCAGGTCTCTCAACTTGTGGGGGAAGTAAGGCCTATTCTCCATATACCAATTCATAAGGTGTTCTTCATGTAGCTCTCTTGATGGTAATTCTATCAGCCCACATAGTGAATTTCAGCTCATTGTCCCAACTCTTCTTGTTTCTACCTAGAGATATTTTTATCCTGGTTATAATATTTTTGTTCGAGGATTCTACCAAGCCATTTCCTTGAGGATAGTAGTTGGATGAATGAGTTAGTTCAATATTGTACTTACTACAAAATTCTACCATCTCATAGGAAATAAAATTGCTACCATTATCAGTTACCAGTTTTTTGGGTACTCCAAATCTGGTCAGGATATTTTCTTCCAAGAATTTAATAATGACTTTTGTAGTAGATATTTTTAATGGGGTAGCTTCCACCCATTTGGTGAAATAGTATGTGGTAGTTATTATCCACCGATGACCTCCTGATGAGTTTGGATTAATCTCTCCTATCAGGTCTAAACCCCATTGAGTGAAAGGAGCTTCTATTATCACAGGTTTTAAAGGCATAGTAGGCAACTTTTTCTTGCCATCAAATATCTGATAGTTTTGACATTTTCTTACTAGCTGGTGTACATATTTGAACATGGAAGGCCAGTAATATCCTACCCTCATGATGTTGTTAGCAGTTTCCTTTGGTGCAAAATATCCTCCACAAAAGCCAGCATGAAATTCCTCAATGATTCCAGCTACCTCTTCTTGAAAAATATAGAGCAGTAGTACACCACTTGGGTGTCTCCAATACAACTTATCTTCTTGGACATAATATTTTTGTGCTTGCAATTTGATACTTCTCATTCTATTCTGAGTGCATCCAGTAGGGAGTGTCAATATCTGCAAGTATTTCACAATGTCTTTATACCAGTCATCTTTGGATGCCTTCTTTTTGTTGGTTTGATGTATGTCAACATTCTCAATTGTATTATTGAAGCCTTCTCCCCCTTTGGTTGCTATATATTTTTCTAGGCCTTGTCCTTTTATAGTCTTTATAACTTTGAACTCGACCATATACTATTGTAGCTTAACCATCCATCTAGATGAACTGCCTATAGGCTCATTCTGGGTGAAAACATCTTTGATAGCTAGGAAGGGAATATAGGCTATAACTTTATTAGCTCCAAAAATTCCTTTGAAGTGCTCCAAAGCTTTTATGAGTGTGAATGCCTACTTCTCTATCATGGTGTACTTCAGTTGTGATCCTTTCAATCCTGAACTCATGAATGCTACTGGTCTTTCTATGTTGCCTGCATCTTTTTACGATAATACAACAGTGATGGCATCTTCTGAAGAGAATGAGTAGATATTAAAATCTTTGTGATAGTCTGGGTAGGCTAATACAAGAGCTTGGGTAATAGCATCTTTGATTTTTTGAAAGGCCTGCAAATTTTCCTCTATCCATCTAATAATGTCTTCTTTCTTGATCATGTTGTTTATAGGCTTTGCGATTTGGGCAAAATTTGGCACAAACCTTCGATGACGAAGTTAATTTTTCCAAAGAACGATCTGACTCCTTTCAAGTTCTTGGGTGGGAGAATTTTGGAAATGGCCTCATTTCTTTCAGGGTCTATACTGATCCCTTCTTTAGAGACAATGTGTCCTAGCAACTTGCCTTGTTTTTCTCCAAAGATACACTTCTTGGGATTTAGTGAAATACCAAATTCTTTACACCTATAAAATACTTGGGTAAGATGCTCAAAGTGATCTTCAAGATTTTTAGAGAACACAATTATGTCATCCAAATAGACTACCACCATTTTAAACATTAGGTCTTTGAAGGTAAAATCCATGGCTCTTTGGAATGTGGTCCCTGCATTCATCAATCCAAAAGGTATTCTGAGATACTCAAATGTCCCCTAGGGAGTAGTGAAGGTTGTCTTATGCCTATCTTCAGGGTTAACTTGAATTTGGTTATAGCTTGAGAATCCATCTAGCAGAGACATTTTGGCTGATCCTACAACAACTTGTAACAATTGTTCCATGTTTGGTAGTGGATAATTATCTTTCAAGGAGTTCTTATTTAAATTTCTAAAGTCTACACACAGTTTGATATCTCCATTTTTCTTCCTTACTGGCACTAGATTGGCTATCCAAGTTGAAAACCTAACTTTTTGATAATCTTGGCATCTAGTAGCTTTTGGACTTCCTTCTGCATTATAGGGTGTAGTGTTGGATTAAACTTCCTCTATTTCTATCTGTGTGGTTTAGTACCCTCCTTGAGTGGGATGATATGCTTCATTACCTCGGTGTTAAAAGTTCTAAGGTCTTCATAACTCTAGGCAAAGGCATATTTATGTTTTCTTAGGTACTTAATGTAATCTTTTTTTTTCTTTTTCTGACATGGACTTTTCAACTTTAACCATTTTGGGCTCTTGCTCGATACCAATATTAATTTCTTCTACTTCTAATCCTTGCAAGTTGGCTTATGAGCTTTATCAAAATCATCAAACAAGCTTTCTAATGAGATCAGTCCTTTGGGTAGCTTGTTAGTATTTAATTGTATCACTTCCATAGGTTCTCCAATTACTTCCTTTAGCTTTTCTTCATCATTCTCATCACATATGATTTCAGCATATTGACTCTGTAGTGTCATAAAGTCTTTGATGTCAATGTCATCTTGAAAGACTTGTAGATACACTATGTTGTCAGGGATAGATGGATGATATACTGAAATAGTAGGGAATATTTCTTGGTATTCAGTGTCTATCTCTAGACTGTTTGAACTAGAAGCATTGATTGCTAATAGGTTGGCTACCTAATTTTTCTCCCATGGGATGTAAGTGATGTTGAAAGCCAAAAACTTATTTATTTCTTCTTGCACAACCTATTTATACTATTTAAGTCTGGGGTGTTTGACTTGATACTTACCTTTGATCTATTGTATTATTAATTTAACATCACCATATATAGTTAGATAGTTAATTCCTAGCTCTTTAGCCTTTCTCAAGCCTAATAGTAATGCTTCATATTCTACAACATTATTAGTGCAAGGAAAGTGTAGTCTGTATGGTATGCCTAGATAGTTTCCATTGATGTCAATCAAGTTGACCCCAGCTCCTGCTCTAGTGTGTGACTTGGCCCCATCAAATGTGAGGGTCCATATTTTTGATGTCAATATCCTTGTGGACTCAACATCAATCTCTACGACTATTTGTGGGTCCATATTGGCTGCTTTAGGCACCTTAGCTAGGAATGGGGAATGCCAGATGGAATAGACTCCTATCTCCTTTTCCTCAAAATACTGGACTAAGTTAATAGTTATATTATCAGACTTTTTGAGCTCAACAGAATACCTATGGAAGGGTTCCCTCTTGAGGGTAACTTGCTCTTTAGCTGTGAGGGGGATAGTGGCATAGGACCAGTCTAATTGGATGGATCCTCCTAACTGTTCAGCCCAATGTCTTGATAGTAGCAATGAAAAAATGGATCTACATCAACTACAACTACATCCATGACTATGCCCTTCTTTGGGTATTGGTCTAAATAGACAAGTAATCCTATAATAATTCCTGCACATGGGATTTGTCTACTATCCATAATAGATATTGGGGGAGAGTCTTTGGTACATATTAGACCTAACTGATCTACCACTTGTTTAGGCATGACATTGTGTGATGCTCCACTATCTAACATACAATTATGAATTACATATTGTTCCTCAAAATCAGAATTATATCTTAAGGATATATAGAAAGGTTTGACTGTTGATGGATTTTTGGGAATGGGTTTGGGCTTTTCTACTACTGAGAAATTGCATATGTGATCATGAGATGGCTCAACCAAACCAAAATCTTGACACACCTGATCTCTATACTTGGGTATAGTCATTAACTCTCCAAAGGTGATGTTTATCTTTTGTTTAGCCAGTTCTTGGCCTGCATCAAATTCAGTATTTTTTACTTCAACACTTTTGTCAGACTCTGGCTATTTTTTAGCTTCATTTCTTGTTTCAACTTCAAAGGTTGCTTGCTAATTACCACTATTATACTTCTTGGTAGCTTTATCTTTATTTGGAGTTTATTGAACTGCATCAGCCTTATCAGCTTTATTTATCCTATTAGGCACTATTCTACCTCTTAGGTTAATAGCATGCATTCTTTCTAGGCTTTCTACCTCTTCAACTATTGGAGTGATCTTACCTAGTTTCATCATTTCATATCTATCATCCTGAGGTCTTTTAAGGATTTCTAGATTTTCTAGGACCATAGCTCTAGGTTCTTTTTCTGACTTAGGTAATTCTTCCATTTCTTTTTCAAACTATTTTTCCCTTTCTTCATCTTCTTTAGTCCAATAGGCATTTATTCTTATTTCTTCATCTAATTCTTCCTCTATATTATCATTAGGATGTACCCCTAGATAGATTGCACAATCAGCTAGGTTATGGGGTGCATCACACTCGCTATAGTGGTATCAAAATTTAGAGATGGTGTTGGTAGTGGCCATGGGATTTGGGACTGCATCCATGTCTTTTGGGCCTTCCCTCCTTTTCCAACCATTGTTTTTATTTTTGCTTCCTTCTTCCCCATTATTTCTTGTCCAGTTTTTGTTGAAGTTCCTCCAAAATTGGGGTCTATTATCAGTCTACATTTGGGCTAGTTGTTCATCAATTACAGACTTATCCCTCTCAATTTTGGATAGCCTATTATTAATTGTATTAAACATTTCGGTGAATTGGTTGGACAATATTTCTAGAGGGTCGACCTCAGTTTTCCTCAACATTGTGAACCCAACCTTCTTAGGTTTCCTATCCACTTGGCTGGAACTTGACTCAGAGGAATATGGCTTCATCTTCCCACTATCTAACATATTTCTTTCTATTTCTAGGGCTTGTTCCATACAATCATCAATGGTGTTGGCCCTATGCTACCTCAACTCATAGCTGAATTCTCTAGAGAAGGCATTCTTATAGAAGCATATGGCTTGATGGTCAGTGGGTCTTAGGGTAATTGGAATTTTACTTCTAATTTTGAAAAACCATCTATTAAAATCTTCTACAGACTCATTTTCTTTCTTCTTTACTATTGTGAGCTCTATCAGTAAAGATTGCTCATTTTTTTATTTTTCCATATTTCTTTAAAAATGTCCCCTCCATAGTCTGGAAATTGGGAATTTGATCAGCAGGGAGACAATTGAACCAGTCTCTTGCATCACCCTCTAATGTCTATAAGAATAGTCTGAGAACTACATCCTCATGTTCAACCTCTAGGCTATCCAATGCATATAAGAAGCTTTTGATGTGATCTTCTCCAGTGATGACCGTGTTACCTTGAAATTTAGGTAAATATTTGTGGGCTTTGGCTGGCAAGGGATGCAAGTTCTAGGGTAATAGGAAAGGTCTATACCTATTAGTCCTCCATACTTGTAGGTTTTGGTTTGGCTATGCCATGGTGATGATAGGGGTACTGACTATGGGAGTGCTAATAGCAGGTTGGCTCACAGGCATAGATTTCTTAGCAAACTTATTACTAGCTATATATGCCCTATTATGATAACCAAAATTTTTAGGGACTAGGGCTTTACGGGTAAATACCTCTAGGTCTTCAAATACTAGGAAGAGCTCTTTTTCATTGCATCTGGTGTGCGCCAGGTCAGATTCTTCTTGTTCTTCTTTTGGGTTCGTTCAGAGTCACCAACACTTTCATGCAGATAGAATCTCACTCAGGCCAAGGTTGCTCGACTTGTTAAATTTCTCTCGAATGTATTTGAGGATTCTAGAAAATACAACCTCTTAGAAAGTCACAACTTATCATGTAAGAAATAATTTCTCTAAAAGAGGTAAAACTGACACATAAGGGTTTGATCATAAGACTATGGTGTTGGAGGGCTGATATGGTCAAAAATATCATATGGAGACAAGCCACAAAATACATAGATGATAGTAAAAAGGCTCTCCATAACAATGGTTACAAAAGTGGGAAAGAGAGAAAAATGTGTATGAAAACCAAACCCCCAATGGCTCCAAAAAACTATTGTGGAAAGATTTGAATATCCTTTTAGACTATCACACTATTCAAATCCTTGAAAATCCACAAGTAGATATGTGAGCTCTGGTTAACTCACCGCTTCATCCTAGGATAACTTGAAAGCTAAATAGGCCAGGTCTGGACACCCTAATATGAGCTTATTGAATGTTTATTTTAGAAAAATAGCTCAACCATATTTAATTAAATAGTAAAATATGATTGACCAAGCATATGATACAAGCATTATTAAAGATAGATCGATGCCTTATCCATTGGGCTTTTTATTTGAAGGGGACTCTTAATAGTGGTGGGCCATGTACTTGATTCTATTTATGCAAAATACAATATGGAAGTATTATCCTTCTTTCCTATTATCCTAGTCATCTACCTTCTCATCTTTAGGTGATCTTTGACTAGGACTGATATGGTTGTGTTTTTAGAATGAAATAGATGGAGACATGACGATGAAGGGAGGAAAGAAAAAATAAAATAAGGTAAAACAAGATGGATTATAATGTGCATGGTGGTGGGAATATTTGAGCACAATGGATGTGGAAAACTACAGACAATGGTGGTGAGATAGTGATTTGTGGAGTAGACTGTGATGGTGATTAAGAGAGAATGCCTAGAAAGGGGAGGACAAAGGGATATGAGAAGAAATACATAATGGAAAACAAGATCTGGAAGTGTGTAGATTGATAGGAATGACAATAAAGGCACACTTCCATAACTATATTCCATCAAGGTGGTCCCTATATAACTATACTCCGTCGAGGTGTTGCTATCCTTTTGAAGCACAGATAATGCTACCGTTTTGATATTTTATGTTTCTTATAGTATATTTTTCATATTTTACATAGGAACTTGTTGTATTTCTCATAGTATTTCATGGTTATTACTTTTTACATTCTCTAGCCCTTCTTTACTATTGACTCCTTTGTCATGTCTACTTCATTTAAAGTTGCATAGAGGTAGTCCACCTTGTCAACTAACGATAGCAACATCATGCTTTGTATATACGAGCAGATCTACCTATATTGGGTTTGCATTGAATATTTCCTTTGAGTTGCTTATTTCATGACCTTGCTTTTCTTGGTACAGTCCAAGGACTTAATCTTGTGTGAAATATTTTATTTACATGACCCAGTGATCTGTACTTTGAACAAATTCCAATTTTCTTACCTTCCTTCTGAGTGGTCTTAAGTCGATGGCATTGCATTACTCCTTTGGGCTCTTGTATTTTACTGCAGCCATAATTTTGAAACTTTTCATGAATAATCTGGCTGATTTCATCTGCTTCAAAGAGATATATTACGCTTGAGATACCTTGTAATTTTATCACTTTTGTTTCATGGGATGCTTTGCACTCCATACTATCTGTCATTCTTTGAATAGTGAGCAACACATCCTCCCATGTAGAACAAGCTTCATAGATCTTCCCAAGATGGTTCAAGGTCATTGATCCTTTCTTGCCTGTTACCTTGGTCTATCGTTGATTGAATTGATGATGGGTAGTCTTCATGAGTAATAAGAATAGGTGGGAATACATTATCACTGATTGTTTGAGGTTGTTGTTGATTGAATTAATGATAATGCTTTTGCAAAGATAATGGCCATACTTGTTCATTGATGAATCTCTACTATTGTTCATGGATGAGCAAAGGCCAATTGCTATTTGTGATGATGATTATTAGACTTTGAAATATACTTAGACTACCTTTTTATTTAGCCTCTCATGCCAGGAATGGGAATACCTATGACCATGATGATTCAACCCTTTGGATGTCCTCAAAACACTTCATCACTGATGAATACTCGTTATCATTGATGCATCAGCGATAAGCTTTCTACAAGAGTGAAAAAGGTTATGCATAGATTAAACTTTTTAGTGGTCGCTGATGAGAAAGAGGCTTTGTTGATTGAATTGATGTCCAAGATTTAGACTAGAAATATGTTATCCTACCATTGTCATTGATGAACAAGACTATCACTGATAAGATTGAATTCGGATCGACAACAGGGAGCATTAGAAATTTTAAGAGAATTTTATACTGTCATTGATAGGTATTGTGGTCATTGATTCATATTGGTAACAAGGATTTGCAAGAGCAATGACTTTATCTTTAAAACAAATTTGCTTGACAAAATTCCATCGAGAGAGGGACTTGCTAGTTTTACGTTTCTAAGACCCTTGTCTAAGCCTTGAAACTAGTTGTCGTTGATTAGGGAGAGTGATCACTAATCGGATCGACGATAATGTCTTGCCAGAGAAAAGACATATGTTATCCTTTTTTATGTCTCAGTGTGGTCATTGATGAGAAATATCTATCAATGATTTGATCAAAAATGAAGAGCCTTGACGAGTGATAGTGTATCTGTAGACTTAGATGCTCGTCAATATTTGTCTTTGGTCATGGATAGGATCAACGATGGTAGTTTGCAAGAGTGACGGTAAATTTTAGCTTTAAGGCTAAGTTTTAGTTGGTCATTGATGAAAAATGTTGTCAGGGATGGCTTAGAGCGGTTTTGTATTTTATCAACGAAGGTTTTTTGGAAGAGAAACGAATGATTTAAGGCTTTTATATTTTGTGGATGGCTTAGGGATATCTTGAAAAAAACATCTAGGTGAAAATAAGGTAGAATTGGACATTTTTTGGGCCATGATTTATGATTTTCAATCTTTAAGTACTAACCTTATACCCTAAAGTCACCTAAACCACTAGTCTTCTTTGAAAATTGGGGGTGTGAATTAAGTTGGGGTTTTTGAAGCCCAATAATACTTAGCCAATTTTTGAGTCTAGCACTATGGAAAAATGTCTCTTTTGCCTTAACAAAGTGTTAATCCCAATAGGCTATCTTATGCATTTAGTCATTTTAATATAATTTATCTATGCATATATCAACTACTTATAGCAAAAAAAATCTCTTGTAGCAAAGCTACATATGTGGGATATTGTATTGAGTCATAGGTGCTATGTACACAGGTTACTCTTTTGATCAAAAATGTTTTTGCTATATCAAGTTAGGGTGTTTTATATTCACTAATATAGGAAACATCACTCATTGCATGGAGGTAATTTTATAGGAATTTAGTCCTACAATTTCATTAATTTGGTAAGGTTCACTTCATAACAAGTTAGTCTTCTAATGAGTGTTTGGTTTTGCATGATCCTCATCCCACTTGATCATAAGATCTTCTTTGTATTCTACCTGTAGGGAACTTTTCCCTATAGCCCTACCTCACTCCAAGTAAGACTCAGTCAAAAGAGGGACAAGGCAAGATAAGGTGGTTGGATGGTGCTTCTCACCTTTAGTTGGATGAAAGGAGCTCAAAGAAAGGTATATAAGCTCAAATTCCATTTTGATTATTAGATCTTCCATTTATGACCAATGCTTCACTTTTTCTCAAATATAATTGTATCAAGGGCACCAAGGCCTATGGTTCATTGATTTTCAATCCAACGACCTACACATTCCTTTTGATGGAGGATAGTACATAAAAAAAGAAAAGGCTTTGGAAAATCCTAGAGTGAAACACATGGTGACCAGTCAAGAGACCAAAAAGGAAATCACTAGAACTTAATGAAGAAGGTTTGCCATTGTCTAAAAAATATCCCACCTTATCTAAGGATAGGTGTAGTCGTGTGTGTGAGAGGGAAAATAGGTAGAGAAGTAATTAAAGAGGATGCTTGTCATCGATAAAATTTTTTGACTTTCATGACCAATTCTATCATAAACAACCACATATCAATTGTGGACACTACCCACCATACATGTAAGCCTACCCTACTAACCTACACTAATCATGTAGGCCAGGCTTGTCATGCTAACAAGGCAATACATTCCAGAATAAATGTGTTGGAAGAGTAATGGTGTAACCACCTTAACATAGTAGTAGAGAGCTAATTCAGAAACATCTGCTCATCCAAAGTCCCAAAATATTTTAGCATTTATGGACATGGATCCAGACACCTTGAACTTATCATTTTATAATTTTAGGAGGATTCCATCTATAAAAATAGAATATATTTGTAGGTCTTCTATATAGAACTTTAAAGGGAAATAACCCTCTTCTTGGCTTATAAATAGGTTTGATTATATTATTAGAGGCATTGGGATTTATATGTTCATGTTTGGTATCTAGCTTAGAAGGCTCTTCCTTTCATCCTTCTTTTCTATTATAACAAGAGGAACACAAATATTCTCTTGTGCCCAAGGAGCATCGACCCCTTTAGGCATCATTGTATTGTAATTATTTAAGCATTTTAATGGAATCCATGACTAATTTTGCGTTTTTCCCCTCTTAACTTATCTCCATTCTGATAGTGTGTTTGCTTGGTTGTGTTCACTAGTCATACATGGCACTTTTTTTATTTTATTGTCACTTATAGTTGGAAATTAGGGGTTCTAATTCTTTGGCACATCACCCCCATAGATTAGATTTTTATTTTTAGCAAAGCATTTAATTTCCCATTTTTTACAAACATTACAATTATTTTCTTAGCCTTAGCTCATGAAGGTCCACTATGCATCAAGGATTATTTTTTGACAAGGGTTCAACCTTGATTAAAAACCTTGAAGTTCACCCTACATGCATTCCCCAATCCATGGAACTTCTTATTGTTTCACTCTACACAAGGCATGAGCACATTCATCTTGTCAGACCCCTCAACCTAGGTGGACGAATGTATTATTTTTTTTTTATTTGTGGAAAACATCCCAAAAGGGATGCCACTTTCGGGTAAGACCCAAGGAGGCAGGGGTATCCATTCCGCCAAAAATGCCCAGGACTCGGACCTGGCCTACCACCTTTGACATACTCAAGGAGCAAACAAACACACAAAACCAATTTAAAAATAAGTAAATAACAACAAAAATAATAAAATAAAATAAAAAACATGCTCCTTGAGTGTGTCAAAAACAAAAGCACAACCAAACACGCACAATAAGATAAAAGAAACCACAACACAAACCACATAGAAAAACACAAGAACCACATAACAAAACACAAACAAGACAAAAACAACAGAACACTACAAAGACATAACCCAAAAAAACATGAAAAATAAACACAACCAAAACCTAAAAAATTAAAAAAATAAAATAAAAATAAAAATAAAAAACAACCAACAACAGACAATAAACAAAAACAAAATACATAGAAAACACTCACACATAAAAACATGAAATAACACAAACAAAGAGAAACCCAAGAACAAGAACGAAAAAAACACAAGAACAATAACAAAAAACATAAAAAAAACAAAACAAAACAAAAACACAAGAACAACAAAAAACAACACAAAGAACACAAAAACAAAACAAAACAAAAGAACCCACCCACCTTAAAAAACTAAACAAAAAAAACAAAAAAAAAAAAAAAAAAATGAACAAAACAATGACCTATCTAGACCAGAAGACTATTAAGGCAAGAATCAACAGAGGAAACAAAATAAAGAATAGAATGAGCTAGGGAACTAAAAAAAAACTGAATGAACCAAAGAGAAGCAAAAAAAAAAAACAAGAAGAAACTAGGTACCTTCAGAACTGGAGCCATCCAAAGAAATGATAGAAAGAAGAGCTTCCCTAATTTGAGAAGCCCACCATATAGGAGGGTGGCCATAACAAGTAAGATCACCTTTGTCCAAAGCCCAATTAGCTAAAGCATCAACACTCTTGTTTTGATCTCTAACCACATGATTGTAATCAACTTTCAAAAATCCCATCTGGATTAACTGAATCTTCTCAATAATTCTTTTTATTCTCCAATCCACCTTATGATTCTTAGAAGGAGTCTTCAAGAGATTAATCATAAGTTGAGAGTCAGACTCAACTAACACCTTTTCCCATCCAACCTTAGTAGCCTCCTGAAGACCTCTGAGGATACCATACCCCTCAGCAAGGTTATTGGAAAGAATACCCAAATTCTCAGCAAAAGTAAAAACCAGGGAGCCATCTGAAAGTCTACCAATTCCTCCCACACTGGCTTTTCCAGGGTTCCCTCTAGAGGCTCCATCAGTATTGACTTTTCCAAAATCCTTAGGAGGAGGTTGCCAATTTCTAGTCCTATCCATCTTACTAATACTCACATTCCCTTTAAGTTGGTTGCCCTTAGAAGGTTTAATCTTCAATCTTTGCATCACTTGATCCCATCTTTGGTGGGAGTTTTGGGGGTGATTAAGGAGTTGATGGACTGATTCAACTAAGTTGGCTATGGTCTTTTGCCAAATATAGTGAATATCCTTCCTATCTTGATTAAAAATTTGGTTGTTCCTTTCATTCCAAATATTCCAAAGAAGAATGGTAGAACCCATCCAAACTAACTGCCTAATAAAATGATCAACACCCTCTTGATTAGGCCAATCCCTCCAAAGTTGTTCAAAAGTAAAAAAATTGGACCACTGTAAGCCAAGTAAAGTGGCCATTCTCCTCCATAGCTCGGAGGCTAAAGTACACTCAATAAAAATATGGTTGATATTTTCTACATTCTCTTCACACATTTCACATCTAAAAGGGCCATGAAAACCATGCTTCATAAGTTGCTCACCGGTAAGCACCCTACGATGCAATAAAAGCCAATTAAAGAACCTCACCTTAGGCCAGAGCTTTTGAGCCCACAATCGAGAAAATATGTCGAAAGAATGGTTGGGATTATTATGGCATAAGGTCAAATAACCTTGAGCAACTGAATACTCACCCTTAGTAGTGTTGTTCCATCCAAAACAATATTTTTCATGGGACCAAGAGAGGGATCTCATATGAAGGATGCCTTGGATATCTTGTCTTTGCCTTTCTAGGATTTGAATAGGCCAGTCCTCAATAGGGATCCAATATCTACCAACATTTGAATTACCAGTATGGTACCGATAGTAATTAGCCACCTTTATCCAATTAGCTCGGTGAAGCTCCTCCATCCAAGGCCTCCAATCGGGAAGCCGAGTTATCAAAGGCTTGTGACCATCCCAAGAATCTGTCCAAAAATTTGCATGTTGACCATTATGAATGATCCAAAATAATTTTTTCTTTATCAAATCCTCACCAGTCTTAAGAACTGCTAAAATGGGAGAACCTTTGGTAGGAAGTTGATAGCGAACAAGGTCTTCAGGACTTTTGTTCTCAGCATATTTAGCATGGAGATTATTGGCCCAAAGAGCATTGGGGTTATGCAACATCCTCCAATATAATTTAGCAGCTAAAGCTTTGTTGTTATTAATTGAAGACCGGAATCCTAACCCCCTTCACTCTTAGGAAGACATAAAGTATCCCATTTCACCAAGGCCCATTTTCTTTTCTCCTTAGTACCACTCCAAAGGAAACGATGACTGATTTGATCCAATTCTCGAAGAACAGCCTTTGGGATATTCAAAATGGAAGAAACATAAATAGGAATAGCTTGAAGGACTGATTTTACCAAGGTGATTCTACCCCCGAAGAAAGCCACTTGTTGGTCCACTTTCCAATTTTCTTCTTGACTTTGTCCAACAACCAATTCCAATATTTATTTTTTTGCCTTTGAATATTTATGGGAATACCTAAATAAGTGATTGGAAGAGAGGTCTTCTTATATCTTAATTTATCCAAGACCATGGATTCCTGTCTAGTAGAGCAGTGAAAGAAAATAACTTTAGATTTGTCTTCATTGATCAACTGCCCAATAGCCTTAGAAAAATAGCTAATGATTTGCTTAATATTAGAAGCTTCCTTAACTGTAGCTTTACCTAAAAGAGTAGAGTCATCCACAAATTGAAGATGAGAGATAGGTCTAGCTCCATGAGCAATGGTAACTCCCTCAAGGGTTTTGTTTTCCCTCTTTTTGGTTATAGTCCTACCCAAGCATTCAACAAGAATGATGAATAAATAAGGGGATAGCGGGTCACCTTGCCTAATACCTCTAGAAGCTGGGAAAGACTGAGAAGGCCTGCCATTGATAAGAACTAAGTAGGAAACTGAAGAGATACATCCCATAATCCAATCCATCCAATCCTTAGAGAAACCAAATTGCCTCAAAACTTTGATAAGGAAGTGCCAATCCACTCTGTCATAAGCTTTGGATAAGTCTAACCGAATGAACATGGAAGGAGAATTTTGCATATCCATGGAATGGATGGCTTCTTGAGCAAGAACTATCTCATCTACTATTTGACGTCCTTCCACATAACCCCCTTGCTCGGGGAAATAATCTTATGCAAAAGAGGCTTCAAATTTTACTGCCATGATTTTAGTAATGATTTTGAGAAGAACATTACATAAAGCAATAGGTCTAAAAGCTGAGATATGATCAACCTCTTGAGCTTTTGGAACAAGAGTAATATAAGTTTTATTGATAACCTTCAAAATTTCTTTGGCTTTCCTGGCTTCTTCCACCACCTCTAATAAATCAACATGAAGGATATCCCAGAACTCTTGGTAGAACTCAATAGGAAAACCATCGGGACCTGGGGTTTTCCCTTTTTGCATTTTAAAAACTACTTGTTGAAGCTCATTGATAGTAACAGGAGCAGTCAAAATAGAGTTCTCCTCAGAAGTGATAAGAGAAGGGATTGCTTGAAGAACATTATGTTGAGAAGCTGAGTCAAGAGGAGTAGCAGCAAAAATATTGGAAAAGTAATCAACAACAATAGAGTTCATGCCATCCCAAGTATAAACAACATCTCCAGAATCTGATTTTAAGGAAGAAATAAAGTTGTGAGATCTTCGAGCTAGAAGAGATTTGTGGAAGAAATTTGTGTTTCGATCTCCTTCTTTGAGCCATTGAATTCTAGATTTTTGCTTCCATAAGATTTCTTCTCTTTTTTCCCATTCCTCTAACTGAGTTGTGAGTTTAATTTCATCTGCACTTCTCTTCTCTGTGAGGCCATCTAAACGGATTTTCTTATTCAAATTTTCAATATGAGCAATAACTTCATGTTTTTTTTTATGAACATCCCCAAACTCTTTCCAGTTCCAAGTCTTGATTTTGGATTTAATGTATTGCGATATTTTGGCAAAACAGAACATCTTAGTCCCATGCCTAGGTTTACCTTCCTTCCACCATTGTTGCACACGAGGTCTGAAGGAAATGTCTCTAAGCCACATTAATTGAAAATGAAAAGGAGAGAAACTCACATTGGTTTTCCACATTTCCACCATGGCTGGCCAATGATCCGAACCAACATTATTAAGAGTCTTCACTTTAGGAATGTGACCATGGATTAAGAAATTTTCAGAGAGCAAAAACCTATCCAATCTCTCCATTATACAAGCTAAGCCTTGCCTTCTATTAGACCAAGTCATAAGGCCATTATCCGGTTGGATATCCACAAGATGGAGGTTTGCAATATATTCACTCATGAGGTCAGTGCTTTTGTCCAAATTTCTATTTCCCCCCCTTTTCTCATCCAGAGAGAGGATGGTATTGAAATCTCCTCCGATCAAGATCCAAGCTTTAGGAAAATGAGAGATAATATGAGTAATATCCTTCCACTTGTCTTCTTTTTTCCTCCAAAGAAGTCGGAGCATAAACAGTAATGCAGAGCATAATCTGGTTGGAATGTCTACTTTGAATAGCTATAGCCAACAAACCCCAACTGCCAACCATATGGTGAATAACTACCTCTTTTGGGTCCCAAAGACAAGCAATGCCACCCGAAGTCCCTTGGGAACTGAGGGAAACCACTTTTCAGCTGGCCAAATTTTTCTGGCAATTAAGTCCATATCCTCCATTGACATCTTTGTTTCTTGAAGGAAAACAAGATGTGGATGATTTATCTGAATCATTCTTCTAATTTCATTTTGTTTTGAAAGACTCCCTTTGAGTCCTCTAATATTCCAAGTGATGATCTTCATTAATACCAGGGCTAAAAAAGTTGGGAAGGGCATTAATCTTACCTTCCTCTACAAGCTTTTCACCTTCTTTTACCATATGATATTGATTGGTCTTGCGACCTACTTTTTGATTAGAATCCATCTTCAATTTTTTTTCCCTGTTTCTTGACTTATTCCAATTGAATCTGAGATGGCTTCTAACCTTGAAGAATGCTCGTACACAACCAAAATTTTACTAGATGGTTCAATGGAGTCTATATTGGGACCTGCATTATTTGAAGTTTTGACATTTGAAATATTGTTTTTCTTGTGTAAATTTTCTCCTTTTTTCTAGTTGAAAACCTTTGATTTGTTGGTTTGTCTCTCGAGTTCTTCCCTTCATATTTAAATTGTGTTTCTAAGATTTCAGTTTCCATTATTTCCTCTTCCTCACTTGGGACATCATTTGTGGAAAGGATTTCAAACATATTAGCGAGATGACTTTGATTGATCCTTCATAACTGGTTTTTCTGAGTGTTCTTCTTCTTAGGTATTTGGAAACTTGTTGAGTTTATATCTTCTTTCTTTTGATCGGGAATTTTATTTGGGCAAGCACTGGCCAAATGACCATATTCATGGCAAATTCTACAATGAAAAGGAATGTTCTCATAGTCCACTACTTGCTCCCAAGTGTCTTCCCCAAATTGTAATGTGATATTTTTAGGTAGGGGTTTGTCAAAATCCATTAAAACACAAATCCGAGCATAAATAATATGTTCAAAATTTTGAGTACAATCAGCGAGTCATCATAAAAGTTCCTAAAGAGTTTCCAATTGAAGAAAAAATAGTAGGATTCCAAAATTCAATAGGGAGGCCAAAGAGTCTAACCCACACGGGAGCTATAGAAGGCATCTCTTCTTCGGCTTTAAATTTAGTATGCCAGGGCTTCATGAAAAGCCCTACCCTTCCAAAAAACCAAGGACCCCCTTGAAAAGTTTTCTCTCTATCTTCATTATTAGCAAATAAAACAAGAAAATAACCATTTGGATAAATAGAGATTTGTAACTCACCTTTAGTTTTCCAGCTTTTTGCAGCCCAGACTTTGAAAGCAGATAGACTCGGACGAAAACCCATGAACCAGACAAATTAGTCCTCTTTTTTCCAAATCTTCAATGCCAGTCTGAATGTTACCCATATCAAGCTTAACAATAGGAGTTCCATCAGCTGCTTTAAGACATCCTGACTCCGTTTTCCTGGGATCAATCTTAGGCATTCTTAGAGGTTTATGGGAAGCCCTAATATTGATATTAGCATTGGGCTGAGGCTGTCCACCATGAAGGGCATCCCTAAAATTCATTTTTGGGATCGAGTCTTCGAAATTCTTACCCTTGATAGGGGTTTTCACAGTAGAATTATTTTGTGGGTGCACCTTAGCACCAGATTCACTTGAGATATGAGCCATTTTTTGATCAACTACTTGAAACTTGTTTTGTGATCTCTTTAATCCTTGCCCTAGACGTCGTGGAAAGGTATGGTTTTCACTTTTCTTTTGTGCAGCAAATTGGAAGTCGTTGTCACTCAAGTTCATAGTATGATCTATTGAAAGACAAATTTCTAACCCATCTTGTATCCCCTGCAACATTTCCTGCTAAAATATTGAGCATAAACCACAAAAATATTGGCCTCTAGGGCCCGAAGGCCCTAAAAACCAACCTCTGGAGCTGCTTGCACTCAACCCGAATGAAACCCTCGCATAGCCGCTTGCCAAATATATCGTTCACACATAGGGATGTGCTAGGATCTGTGTTGCTCCAAATGATATGAAAATTGGTGGAGACGTTCTAGGGTTTTTCAGGCATCTACCCTCAAAATTTCAGCTCAATCCGAGTCCGGATGAGTGAGATATGGCCGAAACGAGTTCGGAAGTTTGGGCAGTCCTGCGAAAAACGTCTAATCCATCATATAAAGGTTGTGGACGAGTGTATTATGAGAAAATAAGACTATCTATGTTTTCATTTTGTTGAATAATTTTCTAAAAATATTTATCACTAATAAATCCTCTTAAAGACCTTTTTCCTCTCCTCTTCTAGGGCCAAAAATGCACTTAATATCACTTGCACTAGCTTGATGTTATTATCTTCTAGCTCTAATTTTTAAGACATTTATAGGGAAGAGATATTGAGGTTAAACAACATAGCATCCTTTCCATATACTATATTATAGGGATATGACCTTGTGGATTCTTTTGGTGTTACTATATCTACCCATAATGCTTGGCATAGCTTTGTATGCTAGTCTCTCTAGGATTTCAAAATGGTTCTTTTCAAGATCCTTGTAATGTTATTATTAATTGATTTAGCCAATCCATTCCCCTAAGTATAGTAATTATATGATGTTTTTATTAGTAATCTATGTTCAAGGGTAACTTCACCACTTTAACCCCTTTGAAATAAGTATAATTATCTATGAAAATGGTGGTAGATATTTTGAACCTATTAATGACATCTTCAAGTAGTTGCATCACTATCTCTTGATTGGTCAATTTGATTGGGATCACTTCAACTCACATGGTTAAGTAATATATGGTGGTGAGAATCCATCCATGACAAGTGCTTGATATTGGATTGATCTCACCTATGAAATTGATCCCCCCTTGTTGAAATAGTTTGGCTATAATAATTAGTTTTAAAGACATTGGGGCTCTTTTCTTCCATGGAACACGTAGTAAGATTGATAATCCTTGATTCATTTATATCAATTGATTAACATGGTAGGGTAGTAATATCCTAATTTTAGGATCTTGTATGCTATATGGGTGTAGAGAAGCCCCCTCTTTCTTTATGGTACTATTTTATTAGTGCTCCTTGTCTATCTTCCTCTATGTAGTTAAGTTGAATGCCATCATAGCAATTTTTTGACAAGATATTATCTATCCATCATTGTGTATCACCATTTATCTAAACTTGGCCCTTTCCTTAGATGAAAATCCTTTAGTTGATCCACCTAGGTCTTTTTCTTTGATCTCTCCATGTAATATAATGGAGTGGACATCAAGATGCACTACAAAGATAGTGATTTTGCTTTGTGAAAGAAAATACTTGAATTTATTTAAATCCTCCATGATGGAAAATACTTACTTTGCAATTAGGTTATGCCTCTCTTCATATTTATGGAGATCTCAACTCATAAAACATATATGGTGTTCTTCATCTTGGTAATTCTTTTGATTAAGGACAATTGTAACACTTTTGTCTATTCCAAATACATACATCCTAAACTCCTTGGAGAAATTTAGGTTGATTAAGACAAGGGTCTTATTAATGGTATCTTTGACCTCTTGTGCAAGGATTTATTCTTCTCTTTCATTCAATCTAGGGAGGTGTATTTCTTTAGCATTTTGGTTATATGCCTAAAAATTTGAGAAAAAATAGTAATTAATTTGGCTATAAATTAGTTCTACCCTAGAAATGACCTATTTTCCTTGATTCATGTGGACAGTGATAGGTCTTGAATGGATTTTAGTTTATTAGGATATATGGTTAAACCTCCTTTTTATACTAAAAATCTAATAATTTACCCTCCTAGACCATAAATATGGATTTCTTAGGATTCAAAGAAATACCAAACTCCCTACACCTCTAGAATATTGACTATATATGTTCAATATGATTTTTTATGCTTTTGCAAAATACTATCAAATAATCAAAAGGTATAAAAGGATGATTTCCCATAAGCCCTAAAATATCTATTTCCATATCCCTTTGGAATGTTGCTCTAAAATTTTATAGATCAAAGGACTTTCCCTGATATGCAAAATTTCCCCACTTAGTGGTAAAGGTCATCTTATGTTGATCTTCATCCTTGATCCAAATATAATATTACCTAGATAAACCATCTAAAAGTCGCAAAATCTAAGAGCCTACCACATTTTGCAATATTTTATCAATGGTAGGAAATGGTTAATGATCCTTTAATAATGCCCTATTTAGGTTCCTAAAATCAACACACAATCTCATAGCTCCTTTCTTCTTATGTACTTGGACCATATTAGTAACCCATGTAGAATGCTTGGTAGTGAATATAATTTGAGCTTGCAAAAACTTTATCAACTCTTTCTTCATCATGGTCTCTATCTTAGGGTTTATATTAGGTAGTTTTCTAACTCAATTTCTTCATGCTCTAATTTCTAATATTTATCATCCTATATCTTGCTAATTATAATATCTTATCCTAGGTCTTGATCATCTTTCTAATACTCATCATCATTAATGTATTTCAAGAGTTCATTCTAGTTTAGTACACTATCATCTTCTCTACCTTACTTCGAATAGTGTAGAGTGCTTCATAAATACTTATATTATTGGTGCAATTAAATAGCAACCTATATGCAATAATTAACTTGTACCCCTTGAGGTTTGATCAATTGTACCCCATTTGTATCCCATTCCTAATTTTGGAATTATAGAAGTATATTGTCATTGTCATTTTAGCCCCATAACTTGTTAGGTTAGGGATTTTGGGAGGATTTTTTATTATCAGGTAGTTTTTTAACTCTATTTATTCATTCTCAAATTTAAATTTTTTTTTATATTGTAGCACATTGATTATCATCTCTAACCCTAGGTCTTGATTATCTTCCTAATACTCATCATCATCAATTATTCCAATATTGTTTTCTAGTTGATAGCACTATCATCTTCTATATTATTTAATAGGTAATTGTAGGGTGGTTCATTCTCAATCCTTATAGTTTTCCCATTATTGGGCACCTTTATATGTGTATAGTCCCTTGCTATATAACCATGCCCTAACAATTTTTGCATCCATTCTCTCGACAACAACATCCCAAAGTATGGGGGTAGATCTATGACTATCACCTAGAACTACTACAAATTCTAGGTATCAAGCTATGGTCATGACTAGATCTTTAAAATACCTAGTATATTTACTCATCCCATCCATCTAAATTGGGTATCTAGTTGTCTTAGTATAATAAAGGACCATATATTCAAAGATAGCATTGGGCATGCCTATGACCACTACTCCTAAATATATTATACAACTTCTAAGGATGTAGTTCTTAATCTTGAAAATCATATAGAATGGAGACAAATTTAGTTTTTTGAGCTTTGTATCAATTTTCACATCATAAGTGTTGGCCTAGATATTTCAAGGTTGTTGTACAATCAAATTTTGTTATCTACATGGGTTGAAGAGGACCTTGATTGCTTACGCTTAGCATAATTCTACTCTTGTTCTTTTAAGGCTTCTTGGAGTAGCTCTCATTTCCTAGGTAGAGTTAAATCTTCTAGCATGTTGATCTTAGTTGTTTTCTTCTTCATTTCTTCTATGATATTGAATTTGGTGAATGTGATCTCTTATTTTATAGAAAAATTTAAGGGTTTCCTAGGAATCATTTGACACCCTTCACATGTGAGAGAGGGATACTTCAATATTAGTTTAGCCTCTCTTTGTAATGGATATCTTCTCTTGTGACCTACCTTTTTGTTTATTTTTCAATTACTTTTCTATTTCCTTAATCAACCATTAGTGATTTCCCTTTGTCTCCTCTTTGGTATTTATTAATTGATATCCCTTGATTCCCTTTTGAAGGATCATCTACTACTTTCTTTTAAATATTTTTCTTCTCCTTCTCATTGTGTTATGATGGGTCCTTTGTATTTATATGTAAAGGAGTACCTTCCCCTTCTAAGCACCATTATCCCCTTTTTAGTGTTGTTCTACTTATTTATTGATTGCTTTATAGTTATTTTTCTTTTTCCTAGGCAAGATAGGTATTGATTATGCAATCTAAGATTGTTGATACATAACAATATTCACTATGGGAGCAACAAGACCATTTTTTCTTCATGTTGCCTCTTCGAATGCTAAAACTAGTGTATGATGGTTAGTATTCTAAACTATTAGTAATAAACAAACTATAAACCCTTGATATAATATGGAAATGCTTGTTTTAATTTGGACTAATATTTGGTGGAATTAAATTTAGAGTACTTAAGTATTTGGTATTGAAATTATGAATGTTTTCTTGAGGATTTTATTACATTGTATTTAATTAGAACAAAACTAAATACCCATTTTTCATACCACCAAACCTATTCATGAAAGGTTATACTATCAATGCCCAACTAGTTATTAAATTATTAGGTAACCCCTTATACCATAAATCAACATTATCATGAAGAGAGTATATTAATAAATGTACCATTATATCCTCCTCTTGAATATTGTGGATTGGCTTGAGCATTGATAACTTGCTAAGGTGATCTAGGACTATCTTGTTCTTATTTCTTCAAAGGTAGGTAAAGCCTACATAGCAACCAAGGGAATAAAATAGTAGACCAATAGGTTCAAGGGGACTTGATAGGTCCAATCAAGAAGTTGATTTTGAGGTCTAGCAATTTTATCTAGATTATTTTTCTAAAGAATAGGTGGATCATATTGTTGATGAGGAGGATACATCACATAGCCTAGAAGCTAGTACAAGTGGTAGGCAAGGTGGTAGATTTTGATAATTCTACTATTGGTTGGGAGGTGGTTAAATATTTTGTTGTTGAGGGGTATAGTTCAATCCTATATATAAGATCTATTACTTTTAAAATGTGGACCTGGCATATTTTTCTATGCTTAGCTAGCTAGAGTCAATGTTGATCTTTGGGTGTTTCTCTAAGACACTTGTAAATCCATTTTCTTGGCCATTACTTATGTATGCTAGGAAATATTTCGGTTTAAGCCTATTCATATTATTCGGAATGATTATTGAATTTGGAAAACATTGAAAGTGTTAGATTTAGATAGACTAGATCTAGGTGGGATCTATACTAGAGGAATATTCATGGAAGGTACATTTTATGTATTAGATATTTTAGGCTAGTTGCAAAGATAATTTATGAAGAGTGGGTTCTTTGTGATGTTATACCTTATACAAAGTGTTGGTGTGAATCAATGTAGGAGCTTGATTATACCAAGTAGGATTTACGAAGGTTGTTGAATAACTCATTTATTGACGTAGGTAGCCTATTTGGGGTGGTGTGAAGCCTTGACTAACTTAGTCAACCATAGGTCTTTCTACTTTTGATAAGATAGGGCAGGATAATAGGACATATTATTTAAAATAATCCTATTGATACACCCATATAGAAATTTATTCTTTTCTCTTTGATGTGGAATCAAAAAAAGCCAAAAATTGCATTGCTAAGGGATGCTTAAATAGGCATCAAATTACAAATGATTGTCCTAATATTTTGAAACCAATATCCTTCGAAGTAGCAACAAATCCCTACATTTTAAATATAATATCTTATCTATAGGTTTATTTTATGGATTGACTATTATAAATCCAACTAGCACATCTAGAAGAGTTTTGCCTAGTCCAACATGAGCTCATAAAATCCACATTTTACAATTATTCATTAAATTTAAAATTAATACTAAGTCCTAATCCAAATGACTAAGCCTAACCTAATATTTTATTCAGCCTAGGAACATAAACCTTAACCTATTACTTTATGTCCTCATCATACCACCCCATAAAAGAAGCATTGGATTCCAATGCTTTTACAATAATAGTGGGCTTAGTTGGAGGAAATCAATCTAGATGAAACAGAAGCTACAAATTAGGTTCCAAATAGGTAAGAGTGTTAAGTATGTCAATAATTCCAAGAAATATCTTATTTGGAAGACAACGCTTGGTCATAACTTGATTTTCAACTTGAGAACAAGCTTGAGGAAGTTGTTAAGGACCAATGACCTACTGCTTAGTCTGCAAAGTCTACTTCAAATAAGGAACTTCTTGAACTAACGAATGTTATGGTTATTTAATAGATGAAGAATTAGAATAATGAGTGTTTGTATCAATAGGAGGAGCTACTGAACAAGGAGGAATGGCCTCCTTTTGTGTAACTTGTGTTGGTGTGTCCTTTAGCTTACTGAATATCAATGTAATATTTTATGGCCTAGTGGAATGGAGTGTGGTATTCTTCTTGGAATGAATGAGAAATTTCTTATTCTCATGATGTAATTTGTATGTTTTTTATAAGAATCATATAGATCCCTTTTGTAATATCGGTAGGTCTTGCCAAGTATTAAACCACAACAATCTATCATATTTGCATTGCAGGTGACGGTCCATATAGTGTGAGCCAAATGTAAAGGACACTACAAGTTTTTGTAATCATGGAGGAG
This sequence comes from Wollemia nobilis, assembly GCA_028583015.1. Lineage (NCBI taxonomy): Eukaryota > Viridiplantae > Streptophyta > Pinopsida > Araucariales > Araucariaceae > Wollemia > Wollemia nobilis. Next base: position 8,042,808 of record JAQPPZ010017033.1, read on the forward strand.
GAACTCTTATCCTTCCATACAAGTGGATATGGAAAAGGATTGGGTTTAAGAGGAAGATACAACCTATTGGCTATGGCTCTTAAAATCAAGTTCTTTTGAGAGACATTGTCGATGATACAATCCATAAAGTAATTATGTATTAGGTGGGCGCATGTGATAAATAAATATTCATGACCACCTTTGTACATATTTTATGTTAACAAGATAATTATTTTGAGCTTATCCTTGAGCTCATCATACTTTTTTACTTCTTCCATAACATCAATGGGACCATCTTGTGGTTCCTCAGGTTGAGTTTCTACAACAAGATTCTTCCTCTTTCTAAAATATTTAGATTCCACATGACCTCTTCTTTTACAATGATCATAAAAAATCCTGGTATTGAAAGAAGAAAAAGAGGTAGAAGAACAAGAATAAGGAGGAGGATAGAAAGAAGTCTTCTTCATTTATTGTTTTTGTTTCCATTGTTTGATCACTTTGGAGGTGCTTGAAGATCGAGATCCACCTGTTTGGGCAATAAAAGTTTCCTCCACAAGTTGTGCTTAATTATACACCACATTTAAAGTTATCAATGGTGTATATTTCAACTCCCTTAAAAGTGATTCCTATAATCCACTCTTGAATTTATTAATTAGTTTTAGAGTTGAGTCATGAATGCCATTTAGAATCCTCAATTTTTTAAACTTGCTAATGTATTCTTGGATACTCATGTTGTATATGTGCTTCAATCAAAGCCATTGGAAGTAAATATATTTAGAATAATTTAAAGGATATAAGATTTCCTTCATTGATTTCACTAAATTATCTCAAGTGTTGATGGGATACTGATTGCTTTGGTGATCTATTATCAAGAATTTGGCTATGCATGAAAGCTTGAGCTTAGTAAAGGAGACTTGCTCATCCTTTGAAATCTTGCTATACTCGAACCATGTGTCCATATCAAGAATCCAATTGTTAAGGACCTTGAGATCATGGGATCCATCATAAGTCTTGACCTCACATTTGGCTTTGACTTCACTATTGATGATTTTATTTGCCAAAATACTAACTACTAGAGCTATTGCAACCATTTGCTCCACCAAATTGAAAGCCATTTGACCCTGTGTAAGCTAGTAGTATTATTTACAAAAGGGATATAAATGAGGTTACAAAAGAAGTGTTTATTACCAAATTAATTGCAAAACTAAATTGGTTTTTACGTAATTTTACAATGTTAAGGTGGGAAAATTTGAATTTGACACAAAAATATTCTCCTTTATACAAAATTTATTTTTTCCCTTTTGCAAAAATAAAAATTAACTCCCTTTTCAAAATTTTAAAATTTTAATTTTACCCCTTGAAAAATATTATAGTGTTGGTCAACTAGTAAGGATGGTCAACTCGATGGGCATTGGTCAAAGAAGTCAATTATGGCTATCGATGAATAGAGGTAGTGCAAATAGTAGGGTAATCTACACTAGCAACATAGTCAGCAAGAAGTTGATGTATTGGTCAAAAAAGACCACAAATTCCACTTAACATGTAGTTGACGTGCACTTGCCCAATATACATTAGGTGAAGTCATCCTCTTAAAGGCTAAAAATCATTTCACACTATGAATGTGGGATAATGAGTTTTCCACAAAAACTTGCCCAAGCACAAATGCAAACCTTCCTCAACTTGGTGTCACTTGTCGCATGCTTCAGTCATTGGATCAGATCATAGAATCCTACCACTTGTCACCTTGGGATTCATTTTTAATGAAATCTTATGATTAGATGAAATCTATCAATCAGGGTTCTAGATATAAAATTTATACTAGCCAATAAAAATGCATGAAATCTTACGTTAAGGGTTTAGAGCTATGTACCTTGATCCTTGTGTAGGCGTGTCTAGTTTCATGTCAGGTTTAAGGTTTTTGTGCTCTATAATTTTTATCAAACTTTATTCTACGCTCAGGTCTCAACTTTAGTTGTGAGGCGTTGCGGCCTTAAAATTGGGTTTAGACCTGTTTCCATTATTTTTTGGACCAGTTGCAATTGACCTATTACAAGGTCACGTAGAGTGACCACAAGTCACCAAAAAGAAACACAACATAACCTAAATTCACCTTATGGTGATGCAACATTGCTTGAGGGTGACATAAAAGTCGTTGGAAGATGACTTTGTATTATCACCTAGTGTAGTCACCGATTTGGCAATTGTGTTGCTCTATTTTTTCTTTTTTTCTTTTTTTAATAAAATTTGAAAGTCCTTTTTTTCCTTTTTAAATAATATTTCAAAATAAAATTTTCAGATGATTTACCTTTACAAACAACCAATTAGTCTGATAAAATTGGCAAAAACTTGCACATAATCAATAAAAACAAAGGAAAGAAAATCATCACATTTATTGAAGAAACTCAAGATCTTCCAAGAGCAGTAGGAGCTTATTGGCAGAAGGTAGCAGTAATTTGAGGTAGAAGGCAACAACCAGTTGATACAGAAGGCAACAAGATGGCCAGCTATGAGATTTTATTTCGATCTCTTTCTTCTCTTTGTTTCTTCACAAAATTTAGAGATGCAATCTTTTGTGACTACAACTAAAGCTTCAAAGTAGGATCTTTATTTCTAATATTGGTATGATATTACCCATAAAAAATACCAATAATATAATGTTAAAAATGACCCAAAACCTATGCAATAACCTGCGCTCTAATACCACTAATGTGGAATCAAACAAAGACAAAAATTGCATTGCTAAGGGATGCTTAAATAGGCACAAAATTACAACAGATTACCCTAATATTGAGCAAAAAAAATCCTTCGAAGGAACAACCAATTCCTAAATTGGGAAGATAAGCTCTTATCTAGAGGCTTATTTTAGGGATTGACTATTATCAATCCAACTAACACATCTAAAATATTTCTACCTAGTCCAACATGAGCTCATAAAACCCATATTTTATAATTATTCATCAAATTTAAAATTAATACTAAGTCCTAATCCAAATGACTAAGCCTAACCTAAGGTTTTATTCAACCTATGAACATAAACCTTAACCTAACACTTGATGTCCTCATCACTCTTTCATTTTATGTTTTTTGATGGTATATGATGATACCCATTGATTGGTACTATTTTATTACTTTCTAAGATTTAGATCATGTATTCATATGCTTGTACCTACATAGACAAAATTCTAAGTTCAAAATCTAAAGTTTCAAAAGTTTAATATTTGAGTGATATGCTCGTAATTTTAGGTAATTCACTTCTAGAATGCATTTTTTTATTAATATGTCAATTTTATGTATTTGCTTATATATTGGAGTGTGTTTTTGATGGTATATGATGATACCCATTTATTGGTACTATTTTCCTAATTTCTAATATTTAGATTATGTATTCATATGCTTGTGACTACATAGACAAAATTCTAAGTTCAAAATCTGAAAAATTCAAAACTTTACTATTTGAGTGATATGCTCGTAATTTTAGGTAATTCACTTCTAGAATGCATTTTTTTATTAATATGTCAATTTGATGTATTTGCTTATATATTGGAGTGATTCATTAGAAGTTTTAGGTAATTTTCTATATGTGTATAGTAGCAAACTAAAAAACTAAGCAATTTGCTCAAAAAGTCAAATGATTTGCTTACTTTCTTGAGCAATTGGCTCATCTATTAGAACTTTAAAAAAATTGTAGAAAGAGAAAAATATTTAAATGATTTTCTCAAAGAGAATAAATTAATAGATCTATCTTGGTTATATTTCACCATCTCTTGGAGAAAATTGCTCGCTTTATCAAATGAACCAACTGTTGTTTTGAACTTATGCAAAACATACTCAAAATTCACCTTAAGTGCTTTCACCCATGGAAGATGCACATAGGAGGTCACATCTAAGTTTATTTGTATGCTTGAATGTTTTTGAAGTTGTCTTTACAAAAAAATTAATTTTCTAAACTTTAATTCAAAGTCACCATCCACAAAGTACCTACAAGGTTTTAAGAACAAAAATTTAAAAATTGGATGAAATTTTAAGCAAAACTAGGTCAGAACCAAAAAACTTAGGTGAATCACTCTAAATTAAACCTATGAAAATGCATTTCAAATCAAGCAATCACTTGCTAAGTCAAGTAAAACCCTCACTTCTATAAAATTCCAGTTTTAAACTAAGTGAATCACTTGCTTTCTCAAGTGAATTGCTTGTAAAATCAAACTTACTAAAAAATTATTCTGATTTTGAGCCAATTGCTTCATCTATGATGAATGTATTATTGGGTTAAAAATAATAAAAATACATAAAAAAGGGATTTGTCTCATTGGACATGCCAAAAAGTATGTTGATATTGGGAATCAACTTGAATTTTGATTTAAGTTTTGTTCCCCCAAATCCAACTTTAAACAAGGTTGGATGGATTTTCCAAAGGCTTCATCCAATATCTAAATTATGGTTGGCTTCCTATTGTCTTTGTATCTCTCTATTCTACTCTAACTAAATTGCATGGAAAATAAATGTGTAAGTAAAATACATAAAAATAAAATGCAAAAATAAAATGTGTAAAGTGTAAAAAGTAAATTCATGAAGTTTAGAGTGTGAGACAAAAATAAATATGATTGTTACACTATAGTGAGGATAGCATGTGATCAATAAATACATGAGAAATTTAATGACATCAATGTCCACCCATTCATTTTATTATGAAAATGATAAGTAAATACAAAATGGGCTACAAGGGCCATACTTAACCACCATACACTTAGAAAACCAAGAGGGTAGTATTATTGATGGGATGCATAAGGACTTTCTAATTTCTTACAACCTCATAAGTACAAAGCATAATGTGGGTTTCACATATTGTAGATCTAAATTCTCATGGCCAAAAAATAGTTACAATGAGGAACCTAGGCCCTACTTATAGCAGAATTTTACCTATGAGTTACTTCATGTGAAAAATAATTATTCCTATTAAAAGCAAAGATTTAGAGGTAACTTTAGCAAAATATTATACATCCAAATGTTACATACCTCTAATTGTACCTCCAATAGGATCATAAGACTCTAAAAATACTTAATATGCACAAAATGCAAAAAAGCCACTTTCTAAGATATTTTCCTCATGATCCATGTTAATTTTTACTTTTGCACCTATTTGAGCCATTCGCTTTCATTTTATAAGTAAATCAGCACCCTTTGTTAAGTGAATTAGCACCCTTTATTAAGCATATTAGCACCTTTTTCCAAGTAAATTAGCACCTATTCCTGATCAAATTTGCACCCTTTTCTAATCAAGCCAACATCTTTTGATGGATGATTTGGCACCCTTTGCAAGAAAATCATTATATTTTGGAAGAAATTTGATGGAGGCTCTCTCTTTAATGTATACAAAAAAGTATTGGATGAACATTTCTACTAGTCCTCAAAATGTTTTAATGGAATGGTGAGGTAGTGAAAGTACCACTCTAGGGGAGCATCACCAAGGATAGTAGGCAAAATCTAAAGGAATACAAATTCATCATGATGACAGCACTACAAGAAATTTTTAAACATCAGAGATGAATTATGGGATCCTCTAGACCTTTATATATAGGGAATCTAGGTGTCTCAAAGTTTGGTATGAAAGGATGACTTTTATGGATAGATCTAAGGGTTCATTAGAGAACTCATTAAATAAATATTGTTGGCTTAAGGAAGTTCCCTGAATGGAGGTCGGCTATCTATTTATCTACTCCAATTTATCTTCTAACTTAAAATCTATCTTAGATGATTTGAAAGGAAGCATGTTAGAGAGGGGCTGAGATATGGTCGAGAAGCTTTGAGAAATTTATGGAAGGGAAACTATTTATGGAATATAGACTATATTCTAGCCACTATAAATAAAGGGGTTGGTAGGAATGGACTATGAAGGAAATGGATTTATGTTGTGAGAAGGCAGAGAGTTGTTTTGGGTAACTAGAGGAATAGATACATGGGCAAATCTTTGTTGGAATATGGGTGGATAATACTTAGGATATAAAATGTCTACATGGATCATGGGTTTGTTATACCAACTAGAAAAGGGTATATCTTGGGTTTGGATACCTACAGCAAATACAATGGGAGAAGTAGTGGAATATATATAATGTGGAACAAGCATACAAAGACCTGTAGTAGCAAATTAGTTAACACTTTTTTTAGGTAGTTTACTATTGTCATGAGGTCAATCATGAGGATTGGAAGTAGCATTTGTAGATGTTGACTAGGATTATTGAGCTTGAGGTAAGCCATTATTATTATCTTCACTTTGAATAATATCCATAAAGACATAATATTTTATCTGTTAGGAGGGAAAAACTAATGGAATTATTTTATTGATAAAAATGTGTTACATATATAGGCAGAAGGCCTATATGATGAACATGACACTTGTCAATGAAACTGACAAGTGTCAAACTGAAGGCATAGTGCACTTTAAACTCTAACATTCCCCCTTAAAGTGCACTATCCTAACTAAAGAAAAAAACAAAGCAAGTCAACATTAGGTAACATTCCCCCTTAATGTTGACTTCTCAAAAACAACCTATCATCCTCCTTATTGCTGATTTGGTCTTAGGCTCGTGCTTTGTGCTCTTGGCTCTCCAACTGTGAATAATGCTAGATCCACTGTGTATACATCTCGATCTATTGCCTCAAGGTCAGCCACTTCAACGGGTCTGTTGCCACTGGGTCAGCCATCTAAGTGCCTCAGGGTCATCATGGGTGCCTCAGGGTCAGCCACATCTGGGTCTGTTGCCTCTACAGGTCATCCTCAGAGGATGTTGCCACTCGTAGGTCACTGACTAGATTCACCACATGGTGAACTCAATCTAGAAGGTGTCGGTCTCTACCGAAAATGCACCTAATGAAAGGAAAAACGAGCCATATAAGAGTGTCGGTCTTTGTCGAAAATGCACTCAATACAATAATAATGAGCCATAGATCAAAATAGGAGGAGAGAAGAAGAAAAGAAGAGAATCTTCTGAAGTGTCTTCGTCTGTAGTCTTCAGAAGTAGATCCGAAAACAACCTCGGATAGAGTCTAGGGTGTCTTTGTCTGTAGTCCCTAGAATATGTGTCCTTATGGTGACCATGTCATCCCACCGAAATGCATGGGTAACCAGCCGCTGCATTCGCCAAGTGTATAGACAAGATTACTAGGTACAAGGATCACATATAAAAATACCTTGGGAGTGTCGGGTACAACCGAGAGTGCACTCCAAGGTAGAAAAATTTTGAGGCTAAAAAACTCAATGGAAACAGCCTCAAAATTACAATATGACACCATCATTGTGTCCATCGCGGAAAAACATTTCCAACGACTATAAATACCCTTATATTCCACCATCAAAGGGGCCTTCATCATTAATAATAAAAAAAATTACCCCTCACTTTAAAAATACTGTCATCGACCATACCCTTACAATAAAAAAAATATAAAGGGCCCCTCTCCATTTGACGCATGCACGTGGGTCCCACCCACTTATGTCATATTACCGGCCACCTACTGTTCCAACTTGAAATAGTTTAAATTAATGCCATTTGCCATATATATATATATATATATATATATATATATATATATGTGGCGAATTTATAATCTTCAACAACCAATTTAAAAAAAAACTTCAATGCCTGCAGTTTTCTGCCAAACAAGCAGTATAACGAAAACTGCAATCTTCTGCCAAACTGGCACGTGTGCTGCCCTTGATACCTTAACCGTTGATGATTACGGCCACTGTGAGATCGTCCAGCAGGGAATCTCGACGGATTGGTGCGACTTCACTGTGAGTCATATGTCGATGCCCTTGGAATCTGGACATTCTGGGCTTTACGCGGTTCGACAAGGGGGCCCCGTACAGGACAGATTAACTAGGGCACACAGAAATTCATGAAAATTACAGAGAAGCTCGTCGTCGGGGACTCTATCATCTTCCTGCAGAAAGGGGCCTCCGGGGACCTCTACGTAGGCGTGCGCCGCTCAGCACGGAACAGCACTGCCGCGGCGACGGTGGGTAAGAAGGCTCCTCCGAGGAGCATGGAGGGCTTTCGCCCAAAAAAAAATTGATTGTCATCGTCGCTGTACATTGCCGGTCTGAGCCGTCCTCCTCTATATCTTCTCCGACCTTAAATACGACAACTCTGCACTTACAGCCACTCGATCCTCACCCCTTTGGAACCTTTTGCAAGAAATCTATAATATGCGCCTACACTACAGCAGCTGCGTCTCGAACGTCGGACATATTTAAACCTCGGCCCTTCACTTACGCCTATTTCGTAGCTCTGCTCTTTTGTAGGTATCGTTAACCGATGATATCCTTTGGATGCCTTGGATGACTTGATTCTCCATGGCTTCGACTTCAAATACGTGTGTTTTTACAACCACTGCGATTCGATCTTGTGATGTCCTTGCGCTGCAGCTGCCGCGAATCGATCCTTGGACGTGTTGCGCCCTCTATAACGCAGGGCTTTTAGAGTACGGGCGGGGGTCTAAAATTAGGGCAGGGTCACACCACGCTTCCGCTGCGCCACCGATCTCTTCGCATAATTCTTGCTAAAGAAAGTGCCTCTTGTAAAATGCAATATCCTGACTGAAAATAACTTCTGCCACATACGCTGCACCATATTTTGGTTGGCAATGCCAAAACAACAACAAACTCGCCCTCGTCACCGCTGGAATACTCGCTATCGGAAAATGGTTCCCCTGATCTTCCAATTATGTTCAACACACAGAACTTTGTAAATCAACCTGTCAAATCTGCCTGCAACTTGTAAAAAATAATGATTCCTAAAAAAAAATTTGGGGCAGCCATTAATTTCAAATATCTGGTTTTTGATTCATCCATCAAGGATGAAGAGCATACTCCCTATCTTGAAAAAAAATGGGAAAAAGAATGAGAGGAGGGAGGATTTCCATGAGGGAAATCCCCCCTCAAACTCACAAGCTCAGGAGACCGCCTGGAGCTCTGATACCAAATGATAGGAGGGAAAAACTGATGGGATTATTTTAATGAAAAAAATGTGTTACATATATAGGTAGAAGGCCTATATGATGAACATGACACTTGTCAATGAAACTGACAAGTGTCAAACTGAAGGCATAGTGCACTTTAAACTCTAACATTATCTTCACAACCTCCTTTATATGGTCTATGGAAGCAAATTTCATTCTTTTTAAAGTATCCTCTTCAAGAGGAGCTTGATTCTCCTCCTCCTTTTCATTAAAGGTAGGCTTATAGAAGGGATATTCTTCCTTGTAATTGCCTTCAAAGGGTAGCTAAAGAGGGGACCCTACAAGGGCTTTGCTCCAAATAAAATAAGATTTTTCAACCATAGCTTAAGATTACAAGAATATTCTAGGAAATTCTATGGGGAGAAAAAGAAGTCTAAAGAGGATTAAAATGATCCATGGAGGTGTTCACATTAGGTTCACCAAAATTTATGGACAACAAAAGGCCTACCTCTTTGGGTAGATTATTTACCATTCCTCACCTTGAAATGGATATTGTATGTGCAATAAAATATTATGTATGAACAACTAAGGCTTATCCTATATCTGGTCAAACTTGGTTAAAAGAGTTCATTTATCTTTTTTGAGAAGATAGTGCATGTACAATAAGTTTAGAAATCTACCAAGTAGTTATAATATTAAATGAAATTTTGACTTTAAAATAAAGAGTAACCTTACAAGAAATAAAGAATGTAGTAAAAGAGAATGAGTTAGGTAGGCTGTGACAGGCCAAAACATACAAGAACGAGCCGAGCGGGCCAAAATAGGTCAAACCAGGCCAACACAGATGGATTTAGTTAGGGCAAGCCGAGCATGCAAACATAGGCCGAGAAGATCGGAATGAGAAGCAACAAGATGAAAAGGGCTAGGGAGGCAAAGGTCAAAGTCGATGGGATGGGTTGCACTCAAACAAGCATGGTCAAAGTTGATGAAATGGCCTAGGAAAGCAAGGTCAAAGTCGATGGGATAGGTTGGGCTCAGCCAAAATGATCGTGAATGGGCAACCAGGGTTCAAGTAGGCCGAAATATGTCAAACAAGCAGAAATGACCTAATAGGTAAGAACGGGTCTACAAATATCAGAATGAGTTGGATAGGTCGCGATAGGCCGAAACATACGATTACAGGTCGAGCATAACGGAATAGGTCAAACCGAGCAAGAAGATGTCGAATAAATCAAAATGACATGAGGGGCAAGAAGGGGTCTAAAGATATAAGAATGAGTTGGGTAGGTCGTGACAGTCCGAAACATACAAGAATGGATCGAGCGGGTCAAAACAGGTCAAACCAGGCCAACATAGATGGATTCGGCCAGGATAAGCCGAGCAGGCAAGCATAGGCCGAGACGATCAGAATGAGAAGCAATGAGACAAAATGGGATATGAAGGCAAGGTCGAAGTCAATGGGACAAGTTGGGGTCAGCCAAAACGATCGTGAATGGGCAAGGAGGGCTCAAGTAAGCTGAAATGTATCAAACAAGTTGAAATGACATGCCGAAACATTCAAGAATGGGCCGAGCGGGTCAAAACAGGTCAAACCAGGCCAACACAGATGGATTCGACAAGGACAAGCCGAGCAAGAAAACATAGGTCGAGACGATCGAAATGAGATGCAACAAGATACCAATATTCTCAAGTCGTGATTAGCTAGTCATTGTTGCTCAAGCTTCAACAATGTAGAATATCACTTACAAGGAAGGATTAAAATGTTTATCTATGAAAATACAATAGAGGTGTTAGAGTTTATAGGGACTATGAGAATCAAGAGGAGAAATACATATCCTGATCCTACAGTCAATCCCTAGTTTCCTTTATAGTGATTTAAAAATAAAATAAGAGTGACTGAGTGTGGAAGCATACAAATTGCATTAGAAATAAAAAAATGATAGTAATATTAATATACTATAGATATAGATATTTCATAGGTAACTAGTAGGATAAATTCATAGAAATCATTAGTCATTAGTAGAAATTTCTAGCAATAATTTGGCAGTGTCTTTGTTAGTATGAGCATAAGTTGATTGACCAATCAATTGGTTAACCTGCCCTTTTCCTTAGGATGGGTATTTATGAATAAAATTTAAAACTTGTCTTTCTAAATTGTTGTAGGGAGTGTGACATTGACCTAAGCCATTGCTTGCATCATATCATTACTATTCATCACGATTGAGAATGACAATTGTTCTAAGTATCCTATCATAATCAGGTATGGTCAATTGAGATAAGTTTACTTAAGTAGTCATCGTCAATTGCTAAAATTGGTTAGTCATTAAAAATTTCAAGAAATATTCTAAGATTTTTTCCTATTTTGGTTAAAGCATGAAGACCTCAATTAGTACTTTTGCCTAGGTTACCTACATCAGAGTAGTAGGGTGCATTTATTTTCATTTTTGATATAGCACACTAGCTCCATAAATGTGTTTGATCTTTGATGGTATTATGTCTATCATGGTTCCTTATTATTTTCCCATGATATAAGTCCTAGGAATATGCGATAAATAAGGATAATGTACATGTTGTAGGACACTTGGCATTCAATGTTCCAATGTAGAAGGAGAATTTTTTATTTGAGAATATATGCCATTACAATGAATCCATAGTCACAAGGCATCATTCAATGGTGTGGAAGTGGATCCATGCTAACGGAGGCCAATCCATACCTCAAGGATGGAAGTCTATTTTATAGCATGAAAAGAGCTAAACAATGTGGATGGATAGTGTAGTGTAGACAAATAGGATGGTGAGGATAGAAAATATCATGGACATAGACAAGATAATGTGGATAGTTTCAAGTGGGTGTCCAAGGTATCATGGGTGCTAATTATTATGGATTAAAATGTGTGGAAATGTGTATTTTCTCCAAGTATTAATCATATGGTTGGAGGTACGCAAAAATGGGTGTTCATACTAAGTATCAAGAATCCTAATGTTACTATGGGAGATCCTAGTTTATACCTCTAGACTTGGGTATGGATTCTACAAAATTAGGATCATCCCACAATAAAACTACAAAATTTTATTAGGCCTCCTTGGTTACTATGGTAGTATATTTAGCAAAACCTACCATATGCCATCCCATGGTAGCTCTAATTATATGATAATATCAACCTTCCTTGCAAGATACATGTATGTATTCTTAGAAATATACTCTTATTGCTCCATTAACCTCTTAAGTTTCAATTAGTGAATCTATTTGATCCAACGAGATATTAGTTTTAGCCTTGGCCTTATCCTCCTCAACTATTTTATATTATTAGTCTTCACCAAAGAGACTCTTTGATTCATCAAATATGTATAGCATACGAGCATAACCAACCCCAAGATTTCATATATCATATTCAAGATTGGAGTTTCAAAAGTGAAAAGCATACATAATTATAGCTATTTTTTAGCATCAAGAATCACCTTTAGTTGGTTGACCACCTTCTTTTGATCAATCATATTAAGCTATTATGCTTTCATTATCATAATTATGGCTAACTACTTGATCACCTCCTAATATCTTTCCTTTGTAGTTAGCTCATTTTTTGTTCATTGAATGGTTTTAGAAGTATGGTCTAGGATGGCCTCTACTCTAGCAATAAAGTAGAAGTAGCTCTTTGTATTTCACATCTCAATTCTAATGTTGTCCTATAGGAACTTTAATTATTCCATCTCTTCTCTTCTTCTACCTCTTTTCTCAATTCTTCATTTTCCTTTCTAAGATAGGTAATTTCTTGGTCCTTCCTTGGGATGCAACTTGCACTTGGTCTATCTATAACACTCAGTTTTATTTTCTTGCTCAAACTACTACCTCCATTGATTCTATCCTTGTACAAGTTATACCCAAACTTCCTCTAGCTACCTTTTATTGTTCTCACTTTCAGTGATATTGTTCAATAAATCTCTTTATATTTGGACTCCCTCTACTACATCCTTTATTAGGGCTTCTATATCCTATTAATGTTGTTGATTCATAACTATTAGTTGAGTTATTGTTTGAGCATTTGTCCGTGCCTAATTTTTGTTGGTTTGATTCTATATCAAAACTTTGATGTATCTTATTGCTACCTAAGTTGTAACTGACCTTCTAATTATAGTTTCTAGTATGGAGTAGTATGATTTAGGTCCAAATAAAATATTCTAGTGATAAAGTTAGTAAAATGTGGTCCTTCACAAATACCTCTGCTATTATGATATTTTTACCACCACCTATTAGTTGTGATCATAGGACCACTAGTGTTTTTAAAGTCTACCTTTTCTTCTTGAGAAACTCATTTTCAATCCTTGTTTGTTCCTCCATCCAATTGATTACTTCCATCATGTCTTATATTCTTAGCATGTTATTTGAATGCCTAGCTAGGAACTGTAGCAATTTTCTACTCTTGTAAGGGACAAATATAATAAATCATAAAAGTATATGTTGACAATATTATAATCCCTCCTAGAGATATTTGGACTAAGAAACTTAGTGGACAAGGTGGAAAATATGCAATGTTGGTAGGATTATTTAGATGGAAATATAAGGAAATATGAATGTGGACACTGACGCTTCAGTAAAAAATTGTATTAGTGTAGTTGATAGTGGTGATGCTAGTGGAGATGATGGAGAACTTTTAGAATATGAATTAAGTGGATGTATGGTGGTGGTTTTGATGGTGTATTATGGTGATGGGAATAAGGTGAAGGGTGAAGTGGATATACTAGAGACTTGACCATAAATAGGAGGTGGTGTACCTTTTGGAGACTTAAGAGATATATTTATTGATGGATACGGGGGTGCAAAACAAGTAGTAGGGGAATAAAATAAGGAGGATTAGAAGAATAAGATGGGAAAACAAAGTAGGAGAAGAATATGGGAAAGGTGTAGATCTGTCATGAGGGCAAGAAGGGGTAGAAATAATAGTGGTTGTTCCATTAATAGAGGATTTTATTATAGCCTTGGTCAAGAACCTTATTTTTTTGTATGCTTCATCATACTCCTTAAGTTGTATCTCTTCTTAATTGAAAAGAAAGGTATATAATTCTCTCTTGTTCTTAAGTGATGTATACTTGGAGAGGAGAACCTTCTATTAGAATTCCTTTTTTCTCAAGTGCCATAGCATTTTTACTTAAGCCCATACTTGGTTTTATTTCTATATATATGCCTATTTGCTCTAAAATTGAACTATGAGTATGTTTTTATTTATTATTTTTATGCTCCTAGGTTATTTTATTAAATTCATTATCAATTAAAACTAGTGTAGATAGGTCCGTAGTCAAGGTGATGTCCAGAACAAATAAGGATTCTATGTATGGACTTGTCCTTTATATGAATTTATTATGCCTTTAGTCCTATATACATTTGAACTTAGCATCAAATGGCCCATGGTGAATAGGAGCTTTCAAAGTATCTATTTTATATATCATCTTTTTCTAAGAAAAAATATTCCTCTTTGTATAGTCATGCTTCTCCAAGGATTTCCTCATCTAGTGATTAGTCTTGAAATCAGGGTCAAATTCATATTTCTTCTTTACATTTGCATAGAAGACATACCACTCTAGAGGGTGCTTATACCATTATTGTATCTTATGTTCATACCCATGGGTACTTCCACTGGACCAATGAAATTACTCAATCATATTTGTCTCCTTTTTCACCTTATATCTCCTTTCATGCATGTAAAAAGTATTGATCCTTTGAGCTTATATATCCTTCTTAAAATATCTCTTAATGTTGTATGAGCATATATAAGGAGGGATAATTCCATATTTTTTAAATTCTCATCAATGAGTGGCTAAACCCTTCTTATTTTGGGTGTGATGGCCATGATCTACTTCTTACAAAATATGGACCCTTTTTGTCCTTTCAAATATTTCAATTCGACATAGTCTAACTACCATATGCACTTGATATTAAACTAATAAAATGACTTATATATGGGTAGTTCAAAAAATATTTTAAAGAACCTAAAAATACAAATGAAGTACTTGTTCTTGCCAAGGTAGAATCCCACATTAGGTAGATCTCCTAATTTCAATAAATTATGGAAATCCTCTTATTACCAATTCATTTTTTTCCCTCATACCCTTCATGATTAGGTGGTACATTATATCATATAAGTCATAATAAGTCTTTCCTTATTGGTAGGGTACTTATTGAATTCATTAATTAACATGTGTTTATTATTTAAACCTATTTAATCCAGTTGTAATGTTACAAACTATAATTTTTATCATATAGGATCAACCAAACCAAATATTATGTAAAGGTGAACTTCTTAGTCTACTTGAAATTCCTCAATTACTTATTCATAGGATCCATGATGTAATTGGCATATTTAATCATCTAAGAGTGCCCTAGATAGGTCTCCACTACATGCAACAATATCACTTGCTCTTCATACACCAATTCATTAGCCATTTCACCTAGTGCCATAGCAATACAAGATAAGACTAGTTAGATATCATGTTTAAACTAATTAATATTTACCAATAGTCAAAGCTCTAGGCTTCATTGGGATTCTTTACATACAGTACCAATAATCCCTTCCTATAGTCATAACTAAATATATTGTAATATTCTCCTTAGGACTTTAGGTTGCAAGCCATCAACATTTTCAAGTTGTCTTTAACATTCAACATATTTCTAATTTCTTCCTCCCTAAAGAAGAATGTTGTTCCTTAGTAAGCATATGTTCTTTTATTCTTGTTCTCCCAATCATAGCTTTTGATACATTGTTATACAATTTTGGGACACTTATACACTTGTGGTACCAATTTTATTGCTAATCTTGAGGTCCAAATTCTCTACTGCTCCATGAATTTATCCTTGTCCTTAGGTTGTACCTCCTTTGTGCATCATTTCTTACCTCTATAGGGGATTTTTTGTATTTCTCCTATACCACGTTTCTATAAGGCTCATCAAATACTTCTTCTATACTTCTAGGCTCTGGAGGAGCCTTATTTCTCTTCTTGCTCTTTTAAATTCTTGCCTATGCAACCAATGTCTAAGCTGGTACCATTTAGACTTGTGTGTTAATAGGCATAGTACTAGTGGTTACATTGGTACCATTTAGACTTGTGTGTCAATATATAAGATTGGCTTTGTTCATGGAGGTATTAGAGGTGGTTACATTAGTATCCACTATAAAACTAAGATTTTAAAAATTATTGCAAGTCTTGGGTAGAGTATCAATTCATTTTTTGTGGAGTGAATTACTCACCTTAGAGGAGAAAATCACTAGATATAATTGGAGAAAATAGTTAAAAGGTTCTTAAAATTATAGTAATTTATATTACAATATCACATGAATATATACCATATTACATTCCCTAAATAGCTAACTTATTGATAACAAAATATCTCAACTATTAGGTTAACTTAAACTCAAATTTGATATGTAGATATGTATATTATATTGAACTAACTAAATATATTCCAACATCCTTTTAATGACTAAATTGGATACATTAGAAGGTTTAGTCATTAATGTATGCACAAGCATACCCATATAAGCTCTTATTGCCAGTATGGAGGAGTTAAACAATGAATATAAAAATACAAGGAGCCTTGAGACTCAACTTAGAAACTCTTAAACTTGAAATAAAACATTGAACTAAATTTTAGACTTTGACAGGAAGCAAGTTGTAAATGTCTATAGAACTTGGTAAAACCATAATCCATACTAAACTCCATATTCTTAACACTAATGCATTGAAATTTTAACCATCTAAACAATATACCAAGCTAACCAAAGTTTCAACCAAACATTGAATTGTGCACACCACAAGCTAGACAAATCTATAAACTTCAAACTTTGAACTATCCTAGCAATGAGCTTCACATAAGCTACAAATTACAAGTAAAGTCTTGGTTAAACTTTCAAATTTTAAACAATATTTATATTGAAGATCTATTGATCAAATGTGTGCTTCATCGATGAATTTCTATTCTAAATTATCTTTTATATCATCTTGACAGCCTCTATATAAATGTTTCTTGAAATGGCATGCTCAACAACAAGCCTCAAATATCAAGTGATCTAGGCATCCTTGCAATACTAGATGTTCAAAAGACATTAAGTGATCTAGGCATCCTTGCAATACTATATGTTCAAAATACATCTATCCATTCTCATGTAAAATCTCTTGAAAGGAATAAAATGGTCCATATACCTCCTCCATAGTAATCAATGACATTGGTTGCATTGCAAACATTGGATAAGTTGAAGGCATTGGATAAAGTACCCTTTTGGATAAATAAGACTCTCTATATTACTCAACTTTATCACTTGATACAATATCAAGATTATTACAACATGGACTTGATCACAATATTTTTTAAGATGACTAAGTTAACTTGGTCACAATGATTTTAATTCATCCCTTTTTGTATTAATAAAAACTCTCTCTCTCTCTCTCTCTCTCTCTCTCTCTCTCTCTCTCTCTCTCTCTCTCTCTCTCTCTCTCTCTAGAAATTACTTTTTTAACCATTAAACCCACCAAACTAAATTTTAAGTATGTAGAGTCATTGTTGTTCCTTCCAATGCCAACTCCCACCCGCTTAGTTCTCTTTTCTTAAATCTTGTCGCAAACCAAATATTTCTCCAAAAAAAAAATTGTTATACAAATATTACAAAAAAAATTATCTATTCTTCTAACAAATGACACCTCATATATTTATTTTTAATTTTTTTTCATTATAACTATTTTAATTACAAAAATTAATGGTAAAATTTACAATTTAAAATTATAATAGATTTTTTTTTGGTAGGTAAAATTCATTAAGTGCAAGGTTTAAATGGGCCCCAAACCCAAGTACATAAACTGGTAGCTAACCCAATAGCATAATATAACACAGGCCTACATATTGGCCAACAACAACCTAAACAAAAAGGTAAGGTTGGATGGAGCACTGACGTCAGATAAACAAAAATACAGTCCGAGCAATAACCACGCACGGGTTTCTTAAGAGAAGTAACTACCTAAAAAAAACTGTAAAGGAGCTATGACAAAAACCCACACAAGGGAAGCTCAAAAAAGATCCAAAAAACTATAATAGGCACCTGTAAAAAAATGAACATAGTGCTCAAAAAGGCCCACACAGGGGCACTATAGATTATAATTAGAATCCCACGTAGGGGATCAAAATATCAAAAACAGATAGACCCAGTATGAGAACAAATAGAGTACTCAATAGACCCAGATCTAGACCTCTGTAACATCTTCATTTTTATGAGCATCTCTAGGATGGTTTGGGAGTAGCACCTTAACAGTCTCACTGATCTTATCCATGGGCCAACACTGATAGCAAGACATAGAGTCACGCTAATAAAAAAATTTCCACCATAATAATTGGAACCAGAGAAACACATCATGCTAAAAAGGGTAGAGTCAACATTGGAGAAGCTGACTCGCCAAAAATTGTAACCACATTTTTCAAACAAAATTATTATTAGTAGCATTTAAAACTTCTTGGAGAAATATTTCTTTCCAAATGGACAAATATTTATGGATAACTCCCCAATTGACAAGAATATATGCATGTCTGTTAACTTCATGGTACACATGGTTGATATATATATATCATTGAAATTTTGGGATAGCTTCTTAGCTTCCTGAACAATAGTTTTGACATTCTAAGAGGATACCTTGTTAATTTTAAGAGCATTTATAATGTTCAAATAATATCTCTCAATAAAAAGGTTATCTTTATAATCCTTGAGAAGATCTAACCCTCTCCACAATGCATGACCTTCAGCAAAATGATTAGTTTGGCATCCTATATACTCAGCATAAGCCATAATAACTTGTCCACTGATGTCTCTAACTAGGCCACCTACACCAGCATCCCCTGGGTTTCCTTTGGAGGAACCATCAAAGTTAAGTTTCAGCCACTCACTTGGGAGAGGGATCCAGTGGGTATCCACTCTGGGATGGGGGGCTGGAAAATTTGAACTGGAGTTGCATGGAATATTTAAATAAGATAACAAAATAGACCCCAATATAGAATCAGGTGGTTTGGGACAAGGGAAGAGCTAGGAATTCTCGATAGCAAAGGCAATAGCTTTATTGGAAATAAATATGGGATCCTTAGAGGAGGAAGAAAAAACTCTGTTGTTTCTTTCAAGCCACAATTACCATAAGATATGATGAAGGCTCACTTTCCATAAAGAAGATAATCTAATATTTTTGAATGGAACGGGCCATTGGATGAAAATGTGACTCAACAAATTAGGAGGGACCCAAGAGATATGAAAAGTGAATATAAGGTGATCAAAAGTTGTCTTGGATAAAAGGCGCTCTATAAGGAGGTGATTGGCATATTCCTAGGCACTCATACACAAAAAGCATCTATTGGGGATAGACATACCCCTTTTCATAATATTATCAATCATTAGAATCTTATTTTGAATGGACAACCAACTAAAATGAGCAAATTTTGGTATGAGATATTTAATCCACACTCAATCATAAGGGATATGGACCACTTGATAATCAATAGTCAAATCATGAGCAGATTTAATAGTGAACAACCCAAAATCAATTTCTTTCCAAAAAGGAGAGTCAGAGAAATTACCAGTGGGGATGACTGTTGCATTTAGGATAGTTTTGAGAACATTAGATACAACAGAGATTTAACCATTAGCACATGGAATATGGAAATTTTTCCAACACTTGGAATCCGATAAAATGTCAATGAAATCTTCAATCTTGTTGTCAATTAATGTATCCAAGAAAGGTTGTAGTTCTCTAAAAGTGGTTGATAAGAAATCCACCTATCAGTCCAAAAATTATTTTTTTTCCCTATGCCTAGTTGCCACCTTATCCCCTTCTAAATTAGATATCTGGTTTGGGTAATTGATTTCCAAAAATTGGACCCATCTCTGGGGATATCATCATTCAAGAAACAATGGTTTTGAAGATATTTTTTATTGATAATTGAGACCCATTCAAGGTTGTTGTTGGTGAAAATATTCCATGCTTACTTGGCTAACAAGGTTGTGTTCATATTATAAACTCTTTGAAGCCCCATCCCCCTAAATTTTTAGGGAGCACGCCTTATCCCAACTGACCAAATGAAATATTTTTCTATCCTCGGCACTTGCCCACAAAAATATTTTTTGGATTTACTCAATTTTCATGCAGATAATAGCAGGAACTTTGAAGACAGACATGAAATAAACAGGAACACTTTGGATACAAGCCATTGTTATGGTGGCTTTTGCTTCTTGAGAGAGGAGGGTCCCTTTCCAACTGGTAATTTTTTTGTTAATCCTCTCGATAACATTACTCTAGTGGTGAAAATAAGGAGACCCAAATATTTAGTAGATAACTGAGATATAACACATTGAAAAATATGTGTAATATTTGCTTCTCTATTGGGGAGTGTTAATGAAATAGATTTTGCTTTTAATATAATTTATTTTTTGACCTACAGCCTCCTCATAATTATCAAGAACACTCTTAATGGTTCTTACTTCCCACACAGAGGCATGAGTAGCAATGATGGTATCATCAGCGAACTGTTGGTGAGACAGGGCTCTTAAATTGGATGTAGGCTTAATGCCTAAAATTATGCCATTAGAGCAGGCATTTTTGAGTGCTCTACCCAAGGATCTAGTAAGAATCACAAAAATAATGGAGGAAAGAGGATCTCCCTATCTGAGGCCCATGTTACTAGGGAAAAACCTTTTTGGAGAACCATTTACTAGGATTGAAAACCAAGGATTAGAGATGCAATTATGAACAAGATCAACCCATACCCTATGAAAACCAAATTTGAGAATGATAGCAATCTAAAAATCTCTGTTAACTCTATCAAAAGCCTTATTCATATCAATTTTGAAAAACATGGCAACTTTTTTGTTAACGCTGGTAGAATGAAGGACTTCATGTAATGTGATAACACCATCAATAATATTTCTTCCTATGATAGAGCTACCTTAACAAGGGTCTATGATCTGAGGAATGGTCTCCTTGAGTCTTGTAGCCATGGATTTAGTGAGAGTTTTGTAAATAATATTGCAGAGACTAATGGGTCTGAAATCTGACATAGATTTGTAAACAGTCCCTTTGGAAACCAAGGCAATGAAAGTGGATTTGATACTTCTAGATATAGATTTAGTTTGTTGAAGTTCAATGATGGCATTACATATATCAGACCCAATAATGTTCCAAAAAGTCTGGTAGAATCAGGGGGAAAACCCATCAGGGCCAAGGGTTTTATCAAGGTGCATAGAACAAAGAGCCTCTTTAATTTTATCAGGGGTGAGGGGTTTGATAAGAGCCAAATTCATATCTTAAGTGACCAGACTGGGAATATGGTGGAGAAATTGTCTACCAGCCTGGGCAGTATTTTGGGGGTTTGCTCCCAAAATACCCTCAAAGAAATATGAAGCTTCATTTTGGATCTCAAAAATATCCTTGATGATAGTGCCATCACTTCTGGTTAATTCTTTAATTTTGTTTGAACTTCGGTGCTTCATAGTAGTAGCATGAAAGAATTTTGTGTTAGATTTTGCCTCTTTGAGCCAAAGGGCCCTTGATTTTTACCTCCATAAAGTCTTCTCTTTAGCCAGTACATTATGATGGTCTACAAGAACCTGTCTCTCTTCATTTATGAGTTGTTCATTGAGCTTCCCATTTTGAATTTGGATTTCAATACTTTTAAGCTTTTGAAAAATCTTTTCCTTATTTTCAAAGATGTTATCGAAAACCCAAAAAAAAATTATTAGAGAAAGTATGAGACTAAGCAGTACGAGAGGAGTGGAGAATGGATCCTAGAGCTAACATGGGGCCCACAAGGAAAATCAACCAACAGAAACCACACATGGGGAAAATTCCACACTCACCACCATCGAGCAATTCTCCCATAGGAGAGGATGGAGCATATTGCATGGCCATGATTCGCTTGTTTGAGGGGAATGAATACCCAAAAACTACCTTAGAAATAAAGCTTGGTGTCAATTCTGATACAAACAATGGGACAAGTGGGACACATAAACATTCACTTAATAAAATTAAAGTAAAATAATATGTCGATCATGGGTTTTCCATCTATATCAAATTGATGTCCCTCTCATTTATTCCAAATACCACTCCTCTTCTTTCCAATGCTAAACCCACTAGAAGACTTGCCAAATTCCACCTTTGACTCCTTCAATTCATATTTTTATAAATAGGATTTCAACTCTAGATTTTGTGAGACGTGATCGCCATGACTTCTCGGTGGACTGGTGGTCTCTCAAATTTTTGCTCTATGAAATATTTTATGAAACAACTCCATTAAAGGGCTTCAACAACAAGGAAATATTTACAAAGCTATTTCAAAAGTTCTTGCCAACAGATTAAAAAATGCATTACCATTTATAATTGACTCCCAACAAGGAGGTTTTGTGAAGGGCCATAAAATTTTAGATAGAATCATTACCATTCATGACGTAATTTATTCCATTGATAAGAGTGAAAATATAGGAATGTTACTAATGTTGGAAATGAACAAGGCGTATGATAGAGTCTCCTGGGAGTTCCTAATTAATATTTTGAGCAAGTTTGGTTTTCATCAAGAATGGGTAATTTTTATCAAGGGGTGCTTCTATTATGCTATGTTTTCCATCTTGGTGAATGGATATCCAATAGGGTATTTTCCAAGCAAGAGGGGGTTGATACAGGGAGATATCTTATCTCCCTATCTATTTATTATCCTTGTTGAGGCTTTGGGGAGGACAATCTCAGTGGCTTAAATAGGCAGTAGGGTTTGTGGGATCATCCCAGCTACAAATTTACAACCTGTGCCCCACCAACAGTTTTTGGATGATACATTTATCTCTTTAAAATCCTTTATTCCATAGTCAAAAGAGCTAAAATTTATCCTAGATCAGTATGGGCAGGCTATGGGTCAAAAAGTTAACTATGATAACAGTAAAATTTATTTTTTGAACACTCTTAGCCCTAGACAAATTAAGTTAGCTCGTATCTTTGGCTAAAGCATTGGAGACCTTCCAGTCACCTATCTAGGAAAACCACTATTTAAAGGAAGGATGAAGGTAACTCTTTGGAACCCGATGGTGGAGCAGTTAACAAAAAAAAAATTAGGTTGGAGTAGTTCCTTACTTAGTAAGGCTGGTAAAGCTCAATTGATCAAGTCTTCACTTCAAAACATACCCATTTACTTCATATCTCAATTCAAAATATCGGCTAAAATTTGTGAGGGAATAGAGCAAATTAAGAGAAACTTCCTGTGGTCAGGAGTGAAGGAGAAGAAAAGAATAGCCTTAGTGTCCTGGGATAAGGTATGTTCTAGAAAATAAGTGGGTGGACTGAATTTTAGAAAGCTAAGGAAAATGAATTTGGCCCTAATGGGTAAGTTAGAATGGAAACTGGCAACTAATGTAAATCTTAATTGGGCTCACATCCTCAAGGAAAAATATCTAAGATCTACCTCAAATTTCTTAGAGGTAGACAACCTACAAAAAGGGTCATACCTTTGGAATAGTCTTCACACAACCAAACCACTTTTACAACAAGAAAAATGCTAGCAGATTGGGGATGGATCCCAAGTTCACTTTTGGAATGATAAATGAATTAAAAGTATTCCTCTCAGTGAGGATCCAGACTTTACAAGGTTAAAACCTTATGTTGAGGTTGTTTATGGGGACCTAGTCAAATATTATATAATCATTGAGGAAAATAGTAAGAAATGGAAACATTTACAGGTGGATAATCTTGATGATAGAAATCAATAAAAGCTAAGAAAGCTAAATATTCTTCTACATGTCTATTTTTTGAACAATACTAGATCTTTAGACTCTCTTATTTGGATGAGCCAAAAGGAAGGAACATTCTTAATCAAATTAGGTTATTATCTCCTTGAAGGGGAGGGCTTTGGATGGCTGCTAGTAGCTAAGATTTGTATCAAAAACCTCATTCCCAAGATAGCATGCTTCTATTGGCTAGTAGTCCAAAATAAGGTCTTGATCATGGATAATTTATGTAAAAGAGGCTTCACATTCCCAAATAGGTGTGTTCTCTATTAAATGAGTGAGGTAGAGACTGATCATATCTTATGTACCTTTCCTTTTATAGTTGAGATACTAAATAATATTCTGAAGAACTTTCAGGTAGAGCGGGTCCTTCCCAAGTCTCTCTTTGGTCTATCTTCAATGGGAGTTTCCCTTTAAAAGTAAAAGGCTGTAAATATTTTGGAGGTTAAGTCTTCCACATGTTCTATGGAGGGTTTGGAAAGAAAGGAACCATCTGATCTTCAAAGACAAGAAGATAAATTGCACATCAATGGCAAATAGAATTTTAAGTGCAGTATTGGAAAATTTAGGTATCATGAAGTTCAACAATGATTTTGAACTAGACCCAAAGAAAGAAATTGCTAGAGTTTGGGGGTTAGCTTCCAATTATCAGAATTCCTACTCATCCTCAGTTCATCCATGAACCAATTCAAAATGGAAAAGGCCTCCAAGTGGATGGATAAAATTGAATTTTTATGGAGCGATAAAAGGAAATCCTAGGAGTGTTGGAGCAGGAGGCATATTTCGAGATCATTGGGTTAGACCACTCTTGGCCTATGCATAGCCCCTAGGAGATCAAACAAGCCATGTTGTTAAAGCTAGAGCAGCCTTTATGGGTGTGTCACTTCTTGGCAAGCTAAATATAAGAAAATTAATAATAGGAGATTTGCAAAACATCATTAATACATTGAATGGAAAACACCCTCCAAGATGGAACATAGTAAATATGATAAATGAGATTAACACTAAACTAGAGCTCCTTGAAGAAGTGCATATTATCCTTGTCTACAGAGAGGCTAATGGGGCAGCTGACTGTTCAGCAAACATGGGTGTACCTTTGGATGAATTGCAGTGTTGGGAGCTAATCTTCCCTCATAGTGTTCAAGAAATTATTAATAGTGAAGCCAAGGATGATGAACAAAATGAGATCAGAGATTAAATTTGCTAGAGGGATTTTAAAGATTTTATGCGTAAAGCTTTACTATTCATCTGGAGGGAGGAGTTTGAACATTCTTGACTGCTTGGGGTAGACCACTCTTAGCCTATGCAAAGCCTCTAGGAGATCAAACAAGCCATGTTGCTAAAGCTAGAGCAACCTTTATGGGTGTGTCACTTCTTGGCAAGCTAAATATAAGAAAATTAATAATAGGAGATTTGCAAAACATCATTAATACATTGAATGGAAAACACCCTCCAAGCTGGAACATAGTAAATATGATAAATGAGATTAACACTAAACTAGAGCTCCTTGAAGAAGTGCATATTATCCTTGTCTATAGAGAGACTAATGGGGCAGTTGACTGTTCGGCAAACATGGGTGTACCTTTGGATGAATTGCAGTGTTGGGAGTTAATCTTCCCTCATAGTGTTCAAGAAATTATTAATAGTGAAGCCAAGGATGATGAACAAAATGAGATCAGAGATTAAATTTGCTAGAGGGATTTTAAAGATTTTATGCGTAAAGCTTTACTATTCATCTGGAGGGAGGAGTTTGAACATTCTTGACTGCTACAAGTATAATATTAGGGATGAAGGAAAGAAAAGAGGACTTGAAAATAAGTCTCCAATAGTGGTGGATCCTTTATTTTGTAGTTGGATCGTGTGTTATCGAGCGAACAAGTTTCTGCCTCTAGTGAATTCCACTTTCGGGTTTGGTCTACTCTACGCTTGGTTTTTTTACTAATTATTATTTTGTGAGCTACAGGTTGCATCTTGTTTCTCAATGGGACTGGAGCTGGTATGTGGAGCTTCTCTAAGTCCCAATACTCATGTTTTTGAGTCCACCTAAAAAACATCAGTCATTATTTATACTAGCAACCGGAGCATTAGAAGAAAATATGACATGATTGATCCTGCTGTGTAATATGTTTCCACGAGTGTCTCATTGACTAGAGCTATGAATAAGGGACTAGAACTGCATATTGAAAGACCTGCATACTAAATTGCTTCATGAAATATCTTTTTGACTCGTCAAAATGTTTGCTCCAATTATTCTTGGGAAAATAAAAGAAGCAAAAAATCACTTGAAAGACCTAAAAGAGAATCTTGATGCTTAAGACCCAGCAAAAAATTAAAGCTTTGTATGGTTTTGTTGATTGTTTATTTTCTGTTACATCTTTTATAATCTTAAAATATTATTTAAACCTTATTTCTATTACCATATTCAAAATGTAAATCTTATTCTTTAATGTTTATTGTAAAAAGTTTGGGGTCCCTTTCAAGAACCTTTCTTGAAAAAAAAAAAAAAACAAGGAAACCTCACCACTGCCCTCCTACATTACATGCTCTAAGTCGATGCATGTCTTCTTCTCCTCCGACTCTAAATTTTGTGCCAAATATGGACAGCGAGACATTGAGCTCGTGCACCGTAGCGCCCAGTAGTTTCACGCAATCCCCAAGGGTAGCGGGCCCCCGCTACCCTGATCCTGTTTAGATCAAGCATTAAATCAATTGCCCTTTCGGCTTCATCATGACTCGCCTTTACTTTAATTCTGCCCCTGGATACACGCACAATGAAAACTTACAACGGGACAATGATGAGAAGAGCAATTGGGCAGTCGAGGAGTTCACCGGCTATGCAGAGAATGGCAAATTTCTTAGGAAAAACGTTTCAAAACTATAAGGCAAATGGAAAAAAGTCGTGAAGAGGCCTTCATGCGCTATGCCATGGATCCTAAACAGCTCGCGAATGTGTTCAGGTTCTATAGTTAGACTGACAATCATTCTTCTGATTTGCCACCACACCAGCCTTGCAAAAACTATAGCTGTAGTAGAGCCCATCCTGGTTGTAGCTCCAGCTGATACAGTCGAGATTCTCATTTACAAAGATAAAACCTCAAACCTTAGGCGGTTTATAGCCATCGGACTGAATTGGGGATAAATATGAGTTGTAGAACTTATCGGCTTTGGATATGTCACTCTGCTTGTCAAGGCTCTCGTAGATGCAGTGTTGTTTATCAAAAGCTTCTGCATGCAAACAACTAAGCTCATCTACAAGAATAGGAACGGCAAGTATGAGCTCAACACTTGACATGCTTAGGGAATGGAAACCTGTAAACCTGGTTTTTAATCCTCACTACATCACATGCTTATAATAGGTATGGGAGATCATGCCTGCGAGTCTGCCTCCCCTTCAAAACTAGTGAGCTATTCTTCTCCACCATAGAGGGTGCAGCTACATGCTCGGCCACCTCCAAAAAATAACAAACCATGAATGTTGGTGTCTTTCAGAGTCATAGCCGTAGCACACAATTATAAGAATGGTCGTGTACATAATAACTCTAACCAAATTCTTATACTTGTAATCATCTCTCTGTTTGGTGACCCAGATATGAAGAATTTCAATAGATTATCTGCTCAAGCCATCACAGTGTCAATATAGCTCTAATCCCATAAAAAATTCAGATTAGAGTGAGTTGTATTACAATATCACATGAATATATAGCTCACTACATTCCCTGAAACTGACTCATACCTCATAATATAATATGTCGTGCAATTATTCATATCATACTATACTGACTAAATTTATTCTAAAATGTGCTACTGAAAGAGTTTGGCAAGTTTTTCCTTTAAATTGTAAAATTTGAACAAATCTCTATGCCTTGACAAGTAAATTGCCCCCCATGACTTGGGAAAATTTAAAAAAATAAAAAATTGCACGATTTGCTACCATAGGAGCTATGTGCAACTCAAGGTTTAACTTACAAAATTTAGGGCTCAAATCAAATTATGGCCCTTCAAAGGGATGCGGGCATGATCTGCTTTGTAAACTTTCAAGGGCGGGGATTTGATTCAAACTGGCAATGGACGGTCTGTTTTGAGTTGAGTGTTTAGCGGTAGGGCTATATGGTATCTTACCCTATAGAGCTTAACGGGAAACAAGAAAAGGATAGTAAAAAATAGAGGGCAATTTTGACGAGGGTGGGGTGTAAGAGGGCTATGGTGATCAATGCTTAAACATAGTGTTAAAGGGGTTAGGGGCAGGCAACATAGCTTTTATGGTATTTTGAGAGAGCTTATGATGGTCATTTTAAAAAAAAATTAAAATTAAAAAATATATATTAAAATAAATATTATTTATAAGTTGGGCGAGACTCTTCCACTTGTTTCTTTTTTTTTTTCACTTTTTCAACAAACTTCTATAATTCTAAAACCTAAGATCTTAAGAACTAAACACTTTTGATTACAATATTAAAAGGAGATCTGCATTGGAATCAAATCTTCTAAACTATATGTTTGCAATGGTTGTTCAAATTGACCAAATATTGGATTTGTTCACCAACCTACCTAATCCTGTCATCCTCAATAGCCATGTCATTGTGCCACTAAACCCCTACCTCCTTCTCGATACCCATCTTAGCCAGGAAGTCTACCACTTTATTCAGAGCTCTACCCACATAAATCATAATCACATCATCAAATTCTCTTCACAACTTTAATTTGGGTGACAAGAATCCTCAAACTCCATGTCTCCAAAGCAAAGTTCCTCAAACAATCTAGAGCTCCTACCAATAATTGAGAATCTGATTCTATGATTATCCTCTTATAACCTTGTCTTACCAACTAGATAGAAGTAGAATTGATAGCTAAGGCATCTACTTCATTTTTTGTGGCCTTGCCCAAGCCCTGTAGCTCCCAATAGAGTATTGTCCCAACATGATTCCTACAAACCACTCCAATTCCAGCTCTACCTATATTGTTTTTTGTAGCTCCATCAGTATTAATTTTATTCCATATTTTTGGGGAGGTTTTCCAACTAGCTCTATCCTACCCCTCCTACACTTCAACTTCATTCTCTATCATTCATATATCAACCTAAGTGTTCGATTTAGCATATACTACCATAGTTTCCATGACTTTGCTCTGAATGGCCTACCAAATGCCATCCAAGGATGAAAAGATTTTTCTAAAAATTCTACCATTTCTCTCCAACCACACTTTCCACCAAATAAAGTTTAATCCAAGCTTCCACTTGATATGAAGACCTTCAAAAATAAATCAGCCTCTCTTCCATATTTTCCAAATATTAATCTAGTTCAAATCATCATTGGCTTGGATTTTATAAGCTAAAGACCATCACTCCTAGATCTGGCGTATGAACGATACTCAAATATTAAGTGATCAGATTTTTCCTCACACTTTTGTAGCATAAAATACTTTGGGATGGACCAACGATTCCCCTGTCTCAAATTATCAAAAGTGAGAACTTCATTGTGCATGAACTACTAGGCAAAGAAGTTTACTTTTGGCCAACCCTTGGATTGTCAAATATTTCTCCAATCCTCAAACTGATATGCATGAGAAGAAGGTTTTGAAAGAATCTTAGCATATCCATCCTTCACCGTGTATACTCCAAGGCTCCCATATCCCCAAGCTAATTCATCCTCTTCATTTCTACTTGTGAGAAATATTTCTACCAAGATTTTATCATGATGGGTTTTAATTCTAAAGAGATTTGAATTGACTGCTCATCCAACTTCTTAAACTACTTAAACCTATAATCCCCTAGCTTTCTAGTGTTAAATTAACTTTCAATTTTGATCCAACCCCTCCTTTCCATGGTTGATTTTACTAATTGTAGTTATGGAAATTCATCAATGCTATGTGGATATTGATCCCATAAATCTATCCAAAATCATGCCTTCTCCCCTCTCCTCAATTTCCAAAATAATTAATCTTTCACTAATTGAGATCCTAACTTTAGAGCCTACCACACTACGGACCCATTACCATCCAAAGAGAAATGACTCACCTCATCCAGGTTCACTTGTCCCAAATATTTACTAGTTAAAAGTCTACTAAATAAATAAGTTGGTTGGGAGATCCACCTTAAGTAAAGCTTTAAAGCCAAAGCTTCATTATTTAGCTCTAATATCCTCAGTCCCAAACCTCCCTTTGCCTAGGGTTGGCTTACTTTCTCCCAATACTTAACACCCTTTTTCTCTCCCCTTATACTCCTCCCCATTTTAATTGGTACAATTTGACTATTACTATGGTAGAAATAGAGGAAAGGTCTTTAAAACCCTCCCTTGTATGGCCAACTACCTCCACTTGGGCATTTATTGCACTTGAAGAACAATTTGCTTATTCTTTTCTACCTTTGGTTTTTAATAATAAAAATCTTGACACTTCATAAATATGGAGTGATTTGCTACTTGATTTTGCATAACTTGCTCTATGTTTCCTATTTGACAAGTGAATCACTTCATTCCTTTTAACTTTACCAATTTTATTTTTAAAAATATAAAATTATTCTAAGAAAAGGGAGACAAGGAAAGAAGAAACATGTGTTTGAATAAATTTTTTAAGGTTTTCATTCAAACTTGGAAATTTCTTTTTCTTTTTTATTTTTCTCATTTTTTCAACTTTTTAATCATTTTGTATTTTTCTTTTAAAAAAGGAAAAATAGAAGCACAAATAAAAGACAAGGAGCAAAACAATAAAAAATACTATATAGATATTTATAATTTTTTGTTCATTCTTGGGACCTCAAATGGGCCTTAGGTATTTTCCAATGACCAATATAGGTGTTGGGCAAAAAAATGGTTAAGTTTCTATGGTTAAATTCATTGCCTTCATTTAATTGTCAACCTGGGATAGCTCGTAAACTTGTGAAAAACCATGCACAGTATATGCCTGTAAAATCTCCTTAAATAGAATTATCCCTTATATTCTATGGTTTGGGGGGTATATTGTTGTGTTGGATTTTTGTTCATTTTCCAAACCATTAACCTATTTTATTTTTATCAAATACATGATCGAACTAAACTACAAAACAAAAAATGCACACTTGCTGGAAAAATTACAGAAAAATAGGGGAGCTAAAAAATTACACTAATATGTAGAAAATATAGTAAAACAAGAAATAAATTAAAGTACAGAAAGTAAGGAAAAAGTGGGAGGAATACTGTTGAGAGTGGGCCCACGCTTCCAGAAGATTTTATCTGAGTCAATTTTCTCACCGGATGCTAGTTTGAGATTAATAAAACACTCAAATGAATTGTATTATATGTAGTTTCAAAAAATTATAGAGAAAATCTAGAATTTGGTTCTCAGGGGTGGCCTGCATATTTATAAGATATGTAGCCATATCCTATTACATTTGGAGGTAATCTATTTATAATTTTACAGTTACAACAAATACATAAAAATATGGAGGATACAACGAATATACATTTAATGTCATCTGTTGCCAAATTTAATTAAGCGTATTCTATTTTTATCAGAACAAAATACATATGATATCACACTTATCAGTTTACATTTATGTTTACGTATTTGCTAAAAAATAGATGACATATATTTTATGACATTGTCCTTCATCTGCATTCATCATTGAAATTGCATTCACATCCACCAGTGAAATTGTTGTTCTGTTCTGTCGATAATAGGGGTCATGTTGTACTTTTTCTTTAAGGTGAGTCAGGTGCAAAATGGGATTCAAGTGCCAAACATGAGTTAGGTACCAAATAAGATTCAGGTACCAAATGGGAGTCGGGTGCCAAATGGGATTCAGGCACCAAACGGGAGTCAGGTGCCAAATGATATTCAAGCGCCAAATAGGAGTCAGGTGCCAAACCAGAAGTTGAGCATCAAAATGGGATTTGGGCATCGAAATGGGATTCAGGTGCCAGAGTTAGCGTCATTTATTTATTTGTTGTGGTTATGTTTACCTTCAATTTTTCATCATAAAATAGAAAGTGCTAGGTCCATATGGGACCTCGACATAAACATGTTGAAAGGCGTTAAAAATCACTAAATCTACACACAATTCACTTAAAAACAAATATTAGACAACATACATAATTTACTATTAAATATATATAAAATTTGCATAAAACATACACTTCTATTAAAATAATGTCGCATTATGTGTGAATAGTTTATAAAAAAATATGAGCATTTTTAGGGCTCATCATCCCCCCATGCCTAAGGATTGGCACGTCCCTGTGCCACTTTATATTGCTAATCACCAGTTTCATTTACAACCTTCCAATAGGCCCTATTTTTCTCTTTTCTCTTCTTGGTTGTTGCCTTGGATTTCTCTTTATCTCTAGGTTTTTGACCCTTTTGTGCCTTAGGGGTGCTCTCTTATTAATGCAATTGTTTATAGTGCTTACTACGTCGAGTTTACTAACTTGGTCCAACTCCTATACCTGGTAGTTCCCTTGTCCAAAATTTCCTCCCTGCCACATTCCTCAAATAATACCCAGTAAATGTTGGGGCTTCTTTTTGGAATGTTGGGTCAGCCTACTTCCAATATTCATGGTAAGGGGGTAATATTTCTCCTTTTGGGATTGATGATTCGTCCCAAAATGGAACATTGGATTTTTTAGCAACCTTAGTCTTAGGTAATCTGGCCACTGTTGGTTCAAGTTCAGCATCATCCTCAGAATCTACTTCCTCTACTAGAGGGGATTTGCTTATTATTTCTTGAGTTGTAGGTGGTACAAGACCTAGCAGTCCCATATTCATGAAATATACCTTCATCTTTGAAGGTTGGTCACTGGTTGACCCATACAAATACCAAAACTGATTTGGTTGGGCAAAGGTAGTTTTCCTAGCAGAAGTCTTAGATTCTTTGGCCACTCTTTTAGAGACCTTCTTGAACTCCTTATTGTCTACCTTTATGTCTACTTTGATATTTTCAAATTTCTTTTTTTTCTCAGTAAACATATTGAAATATTTAGCCCATTCTTCATCAGAATTCATGCATAACTCTTTTAACTATGCAGTCCTTGCTCTGGTCCTAAGTCTTCATTGAGGTCCACGTACAACCTTCATTTTAGATATTAATTTCTTTGGTTGTATTTATGGGTTTATGTGATTTATTGAAATAGGTAAATTATCCTCTTCTATGGATATTGTTGTTGTTTATCCTTAATTTTTAGATTATGTAGACTTCTGATTCACCTGTGTCTGTTCTATAGGTACTTGTTTAGGTGACCCATTAGTCACATTTTGGTCATCTGGTGAATGATCTGTTGAGGGTTCTCCTTCTGTCTGAAGCTGCTCAGTCTCAATTTTTGTAGCTTTTTCTAATTATATTTTTGTAGAGTGTGTTGAGCCTTGAGGCTCTTAAACTTTCTAATTTTCCTTTGTAGACTTGGCTAGAATTTGAGGTTTTTTAACCTCAATCTCATCTTCTTGCCTTAGCTCTTCCTCTGCATATTTTGATGAAGTTTGAGGCTCCTCAACCTCAATTTCATCTTCTTGCATTATTTTCTCCTCTACAGCTTTTACTAAAATTTGAGGCTCCTTAACCTCAGCATTTTGTTCTTGCCCTTGATCTATAGAGTGTGTTTCCACATGAGGCTTTTCAACCTCCATTTTTGCATTTGAATCCTACTCTACTTCTTCATGGGCTTGTAGCTGTAGTTTTTTTATTTTTCCTACAAATGACGAATGGTTGTGTACAATTCTTGCATCTTCATTGCATTTGCATTTTTGGACTCTTGAAAAATATTCTGCTCCTCCTTATACTTGGCCTCCCAAGTATAGGCCTATTCTTTCAATATTTGTAGCTACTATTGTATATCCTCCATATGTATTTCCTATTGAGGAGATTTTCCACTGGCCAAATCCTACAATATCTGAGCCATAAATTCATCCTTGCTCAATCCCCTAATTTCCTCATTATCATCATCTGATGAGCTGTAAATGACCATGGATGCCTTCATCCTCTTACTCTTGGTTCTTGCAAAAATTGGCATGTGAGTAGAGCTTGATAAATTTTGCCCTGCATCCTCATCACTTTGGAGAAAAACAAGGGACAAAGCCTACCCTGCATCCTATATTATTTGCTCAGATTGGGACATAGACGTCTTCTCTATTTATTCTGCTATCCTGGCAGTCAACTGTTCATTCTATTCAAGTGTCACTACCTCTTCCTCCTCCTCAAGAACAACATTATCTCCTTCAATTTCCTCAATGGAAACTCCTCTATGTGCCTCTATATATCTCACTAAGGCCAAAATCATCCCATGGTGAGCCAGGGTAGAAGTCGTTCCTACCTAGTACCGGTTGACCTCCTCTTTGAGAGCACATGCAAGATAATGGAGGATATCGATTTTGTCCCTATAAAGTAAATGGTTGAGGAAACTAAAATGGTTCGAATTAAGACAAGAAAACCTACCCATGCATGTGAAGAACCGAATGATTTATTCAAATACTGGTCACCATAATTCTGGGATGTGCTACTTCAACAAACTAGAGTGAGTTAGGTGTGGAGTTGGTTGTCCTAAGAACTATTGCATGCAAAGTGTAGGGTTGTCCTCATTGTATGTGTATTCCCTTGTCTGAGAAAGACCTGTAATAGTTGTAATGTATACTTCCATGACTAGAATTTCCAGTCCATGCATTCTGACAATTCCATCCCTCAAACAAGTTGTGAACTCCTTAGCCAGCTCTACATATTGGAATTGGCTGACCAGATGATAATATTTCATCCATTTGATAGCTTTGAACTATATCTGCACATCCTCACTAATATTTGAACAGTCATTGGACTCATTCTTCCTTAGCAAATT
Organism: Wollemia nobilis; assembly: GCA_028583015.1. Taxonomy (NCBI): domain Eukaryota; kingdom Viridiplantae; phylum Streptophyta; class Pinopsida; order Araucariales; family Araucariaceae; genus Wollemia; species Wollemia nobilis. The sequence continues at coordinate 8,077,309 of JAQPPZ010017033.1, forward strand.
ATTGGTCGATTTTCCCCCATAGTGAATTTTGGTTTTCCCTTGGCTCTAATTTTTACTTGCAACAATTTCTCACTCTCTAGTTTCTATCTCCTACAACTCTATTATTTTCTTGCACAGAGTTTTTCCAATGCATGGTTTTAAATCACTTGTGTCCGTGAACGCAGGTGCTTCATTGTTTTAATTAGAAATAATTATAGTTATCTGTGCAAGATCTCAATAAAACGTGTATCGTATTTTAAGTGGATGACGACCAAAAGTAACCTCCCAATAGAATATTTACATGTGGAAAAATACCAAATGGGACAAAATGGTTGGATGGATAATTAATGGGGATCGTGCTAGCACTATTTTATAGAAATATACGTCTATGAAAACTATATATACAAAATAAAAAATCAAGTACGTACCTAAATGATATTTTATGTGTGTATGATGTAAAAACATTCATGGTGCACTTGCATTGGTTGCCTTATGATGACCATGTCTACCGTAACAAAAAATTATGTGCGCATTTTCCATGCAGTAAATTTTTTTTCATTTTGCCTGGTTCTCGATTGCTGCAATTTGATTCATTTGAATATTCCTGCAATATTTCAAGAAAATATTAAAAAAACATGTCTTCACGGGACAACACACATCCTTCTATTGTAAATTGTTCGTTGATGACCTTAGAACGTGCATAAATCTCTCATGGAAAAATTAAAATAATTTCATCCGTGAGAAGTTTGACTTTATGCACATGAGTGAAATGGTGACGTGGCTTGGGCCACTTTCCAATGTTGAATATTATTCATACGAGGTACAAACACCCATTATAATAGAGAGTAGATGCCTTCTTGTATGGAAATTATGCCTCTTCCTTCAAATCAAAGCATGTAGGTGCTTGTTAGAATGGAAAGTAGACACATTTTGTTATAAATTGAGCATCATGCTTAAAATGGAAAGTAGGCACCTTTTGATGGTAATCGAGCACCATACTTAAAATATAAAATCAAAAGTAGGCACTTTTTTACTAGCAGTCAGGCATTGTACTTAAAAATAGAAAATATTTTTTTTACAAGGAAATAGGTGTCGCTCTCCCAAAAATGAAAGTCGGGTGCCTTTCCTTAAAATATGGGAGTCAGGCACCTTCTACCATAAAAATTGGAGTTAGGTGTCTTTTTTCTGAAATACGAGAGTCGAGCACCTTCCACCATAAAATGGGAGCCGGTGCATTTTCCCTGGAATACTAGAGTTGGGTGTCTTTCACCATAAAAATTATAGTCGAGCACCTTTCTCTTAATAAAATGGGAATCATGCACCTTTTCCTACAAAAATAGAAGGTAGACACTCCTCCTTTATTTCATCATATGTTGATATGTCCACAGGTGTATACCTACAGCTAATCAAACTTTTGGTGTTTTGTTTTGAAGAATAAGGATAAAATCAACATCTGATACCTGAACCAGTATTCAGGCATGTTTCTTTAGGAACACCAAAAACAAACACCCATACATGTGTTTAGATGTGGTATCCCCCTTCGATTTGGGATAAGATACTTATACTACAATAATTATCTCCTAGAAAACTAGAAATACACAGGTTCATGGATCCTGTGCTCGTTAGGCCTAGGTTTCCTATGCTACCTAATGATTGCACTTTGGGCATCATTCCTACAAAACTAAATATAACTAAAGAAAGAAAAAAATTGTTAGACTTAGAAAAGAATAATTGTCTTTAGATCATTTGGATAATGTCCACATATTACTAATAAATTTTAAAATTGGAATCAACTAGGGTCTCCCCCATGTCTAATCTGGACTTCATTATATAAGTCTCAGATACATGATATGGTCGTAGTTTATGACCATTGACTGTTAATATAATGTTGTTATCTTCAATTGTTCTAATCCTAATAGCTCCATTATTGATGATTTTAGTCACTTCATATAGCCCCATCTAGCATTGCATGAGTTTCCATTTCCTCTCCTAGAATCGAGAGTCATATAATAATGCCCATTCCCCTACTTTGAACTGCTTTGGCCTAGTGTGATGATCATGCCACTTGGCTCTTTGTTTTTGGATGACCTCTATCTGATGTAGAGCATCATGGTGGTATTCATCCATTTGGTTCAACTACTGAATCTGTTTCTTTTGTGCCTCATCCATATTCAAATATAAATCTACTACAGTTCTCAAAGTCTTAATCTTAAATTCTATGGACATCATAGCATTCTTCCCATATACCAATTGGAATGGTATAAAACTAATGGTAGTTTTCTAGGTGGTTCTGTAAGCCCACACAGCTTCTGGTAATCTTGTGGCCCATTATTTCCTATGTTGTTATGTTATCTTGGTGAGAATGTTCTCTAGTTCACGGTTGGTTACCTCTACTTGCCCATTTGCTTGTGGATGGTAAGGAGTGGTTTTGTTATACCTAATTTTATATTGTTACATGATCTCCTGAATCAACTTCAAAGTAAATTGATGCCCTTGGTTAGTTGTAATCTCCCTTGGAACCCCAAATCTTGTAAATATAGATGAAAATAGTAAGTTTGTTATAATCTTATCTTTAAAATTAAGTAATGCTTACATTTCAACCCACTTGGTCACATATTCAGTGCAAACCAAGATATACCTCTTACATGTTGATGTAGAAATACGGATCAATTTGTATTATTCAGCAATGCAGGTTTAAATAATAGTTACAAGTGCCGAGAATAGCACACCGATGAAACAGAGTAACAGAACCGTTACAACTCCCGTAACAGTGAGCTAAATAATAAAATAGAGACAAACTATTGTTAAGTACACTAACATCCCCCTTTATTACATTATTTGGGTAATGTAATAACTAATAGCTATACTAACATCCCCTTACATTATTTTGCAATACAAAGTGAGCTGCGAAACAATTCAAATTTGACACGTCCAAGTGCCTTAGTGAAAATTTCTGCAACTTGAGCATCGGTGGGAATGTGCTGAAGCTGAATTCGGTGCTTTGGAACTTCATCTCGAATGAAATGACATTGTGTGTCAATGTGCTTTGTTCTTTCATGATGGACTGGATTCTTGACGAGGTTCAGAACACCCTAATTGTCGCAAAACAAGTGTATTGGAGATTTTGATGGATGGCCCATACTTGTTAGAATGTGACGTAACCATATCACTTCGCACACAGCTTCACGTGCGACGCGATATTCTACCTCTGTTGATGAAATAGCAACCACCTGTTGCTTCTTGTCGTGCCAAGAGACAGGACCGGATCCCAGATGAAAAATGTATCTAGAAGTGACTTGCGATCATCAAATGATCCGGCATAGTCGGAGTCCGTGTATCCTTGCAAGAATAATTTGTTGTTCCTCTTGTATTCTAGGCAATATTCCATAGTACCACGGACATAGTGAAGAACACGTTTTGTTGCTTTCCAATGAGTGGTCTTAGGCTCCTGCATGAACCTCGAAAGATAGTTGACGACAAATACGAGATCTGGCCTAGTATTGGTCAAATATATGAGACTCCCAATCAACTGTCGATAGAGAGTACCATCTACCTGAGGTGAATCATCATATCGCCATAACTGAAGTCCATTCTCCATCGGAGTTGCCATTAGCTTGCAATCAGTCATGCGATATTTTTCCAGCAATATCTTGGCATATTTTTTCTGAGACACTTTGATGGAGTGCTCCTTCTGGCTGAATTCCAGACCAAGACAGTAATGGAGAAGTCCGAGATCTGTCATCTCAAAAGATTTGCACAAGTTTCTTTTGAAAGTAGAGATCATAGTTTCGAACTCCCTGTAATGAGCGGATCATCCACATAGAGTACAAGCAACACTATCTCAGAACCCTGTTTCTTGAAATAGAGGTTTGCATCTGACGGACATCTCTTAAATCCATGTTGCATAAGGTGATTGTCCATTTTTATATACCAAGCTCGAGGAGCTTGTTTCAGACCATATAAGGATTTGACCAATTTGCAAACTTTTTGCTCTTGGCCTTCCACTTCAAATCCTTCAGGTTGAGTCATGTAGACTTCTTCTTGGAGATCACCATTTAGAAAGGCACTTTTGACATCCATCTGGTGAAATTTCCACCCATATTGTGCTGCCATAGCACACATAACCCGAATTGTGGTCATCCGAGCAGTAGGTGCAAAAGTTTCCTCGTAGTCAATGCCTTCATTTTTAGCATAGCCCTTTGCAACAAGATGGGCCTTATGCTTATCAATTGTTCTATCTGCATTGTACTTGACTTTATATATCCATTTGTAGCCTATGGGTTTCTTTCCATGTGGCAAATCAACAAGCTTCCAAGTTTTATTTCTCATCAAAGACTCATACTCTGTATCCATAGCGGCCTTCCACTGAGGCTCACTGAGAGCATCTTGCACTGATGCAGGTTCAATATCATCTATGGTAGACATGAACGCCCTGTCATCATCAATATCCATATCCTCTACTTCTGTACTTGGAGTTACAGAAAGTTCCTCAAAATATTGACAAAGATCATCAACCTCACCAGTTTCTTTGGCTTCTTTTTCCTTTTGAGCCATACTGCATGTACGAGGTCTATCCAAATTCAAATTGGGAGGAGTGGATAAATTTGCATCTCTGATTGTATTTGTACACCATTTAGGATTATTCTTCGATGGAGTTGAAGAATATGTAGAAGGACCTCCTGTCTGTGTTGACGAAGGAATCTTCTCTTCCTTAGATTCCACAATATCTTGGTGTACTTTAGATGTGCTCTGTGATGTGAAAGCTTCATCAAAGACAACATCTCTACTGATATGAATTTTCTTGGTCAAAGGATCTATCAACCGATATCCTTTAGAGTGCTCAGAATAACCAAGAAAAATACATCTCAGTGTTTTCTCATCTAGCTTCTTCCTTTTCTCTTTCGGTATGTGCATGAAATCTTGACATCCAAAAATACGTAGATGAGATATGGAGGGTTTTTGACCACTCCATGCTTCCTGTGGAGTCATTCCTTTTAGGGCCTTTGTGGGTGCCCTATTCAACAGATACATTGTAGTGGTGACAACTTCTGCCCAATATTGTTGCCCAAGAGTAGCTCCTGTGAGCATACAACGAACCATTTCCATGATAGAACGGTTCCTTCTCTCAAGCAACTCCATTTTCTTTGAGGAGTATAGAGCGATTGTTAATTGTCGCTTGATTCCATGCTTATCTAAGAATGCAAAAATTCATTAGAGGTAAACTCTCCCACTCGATCTGAGTGGAGGGTTTTAATAGAAGCTCCTGACTCCTCAACGGATTTCTTGAACTGCTGGAAGAATGCAAAAGCTTCAGATTTCAGTTGGAGAAATAAAACCCACATCTTTCGTGAGTAATCATCTACGAATAACTGAAAGTACCTCTTCCCTCCACAACTGTTGGGTATGAAAGGACCGCACAGATCGGTGTGAATTAACTCCAAAGGTTTTCGTGCTCTTGTAGAGCTCTTCTCAAATGGTACTCTATCTTGCTTTCTGCCAAGCGATAGAGCACACTGGCAATGTGGCAGAAAGGGAAGGAAGACCCTTTACCATCTCATACTTACTGAGCTCAAGTAAGTAGCCAAAACTAAGATGCCCATATCTCTTGTGCCATAGGGAAGTTGCCTCCTTGGTAGAGACAGTCATGGCAACATGTGGAGTAGAGATAGCATCTAGTGCAAATAAGCCATGCTTATATGAAGCTGTTGCAATCTGCTTACCCTTCCTGGTAATAGTACAACACTTCTTGCCATTCTCAACACGAAATTTGACAACCATATTTCTATCCAGGATTTGTGTCACTGACAACAAATTGTTGGCCAATCTCGAAACATAGAGGACTTTGTCAATCTGACACTTGCCATCAGGAAGAGTGACTAAAACTGTACCCTCTCCCTAAACCCTATAGGTTTTATCATCAGCAATGGTGACAGGTTTGCCCTCTTTGGCCACAAATGATTCAAACCACGATCTGTCGCCAGTCATATGTTTGCTAGCTCCAGAATCGACATACCAAACAGGATCCCTCCGTGTGGAATCTATGGTAGTCATGAGCACCTTACGTGCCCATTCGAATCTGAGTTAGATTCTTCAACAGCAACATTCACCTGGGGTTGCTTGTTTTTATTTTATGGTTTGTTTTGGCCTTTCTACTTGTTCTTATGCCAACACCTGTTGGTGTCATGGTTGTCTTTCTCACAGATATTGCACCACATCTTCTTCTGTTGAGGTTGTTTGCCTTTTTCTTTCGTATCTTGTTGAGAATTTCCTCCTTTCTAAAATTTGCCTCCTTTTTGCCCATTACCTTTCTTCCTAGAACCACCTTCTGTTGGTGTATAGGGCTGTATTGGAAGAATCATCCTTGTGAAGTTGGCATGCCTCCTGTTGTTGAAGCAGATTGACCAAATCGATGTAGGTAATTTGTCGTTGAGACACCTGGATGGAGGTTATCAACATATCAAATGAAGAAGGTAAAGCTCTCATCACAAGTGAAATGAGAAGCTTTTCGTCCATAGTATCTCCCAAAGAATTCAATTTCTCTTTCAATTCAGACACTCGCTGCAGAAAAAGTTCAACTGTTTCACCCTGTCTCAAACTCAGGTTATGAAGTTGTTGTTGAAGATGAAGAATGGTGGATTCATTCTTTCCCTCATAGATGGTTCTAAGGGCATCCCATGCCTCTTTACCACTTTCTTTGTCAGCTATATGAGGTTGCACTTCATCTGAAATAGCAAAAAAGATGAGCACCTTTGCTCAACTGTCTTTCTTGTCAAAAGCTATCTGATCTGTAGAAGGACCTGTGGATCCTGCTTTTGGTGAAGGCCTAGTTGCTACTCCAAGTAACAATATCCCACAAATCTTCCATTTGGAGAATTGCCTTCATCTTATGTTTCCATGGTGTATAATTTGGACCTTTGAATAACTGATGCGGATCAGTCATCAACTTTGCAACAGCGGCCATAGTGAAGGTTCCTTATATCACCAATTGGCCCCCCTTTCGATATACCTTTTGCTAGGCCAATATACCGTACAAAATACCCGCCCTTACGTGAGGGAAACTATATGTATTTAGAAATATCAACAAAAATCACCCGCCCTTACGTGAGGGAGACTATAGGTGAGTTTTAGAGATCATACGATACGTGGAACATAAGCGGTACTAAAAGGGAATCGCCTTGTTGATGGCACCTACCATAGAAGATTCTTCTCATGCGTGGGGCGTAACTTCCCCTAAACACTATGAATAATACTTCGTCAAGATTTACGTCTAAACACAAGTGCGATAAAGGGTAGTGGATGGAGTAAAAAAATGCAAAAATGGCTAACTTATCTCTCCCCGACGATTTATAGAGAACAAGCTCAGACATCGTTGTAGCAGCTATATTAGGCAGCGGATACAGTAGTTAAATCACGACGACTTTACTGTAAGTGCTGGCCAGAGGTATCACAAATACCGAACGCTGCAGTGCAATAAATTGCACGGATGGGTTTTAATTATTCCGGGGAGTTAGGGAGTGTATTTGTTTTTTTTAACTTTTAATGAAGTAGTGCAAAAAATGAAATATGCAACATACAACATAAAAAGTGCCCACAAGAATAACCCACAAGGTGTCGGTCACAGCCGAAAATGCACCTTTTACAATTCGCCAAATTGCTTTTTCAGAAAATTACTCACAATCCCCCTTTGATTTTTTGAAAAAATATCCCCCCTTTAAAAAATTTCTTTAACAAAGCATTTTTAATAATTATTATATATTTAAAATTAAAATAAATAATTTTAATTTATATAGTTTTAAAACTTATGAAAAAATAAATTAAAATTAAATTTTAATTTATAAAGTTTAAAAACTAAAAAAAAAATTAAAATTAAAAATTTTAATTAAAAAATAATAATTAAAAAAACAACTTTGAAAAAAAATTATACCTTAGGGGGGAGTCGGCGGGATTTGAACCCCCGACCTGCAGGCTCCCTGAGCCTTACCACACGGCTCACGTCCACGTGAGCCAGCAGGCTGATCAGGAAGGATCAATGAAGCCCCTCGTTTTTCAACCCCTGCTTGGTCTGCCCGAGCCCTCTGCTGTCGTTCTCCTCCGCTGCGCACGTCTTCTTCTTCCCTCTTTTTTTTTTTTTTTTTTTTTTTTTTTTTTAAATTCCCGGGGGCGCTGCTTCGGCCTCCTTCCGTCGGGGGGGGTGCAAATCGTCCGCGTTCGATGCTGGACGGGGGGGGAGAGCTTTCGTTTTTGTTTTTTTTTTTCTTAACCCGTGGGGGGCTGCAGAGCGACCGTAGCCTGGCGCGCGACGTCTGCACCGCAGGCTGGACACGTCTGCACTGCAGACGTCTACAGGCTGGATGCGTTCGTGCGTTCCAGCAACGTCTGCAGGCTAGACGTTGTTCCAGCAATGTTTGCAGAACGCGATATGTGCAGGCTGGATGCATTCGCGCGTTCCAGCGATGTCTGCGGGTTGGACGCGTTCGCGCTTCCAGCGACGTCTGCAAGCTGGGCGCGTTCGCGTGTTCCAGCGACGTCTATGGGCTGGACGCATTCGCGCTTCTAGCAATGTCTGCAGAGCTTCAACTCAGTCGCGCGTGGATGCGCGATGACTGTCGCACGTCTGCGCGCGGCACAAAAAAAAAAATTGATTCGCTCACCTGCACGACTCTGCGACAAAAAAAACACGCCTGCGAAAAAAAATTTCATCTGCCCAGCAAACTTACACAACTGGCTCTGATGCCATGTAGAAATACGGATCAATTTGTATTATTCAGCAATGCAGGTTTAAATAATAGTTACAAGTGCCGGGAATAGCACACCGGCTGAAACAGAGTAACAGAACTGTTACAACTCCCGTAACAGTGAGCTAAATAATAAAATAGAGACAAAAGGTGTTAAGTACGCTAACAGTTGACTGTGGATTAAAGGGTCATACGAAGTCCATCCTCCATTTATCAATTGTCTCAATGTGCACATGCGGTTGGAGTGGCATTTTATCTCTGAGAGTTGGTCTTTCCATCCTTTGACAATGATCACATTGGATCACATGGTTGGTTGTATCTTTGAATAGTGAATTCCAGAAGTATCTATCTTGCAATACTTTGAATGTAGTTCATTTTCCTAAAAAATGGCCACGACAAGGTTTATTATGATAAAATTTTAGTATTTCTATAATCTCATTTACAACAACACATCTTCTCATGATTTGATTAGACCATGTTTTAAACAGGCAACCATCAATCCATTAGAAGTCTGCACTTTTCTCTATCAAATTTTATTTCTCACATGGTGAAAGTGTAGGGGATACTTTACCAGTGGCTAAATAATTAGTCAAATTTGTGTACCATGGTATCTATTCATTAAGATCAAACAAATGCTCATCTGGAAACTAATCTTCTATGGTTGTATGATCAAGAGGTGTGAATCAAAAAAGGAAAAGTACCACTACATTGTTCTTGTCTGGCTTATCCACAACTGTCACATCAAATTCCTATAAAATTAATAGACATATGATAATTATACCACAAATACCAATTTTATTTATCAGGCTTCTGATAGCTTAATGATCAGTGTGCATAAAAACTTGATAACTTGTAATATAATGGCAGAATTTGTTAAGAGCATGTATGACTGCAAGAAATTCCTTTTCTGTGATATTTTAATTGAACTCGGTACTTGTGAGATATTTACTGACATAATATATGGCATAAAAATAATCACCATATTTTTGTCCCAGCACTGACCATATCGCATTATTAGATGCATCTGCATAAATGTGAAAGAGAATGGTCCAATTTGGACCCCTTAGGACTAGAGCAAAAGTCAGTTTTTATTTCAAAATTTTAAACGTCTATTCACATTCATTTATCTAGAAAAATTGTCTTTTGATAACAATGTACTAAGGGGTTTAGCAATTTTTCTAGTCTACTATAAACCTATTATAATAACCAATTGAGCCAAGGAAACTCTAGATATATTTCTAATTTTGGGAGTGGGAATATTTTGGATTACCTCGATTTTCTTTCTCTCTACCTTGATTCCATCTATAGAAATGTGATGTCCTAATACTATTCCCTCCTACATTAACATATAACATTTCTCATTGCTTAGGGACAGATTGGTTTTCTCACACCACTGAAGTATTATTTCCAAATTTTCTATGGCTTCTTGAAAAGTTTCACCATAAACAGTGAAATCATCCATGTATACTTCCATAGTTTCTCCATTCATATCATATAATATGCTTAAAACTACCCTTTAAAATGTGGCAGGTGCATTGCACAACCCAAAGGGTAAAACTCGGTAAGTGAAGGTTCCCCATGGAAAAGTGAACATGGTCTTATCTTGGTCCTCTTCCCCAATCTGAATCTGATTACATCCACTGAACCTATCTAGGAAAGAAAAGTATGTCTTCCCTACTAAGGTGTCAAGGACCTAATCTATTGCTTTATTCAGTGACCTATAATCAACATAGATCCACCACTTTCCATTTTTCTTGGGCACCACCACCAAAGGTGATACCCACTCACTATCTGAAATAGGATAGATAAACCCAACTATGAGGAGTTTCTGCAATTCTATTTTAATAATATCCTTCATTACTAGATTCATCCTACACTGTGGTTGTCTTACCAATTTTAATTCATATTCTAGATATATTCAATGAGTGCAGCTTTTAGGAGCTATTTATCTCATGTCTGAATACTCCCACGCAAAGGCACATTGATGTTTGACTAGTATTTCTTTTAGTTTGATCTATTGATCAGGTGTTAACGCATCATTGATGTTTAATACTCTTCCAGGTACAACTTCAATTTGCTTAATATGGTGGTTTTTACCTCTAACAAGTGGTAGTTCTAGAAGATGACAGGAGGGTTCTCCTTGAAAAAATTTTGATATCACTCTGTCCTCCTCACTCTCATCCTCTAACTCATCAAGTGTCATGATATATTGAATTATTGATAAGCCACTCATATTTTGGTTCTCACTTTCAAGTTCTCCCAATAAATCTATAGATTGTGCAGGTGGATGAATGATCAGATTTTTTACATTCTAACCATCAATTTTGGTCATTTGCCCAGTTCTACAACTTATGTTGGCATCAGTTGTTTCCATCCAAGGCCTACCTAATATGAGTGGATAACCACCTGACCTAGACTTGGATTATAATATTATAAAATCTACTGGGTATTCCCATGCATCCATAATGACTGTTATATCTTCCAATATTCCTTCAGGGAGTATTGTAGACCTGTTTTCCAACTGAAGGATAGTTATGGTTGTCTTCAGGTTGGTCATTCTAAGTTTTTTCATGGTATCCTTAGGCATGACATTAATGGCAGCCCCTATATCTATTAATGTGTTGGGTAAAACATACCTCCAATTTTTATAATTAAAAAAGGGCTTCCTGGCTTTGAATATTTTTGGTTGTAGGTGTTTCCTAGCATAAGATTAGCTAACCTACCAAATTGATTGTTTGCACTGGTTTTATTCTTGGTTTTCTCTAATACAATTCTCTTATGACCTTGTTGTAGATAGGAACATCTCTTATGGCCTGAAAAAGAGGGAGTGACTATCAGAGTTTTCAAACTAGAAAGAATATCAAATTCTAGTTGTATTGGATTTCTAGGTTCCTGCAACCTTTTTTGGAAAGGTGGAACCCTTTCTCTAATATTTATAGATGTTGTTTCATCTTCTATTTCTTCTATAAGAGGTGATTTCTCTTCTCTAAATCTATGTTTTTCTCCTCTTCTAATATAGGAGCTGATTCTACACCTAGTTGTTTACCTAATCTCAATTGTATTGGATTACAATATAATTTGATATTATACATGGGGTACATATCATTCTCCATTTTTAGGAGGTGAAGTCACTATATAGAGGGTTTAAGCCTATAAATATTGTTGCTAGACGTTTTGGCAGCACTGCTAGACATCTAGGCAACAATACTAGATTTTTATAGCAATACGAGACATCTAGGCTACTAGATGTCTAGGTAGTAGTACTAGACATTGGTAGTAATGCTAGGTTTCAATAGTAATATGAGATGTCAACAGTAGTACTAGACGTTGACAACAGTATGAGATATCGATAGTAGTACGAGACATCTAGGTTGTTATATGTATAGGCAGCAGTACTAGACGTCGATAGCAGTACTAGATGTCGGTAGTAGTACTAGACATCAGTAGTAGTACGAGATGTTGGTAGAACTACTAGATGTTAGTAATAGTATAAGACATCAATAGTAGTACTAGATATTTGCAGTAGTATGAGATATCAGCAGTAGTACTAGATGTTTGCAGTAGTACAAGATATCTATAACAGTACGAGACATGTGCAATAGTACGATATGTCAAGGTTTCTAGATGTTTAGGCAGCAGTACTAGACATCTAGGCAGTAGATATTTGGGATAGACATCAAACTATGGAAGATGAAAAGGTTTAGGCACCTTCCTTGAGAGTGGAAATGAACAGATTTTGAAGGCTTCCTTTGGAAGATAAAATGAATAGTTTGGAGTCTTCCTTCTGCTCTATAAAAGGGAATTGATCTCTTGCATACCAAAGTAATGTGAATGTAAATTTTTATTGAAAATAATAAAAGAAGTTGCCATTACCCCATGGTTTTTCCTGCACATTACAGGTTTCCATGTAAATATCTGTGTCATTTTTGTTGTTTTTTGTTGTTTTTTGTTGTTTTTTGTTCTTTTTCATTGTGTTTCTACTTATAGGTGTAAAATCTAAAGTTTTTCTAACATCTAGTATTAGAGCTCAATGTTTTGTATGAGTGGGAGCTAAAACAATAACAAGAGATGTAACCAAGTTTGATATTGAGAAATTTGATGGTAGGAACTTCGCTCTATGGAATATGAACGTGGAGGATTTGCTGGTTCAGAATGACCAAGCTCAATCCTTGAAAGGGGTTACGAGTAAACTAAGCAGCATGAAAGATGAGGAGTGAGAAATACTTGATAGAAATGTGGTTTCTACAATCTATCTCTACCTAGAAGACTCTATCTTGTTCAATGTAGCTGAAGAGAAGACCGTGAAAGCCCTTTGGCAAAATCTTGAAAAGTTGTATGAAATAAAATCAACAACTAATAAGGTTTTTTGAAAAAGTAGTTTTATAGCTTGAGTATGAAGGAAATTTCATCTGTGGTAGATCATTTGAATGAGTTTAATACTCTTATCAGTAAACCGGTTTCATTTAATGTGAATATGGAAGATGAAGATAGAGTTATCACCCTACTTTTTTCCCTCTCAGAAACTTGGGATCATATGGTGATGACCATCAGGAACTCTCAAATTTGATGACGTGGTAACCACTTTGTTGGTAGAAGAGTTGAGGTAAAAAATGTTGCTGGAATCGTCAACCAATGAAGCCCTATCTATGAGAGGTCAATATTTTTAGAGTAAACAAGGTAGAAAATAGTATAGATCTAATTTTAAAGGACGTAAGCAAAAATGGAAGTGTTGGCATTATGGGAAGCTAGGACACTCCAAGAAGGATTGCTAGTAATTAAATATTAGTGAAAAGTAAAATTAGCCATCAGCTAAGGCCAGTGTTGTAGATTCAAGAGAGATGGCAACATGTGAAGCCTTCTATATCAGTAATAGTAGATCTATTTTATATACCTAGGTTTTGGAATCGAGTGCATATTTCTAAAAGCATGAGATTCCGGAAGTTTTGGAAAGGAAAACTATTTCGATGCATTCAAAATTAAACTAACGCTTAAGTCCTAACATGTGAAGTGCATTGAACAAAAGAGGCAAATTGATTGAAATGAGATACAAGAATTTAGAGAAGTCACGGCCCTTTTATTAAACTCTTTAACCTCGGTTACAAAATCGCCTCCTCCCTTCTTAGGGGTTAGGAGCGTTAAATAAATTTGGTTACAATCGTGATCAATAATCCTTCTTCCGCATGCCCACATTTGAAATGGGCGGGCCAAAGTGTTGCCGCCGCTTATGCTGATAAATCCTTGCTTCTCGCTGCTTATCCTGCGTTCAGAGACACAATGACGTTGTTAGTAGCACCTGTTGCAAAGAAGAAGAACTTGTTCTCTAAAAACGATAAAAGATACATGTAAAATATTAGCTAAATCGGTGAGTAAAATGATTTTAAACGACCTGCACGTTTGACAAAAACCAGAAAACTTTACCAGAGGGCCACTGCCATTGAAACAGTCAGCCAATCTGCATTCAACTAACAAAAAGCGTAGAACGTAAAGCATGATAATATTCGATAAATGTCTACTGCAATCCAGATTGTGAGCTATCTAAACAGCGTAGAACGTAATGCAGGATAATCAAGCAATAACAGAATAGACTAAAATGAAACTAACAAAAAGTGTGGGGTGCCCAAGTGGGCCGCCCCCGTTAGAACGTGATTTCGGTGCCAATCCACTAGGGATAGGCCCAAAAACTCTTAGGTTGAATTGTCGGAAAATTGATGGATTAATGTGGTCAAATGTCTGGTTCTAAGGTCCGGATTCACCCTTCCAATATCCACCCGATAACCTCTCTTGCGAAAGAGATTAAGGATGTAAAAGAGATGAATCGAAAAGAGGTGCAATAGGGTGTTCAGTTTGGCAGCACTTCGTTGCTTGAAAATGTCTACCAACTCCTCTTTTTTGGGTGGGAAAGTCCACCATTTTATAGACCCAGGGGGTCTCTTTGGAGGGGCATGCAAGGATGCCATGTGGCGGCCATGCCTTCCCAAGAGGGAGGAGACTCCTTGACTTGGGCTTCCATGACTGCCTTTGTGACAGTCCTCTAACTGCCAATCTGCCCACCTACGTGCGCATGCACGGCAGGAGGCAATAATTGACTGTCTTCGGCTGCTACTCGTTTAATGTCTGCTTTTATTGGTTTAAAGTCCGCCTTCGATTGGTTTAAAGTCCGCCTTTATTGGTTAATGTCTGCCCAGGCGTAAAGACGGGAGTTTGTCATGATATCGCGACGTCGCGATATCGTGACACCTAAGCCTTAGGTTTCCTTTTGGCCTGAAGTGTCACGATTTTGACATCACAAAATCACGACGTCACGATTTCATGACACTTCTGGCAAAGGCTCTCTTTTGGCCTTTGGTGTCGTGATTTTCGTGACACTTCCGCAAAGGCTCTCTTTTGGCCTTTGGTGTCCGATTTCGACGTCAAAATCGCGACGTCACATCTGACACTTCGCAAAGGCTCTCTTTTGGCCTTTGGTGTCACGATTTCGCATCGAAAATCACGACGTCACGATTTCATGACACTTCTGGCAAAGGCTCTCTTTTTGGCCTTTGGTGTCACGATTTCGCGACGTCGCGATTTCATGACACTTGGCAAAGGCTTTCTTTTGATTTTTGCCTTGTTTAAAATGACCAACTTCGTCAGGAAATAAAACAATATTGTGACACCAAGAAGAAGCCAGGGCGCAAAGGCGGATTTGAAGCAGAATGTCTGGAGGTGCCAAATTACTTTTTGACCTTCTAAAACTGTTGTGAAAGTGGCTAGGACCACTGTTTGACCTCTGAGGGCTGCCCTGAAGGCTGTGTGTGTCAATGCGATCAGTGTTTGTAGTCACATAATCAGATTGGTGTTGTTTTGGTGTCTATAGATGCCCCTTTTTGGGAAGCGCTATGGGTGACGCAGTGCTGAGCAAAAATAGATAACCAAAGCACTAATGATTAGGGTTTCTCAGTAACCCGACCAACTTGTGATGCCCCAAGTATGGAAAGGGCATGCATTCTTGAATCCTTGCTTCTGACGAGCTAAGGAATTTGATTTCAAGTATTAACCTATTTTGGTGAGGTGTGACTTGAGCTTGAACATTGATCAGTCATGAATAGGCAAAGGGCGCAACCTTTTGTCCCTGGGGGAACCTTGTGTTCATGCTTCGGGAATGCCAAGTGTTTGATCAATTTGTGATTATTGCTTGTTTACTGCCCCAAGCAGGAGCGTAATTGTCTTTGTCAATGATTCTTCGAATGCATGTCATTTCCTTGATTGGGTATGTGTTTGTTGATTGGTGACTAAGTGTGACTACCCCCTCAAGCGACGAATCGATGAGGGAATGACCTTCGTGAGAAAAGCGACGAGTCGCTTGACCCGAGGTGACTTAGGTTAGGGTGCCTTCAGATGTTTAGCATTGAATGTGTGTGCAGTTTTTTGACATTTAGACCTATTTTTGGTGGGTGTTAACCCTTTTGGTGATGCCATAATGGGGTGAAATCGTCGAAAACCCGTCTTCCCGTGGAGCGGTCCGGCTATGGTAGCCTTCTTGGGGAAGTAGGAGAGTGACAATTTGAGCCCCGACATCGATTTTCTATGCCAAGAGGTTAAGTGCAAGAGCACTTGTGTCCGGCAATGCTTATTGCTATGTTTTTGTGTTGCATTTTTGTGATGTTTTTGTTGTTTTGATTTTCTTGCTTTGTGTATATGTCATGATTTTATGTTATGCACAATGATTGATGTTGATGGATGCATGCTACTTTATATTGATGTATGCACATGGTATGATAAATACGAATGTTTTTGATATATATGTGATATGCAAAATGTAATGGATGAAATGAATTTGTGTTGTTTGGTTAGGGCACCATAGACTGTTTAGGACTTTGTGATTTTGTTTTTATGCGATTGCTGTAGTGGATGACTTTGCTTTTGTGCATGCGGTATTTTGTGTATTTCCTGATGATAATGTGATGATGAAAAGTAGCGCAGTGGGTTAAAAAATGTAGCTAAGGTTTTCTGAGACTCAGACGGTTTTAACTCACTAGCCACGATTGTACTTTATCTTACAAGACTTTTGAACAAGGTATGAATCGGACTTGTTTTTGACCAAGCTATTTCACATCCCTGTGTGTGCAATTGAGTTCATTTATGTGGTATTTGTCAGGATACCACCAGTGCCAGATGGGCTTTCAACCGAACCTATACTGAGGATCACCTAATTAGCTCCACTAACTCCTTTGTTGTATTTAGTTAGATTAATCTGCGGTGTTATCCAGGATACCATAAGCTAGCTCATCCTTATGCAAACATTGGTCTGCACACATGCAAAGCGAATGTGACAGACATATCGTCATGCGGGTAGGATACCACCATTGCCAGATAGGTCAGTCAACCAAACCTGTAATGAGGATCACCTAGATGGTTTTCGAATGCTGAGAATTCCAGGGATTCAAGTTCAGGATATTTGTTGGCTGAATGATTTAGAAAGTTGCTCGTCTATATAGTGATGAAAATCACTATTTATTTTCTATTAATTCTTTTTGAGCGAGGATTTTGAATAGTGGTGATAACCACTTGTTATTTGATTTTGTATTTTGAGTATTGTGAGTTTGGGCTGGTGAGTGGCCTTGATCCTTGTGGCCTTGGGGATGACTACGCATCCTTTGCGGGGACGTGTAGTACGAATCCTTACGACGTTGGGAACCAAGGGGGTGATGGAGATTATGGAGTAAGGGCATTGATCTTTTAGGCCTTGGGGATGACTACCCATCCTGGTTAGGGGCGGATAGTACGAATCCTTACAACTTGGAGACCAAAGGTGAATGGAAAGTGTTAGGATGATGATTTGTTGGAATTTTGTTTGTGAATGGCGTTGATCCCTTTTGGGTCTTGGGGATGACTACCCATCCTTTGCAGGGACGTGTAGTACAAATCCTTACAACTTTGGGAACCAACTATGATTGGGATTTGGTAGTGGTAAAAACCACTGTTTATTAAGGTGAATGGATAGGAAAGAGCTCGTCCTTTTGTCAATTCTCAGCATTCTGGAACCATTCGCACAGGGGGATGAGCAAGATAACCGTTTCACTTATGGTGACCTGGATTACTATGCAGGTTTCATCTTTCGTTCACACAACTTGGGAATTTTTATGTGTTTTAATTTGTGTTGGGATGTTACGTAACAAGGCGTATTTCAAGTGTAACTCTACCTTCGTAAAATCTGTCTGACTCGGTACATTACGTAGCTAAAGAGCAAAATGATGACTGAATTACGAAAACTCTTGATACATTAAAAGACCACTGACTCTAGTGTGGTAAAAAGCAATGCATGGTGTTTTTGTTGTTTTTGTAAAATGGAACAGTGTGGAACAAGATGGACTAGCAGAGCAATTACAGCCTATGGTGCCTTTGACCTGTACGACCACAAATATGCAATGTATGGATGCAATGCTTTAATGCAGCTATGTATTTTTGTATTTTTGATGGATTGATTTTTGTGAATATGAAGATGAGGTGCGAGAAGAGCTCTCTATTGATGAATTTGAGTATGCCTAGAAATGAGATGCAAAATTTTTTTTGTTGTTTTTGATGATTTTTGAATTTTAACTTTTCTTATTTTTGACCAAGCGATTGTGGAAATCCTTGGAGCATTTTGGGATTGACCAAGCGATTTTAGGGATCCTTGGAGCATTTTTGGGATTGACCAAGCGATTATAGAATCCTTGGAGCATTTTTGGGATTGACCAAGCGATTATAGAATCCTTGGAGCATTTTTGGGATTTGACCAAGCGATTTTAGAATCCTTGGAGCATTTTTGGGATTTGACCAAGCGATTTTAGAATCCTTGGAGCATTTTTGGGATTTGACCAAGCGATTGCGATAATCCTTGGAGCATTTTTGGGATTTGACCAAGCGATTCGATGGATCCTTGGAGCATTTTTGGGATATGGCTCTCTTAGATATGAAATGGTCGCAAATGACTGATATTCAAGGGTTCTGTTTCCTTGATACCATCAAGAGAAGCTAGCCGGTACGTCTCGGGTCCTATTTTGCTATCAATGACATATGGACCTAACCAATTTGCCACAAATTTGTCCCTTAGGTGGGATGGCAAACTGGAGTTCTGTTGGTTTTCCTTCAAAACCAAATCACCAACCCGAAAGTCCCTCAGGTGAACTTTCATGTTGTAAGCTTTCTTAAGTCGCTCTTGATAAATACGTAAATGCTCGAGAGCATTAACGCGTCGTTCATCAAGCAACGTAAGCTGGTCTAACCGGGCCTGCCGTGCAGAGTCATCATCGATGAACTCCTGCATTGATATGCGTAGGGAAGGAATCTCCAACTCTAGAGGCATGACTGCCTCGGAGCCATACACGAGCGAAAATGGAGTGGCCCCAGTGGGCGTCCGAATGCTAGTGCGATAGGCCCATAGGGCAAGTGGGATTTGAATGTGCCAATCCTTATGACTGTCTGCGATGGTCTTTTTAAGGATGGCAACTAGCATTTTGTTTGACGCCTCTGCTTGCCCATTCGCCTGCGGATAATAGGGTGTCAAAAAACTGTGCTGAATTTTGTACTTTGTGGTCAAAGCACGCACGTCTTTGTTCTTGAAAGGCGTCCCATTATCCGAGACTATTTTGGATGGAATACCAAAATGACATATGATGTTATGCAAAATGAACTCCACAATGCGGGGTCCTGTCGTAGAGGTAAGCGGAACTGCTTCCACCCACTTGGTAAAATACTCTGTGGCCGTTATGATAAACGTGTGACGGCACTGACGATGCAGGGGAGATCTTTCCAATTAGATCGAAGCCCCACTACGAAAATGGCCAAGCAGGCTGGACTGTCTGCAAGGCCTGGGAAGGTACGTGCATCAAATTGGCATGATGTTGACACTTCACGCACTTCTTGACATATGCGCAACAATCTCGCTCTAAAGATGGCCAATAATAGCCCATGCGAAGAATGCGCTTTGCGATGGCCATACCACTAAAGTGGCCACCACATGTACCATCATGCGCTTGGGCGACTGCCCAAGTGGACTCTTGTTGGTCCAAGCAACGAAGAAGGATTCCTTCATAGCTGCGACGATACAAAATGTCTCCTATCAAGACATACTTAGCCGCTTTCTGCTTGAATGCTCATTTTGCGGCATGCGTCAATCCAAGCGGGAGATTACCTAACTTGAGGTAGTCTCTAATGGGTAAATACCAATCCTGTTGATCAGAAACCTCGACGGTATGAACAGCCAATCCCTCTTGAAGTTCATCCCTAGCAAACGCTGAACGGGATAGAACTTGTAAGAATAGCGTTGTGTTGCTATTAATGGGAGTAGGGGAGAACAAGGACCCCCAGTTGGCATGTTTCAAATGGTCGTGGATTCGAAAGAACTTATCCGAGGATGGTTCAATCTGGATCATGTGGATTCCTGACGTCAAGTCAGAGCTTGCACGCTCCATCGCGGATTGCGATAAGGTTTTGACTTGAATGGTTGTCATATCACCGAAAAGGTCTTGCGGAATTAGTGACCCCAAGGAGGCCATTGTGTCCGCAAAGTGATTCGATGATCGAGGGAGTGCCTCGATGTCATACCACTCAAGTTTTGCCAGGAATTTGTCCACAAGGGCTTTATAAGCCTGTAGAACTGGGCATTTGCATTGATATACCCCTTTGACTTGATTGACAATTAACAGCGAATCACCAAAGATGTTCAGTCATTTGATGTTCATGGCGATTGTTGTCTGAAGACCTAGGAGCAAGGCTTCATACTCTGCATTATTGTTGGTGCACGGGAAGTTTAATTTAAATGACAGGGGCATTGGAGCACCCTGCGGTGTGAAGAATACAATTCCCGTGCCACCACCTTGCTCACATTTAGAACCATCGAAGAATAGGGTTATGTCGGCTTGTGACTCAGGCTCATCAGAATCTGGCGATTCTGAGACATGGAAGACCCCATCATCGGGTAGTTCTATGACTAGAGGCTGATCGTCTTCAAGAGGAGCCTCTGCTAGTTGATCGGCTATGACTTGTCCTTTGATAGATTTCTGTCCAATAAACTCTATGTCAAATTCCGTCAACAACATGATCCATTTCGCCGTGCGACTACTATGATAAGTATGACTCATCATGTATCGCAATGGATTCTCCTTAGACACAACATACGTAGTGTTGCTCAGCATGTAGTGGCATAGCTTTTTGGTAGCAAACACCACCGCCAAGCGAGTTTCTCAACGTATGCATAGTTAAGTTCATAACCGACCGAGGTGCGGCTAAGATAGTAAGTAGCCTATTCCTTGTGAAGTTCATTCTTCTGGGCTAGCATGGCACCCAGTGCCACCTCAATAGCTGAGATGTATAAGTAGAATGGCACTCCTGGTCTAGGTGGTGCCAATACTGGCGGCGAAGCCAGGTATTGTTTGATTTCGTCAAAGGCTGACTGGCACTCGTCATCCCAATGAAATGTAACCCCCTTGTGCAATAATTTGTTCATGGGTCGGCACTTGTCAGATAATTGCGCTATAAAGCGTTTAATCGACGTGACCTTTCCCTGTAGACTTCTGAGCTGCTTGATAGTAGTTGGGGGAACCATTTCAAGGATTGCCTTGACTTTCTTTGGGTCCACCTCGATGCCTCGCTTTGAGACTATGAAACCCAAGAGTTTTCCAGATGTGACGCCAAATACGCACTTCTTGGGGTTTAGTCTAACTTTATGCTCCATGAGGTGATCGAGGATCTTGCTTAAGTCATCGATATGATTTGAGCGCAAAAGAGACTTGGCTAACAAATCATCCATGTAATCTTCCAAAGTTTTATGCATGTAGTCATGGAAGATGTACGTCATGGCACGTTGGTAGGTGGCGCCAGCATTTTTAAGGCCAAAAGGCATGACCTTATAACAAAATGTCCCCCAAGGCATTGTGAACGCCATTTTTAGTTGGTCTTCAAGATTGATACGAATCTGATTGTATCCTGAGAAACCATCCATGAGGGAGAGCATTTCGTGACCTGCTGTAGCGTCTACCAACGCGTCGATGCTCGACAAGAGGAAATCATCCTTAGGACTCGCTTTGTTTAGATCTCAAAAATTAGTGCATATGTGAATCCTCCCATCGGGCTTCTTGATGGGAACCATGTTGGACAGCCATGGCGGATAATCCACGTAGATGACAAACTGTGCATCCAACAGCTTTTGCAATTCATCTTTGACCATCAAGGCCACTGTTGGGTGCATCTTACGTAGTTTTTGCTTTACGGGCTTGATTGTCGGATCAAGCGTTAAATTATGCGTGACTAGCTACGGGTCTAGTCCTGGCATATCCCTGTATGACCATGCAAAAACCTCCTTCTTCTCTTTGAGAAGGGCAATGTAGTCGGCTTGCTCTTCGGGGGAAAGACTTACCCCTAGCTTGAGAATCTGTGGATTCATTGGATCTGTGCCGATATCTACGTCAGTCGTCTCCTCGACTGACATGTGGGATCCGTCCTCCAATTGATGTGGAGTCGGGATCAAATGGATATCATTAGCTGAATTTAAATCTGCGTTGGGAACCTCGGGTTCCTCTTCAACCTAAAAAATATCCTGAGTTGTCCCTAGGGTAAAATGAGGCATCTTACCGAAAGGCCAGTACTCTGATGGTGATAAAGGTGAATTGACGTGATCCCAATCGATGGCATCTGTGTCTAGATGCAATGACCATGCTGGATCGGCCGGATTGCGGATGGGTGCGGTCAAATCAATGGAGATCATGTGGATGGAATGAATTTGGTCTCCATTACCATGGGTATGATAACTTGAACATTTTGGATGCTCCCTATACTCTGGATCTGGCTCTAGGGGAACGGGCACGAACGGATCGGCCCTATGTGCTAATAGGAAGACAGGGTCTTCTCTCGGCACTGATGTCATTATAGGGTCTCGGGGTGGACGGTGCTCATCATAGATTTGGAGCCATGGATCCAACACTTGGTCCCACCCTGCTGGGTCTACATACCATTCATGCCCTAACCTTATGCCTAATTGTCCCATCAGATCTTCATGAGTTAAAGGGTGATTGTGCCGTCGTGCATGATTAAGATAGTCCATCTCAGTCTCATCTTTTGAATCACCGTCGGAGATCAAAAAATGTTCATTTTCTTCAACCATTACTTGCGACATTAAGGGTTCACCTTGTTCCAGCAAATTAATCTGGTCCCATTGCGGTTGTTCCACTCTTGGTGGAGGGACCTGATTCTCTTGACACTGTATTGGCTCAACTGGAACCTCTAAAGGGAATAGTTTCAAAAAGATTTTTGGACACCGTTTATGTTCTCTTTGGGAATTAGTGTCCGAACTTTCACCTCTCTCTAGCAAAGGAGAGGGATTACTGATGTTACCAAGGGTGTTTGTTGACCATGGGAGGTAATCTCCCAATGTATATTCTGTATTTGGGTTGGCATAAGGATCTGATGCCAATCCACCCTTGTTGCCTATTTCTAGGCCTTGCATGTTTTCCACCAAGATGTCTAAGGGCAGGGGGTGGTTGAACCCTACTCCCGACTTATCATATGGCATTTGGTATCTTGGTTGGCAAAGGACACGCATCCCTTGCTCATATCTGCCTAACCCGTATCCATGCCAATTGCATTGGCCGAGATATCTCAGAGCGAAGTCCGGGTTTGACAGATAATTGATATTTTTAGCAAAAGGCTCTTCGTCCTCGTCCTTTTGCTTGCATGGTTCAACACCATGATCAAGGCCCCCATACACAAAATTTGTCTGGTTTGGTGGGTAGCCTAGAGGAACAACTGTTCCTATGGGAAGGCGAGGTCTCCCCATGTCTTGTACTGATTCTAATGCGGGCGTTGCCACAACATTCTGCACTAGATACTCCCCCAGGCCCGTACTGGCCATTTCAACAGTAATTGTTGATGCTTGGGAGGGAGGGAACGGGAGTCCTTCCTGAGTCCATTCCATGTTTGGTGGGTTAGGAGTCTCAGCTTCCATTGTGCTAGGTGTTTCTTCTATTGATACTGTTGATATTGTTGGCAACCCCTCTTCTAGGGGCTGAGCCTCTTCCAGGATCTGTTTTCCCTTGTCCTTCTATTTAGCCATGACAGGTGGCATTGGTAGTGAAGGAGCAGATGATGAAGACTCACCTGGCTGGGATTTTGATGTTTTGGTCACCAGTGGTGCCTGCGGTATTGGACCCTGTTTAGATGGATTTAACTGGAAATCCAAATGCGTTGAAGGGAGGGTCGATTGAGGCATTAATTGCACCGCATTGCAATACTTGAAGGGTTCTAAGTCCATCGGGACTACATGAACTTCTCCTTCAAATGCATACTTTAGACACTGGGTGAGCGATCGAAGGGACACACTTCATGTCCCCGATCCATGGCCGCCCTAGCGGTATGTTATAAGCCATCTCGCCTTCCAAAACATGGCACAATGTTGGTATTGTCTTTTGTCCTACCGGACGAGCGAGAACAATTGTGCCGACTGTCGAGCATATTGCATCGTTGAAAGCTCGCAGTGTGTATGTGGAGGCTGTGATATGAGAGGTTGGCAGCTTCAGATGTTTTAAGGCTGCGAGTGGTAATGATGTTACTTGGACGAGCCAGTATCTACCAACACTCTCTTGTACGGGATCCCGTTGACCCGCGCGATAACGTGCAGGGGTGGATCTGCCATGTCATTCGATATTGTTTTAACTTCATCCTCTCTGAAGGTAATGACCGGCTCCGTACATCGTTTCACATGTCCCACGAAGTTATTGAAAGAATTTGCTTCGTGAGGCTGTAACTCGATGGCTTTCAAAATTTCCATGAGAGCTTCTCTATGGGGTGTTGACTGTTGAATAAGCTCGTAAATGGAAAGCCTAGCCGATGTGGTCCGCAAACTCTGCGTGAGTTTGGTCCGTATCGTGACCTCGGGTCTAGGCGGAGGCAACTGCACAGGGCGTTGTTGAGGCTGCGACGTTGTTGGAACTTCCCTTGTAGCTGCCTCGGGGGCAACTCCTGGGTACTTTTTGTTCCTGGTCACTATGCTGATCATTCCCACAAATCCTTGCATGGGAAGATTCTGTCGCACCTCATTGACCTAAAGAGGTTTTTCCTGTGCCTCGTGGGTAGGCAAAGGGTCCTTGAATACCCCCATCTGTTGATTATTTGGCGCTATGGGGTTGTCCACGGCCAATGTTTTATTATCGATCAAATCTTGGATTAATCCCTTGAATTTCCAACATCCATTCAGGTCATGTCCCCTTCGCCTATGGAATCTACAATATAATTCCTCTCTGTATCCCTTAGGCTTGGGAGCATTAGGATCTACGATTTGGATTTCCGGAAGGGTGACTAAATTTGCCGCTGACAAGCGGTCAAATAGGGAGTCCCTAGACTCCGCATAAGGGGTGAATTGTCGCCTAGGGCGACGCTGCTGATTTTGCTCCTATTTTTTATTATCTCTTTCATAACTAGGAGGCACTGCCCGGTAATTAGCCTTTTGGGGCTGTATTTCTTGTACAGGCTTGGGGACATTTATCGCAACTTGATTAACCACAGCGGGTTGTGATTGCGTAGTCCCGGTCTTAGTGGTTTTGTTCCACTCTTTCTTTTTAGGCTTGGCGATTGTGCCCTCGCCTATTTTGATCTCTTCTATAACTCTGGCTTGCGCCAAAGCTTCTTCTAGGCTGGCGTATTGCTGCAGCAGCAATAGCCCAGAGATTGATTTTAGACAACTCCGTGCAAACATCTGTGTGAGGTCAGACATAGGGGGAAGGTAGGGTAGCTTAGAAAGCAAAGCCCTCCATCGATTCCCGTATGCTGCCATTGTCTCTTCCTCATATTGCTCGAGGCTGGCCAGATCACTCAGTGATGCCTTCTTCTTTGTGTTGAAGGCAAAGCGTTCAAGAAACGCATCTACTAATTGATCTAGGTTGTTTATGTTGTGTTTTGGTAACTGTGTGAACCAATCCGAGGTAGGGCCCGCGAATGTGGTTATGAATGTCCTAAGCAACAATGCATCATTATCTTGAATGCCGAAGCATTGGCTCAGGAATCTTGTGACATGTTCTTGTGCATCCTCTTCACCTTTAAAGACTGCCAATTGAGGCAACTTGAAATGTTCGGGGTAAAGAGGTGTGGGCACTGAGGGATGCACTGGATGACTGCGGAGTTGACGTAACGTGGGCTTTTGATGCCCAGAAGCTTTTGTCTCCACAGACTCCAAACGCTCTAATAGCGCTTTGTATGCATCGAAAGATTTTATTTCTTCCTCTTTTGTTTGCTCCCGTTGTGAGTTATGGGAGACTGGAGGCCTATGGGGGGGTGGCCGAATGGCAGCCCTCCCGCCTTGATAGGGCATTTCGGCCCATTCTATTTTTGGTTCATATTCCTCATGAACTTCCTAAGGAGTCTCTGGGCGAGACCTATGACCCTGAGTGAATCCCTGCTGAGGGTATCCATCATTGTTTCGGGGAGTGGCCTCCCTCTCGGGTCTATAAGGTCTCGGAGGCAAAGCTTGACGAGGTCGCGGAGACCTGTCCTGCACCAAAGGGTTATGCCTCTCATATTGTTCTACTTTTTGGGTGCGAGGGGTTGGCACCCTCTCAGGTAGTTTATAGCGCAGCTCATCCGCTTCGCGCTGCATGCGCTCTTTATTAAGGCGGTATAAGTACTCTAACTCCTGATGACCTTGCTCAAGCTGCGTGATTCGGGCTTGGCGGGCGGCATGTCTGGCGACTGCCGGGTCAATTTGGTCCGCCCTCTTTTGCTCAGGAGGTTTGAATGTTTCTCCTATGTGTTTGCCTCGATCTTGATGATCTAAAATTTCAATGGGTCGCTTCCCTCTATCGAGGTAGGCGGCATTTACTTGAGGCTCTGGCCTCGATGGGTGACCATGATATCTAGCAGGTGCAAAAATGCAAGGTTCCCGCATTGTATGTTGTTCCCGAGGAATGCGATGGTCTTCCTCGTACTCCCTTTCATGGGTGTGAAAGGGGCGGGCGGAGTGAGCTCGCCCTGTGTGGAGAGCCTTGCGCTCTGGGTTTTGTCTTTCTATTCTAATGGGAGGCAAAGGAGAGGTACCGTATTCATGCTGTCTCTCCTCATGGACACTGTGCCTCTCTAGCGCTTCATCGCACTGTGGCCACTCATGTCTAGCCTCAAAAGGCGATTTTCTATTTACATCGAGTGCCACATGTAAAGCTTCTTCCCGAAAGGGGCTGTGTTGAATGGGCAAACTCCATAGAGGAGGGTCCCAATAATTCCTTCTTGATGTGGCCTGATGTGGACTCTCTTGTAGGCCAGACCGCCAAGGCGGTATGGCCAAGTCCTCAGGGCTAAAGCGAAGGTGACCAGCGCCCTCTCTTTGTGCACCTTCCGCAGCGTCCGCCCTTGATTGGGCTTGGCTACGGGTGTACACCATTGTGGTGCTTCTCTACTAGCTAAGCAGATTTTTATCTCGTTTATGATGATTTTTCTTTTTGTTACACTAAGCAAAAATGAACACACACATACACAAATAGTGATTATCTCTTTTAAGGATTAATAGTGTGTCCTAAACTGGTTTAGTGCATTTTGATGTTTTGTTTTGTTTTTGCAAGTTTTGAAGAACGTTTAAATGCATAATGTTGGCTCATATGACTCCCATAAATGGTCGCCCCTTCAATATACCATTGTCGGACCGATATACCAACCTCTCTATATACCCGCCCTTACGAGAGGGAAACTATAGGTACGTGAGAGCAGATGGTACATGGAACATAGGCGGTACGGAAGGGGGATTGTCCTGTTAATGACACCTACCATAGAAGACTTATCCTCGCACGCATGGGAATCACCCCAGTGACACTCGGTCAACTTTCGTCAGGATTTACGCCTAACAACAGTGACAATCGGGGAAATGGATGCAAAGCTAAGCCAAGGTGGTGATGAACCCACCGTTGGTCTTGCTCAAGGGCTGGGGTCTTACGACCAGCTCCTTGGTTAAAAATGTGCCACGTGATGTGTGTGTGGTTTATTTTACTTAAAAAAAATGAAACATGCAAGCAACCACTATTTTCTTTAAGCACGCAAGAATTTGACAGAAAGTGAAAGCAGAAAATCAAAAAAATGACAAAGACAGTTTGGAACCCTTACCTTTCTCTGCCCAGACTTGTTGTTTCTGATCCTCGGCTCTGAAAATTTACAGACAAAATTACTTCTCGGAAAAGACGAATACACTTTTTTTAAAAAAATGGTACTGTCAAGCACAAAAAACAAAAAAATCTGATCAGTTTCTTGATCTTAAAACAGGGAACGGTCCCACCGTGATCGCCACTGAAAGCATGAGATTCCAAAGTTTTGGAAAGGAAAACTATTGCGATGCATTCAAAATAAAAACTAATGCTTAAGTCCTAAACATGTGAAGTGCATTGAACGAAAGAGGCAAATTGATTGAAATGAGATACAAGAATTTAGAGAAGTCACAACCCTTTTATTAAACTCTTTTAACCTCGGTTACAAAATTGCCTCCTCCCTTCTTAGGGGTTAGGAGCATTTAAATAATATTTGGATTACAATCATGATCAATACTTCTTCTTTCGCATGCCCACATTTGAAATGGGTGGGCCAAAGTGTTGCCACCGCTTATGCTAATAAATCCTTGCTTCTCGTTGCTTATCCTGTGTTCAGAGACACAATGACGTTGTTAGTAGCACCTATTGCAAAGAAGAAGAACTTGTTCTTTAAAAATGATAAAAGATACATGTAAAATATTAGCTAAATCGATGAGTAAAATAACTCTAAACAACCTACACATTTGACAAAAACAAAAAACTTTACCAGAGGACCACTGCCATTGAAACAATCAGCCAATCTGCATTCAACTAACAAAAAGCATAGAACGTAAAGCCTGATAATATTCGATAAATGTCTACTAAATCCAGATTGTGAGCTATCTAAACAGCATAGAATGTAATGCAAGATAATCAAGCAATAACAGAATAGACTAAAATGAAACTAACAAAAAGTGTGGGGTGCCCAAGTGGGCCGCCCCCGTTAGAACGTGATTTCGGTGCCAATCCACTAGGGATAGGCCCAAAAACTCTTAGGTTGAATTGTCGACAAATTGATGGATTAATGTGGTCAAATGTCTGGTTCTAAGGTCCGGATTCACCCTTCCAATATCCACCCAATAACCTCTCTTGCGAAAGAGATTAAGGATGTAAAAGAGATGAATCGAAAAGAGGTGCAATAGGGTGTTCAATTTGGCAACACTTCGTTGCTTGAAAATGTCTACCAACTTCTCTTTTTTGGGTGGGAAAGTCCACCATTTTATAGACCCATGGGGTCTCTTTGGAGGGGCATGCAAGGATGCCATGTGGCGGCCATGCCTTCCCAAGAGGGAGGAGACTCCTCCTTGACTTGGGCTTCCATGACTGCCTTTGTGACAGTCCTCTAACTGCCAATCTGCCCACCTACATGCGCCTGCACGGTAGGAGGCAATAATTGACTGTCTCTGGCTGCTACTCATTTAATGTCTGCTTTAATGTCTACTTTTATTGGTTTAAAGTCCGCCTTTGATTGGTTTAAAGTCTGCCTTTATTGGTTAATGTCTGCCCAGGCGTAAAGATGGGAGTTTGTCGCGATATCGATCGCGATATCGCGATATCATGACACCTAAGCCTTAGGTTTCCTTTTGGCCTGAAGTGTCACGATTTCACGACGTCACAAAATCGTGACGTCACGATTTCGTGACACTTCTGGCAAAGGCTCTCTTTTGGCCTTTGGTGTCACGATTTCACGACACTTCTAGCAAAGGCTCTCTTTTGGCCTTTGGTGTCACGATATCACGACACTTTTGGCAAAGGCTCTCTTTTGGCCTTTGGTGTCACGATTTTGCGACGTCACAAAATCGCGACGTCGTGATTTCATGACACTTCTGGCAAAGGCTCTCTTTTGGCCTTTGGTGTCACGATTTCATGACACTTCTAGCAAAGGCTTTCTTTTGATTTTTGCCTTGTTTAAAATGACCAACTTCTGTCTGGAAATAAAACAATATTGCGACACTAAGAAGAAGCCAGGGCGCAAAGGCGGATTTGAAGCAGAATGTCTGGAGGTGCCAAATTACTTTTCGACCTTCTAAAACTACTGTGAAAGTGGCTAGGACCACTGTTTGACCTCTGAGGGCTGCCCTGAAGGCTGTGTGTGTCAATGCGATCAGTGTTTGTAGTCACATAATCGGATTGGTGCTGTTTTGGTGTCTACAATATCCACATGTCTCCTCACAGAGATTGGTTTGACAAATATTAGCCATATTGTGGTGGAAAGGTCTATTTGGGTGATGATCACCCTTTAGAAATTGTGTGAACAGGGGATATAAGAATCAAGTTGAATGATGATAGAGAAAGGATGTTATGTGATGTCCGACATGTGTCCGATTTGCAAACGAATTTACTCTTAATCAAAATGATGGATAAGCTAGGGTATTATATCACTTTCGATAACAACTACTGCAAAATTACCAAAGGGCCTCTTGTAGTAGCTAAGGGAGAATCTTATGGAACCCTATATCGTTTATGCGGTGATACAGTGATAAATCATGTAGCAGTAAAAACTTTTGTTCAGGATACAATAATGATATGACATCAATGTCTAGGCCATATGAGTGAAATAGACCTGAAAATTCTGCATGATAGAGGTATGATTTTTGGGATTAAGTCTTGTAATTTAGACTTTTGTGAGCACTATATTTTTAGTAAACAAAAGAGGGTTTAGTTTACTGCAAGTCTTGATAAAAGTTGTAATTTTTTGCAACTTAGGATATATTTGGACCAGTCCCCACTCAGTCCTTGAATGGTGCCATCTATTTTCTGACGTTTATAGATGATTATTCTAGGAGAGTGTGAGTGTATTTTCTAAAGAATAAATCAGAAGCTTTGCATAAATTTAAAGAGTGCAAAGCACCAATAGAGAATAGTTTGGGCGAGTCAATTTTATATCTCAGGTCAGATAATGGGGGTGAATATTACTCCAAGTAATTTGATAAATTTTGTATGTAGAAAGGTATTAAGCACTAGAATACTGTACCATAAACTCCACAGAAAAATGGTGTGGTTGAGCGGATGAATCGCACAATCATGGAACATGCAATAAGCATGCTCAGTGTAGCCATGTTGGAGAAAAAGTTCTAGGTAGAGGTTGTTAATATAGTTATTTTCTTATTAATAGGTCACCTACATCTGTGTTGGATGGACAGATTCTGGAGGAGGTTTGGTGTTGTAAGCCAGTTGATTACTCTCATTTGCGTACCTTTGGCTGTGATGTGTTTGCCCATGCACCCATGTGTTTTTCTCGGCTATGGAGATATAATGAAGGGGTATAGACTATGGGATCCTACTACCCACAAGGTAATTATTAGTTGGTATGTAATTGTTGATGAAAAATCCATGCAAAGGAAGGAGGTACAACGAACTCCTAATGTTGTACCAATTGAAGTAGAAATGAGTGAAGATGAATATGAAATCAACATGCTAAAGTTTTATATCAACATGTTGAATAGCAAGTAGAGCAGCCACAACGATCAAAATACCAAGAGCCACAATCAACAGATCATTGTGTTAGAATATCTACATGTCCACAAAAGTGTCTGAAAAGGTATTCTAATGTTTATCAATCCTCTTTTGCTTTTTTAACTGATGATGGTGAACATAGTTTATTTTAGGAAGCTAGAGAGTCTGATAATGCAAAAAAGTGGAGGAAATCCATGGAGGAGGAAATCGAGGCACTTCACAAGAATAAAACATGGGAACTTGTGGATCTCCCACCTAGAAGAAAGACTGTTGGAAACAAGTGGGTGTACAAAGTGAAGAAGAACAACGATGGGTTTTTGGAATGCTATAAAGTTTTCTTGGTGGTAAAAGGCTATGTGCAGAAGTTAGGTATTGAATTTAATGAAATTTTCTCTCCATTTGTGAAGATGACTACTGTTAGAGTTCTACTTGCATTTTTAGTTGCATAGGATTTGGAATTGGAGCAACTTGATGTCAATACTACTTTCTTGCATGATGATATCGAGGAAGAGATATATATGGATCAACTTGAGGGCTATGAGGAAAGAGGCAAAGAGCATTTAGTTTGCAGACTGAAGAAATCATTATACGGGTTGAAATAGACACCAAGGATGTGGTATAGGAAATTTGACACCTTCATGAAGATCCAAGGTTTTAGCAAGAGTGAAGTTGACCATTGTGGATACTATAAGAGGTTTTATGATGGTAGTTTTATTATTTTGCTATTATATATTGATGATATACTGGTTACAGGTCCCAACATGAAGAAAATAATTGATCTTAAGGCTCAGTTGGATAGGACATTTGAAATGAATGATTTAAGAGTTACAAACAAAATTTTAGGGATGAAGATACACAGGGACAAAAAAGGAAGAAAGATCTGGTTAAGTCAAAAGTCATATGTGGAAAATATTTTGCAGTGCTTTAATATGTAGAATGCTAAACTAGTTAGTACCCCACTTCTTCCACACTTAAATTTTTCTTCCAACTAGTATCCTAGAACAGAAGCAGATAAAACAAGCATATCTCATGTACCATATTCATCGGTAGTAGGAAGCCTCGTGTATACCATGGTGAGCACTAGACTAGATATTACCCAAGCAGTGGGAGTAGTCAACTGGTACATGGAAAATCCTGGTAAGGAGCATTGGAATGTGGTGAAGTGGATTCTTAGGTATTTAAGAGGTACTTTAGATGTTTCCATTTACTTTGGATCAGCAGATTTGCAAGTTAAAGGTTTTGTGGATTTTTATTATGGTGGAGATAGACATGGAATAAAGTCCACTACATGATATACCTTCACTCTTGCTAGTGAAGCGATGAGTTGGGCTTCTAAGTTGTAATATGTTGTAGCTTTATCAACCACTGAAGTAGAATATATTGTAGCGACTCATGTCAGCAAAGAGAAAATTTAGCTAGAGTGACTATTGGGTGACTTCAAGGTAATGAAGGAGAAAATTACATTGCATTGTGATAGCCAAAGTGCTATTCAACTAGTGAAGAACCCAACATTTCATGATCGCATGAAACACATTGACATCAAGTACCACTTTATAAGAAATGTAGTAGAAGAAGGTAGAATCATGTTGCATAAAATAAAAACTAAAGTGAATCCTATATATATGCTTACAAAGCCAGTAAAGGAAGAGAAGTTTGAGTGGTGTAGAACTTCTCTAGGCTTGCTGAAAAATAACAAGAGTAGCATTGGGCAATTGGCACTCGATGAAAATATTTGGTAGAAAAATTCCTGAATGTTGACTTCAAGTGGAAGAATGTTAGGAGGTGAATTCACTATATTGAGTATTTAATCTTGTAAAGACTGTTGTTATATTTCTAGGTAGCACTACTAGATGTTTAGGTAGTAGTATTAGATGTCTACTGCAGTACAATATGTCTAGGCTGCTAGACATATAGGTAGTAGTACTAGATATTTGCAATAGTACTAGATGTCGGTAGCAGTATGAGATGTTGGCAGTAGTACTAGACGTCAACAATAGTATGAGATAACAACAGTATGAGATGTTGGTAGTAGTATGATACATCTAGGCTGCTATATGTCTAGGCAGTAGGACTAGACATCGACAACAATACTAGATGTCAGTAGCAGTATGAGACATTGGTAGAAGTACTAGATGTCGATATTAGTATGAGATGTTAGCAGTAGTACTAGACATATGTAGCAGTACGTAGTAGTACTAAATATTTATAGCAGTACAAGATGTCTATAACAGTACAAGATTTATGTAGTAGTACAAGATATTTATAGCAGTATGAGATATCTAGGTTGCTAGATGTCTAGGAAGTAGTACTAGATGTCTAAGCAGCATACGTTTGGGATAGATGTCAAAATGCAGAATATGAATAGGTTTAGGTGCCTTCCTTGGGAGTGGAAACGAACAATTTTTGGAGGCTTCCTTTGGAAGAGGAAACGAACAGTTTGGAGTCTTCCTTCTGCTCTATAAAAAGAACTTGATCCCTTCCATACCAAAGTAATGTTGAAATGTGAAAACATGAATGTAAAATTTTGCTAAAAATAATAAAAGAATAAGTTGCCATTACTCTATGGATTTTTTTGCACATTGCAGGTTTCCACATAAATCTCTGTGTCATTTGTGTTGTTATTTTTTGTTCTTTGTCATTGTATTTCTACTTGCAGGTGTAAAATCTAAATATTTTTCTAACATCCATATGGTACATTAGCTGTGTTTTATTATTTATATTAGACGTAGGCTATGCCAAAAGTTGAGCAGGTCTCAAAGCAAGGGGAGCTAGCAGACTTGGTTGTAGTGGGACTTGACCTGCATACTGTGGAGCTAGACTCCAAGTATTGGGATTTCTCCATTGTGGTCCATTTTGTTTATAATGCATCCATGGGTAAGGATTACAAGGGTTTACTCCTTGGGGGGTATGTATCCAAGGTTGTTGTCCCCACCAACCCATATTGGGTGGTTGAACTTGACCTTGGTTCTGATAATTGTTGACCTCATAGGATGGCATTCATGTTGGCATGTTATTTCCCATAGAATACTATTGCCAATCTCTCCTATTTCCCATGAAGTATGCTTCCATTACTTCATGATATTATCTTGATTTTGATAATTACGGACACAACTTAGTTTTATGATCTTTTTGACACACAGCACACACTCTAACTTTTTTTTCAGGATATTCATTTCTGGGGTGCTTTCCCCTATATTTAGGACAAAAATAGGCTAATGTTACCTCATTCTCCTGCTTATTTCTCTAAATTAGAAGAGTGTCTATTTGAAGTGTAATATATAACATCTCACTTTTGAGGTCTTCTAGCATATTTTCTATCTCTTTTTTGTGATTGTGGTTGATTGTTTGACATTTCTAGGAGTTAATTTACCCTTCCTTATTAAGTAGTTTTGGTATAACTATTGGATATCAGATATTTAGTTTTGATAAATGTCCCCTCTAAAAATCATGTTTAATGCATTTAGAGATTCATTTGTAAGCCCCTTTAAGAATAAACTTCTAAAGGACCTATCTCCTAGTTTTGCATGGGGAGATCTTTGGAAGTTAAAGTTGAACCTATCCCATATTTCAATGACTCTCCTTCCTTCTGTGTTATATCCAGGACTTCTTCTCTAGAATATCATGCTCTACAAAAGTCTTGATACTGATCTAAGAATATTTTTTCATGTCTTCCTAGGTAGTTATATGTCTATGTCCTAAAATGATGAACTAGCATAGGGCTACATCATCAAGAGTTAAGGAAAACAACGTTAATTTTTGAGCATCAGTTTTATAGTCTACCAACCTGCATAGAATTTTAAATTTGAAGAGAAATAGGTCATTGATATTTCGATTGAAATCCTCTAATTATTGGAAGCTAGGTAGGAGAGATATGTTTCATCTTGTGGTCTCCTCTTGCCTCTTCTATGGGGAAGTTAAAACTAGTGGATGCTTCTTCTACTTCAACCATATTATCTATAAATAGGGTTTCTACACCTATTATTTTTAGGGAAACTTTCAAGGCTTCTAATTCATTTATTTTTATCCTCTAGAAGGATTACTAAATAAGTAGTTGAAATAGTCTCGTATTCAACTACTTGCTAACATTGAATTTTCAGCAAATCTTCCTCAGATTGAACTCTTCCTACCACCGATCCTTCCCTAAGATTTTTTTGGTCTGGTTCAGAAGGATCTTGTGCAAAAATTGGATGTTTAATCGAATGCACAGGTGGATATGGTGGTGGGGAGATATCACTATCAAGATTTGGTACAGCTAAAATATAGGTTTCTGAAGAAACAACATTTTTTCTTGATGAAATTCTCATTTGGTCCTCTAACTCTAGGTGGACTCATACAAAATTAGAATGGAGTCGTTTTGTAGAAAGTAACCTAAACTACTTCAAAAAAACTTTCTTCATAACAAGATTTTACAATTGGTTTTTTCCCAGAAACAATACCAAAATGTTGGGCAAAACATTGGTTAAGTTTCTACGGTTAAATTTATTGCCTTCATTTAATTGTCAACCTGGGATAGCTCGTAAACTTGTGACAAATTATGCACAGTATATGCCTGTAAAATATTCTTAATAATATGAGTCCCTTATATTCTATGGTTTGGGGGGTATGTTGTTGCATTGGATATTTTGTTCATTTTCCAAACCTTTAACCTATTTAAGTTTTATCAAAGACATGACCAAACTCAACTACAAAATATAAAATGCACACTTGCTAGAAAAATTACAAAAAAACGGGAGAGTTGTAAAATAGAGTAAAATAGGAAATAAATTAAAGTATAGAAAGCAAGGAAAAAGTGGGAGGAATACTATTGAGAGTGGACCCACGCTTCCAACAGATTTCACCTAAGTCAATTTGTTCACCAGATGCTAGTTTGATATTAATAAAATGCTCAAATGAATTGTATTATGTGCAGTTTCAAAAAATTACAGAGAAAATTTAGGATCTGGTTCTCAGGGATGGCCTGCATATTTATAAGATATACAACCATGCCCTGTTACATTTGGAGGTAATATATTTTTTATTTTACTGTTACAACAAATACATAAAAATAGGGAGGATTAAGTGAATATACAATTAATATCCTCTATTACCATATTTAATTAAGCATATTCTATTTTTATCAGAATAAAATACGTCTAATATCACGCTTATCGGTTTACATGGATATTTACATATTTTTTGAAAAATATATGACATCTGCTTTAGGACATTGTCCTTCATCCACATTCATCGCTAAAATTGCATCCTCATCCATCATTGAAATTGGTGTTTTGTTCTATCGACAACAAGGATCGTGTTGTACTTTTGCTTCAACGAGAGTCAAAAATCAAATGGGATTCAAGCACAAAATGGAAGTTAGGCACCAAACCAAAAGTCGGGCATCAAAATGGGAGTCGGGCACTAGAACGGGAGTCAAGAACCAAACTTAGCATCATTTCTTTATTTGTTGTAGTAATGTTTACCTTAGATTTTTCATCATAAAATAGAAAGTGTCAGGTTTTTATGGAATCTCAACATTAACATGCTAAAAGGCATTAAAAATCATTGAATCTACACACAATTCACTTAAAAATAAATATTAGACAATATACGTAATTTACTATTATATATATATATATATATATATATATATATATATATATATATATATAATTTGCATAAAATATACACTTCCATTAAAATAATGTCGCATTATGTATGAAGATTTTATACAAAAATATGAGCATTTTCAAGGCTTATTAATAGGTAGCAATATCCCATCAAGTATCATCAACCTATAATCATTAGCTCCTATGAATTTTGCTACTTGATATGATTTGCTCTAAAGTGAATCAAAATTTCCATGTTTTCTAGACTTTGCCCTATCTTCATTGAACCTAAAAAATATATCTTCTTCCTTGAACTCGATTTTGGTTGCCTTGTCATCAAACCACCTTTTAACTACCAATTGATTCTAGACTAACTTCTAGGATACCTTTTCCCTTTCTCCTCATAATTACAATAGGGTATTGTATGAGCATACATAAGATCAATATCAATGTCTTTGAGCTTCAACTATTGAGACATTTGAAGCAAATATCTAAATTAATTAGCAACACTTCTCTATCAAAGATAAGATTGTATGGGAAATACCTTGTAGAAGACCTAGTTTCCATCCTATTTTTCCATAATTTTATTTCTAAGTTGTGTGTGTCAATCCCTTTGTGATTTCACAATCATTCTTTTTAGTATCTTGACAATGTTCTTATTACTTGGCTTTTCTAAACCATTACCTTGGAATAGTAATTAGAAGACATTTTCAATATAAATTTATATTCAAGCATAAAAATGTATTACTTTAACCCGTATAAAGGTGGTGGTATTGTTAATCACTATGGTTAAAGGTATCCCAATTTTAGTGAAAATATCTTCTAAGAATTGTATGATGGTCTCTTGGTCTACTGAATTGATCATTAGTACTTCAATCCACCTGGTAAAGTAATCGATAGTGATTAAAATCCAATTGTAGATACCACTTGATAAGGGACTAATTTTTCCAATGAAAACAACCTATTATTGAAATGGTTTAGAGATAGTCATTGGGTTCAAATGCATTAGGTATTTTCTTCCTTTACCATAAATATACAATAGATTTTGTGATCCTTTACCCACTAGAAGTAGTCAATGAAGATGGTAGCCAATAGTACATTGCCATTAAAAAAATTTAAGTCATGGCTTGTGTAGAAGAGTAGCTTTCTTCATCATGGTATTCCTTTATTAAAGCCTTATATTTTTTTCTTCTATGCATCTTAGAAGTACATCATTGTACCCTTTGCAAAAGAGAGTATCACTTACCTAAGTATAATGGATTACCTTATGCCCTAATCTAGCTTTATTTTTTGTTGCTAGTCCTTCTAATATTTATCTAGATGCCATATACCTATTTTTATCACTCATCCATCTTGTGTCCTTCTAGATCAAGATATTCCACTAGTGTTATATGCTTTTTTGGTACTAATATGGAAAGTTTTCAACATAGGGCCCATATTCTACCTAGATATATTGGTTTTATTTCTACGTAAAACTTCTAAATTTTGTTTATCCATCCAATCCTTACATATGTATGGACCAAAAAACTAGTAGTCTTACATGGAATAAATAATTTATAAATTTGCATAGAGCCTTCATCATGGAAAATACTTGTTGCTCTATGAAAGTATGTTTCTCCTTATAATTTTAAATTACTTGTCTAATAAAATAAATGTGGTGTCCATTTTCATCTTTTTGAGTTAACACAATGACAATACTTTCATCAGTACCTAAGACATAATCTAAAGCCCCTAAAAAAATTCAAGTTTATGACGACCAAATCCTTAGTAATAGCATCTTTTTATCCCTTGGAAAGACTAGTTTTTGTCTTCATTCCAAGCAAAGTTGGCATCCTTCTTTAGAATCTTCATTATAGGCCAAACCAACTATACAAAATTAGTTTTGAATTTGACCATAAATTGTATCTGATCAAGGAATGATTTGATGTCTTTTATTTACGAGGTTAATAGTAATTCTTGGATGGTCTTTATTATGTCGACATCAATATAAAGTCCTTCCTTTGATAGCACATATCCTAGGAGTTCATCTTCTTGCATCATGAAAATTAATTTCTTGGGATTCGAGGAGATTCCATACTCTACATCCTTTGAAAATTGAAACCATATGTTTAATGTGTTTTCATATTTTTTTAGAAAATACTATTAATTCATCAAGGTATAGGAGTATGATCTCATCTATAAACCCTAAAAATATAATATCCATGGCTCTTTGGAATATAATAATAGAATTAGATAGCCCGAAAGAAATCCATTGATAAGCAAAAATCCCCCATTTGGTGGTTAAGATTGTGTTGTGTTGGTCATCATCCTTGACCCATAACTAATTGTATCTAAAAAAAAATTTGAGAAATGATTGATATCTAACCACTTTCTATAAAATTTGATCTACTGAGCTATTAGATAATAATTAAGTTTTTGATTTCAATGCATAATCTGATATCCCCATTATTTTTATGCATAGAAACCATGTTTGCCACCCATGTAGAGTTTTTTATGGAAAATAGGATTTGGTATTACTAAATATTAAGGAGATTTTTCTTCATCACTACTTCAATCTTCAAGTTGATAGGCCTTTTCTTTTGTCAAAATGGTTGAGTTTCAATTTCTAGCTTGATGGTATACTTAATTATACTTATAGCATAAATATTTAGGTCATTGTATGTACAAGAAATTATGTTTACATATTGATAATTTTGTATCATTTAATCTAATTAAGAAACATAATTACTAAATTCTATATATTAAAAAAAGTGATAAAACACATTATCTATGAGAACAAATGCACATAGCTTGATTTTTTTTTAAGAAAATATTTATTTACTTTAAAAAAAAGTACAAAACTCTTTAATCAGAGATCAAAGTGAACAAAGCATTCTAAAAAATAGAACATGAAGACCAAAAATAACCTCATTATTGGAGTCTTTTTCATCCTCGCATACCACCCCTACCCTTTTTCTTATTGATGATTTGACGGTAATAACCAAGGATTATATTAATTGCCTAATTCGCTAGTGTGTCACCTCTTTGTTGAATTCTCGCCTTATGTGTTGATAGGATATTTTACCAATGATCCTGCCTAGTTGTCTAATCTTATCTTGAATAATATTCAATTGTAAATATCTAAAATCTTTATTTTTTGAAAGAGTTGTTATTATCAGTTTAGAATACTCGTAAACTATGACCTAAGTGATTCCTTGCTTTACCACCAATTTTAAGTCAATTTCACATCCAATAGCCTCTACCATGTTGTTAGATGTTTTTCCCAAGTAGATCATGTATTTGAGAAGGATATCATAGGGTCTTGTAAGAATCAGTCTCCCTACCGTTTCTTGACCAAGGTTGGACTTGGAGGCACCATCAAAGAAGAGTGTCGAAAAATATATGTCAGGCAAAGAATTGTTTGCTCTACATCCTCCCTGTGTTAGGAAATCTTGGAGATTAAGTTGGTAGATCATTCTTTTTTCTATGGGTGATAAATATTCTTCATACTATTATTGATAGAAACTAGATTTGATATTTAGAACTAATTCTTCTTTTATCCTTCGTATTAGAGTTTTATTTTCCTTACCTTTTCCTTCAAAAATCCTCTAGTTTTTGTCCAACCAAATGTGCCAGATGACAAAATATGGTATAGAGCTCCATAGATATTTTAGTAGGGGCTTAAGTACCAATTTACCTTTATATTCTTTGTTCCACTTGGTAAAACATGTGTCTATGGTTAACCTTCTAGTAGAAAATGCCAAGAATTTTGGTTATTCCTAACCAAATTGAAATTGCCTTTGGGAATTTAAAAAATATATGGAAAATTGTTTTACTATTTTGCCTACACCTTTAACAAACATGAGACCCTTCTATACTCCTGTTTTGAATATTTTTAATATTTTATTTTTAGAAACTAGCCATCTTAATACTTATAGTTTAGGCGGTGCTCTAGTTTTTCATAATATCGATAGTTTTTTGTTGGAAGGCCCAATTTGTTGATGTTGGACTCCTAGATGCAATAATTATTCCCCATTACTATTGATTCTACCCCAAATAAGTTTATCTGGCATCGTGGGTTGAATATATTTAATGCTCACCACGTGGGACTTAAAATTATTCCAATTTCCTTGAATCTGACATGGAATAGGAGGGGAGATCCAGTTAAAAGTTTCTGAGGTCCAATAAAACTAGTCACATAATTTGAGTATTCTTTGAATTTCCAAGTGATTATGCAATTCGATTGGAGTTCTCTCTTAATGGTGGATTTCCTAGGATTAGGTCCTCCTATAGATTAATTAACTTACCATATCCCAGTAGCCAGGAAATGTTATCTACTATTATGCTCTTTGCAGCCACTATATGTTTCCAAATAAATGAGGCTCTGAGAAGTTTGTTTATATGTTTGAGCATTTGAATACCTATTTGATTATTTACATACTTGTTGACTTAGTATGTGTTGCCATGCTCAATTGAGTTTAAGCATGTTTCAGATAAGTTTTTCTCACAGTGCTTTCGAAACTATGTCCATTTTTTTATTTCTAGTCCTAATTAAATTTTACTTTTGGTGACCATCTCCTAATTTACCAAGTGGAACTTTTTTATTTTTTATTGCCTACCTCCTTTCCATAGGAAGTTACGTATGATTCCATATATCTTTTGTAAAAAAACTTGGGAGCATGATATACTAATAGTTGGTAGACTGGAAGAGAAGCTAACACTAATTTGATCAATACTACCCTTCCTACAAGACTGAGCCAACTATTACTATAACTTTGTATCCTCCTAACCATCTTGTCCAATTTTGGGTTCCAAAAATATGAGGATTTGAGGTAGAAGCTTATGGGCACTCCTAGATATCTGAAGTATTTTTCTATGCCAGACCAAAATCCTAGGATAGTACAAAAGAGTTTGAATCTTATTGCTACACCATTTTGTGTATAGAATTTAATCTTTTGAGT
The DNA here is from genome assembly GCA_028583015.1 of Wollemia nobilis. Lineage (NCBI taxonomy): Eukaryota > Viridiplantae > Streptophyta > Pinopsida > Araucariales > Araucariaceae > Wollemia > Wollemia nobilis. The sequence goes on from JAQPPZ010017033.1 coordinate 8,119,056, forward strand.
GCTTATATGAGCCGTAGTAGCTTGTGTGAACCAATTCATATAATGCTTGAATTGTCTAACATTTTGCTTGGTGGATTCACCTAGAAGAATGATATCATCTACAAATTGGTCATGTGTTACAGCTTTACATCCTACTGCAGCCTCTATTCTTGTTATTTTTCTTTCTCTTTGAATATGGTTAATTAATCTTCCAAGAGTCTCTGCTAAAATGATGTAAAGTTATGGTGATAGTGGACACCCTTATCTACTTCCTATTGTATCTTGAAATAAATTTGTTGGTTCTCCATTTATTAAGGGGGCTATCCATGGGTTTTTTTTGTATACTTCGATACACTTGATGAATTTATGTGGGAATCCAAACTTTTGTAGGACTTGTTATACAAATTGTATATTAACTCGATCAAATACATTTGCCATATCAAGTTTTATAACAATTTGTTTTTTTTTTTTTTTCTAATATTGTGGAGGGCTTCATGCACTGTTATGTTATTATCATATATTTTTTTCTATGCATGAACCCTCCTTGCTCTTATGATATTAGTTTTTCAAGTTTCTTATTTATTTTATTGGCCAACAACTTGGTAATAATTTTATAGGAAGAGTTACATAGAGAAATTAGTTTGAATCTAGAGAAATTAGTAGTATTTTTTTCTTTAGAAATAAATGCTAGAAAGGTGGATTTGATGGATCCATGAAGCTTACCTTTCACCCTAAAATCCTCAGTCATGCATAGCAAATCTTCTTCGATGATGTCTAAGTATTGTTGGTAAAAATTATTTGTGAATCCATTAGGTCCAGGAGCTTTATCCTTTGGTAGAGATACTATAATCTCCTTAAGCTTCTCCATAGTGATTGGCTAACTGAGATCATGTTTATCTTCTAAACTTAATATTGTTGGTATATGTTGCAGCAATATTCCTTGGGAATGAGGGTTACCATTTTCTCTAGAGAGTAGAGCTGAGTAATGTTGATTGGCAAGTTCCTTAATTTTCTCCTTGTTTGTATAAGTGGTTCCTTCATGCTCTATCTCCTTTATTGTGTTCCTTCACATAGCTTGATATTACTTGTATAAACTTGTACAATAAAATATGGAACTAAGAGTCCATAATATAGATTTTACAAATGACCTTTGGTCTGCCTCAAGTGACTCTTGACTTACATAACAAATAATGTAATATATTCTAACACCCCCTATATTACATTATTTGGGATGAACTTCTCTTGGTCTGCATAAATGATCTTTGAATGTTTGAAACTTGTTCCACCCTAAAGCTTTTCTAAATATGTCTATGAGTTGTTCTTTTGTAGAAATATAATTCAAGTTGATATGACGATTGTAAAAACGATCTCTAATGAAATGATATTGTGCTTCAATATGCTTAGTTCGTTCATGTACAATTGAATTTTTTATTATATTGAGTACTTGATTATCACAATGTCTAAAGGTTGGATTTCGTTTGAATCCCGTGTCAAAAAGTATATATTGTAACCAAAAAGCTTTACAAGTTGTATCTTTAGCTACTCGATATTCTACTTCAGTATATGATTGTGCTATTTTATGTTGTTTCTTACTGTGCCAAGATAGTGGTCCTAACCCAAGATAAAAAAAAATATACCCTAAAGTAGATTTTCTATCATCAATAGAACCAACATAATCTGAATCTGAATAACCTTGTAGACAAAAAGCTTTAAAATTCTTCATATAAGTTAGTCCATAATTTGTATTTTTCTTAACATATTGTAGTATCCTTTTTTGTAGCTTTTCAATGACTTTCTCTTGGCTCTTGCATGAATCTTGAAAGATAATTTAAGCAAAAACTAGACCATGTCTAGTATTTGTTAAGTATAAAAGACTTCCAATTAATTGGTGATACCTTGTAGCTAAAAATAAAGGTGTTCTATTATTTTTGGATAATTGAATCCCTTATTCCATAGGTGTATTCTTAGACTTGCAATAATTAATTTTATATTTCTCAAGTAAATCCTTTGTATATTTTAACTATGTAATTGTAATATTATCTTGATTTTGATGAATTTCTGCACCAAGACAATAGTTCATCAATCCTAGATCTATCATTTCAAATGCCTTCTCAATATCCTTTTTAATCTCATTTATTATTTTTTCAAAGCTTCCATTAATCACTATATCATCAACATACACTACAAGAATTAATATATTATTTCCAATTTTCTTTGTATATAGACTTGGATCAGATGTACTTCATTTGAAACTATGTTGTAGCAAATAGTTATTAATACTTATGTTGCATGCTCTAGGGGCTTTCTTTAGACCATATAAGTATTTTTTTTATTTTTCAAACCTTATGTTCTTGATATTTAACAACAAATCCTTTTGGTTGTGATATATAGGCTTCCTCTTCTAAGTCACCATTAAGAAATATACTTTTTACATCCATTTAATAAAGTTTCCAATACTGATGAGCTACTAAAGCATATATTGTTATGATATAATTGTTGGTACATATGTTTTTTCATATTCAATTCCTTCTATTTGAGTATATCCTTTGGCCACTAATTGAGCTTTGTATTTATCAAGTGTATTGTCTACTTTATACTCAATCTTGTACACCCATTTGCAATCCACTATTTTCTTTCTTGGAGGTAATTCAACTAGATTCCATATTTTGTTATTTTGTAGTGATGAATATTTAGATTCCATAGATGCCTTCCAATATGAATGATTTAGATCTTGATATGTAGATATTGGCTCTACTTTAGTTCTTAGTAATTCTTTGTTCATTCTACTTTGATTATAATTTTGAGGTCTTTTAGTAGTAAGATTTAGTATTTGTTCCAAATTTGATTCCCTGTGTGTTTTTCTAATCCATATTGGTTCCTTTATTTGAGGAATTGTGAAAGTTTTTGTACATTCACTTTGTTCATCTTGGGATTCTAACTCTATCTCTTCATTTTCCAAGTCTTCCTCAGAGAAATTTAAAATAACTTCAATATCATTACTTTATTTTTTAGTTTCAACCTTGATTTTTCATCAAAAACTACATCTCTACTTATGTATACCTTCTTTGTACTTGGATCAATTATTCTATACCCTACAGATTCATCATCGTAGCCAAAAAATATTCCAACCATAGACTTTTCATCTAATTTATCCTTTTTTGTTTGGAAATATGCATATAAGCTTTGCATCCAAAGATTCTTAACTTTTCAATATTAGGTTTTTGCCCTAACCATGCTTCTTCTAGTGTAACATTCTTGAGTATCCTTGTAGGTAATCTATTTTGTAAGTATAATATTGTTTTGACTACTTCTACCCAATATTAATGATCAAGATGGACCTCTTTTATCATACATCTCATCATTTCCATTATATACCTATTCTTTCTTTCTGCAATTCCATTTTGTTGTGGTGAATATGTTGTAGTGAGTTGTCTTTTAATTTTATTTTCTTCTAGAAATAGACTAAATTATTTTGACATAAATTCACCTCATCTATCTAAAAAAATAATTTTGAGAGTTTTTCCTAATTCCTTTTCTACTTGAATTTTGAATTATTTAAAACAACTAAATGCTTTTGATTTATATTTCATGAAGTATACCCACATTTTTGGTATGATCATCAACAAATAGTTTAAAATACTTATATCCTCCAATACTAGTAGTGTTCATTGGACCACACAAATATATATATATATATATATATATATATATTAATTCTAATGGTTGTTGAGATTTATGCTGATGAAGTTCAAAAGGAATTCTATGTTGCTTTCCTGCCAAATATTTTGGACTAATAGTAGGTTCCCAAGATAGATATGGTATCCCTTCAACCATTTGATATTTGACCATTTCATTTATAGATGATGCACTAGTATGTCCCAAATGTTTATGCCATAGATATTTTGTTCTTGATATTTTAACTGAAAGAGCTAAATGTGTAGTAGTATCCAAAATAAATAGACTATATTTATAGGAACCTGAAGCTATCATTTTCCCACCCAGGTTTTGTAGGTGAGTTGGAGAGGATAGGGCAATCCTCCAAGGGAGGTCCCAGGTTCAAATATCCACCCTACCAAAAAGCTAAATTGGGTATCCAAAATCCAATTGATAATGTTGGTGCGGGCAGGATCGGGTGCAACTCTCGGGTGACTTTGATGGTGTAGAACCCCCTGCTCGTGGTCTTTCAGACCAAGGCGGCCCCGCAAGGGGTTTTTCACTTTTAAAAAAAAAAAACTATCATTTTCCCTTCTTTGATAATATGACATTATTTTCTTCCATTGATAACTTTGAATTCTATTGTCATGTCTTGATCCATGAGTTGAGAAACTAAAATAATAATTGTAGTCAATCCAAGAACATACATCACATTGTTAATTATTCCTTTTCCATATATTAAATTGATCAAAAAATTGCCTATCCCTTTTACTTTATAAGTCTTACTATCTGCTATAGCAATCGGTTTCTCATTTTTCTCTAATAGAGAATCAAACAATTGTTTGTTTACAGACATATGTTTACTTGCTCCTAAATCTATGTACCAATAATCCATAATTCTTTTGTCTTTAAATAAATATTTTAGTTATTTAGGCCTGTAAGGTTGACTACCTAATGACTCCCTAGTTTTGATAAAATACTTAGCTTTCTAAGTTTTCCTTTGGGTTGAATCCCTTTTGTCTCCCTAATTATAAATGGAAAACTAAATAAAATTATTTTCTTTCAAAGAATTTAAGTTGGAATCCTTACATCTCGTTAATTTTCAGTAAGAGACTAATATCAATGTATTCTTCCAACTTTCAAAAAACTTAATGTTATATTTCTCAAATTTCAATAATATGGTTTCTAAATTTCACAAGCTATGTTGTTGTTGAACTCCTTATAACTCCACAATTAGAAATTTAGAAATCTAGTAAAAGGATATTTGCAAATTTTATATTCCTAATTTGATGTAGGAAACCTTATTTCTCCAAAATTCAAAATATTTGCTATTATTAAAATTCTTCACAAATTTCAATAACTCAATTACAAAAATTTACCAAATCTTCCCAAAACTTGAAATTGATTTCCAAAATTTCCCAAAATAATTTTAAGACTTCTCAAACTTTTCAAAGATAATTAATAGTAATTCTAAGGCTTTAAAATTCACTTTTAAACTCATTGTATTGAACGCTTATCCCTTTCCTGGTACTTTTAGCAGCATAAAAGGTTTAAAATGATTATGGCATGGTGGTTATAGGGACGGATAGCACAAAATATTATGGCAGCTACCGAGGTGGATAGCGCAGAATACTTTGGTAGCCATAAAATTTGGATAGCCTACCGGATTCATAGTGGCTACCGATTCCACCATGTAAATTAAAAAAAATCACTTCTAAACCTTTTTTCTCCAATAATTAAATCTATATTGTAAATAATTTGCTTAATATTTCTTCAACCTTATAAAAAATAAAAATACCCTTTATCCTTATAACTCCTAGATTGGGAAAATAATTAGATTTCAAATAGAGTGTTTTACCTCCAATTATAGACATAAAATAATTGGTCAAGGGTGTTTGACCTCCCTTGAATGGTACTCTCTCTCCTCTGTCACACGTATGGTGCTTCTATCCACTTTGCTACACTGATGAACAAATATGATATGCTATGCTTTATGCTCAATGCTAAATAATGCAAATGGAGTTAAATCATTTGCATTTATGAGGTCCTTAGATGTTTCAATCACCTCTTCAATTTGGTGCTCCTCCTTTTGCTTTAACAAGTGGCACTCTGTATTTTTCATGCAAGAAGTTACAAAATCAATTTTTTTTCTCCTTAATACTTTGTATTATTTTTACAATTTTTGGTGATCAGTTTTAGTTTATGATGATGGTGTTTGAGTTCTTATCCAATGTATGTTCAACCAACGCTCTTTCCTTATGGTAGTTACAAAAATCTTAGCCATCATTGCTTCCAATTGTATCTTCTTGTTGCTTAGTCTTATCTCTTACATTCTCCTTGCATTCATCTATCTTGACTTATGCCTAGATTTCACTTTACCCTAGCTCATCCTTTTTAATACTTTGACATCCACTCAGCTACTTGTATTTGGACTCCTTGAAGGTTTACGATGTTGAAACTCTAACTTGGTGGCTTCTTTCTATTTTCCAATGGCTCCTCCTTGATCTTTGGTGTCTCTTCCAACCTTGGTGGTGCTCTTCACCTCTTCTAATGGTATTTTACTATAGAATGAATGCTCCTCCTTGGATTTATGCATGATGGCTGCTTTGGTGGTGCTTGCTCTACCCCCTTGGCTTTGGTGATTTCACCTCTCAACAATGGCTCAACTTCGGTGGTGCTTCTTTCCTTCTATGTATGGTGGCTTATTTGGTTTCCACTTCTATTACCCCTTTTTAGTAAATTCTATCTCAGCTCTGGTGTGGTATGTCTTTTGCTATTTTCCAAATTGATTATACTCCCTTTATTTACTCACTTTGCTGACTTATTTCTATAAATGATTTACAGGTTTTGAGGATGCTCTTGTGCCTTCAAATACTTACTTTGCTTCCTTTCAAAATAAGATATTGAGCATAATATTTTCAATGTTCCTTGATGCATTCGTAGCTCATTAGCTTGTTGTTTCTATTTGATTATCTTTTGTATCTCATCTCCTCTTCTTTCCTGCTAATCAAACTTGTTTTTCTATACCTTAAAATTTTTTTCTTTACTTGCACTTTGCTTGCTATCAAAAATTTTATATGTTATGCAAATGGTTATTACAAAATGTTTAAATTTTTCAGCCTTTCTATCCGTTTAAGTTTTGCTTTGAACTTGTCTTCTTTATATTTAACTTCTCTAAATTGTGTAGCTCTAAATGTTGTCTTCTTACTATTCAAAGCTCTATCAAATATATCCCAAAAATTTCTAGAATGCAACTCTCTAATCTCTTCTTAATGCTGCCCAAATTTGCAGCCAAACACTCATCAATTCATTGCTCCAAAAACTAATTTCTTCTCCTCCACAAATCAGCCTTCAAAACTTTAATGGTTATCTCCAAAAATATTGATTTGGTGGACTCTTCTTTCCTCTTTCTCCTCCTTAGATTTTTCTGAATTCTGTCTTCAAATTTGACCTCTTTATTGACCTATTCCTCAAGAATATGAATGTCTTGAGGTCTACAAAATTAATTTTCAAAATTTGGCAAAATTCTTACCAAATCCTTCTTCCTTTTGGGTTTGTTTTCGGATGGCAAAAATTGTCCCAAATTCCTCTTTCTAGGAGCTTATCTTGCTTGCAATATTCTCTCAATATTTCTTCAAATCTTCTCCAATGACCACTTCTTCAACTTCTCAATAGGGCTTCTCTAGACTTATTTCTCCTTCCAAATTCACTTGAGACCTCTTCTCTTGGGTCTTCAAAATCTGCAATATTCTAACTTTGCTACAAGTACAAGACTAATCTGAAGAATATATTCTTTTCTATAGCAAAATATTAGATAATAACAATTCAATAACTTATTCAAACCTAAAAATAATAATCTTCACTAGGTAATCTCTTGTGACTCTCCTTATCTTCTATCAATATCCCTTATGGCTCTAATACCACAAATATTTTTGTATCATTTAATCTAATTAAGAAACATAATTACTAAATTCTATATATTAAAGAAAGTGATAAAACACATGAACTATGAGAACAAATGCACATAGCTTGATATTACTTGTATAAACTTGTACAATGAAATATGGAACTAAGAGTCCATAATATAGATTTTACAAATGACCTTTGGTCTGCCTCAAGTGACTCTTGAATTACATAACAAATAATGTAATATATTCTAACACATACTTTTCATGGATTTCTTTGAATGGATCTATCTCTTCTTTTGTACATTCCTTCCCTAGAAGCAAGATTTTTCCTTTGGTAATCTTGACTAGGCAATATGAGGATGCCTTTACTTTGATGTTTGATTTTTTAGCACTATCATTAGGGTTGAATAGGCTCTCTAGTGTGATTATCCCTTTTTAAAATAGTTTGATCTTTAATTTGACCACCCTGTCCTTAATATCATACACATATTTATTATTTTCCTATATATATTGAACCTCTTTGAGAAGAAATAATATAATTTGGTCATAATTTTTAAACACTTGCTAATGATCAACATTACCAAGGATAGTATGTCTAAATACTATCTATATCTCCTCTAACTTATCTCAAATATTTATGGCATGATCAAATCTAATAGCCATGGAAGCTAGTTCATTTGATTTAGTGTTTAGATCATAAGGAATAGCCTTGATTTTATAGATGTTAAATATTTGTCGTAGATCCCAGATATTATGTTTGTAATACATCAGATGTTTGTTTTTTGTAGCACATTCAAAATCAACCTAGTTTATGACAATCTCAAAGTCACCAAAGAATTATATTTTTTATATCCATCCTTTTAGCTTTCCTCAAACTAGTACATAATACTTCATATTTAGCTACATTATTAGTGCAATTGAAAAATTATAAGAATAGTTTATTTTTATACCTTAGGATTTATTTGAATACCAATGCAATCCTTATTCCTTATTTATGCACCATTTAAATGAATTATCCATAATTCATTTGATCCTCTAGTTTGTTTGCTAGTTAAGGTTAGATGGGATCTTTGGATATTAGATAATTCCCAAACTTCATTTATTCAAACTTCACTTCTAGACCACTATATTCTTGGAGGACACCTATGACCATATTAATTTCTAAAATATATCCACCTTTGGTTGGATCTTCATCTATAAATTTAGGAAGTTCATTCCAGTTTATTGCCCCATCATCATCAATCTTATGTTAAAGATAGCTACATGGATGCTCAATTTCAATTTTGATGATTTTTTCCTTTTTAGGAACCTTCATGTGCATGTAATCCATTTCCAAATATCCATCCCTTGACAACTTCTTGGTTCATTATCTTGATAGAAGCATTCCAAAGTAAGAAGGAAGATAAACCATATCGACATCTTGAACAACTACTAAGTTTGGGTACTTTACCACTGTCATGATTATATATTTTAATATTTCTATATATTTACCTTGGTTTCATCCATCTGAATAGGACTAGTGGAATTTTTAGTGCCTAGAAGTTTCATCTCTTCATAGATAGCTTTTTGCATCACCAATATATTTCCTCTTGAATCCACTATACAACTCCTCAACAAGTAGTTCTCTTTGTTTAATGTGATATAGAATGATAGTAGCTTCAATATCTTTTGTTTAGGAGTATTTAATATATCATCCATATTTACTTGGATATTTCTTGGCTCGTTGGCTATCAAATTTTGGTGTTCTACTAGATTAGGCTACATTTATGATTGTCATGGTTTTAGTTTTAATATAGCTCTTTTCTTGATCTTTGAGTTCTTCTTGAAGAAACTTTTTGTGATCAGGAAATCCTAGAACCTCTAGCATGCTAACTTTTGTCAATGTTCTTTTCATCTATTTGGAAATGTTAAAATTAAATTAAGCGATGTTGCTTTCATGTTTAACAATAAGTACAAATAGGCATGTTGTTGGATGATTGAGCATTTAGGGCAGATGCTATAGTAGGAGGGGGCCTTAGAATTTATGGATTTTAGGCCACATGAGCAGCATAATCCATAGGTGATACAGGAGGTAACTTTCCTACAATGAGAACATCTTTAGTGCAGGTCACTTCTTTGAAAGTTATAGCTAAAGTAACATGGTTAGCATTACAAACCATTAGTACCAAATCTAATTGTAAAGCCTTTATATAATTGGAAAATATTATTCCTCATTAGAATGCATATTTGGAAGAATTAAACATATTGTCCTCATGAGCCTAGTATTATAATCAAAAATATTTTCTTGAGGATGTCTTTGCATGGCTTTTAATTGAAAAATAACTAAATATTCATTGCATAAATTACCAAATCTCTTCATAAAATATTCTACAACAAAATCCTAATTAGTAATAAAATTATTAGACAAACCTCTATACCATAGAACAACTTTATTTTTTAATGAGTAACTAAATAAGTGTACCATAATGTCCTTCTCTTGAACGTAACATATTAATTTTAACGTGCTATTTCATTACAATGATCGAATATTTTCTTATTATCATTTACATCAAAGGTAGGCAATGGCTTCATAGTGGCAACTAGGATGGAAGAGTAGACCATCCAACTTAGAGGTCCTTGATAATTCAAGTTAGGTATCTATTTTTAGGGCCTATTTGGTATAGGTGCCTAATAGCATTGATGGACTTTCTCATATTGCATTGGAGGTAGATGTTGCATTTATCCTTGTGGTGGGGATCCATACACTTGAGGTGGAGATATGTATTAGACCATTTATTATTGAAAATTGTGTGGGTTTTATTGAGGAACATAGTGTTGTGATGGGAAATAAGGATTTATGTTTTGTACTAGGGATGGATTTGGATCAGCTTGATTATAATTCATTAATGCTTGTATGTTATGCATTGTTGTAGGGTCTTGTAAGCCAACTAGAGGTTTTATTAATTAGATGAAGGCATATATTGTTACAAAATTTTATATTATTTAACTGGATAAGGGTAACATTTGATTTGGATGAATAACCCAAATTCCTTGTATCTCTATTTGAGCAAGCAATGTTTGTCAATTCTATGTAATACCTTGGCTTGAAACTAGAGGGTCCATTTATCCTAAATATTAGTAATATGGGTGTTAGGTAGAATCAACTATCCCTAGGATGGAGGTTGATTTATATGGGTAGCCATATTTGAAGAATTCACTTATTTTATTTTTATTTTTTTAAGCGAAAAACCCCTTGTGGGGCTGCCTTGGTCTGAGAGACCACGACCAAGGGGTTCTACACCATCAAAGTCACCCGGGAGGAAGCATTCACTTATTGACTCAACCTAAGCAATGGTTGATTTATCAAAGGATTACTTTGAGACTCAAAGATGGTAGAGGTTGAATAATTCCAATTTGGGGACTGGAAGATACTAGTGGTTGGAAATTTTGACTATTTTAGGAGCTTTCTGCTCAAGAAAAGTGTTCAACTAGGAATCTTATTTGACTATTTTATTGTAATATGTTTGGAATGCTTATGATGTTTAGGAAATTCCATAAAAGGTATATTGTGATAATGTTATAAATAGTAGTATCTATGGAATCCTAGGTATGGTTGGTACTAGAAAAAGTATAGTCAATAATCGAGGGGTGATAAAGAAAATTTAACTCTCTTAACCACAAAGGAATTATTGAAAAAAAAATTGATCTTGTTTAGATGGATTATCCATTGGGCCATTTTTCTTTGATATATTTAGTTTTGGATTGGGTTCATTGCCCCTCCATATCCATATAGTAATTGCCTTCTTATATTATTTCACATTCTTTCCTTGGTATAGCATAATCTCAACTAGATACAAGTCTTTGTTATATTGTTATCTTTTTAGCAGGTATTCATAAGCTTGAATGGAACCTCATTTCTACCTATATGGATAGCATTTCTAAGTTACATAAAGTTTTCTTATTAACAAAGGAGCAAATTCCTCCATAAAAATGAGAGAATCGCTTTTAAAAAACTTAGAAAATTTTACATAAGAAAAATGAAGCAAATTGCCCTTTTGAAAGCAAGTGATTTTCTCACTAAATTGATCAAATCACTTCACAAACACTTAGAAAAAAATGTTTTTCTTCCAAGCAATTTGCTTCTTAAATCTAGGCTATTCACTTTTCAAAGACAAGTGATTCACTTTTTCAATACTAGAATTTTTTTGTTGAGTCACTCATCGGATAGAAACTTCACAATATTTCTTCAAGATTGGTAAATTGCTTATTATGAGTGGCAAAGTGGAATTTATACCAAAAATTAAGTAGACCTAATGAATCCTTGTGAAAATTCTTCCACCTTGGAAAATTTTCAAAAAAATGTTGAAGTCCATAATGGAGTTGTTATTATACAAAGCATCTACAACTTCACATGCAAAATCCAAAGGATAGATTCATTCAATTCAATTAGATAAAATATTTTATGAAAGTGAATAAGTAAAATTTCAACATGGAAATCAATCACTTTGTCCCATTGAGCATGCCAAAAACCACTAGTGAACACCTAAAAAGTCTAACACGCTTGACTAATATGCTCAACATCATTAGAATAAGAATCATGTTTTCTTTTACCTTTGGATTCAATATGAGTCTCTATGATCCTTGATAATTTAAATTGGTTTAATATAATTACATAAATTAAATTTATAAAACTAAATGTTATGAAACTAAGGATGTGAGAGATTAAAACAAATTGGATGAAAATAAAATACGATCATAGTCATAACAAGGAAAGTATGTGATCAATCAACTCATGAAGAAATCAAATAACAAAAAATGGTGGTTCTACCCATATGAAATCAAAATAATAAAAATTAATAGCTAGAAATCAAAATGGCAATGGCATAATTACCATGTGTTCCATAATCCAAAATAGCGGTGCCACAATTGGAAAGTAAATATCTTGCACAATATCTCTATTATTTTCACACTTAGAGCTAAGTGTAATGTGGGATTCACAAAGTATATCTCTGATTTCCTTAAGGTCCAAAATATGTTTACAATAGAGCTCATGGATCCTATTTATATAACTAATTCACCTAAGAGTTACCTTGGCTGAGAAATATCTAGTTCTAGTAATTCTACTAATTTTGGGGTATATTTAGAAAAATGACACTTCCACATGTTTTATGCCTCTAAATTTATCCCTATTATATTTAGAAGCCTTTTAAATAGTTTTTGACACCACAAAAATATAAAATGTTGCTTTCCTTAAAAACCTCCTTAACATTTGTGTATCCTTATCTTACTTGGCATGATGATGAGCAATTCACTATAATGATGGAAGTGATACACTCATTTATAACCATTGATTTGTTCATGGGTGAGCCAATCACATCTCTAGATCAAATCATGACTCTTGGTCCTATGTTGCAAATTAGATGCTCTAGAGGTTTTAATTGTTCAATTGCTTAATTTTATAAGCCTCCTAAGTATTAGGAATCCCAAGGTAGTATTCAGGTTGCCATGTGTTGAAAAGTAATCTTATTGTCAGTACAAAATACTTAGGACTAATAATGGTAAAAAGTATGTTAAAAGTAGGACCCAACATAAAATAATTGATTCATACTCAGAAAATCAAAATGGTGTTATTGAATGAAACAACAAGCTATTACTAAAATGGCTAGATGTTTACTTCATCTCAAAACCTTATTTTATAAATTTTAGGTTGAAGCAATGTGTTATACATTGTGTTGAATTAACAGAACCCCTAAGAAAGTTGTAAAAAATGGTATTTCTAAAGAAATGTTACTCCTGAAGAAGTTGGACATACAAGAAGGATAAACATTAAACATGTGTGTATCTTTGATTACTTATATGTGGCCATGTTCCTAAGGTAGAATGAGCTAAGTGAGATTACAAATATATTTCTAATGATGAAAAATTTAGAAATATGTTAGAATAGAACCTGAGTGGGCCTAATGGTGAAGACTTATTGCCCTTCTAGGCACATTTTGTTAAAATTTATGTTGTATGCAGTTTTTGAGAGTTAATCATTGTAAAAACTTCTCTTTTCCATGAAAAATAGTTAATATGTTATGTTGTTGTGTCTTCACTAGCTGTCTCTTTTACTCAAAACTGTTTTCTTTTAGATTTTGTGGTTTCTCTGATTTTCTGCACTTTTCCTATCATTTCGTATGCAAAATTGTGAATGTTTTAGCATGGACAATGTTGTGAATGTGTTTTCTATATTAGAGCTATTTTTTGCAATTTCTTTCCACTCTGCATGCATGATAATGGTTTTCGGCACTTAGAAAATTTTCAGATCAAGTTTCCCTTTGAGTACAATGCAAGGACACTTTCGCTCCACTAGTGGAGCAAAAGTGCTTTCGCTCCTAGTTGTGGAGCGAAAGTTCCCAGAAAGGTAGGGGGAGAAAAATGGTTAAGTCCTGGCTAAGGTGCAAAAGACTTTCGCTCCATGTGGAGTGAAAGTCATCCCAAAGATTTAAGTACATGATGATCAAAATTTCACTCCACTTGTGGAGGAAAAGTGTTTTCACTCCACTCAAGGAATGAAATATCCTTTTCGAGAATTGTACCACCCAAAATGCAATGAAATTCAAAAATTGGTCAAAGTTGTCGCTCCACCAGTGGAGCGAATATTTCAATCGCTCCATCAGTGGAGCGAAATTTTGGTAAGGCACAAAGATAGGCATTTTTAAATAAGGATGTAAAGGAAGGTCAAATGTGTGGTCAAAGACATTGTCGCTCCACCAGTGGAGCGAAAGCCTCCATTGCTCCACCCAGGGAGTGACAATTCCAAGAAATTCAAGGCACGGTCAAACCTGTTGTCGCTCCACCAGTGGAGTGAAAGTCTCTATCGCTCCACCCAGGCCAAGGGTGCTTTCACTCCACTTGTGGAGCGAAAGCATCTTTGCTCCACTTGTGGAGTGAAAGCTGGCTAGAGTGCAATTTAAAGTTTCTAAGGTAAATCAAAAGGACATTTTTGCTCTACTTTTGGAGCAAAAATGTTATTGTTCCAATTATGGAGCTAAGCTCTAGGCGGGCCCTAATCATAGTAAAAGCTACCCATAACCATCATGGACTTCCCAACCGACCCTGAAGCTACACTCTAAGTTGTTTGATCATGATGGATTAGTGGAACCGTCTACATTCAATGTTGAGTTATCTACAAGATCGAATTAAATGTTGTTAAGTCAATTTTGAATCAAATATGCATGTCACCATTGCAGAAGTGGTTGGGGACTAATATTTTAGGAGGCAAAATTCTCTATAAAAGCTAGTCTTTTCTCTGTAACAAAGAATGGACAATATTTACTAGAAAAGTAGTTGTATACTTTTAAATTTGCTTCCCAAATATAGACTTCTAGTTTTGGTCTTGAATCTTCTATCTCTATGTATACCTTCTATCATGTTATTTTTTTTAAGTTAATTATTTTGTTATACAGCTTGAATTTTTTTTTTTTATTTAGTTGTCGGTGAATGATTAATTCTGGAATACCCCTAGAGGTTATGCAGTTGAGAAGATTTAACGTTGATTTCTATTAAAAGTCTATTATTTTGATTGTTGTTGGTTCAAGTGTTATTTGTGTATCGTTCTTCCTATCCATCACCCTTGTATTTCAAGATTTTAACCTCCTCCCCTATTCCTTTTAGTTATTTCATTCTCTTTCAGCATCTTTCCTAATCCTTATCTCAAAAATCCCAATTTTACCTTTAGAACCAACCCTACTGGAGATTTTCACAAAGGAAATTCCTTTCCTTTGAACATTCAATGCTTGGTAGTGGATCTAGGGCATTGTAGACTTAGAAAATCTACATCAAGATCGATTTGATTGCCAATAGTTTCTGGCACACTTGGTGGGACGTAAACATTCCATGTTAAAAGCAGTATTAATAAGTTGATATTCATCTTATTGTTGTCAAATCTGAACATCTGGCGACTCAGCTGAACTCAGATGCCTCCGAATCTTGAAGACTAGTTTTAAAGCTTTACCTTCATGCACATAATATGGAGAGTTAAAAATATAGAAGAAGTCGAGTTCTTCGAGCTTGACATCGATGCTTTGGGAGAACATCCTAGAGTGGTCCAACCGAATATCCCATTATACGGGACATCTTCGCAAGTATATGTTGATGCTTTGCAGACTCCAAGTTCTACCAACATGACAACTAGCTTGCCCTTGAATCCATAAAATTCTCTAGATCATCAAAATCCTTCAACTCAATCGAACGTTCAACTGAGCATTTTGGTTTAGCCCGTTCAACCAAATTCTCCAATACATATGGTGCAGCAAGCGATCCCTAGGTAACTCACTACATGGAATAATTCTGGACCTCTAGCTTTGATGGCTCAGAACCAAATACCACTTATAGCATTAAAATTTTTACCCACATACGACGGTACAGTGAAGATAGCTTACAAGCATGTGCAATACATTGTTGGACTAGCAACCATTTACCAAATTACCCAAGAAGATATCATGGTGAAGCTGCTAGTTCTCTCACTTCGAGGTGAGCTCCTCTATTAGTATCAATCGCTTTCAATAGGTACCATTAATTTATGGGATCAATTTGTAGAACAGGTGATAAGGGGTTTAATGAATAAGTGGATATCTTCTCTTTATTTCACTAGTTAACCACTGTCCAGAGGCATATTCAGGAGGAGGTAGCTAACTTTAACGTTTGGTTCTCTTGAACTTAGAAGAGATTCACTGCCGAACATTGGCAAAACCCAGAGTAGGCGTTGTTCTACTACTTGAGAGCTTTTCATTTGGACATAAGCATGAGCTTCCATCATGCTAATTTCAATATGTTCCCTGCCTTGTATGAGGAGGTGTAGAAGGTCGAGGCCAACCTGATAGCTATCAAAAAGTTACCTTCTAAGGTAAGTATGTCAATTTATCTTGATTTTCCCTAGAATATGTATCCCAATGCATCTTCTCAATCAGTGCCTTCACCCTTGATGTACCCCAACCCATCATGGAATCCAACCCCTCAGCATCAAGCGGTATCCACTCCACAATATCAAGTACCCGCAGTTCCTCAACTCTCGACTCTTATCCAATATCCAACATTGTCTGCACCATTGGTGCCATTGCCACCACCCGTGAGCCAGAAAACCTTAAATGCAGACCAGGTCAAATATTTACATGATTTACAGGTATTATTGAAGATGATAGCCATTGATTGACTGTCTTGAGGAGTAGGAAAAATGACCAAAGCTTCTATTCAAGGAGATTTCCTCCTCTCTCGATCACTAGGAAGAAATCCACTTCTGACAGGAGGGCTCCTAAGAGAAATGTAGCAGTTTTGTAAAGTGTAAAATTCGGTCCATCCAATAGTACTTACTGATGCACCACGTGTAATGATCCATATAGCGAAGAAACCTACACGGTGCACCTCAACTATGTCTAGATTTTGATCGGTGGTGCTTACGATGGGCAAATCAACATGATCAAAGAATTTTTTCATTATTTTATGATGCCTTCCACCGAGCAAGTCTCAATCCTCACCAAGGCTGGGAAGAAGCCTATTGAGGCAGATCAAACCTAGATGGATCCACTAAAGGTTCCTTTAATACCCAAGCTACGGAGTGGAAGGATCTAGCCATCGATGAAATATCGTGCTCCAACGGTGCCCCTAGAGCAGTCTGATTTACTAAAGAATTTCCTTCCTCTACAAGCTAGATAAAGGGGTTTCCAATCTAAAGCTTCGACTTCATAGTCGCAAGCTTAGACACGATATCAAGCTAGGGAGAAGCTCTGATACCCCTCACTGACCAATAATCAAAGGGTGTATGCCACACAATAGTATTGGAATACATACAAGTATACAAAAGGAGTGGAAGAATATGGAACTTTGGTGTACAATATAGTCGAAGAGATGAAAAAGTTACCCACCAAGGTAAGCCTTTATGATGCCTTCCAACTTCCAGGTCAAGTGGGCCTCTTGTAGGAATATCTCAAGTCTACCAAATACAAGGAGAGTGCCCCGATGTAGATGGTGTTTTCTCAGTCATTGATGACTTTAGCCATCGGTAAGAATAGGCCCCTGCCATTCTACCTTTTCCTTAGAATGGAAGGATGGATTGTGCATAATTGTATGATTGACTCTGGTGTTGTAACGATCGTTATGTCCAAAGCAGTATGCAACATCATGGGCATGGAGTATACCCATAGCAACCCTAGGGTGCTATAGCTATACGAGACTCCCGTAAATATGGTGGGAGTGATCAAAGATGTTTCGATCCAACTCCACAAAATGTTGCACATCACAGTCATTCAAGAGATCATGGTAGTCGACCTTGAGCCATACTTTAGTATGTGCCTCTCAAGAGAATTTACAGCCAAGTTGGGAGGCTATCTCTCCCTCGACTACTCGCATTTGGAGATCCCCTTCAAGGGGAACAAATTTAAACTCTTCAATGAGAAGCCTACCAATTTTCATGTTAAGAAACTTGAAGAGGAGAAGAAGGTATTGGGCTCTGTCAACCTGATGATAGAAGAAATGTAAGAAGTGGATCTAATGGAAGAATATCTTGGTGAGCTTCAAATTTAAGATGAGTTCTCCATGACCGATTTTAATGCTATCATCAAGATGAATTTAGGATGCTACTCACTCACAAATCCTGAAAAGGCTCAAACAAAAGCACCTGAAGAAGAGCTCATGATACCCGATCAGCTATGAAAATTGTACTTCGATGGTGCATGATGTAATAATGACGTAAGGGCTGATATCACTCTTATCTCTCCATCCAAAAAATAGAAAACTTACTTGTACAGGCTTGCATGGAGCTGTATGAATAATGTAGTGAAGTATGAGGCTTTGTGCCTATTGGAACAAAATCTGCCTTCGGTTAATAGTGTTGCGCCTTAGACTTTGCCAACATTGAATAGACAGACCTTGCTTGAGATCATCTGTCTAGTCTCCAGAGAAGGCTGGTTCCTTTGAGTTTTTTAGAGAAAAGGGAAACAAGAGATAAGGGAAATATAGCCTAAGCTAGAACTTTTCTCATGGTACAGATTAGACAACAACAAAAAATGATGATGCAGATTACTACCTTCAGAGTTTTCTTTATATCTTCCTATAGAAAACATGAATTCCTGAGTGCGATTTTAGATGTTCATCTAAAATATATGTAAATATCTTTAACATTCAACTTTAGAAATAAGGTTTATACGTGCACAGTCCAGATTTCAGAATGGATACATTATAAAACTCAAAATGAATAAAAGTTAAAACACCAGATACATACACTCGCATACGGAATTTCAGAAGCCAGGGGAAGAATATCTCTTATTGCTTGTAATCCAGTACATGTACATCAAGTCTGTAAACGTCCAAGAGCCGACCTTTTTTCATGGTCGACTCACTCCTATTTATACCCTAAAAAGAGTATCTTCTACTATGTACATTTAATTTCCTCAATCAATTACAAGTAATTGTCTACAGTTTCTAAGAATATACAACGGATTTCCCATAGATTAGATAGATTTCCTTATGGCTAAATTTAGATGAGCCTATTATTCTGCAATCATCCAGCGGACCTGCCAGGTTATAATCAACTGACCATTCTTCAAAAATCAGCACCTGATGTCAGTGCATGCCCTAGTTGCCAAAAATATACTCTGCTTCTTTAGCGAAAACCAGACATGTCACGAAATCATGACACTCTTGTTTCTCTGCCTGTCTACCCTTCTTGAGTCATGAAAATGCAACATGTCATGAAATCATGACATTTCTATGTCTTCAGCCTGATTCTTCTTTTTGCACCACAAAAATTGACCATGTCACGAAATCGTGACACTTTCGCCTCCATAGCTCTTTGTCTTGGTTTTGACCATGAAAACGTGACATGTCACAAAATCATGACACTTCTGCCTCCTTGCTTTCTCTTGTTGCTTTTGGCCATGAAAAAGGGACATGTCACGAAATCGTGACACTTTTAGTCTCTTTAGCAGTTTTTCTATTCTTCTGGCGAAAATAAGCCATGTCGCAAAATCGTGACATTCTCCCTGACTTCTACCCTTTTATTGATGGACTTGGCAAAAATTGGCAATGTCGCGAAATCGTGACTTTTTCCTCTGCTTTCCCTCTTTACTATTTTTTGTCGTGAAAACTCGACATGTCACGAAATCGTGACACTTTTCTTCCTTAGTGTATTTTGCTTTTTCTTTGTTCTTTAGCATATGGGCCACTTCGGTCTTCTTTGAAAATATGCAAAAAAGGTGCATCAACCATTTTTTGTAGTTAGTCACTTTTTGACTAACATTCTTGGCGCCTTCCGAGGGATTTTTTGCTCGCAAAAATAAATAGAAACCAGGCCTTCATCCATTGGAAAATGGAGTCACCAACACAGTTGCAAAAAGTAAAATTTCAAGTGAAAAAGCAAAGATAAAAGAAAAAGAATGCACTTTGGAATATAAGTGATCTTTACCTTATCAAAACCTTTTTCTACCGCTTAGGGATCTAACCTTTTTCTGAAGAACATAAAAAATTCAATTCTGAGAGCTGGTCCCAGCTCTGGCTGCTAGTTGCTGACCCTGATGTTTAGATCTTCTGATTTTGTCCATGGCTATAAGTATCTCTTGATAAGTTTTGCAAACTCGGTCCCAGTATTCATCTTCTAAATCAGAAGAATCAATGAAGAGTTGATATACATACTGCAACTCCTCCACTTTATCATAAGAAATGATCTTTTGCCTTAAAATTAGTTCTTGTAAATAGGCTTTAATCTGTGTCAGCCTCTGGATCATCTCCATGACCTGCGTTTCTTCTATGGGTTCCTGCCAGCCGTCTATGTCTGTTTCATCTTCAACAAAAGCTTTTATTGATGCTGAAAGGACCTCTTCATTCAACACTTTTGAACCATCATCCCAGAGGTAAGGAAGCCCATTATGGATAGCCAAATCAAGATTTTGGAGCAATCCTTTCGCTTCATCTTCAAGCTCATGCAGAAACTTATTTCCCTGTGCTATCAATTTGAACTTTCTAAAGAAGTTCTTCGCTGCGATTTTAGCTTGAGACCAGGCTTCGCTTCTGAGCTTGGCTTCCAAGCTTCCTGGCATCTTCTCTGAAAAAATCTGAATTTTAGTAGCTGCATCTTTTCTTTTCAATAAAAATGCTTCGGCAGCTCCAAATTCCTATTTTACTACTTCGGTAGTTTCCTTTACTTTAGCTAAATACAATAATAAAGGCTTAGCCTTTAATACTAAAGATAACAAATCTTTTAACAATTCCTTCCTCATGCTCTTTACTTTATCTTTTGAAAATTTGGAAGGAGCGTTTTGTTGTTCTTCCAACTGTTGTTGTAGCTGTTGTATCTGTGTATTCAATGCCTGAATTTGAGCTTCTGCTACACTCAACTTTTCTTTACATTTTGCCACTTCACTGGCAGCAACACTGAATTTACCCTCCCATTTTTTAGCTTCCAGAGTAAGAGCCTTCTCTGCTATTTTTTGTTCTTTCACTACAGCCTCTAATTCCTTCCTCTTCTCCTTTTCTTTAAAAAACATTTCTTGATAATGTCCTCCTTGTAAGTATATGGTCCCAAAATGTGCTTGGGCTTTCACCCACTCATCTTGCATAGGCAGTTGAGATATATCTTCAGTTATCTCTTCTGCCTGGTAATCTTCCACAGTCATTTCTCCCTTTGATTTCTTAGTAATGGGAGTTAACTTCAACTTCTTCCTCTGCATATTAGCTGGGTCTAAAGCAATGATTTCTCTTACAGTAGTCGGTGCTTTAGAATCCTCAGTTGAATGTGAAGTCCACCAATCTAAAGCATTCCTGCTCACTTTTTTTAGATTTTCAATCTTGGCCATGGTGGAGTGTGACTCAGTCCCTTGAGAAGTTGTAACTCCAGCCGTTGGGATGTCAATGTTGGGGAGAAAAGGAATGGGAGCAGCTACGGATCCAACATTTAGTAGATTCTGGGAAGATGTTGCCATTTATGGGAGAACAAGGTAATTTTTTGGCAAGAACATTATACTTTTGTTGATTTTTAGAAAAGGAGGGAGAATTACAATGGGAATGAGTAGGAGAATGAGAAGAAGAAAGTAAAGAAAACATACCTGTTTTCGGCTGGATTTGTTGTTGGTGTTCTTCTTCTTCTTCATGTTCACTGACGATCATTTCTTCACTCTGCGTTTTGTCTTTATCAGGAGTTTTCTTTTCCTCATCACTTTCATCCAAGTTTATAATTTGTTTCTCCTGCTGCTCTCCTACCGTCAGGATCTCCTTTTTAACCAAAATTTGTTTTTTATTTTCACTCTTTTGGCTCTCTTGAGCCGAACTGGGTGGGCCGCGTGGGACTTCCTTCTGTGAATTTTCATGCTCAACTTCCTGAGCATCTGCATCAGAGTTTTCTTCAGTCATTTGGGCTTGTTCACTTTCTTGAATCCCTTTCCCTGAGTTGTCTTCTGTCTCTTGAGGCTCTTGATCACTAGAAGAAGTTTGAATAATATTTTTGTCTTTTCTTCTATCAGCCATCATTTTCAATTTTCTCATTCTTTCTGCTACGGGTTCATCAGATTCTGTACCCGAGTCCGCAGGTGGAACGAATTTTACAATTTTTGAGGAATGATGTCTGGACGTCAGAGTATCTGCCCCAAGTGCTAGACGCTTCTCTCTTTGATGGACTAGAATAGGTTCAACTCTCCCCTGTCCTTCTTTGCCCAACCCTTTTCCATCATAACCCATTTTCAACATCATCTGGGCGGCCTTCGAACCATAAGTTTTTCCTTGCTCTTCAGTAAAAACCTCTTCTATCGATCTTTTCCTAGATGTCCTAGGTTTGGTCTGAACAAGGGGAAGATTCTGAGCCTCTGCAATTTCTTTTCCTTTACCAGCTTTGGGCTGCTAGGATTTCTCAGGTGGCTGGGATACTTCGGGAGTAGAAGAATGACTACTTCCTATGCTTGGAGGGATTCTAACAGGAAAACTTCCTCCCCAGGAGTCATGGTTTTCAGTATACCGAGTTTCGAACAGATTGTCATTTTTGGTGGGGTATCTCGATGAAATCGAATTTGTCTGGACTCTCATTACCCACCATTCCCAAATTTTTGCCACATCCCAATCTGGTCTACTCTTCTGAATCCTGGTGATTTTGCCCTCCGTCAACTGATGAGCCTTTATATTTTCTGGGTCAAACTGAACAATTACTTCATAAAAATCATGCCAAGGAGGCAAAGGCTCCATCTTTTCTATGTGCCACTCCAGGGGTTCATCTTCTGCGTTATTCCTATTTTCTTCAATATCATCCCTGAATTTAACATGAAATTCTTTTTTATGTGTTTTATTCAAAATAGATTGTCTCTCAGCAAACCTGTTCATGGGGTCATATTTCCATCTTTGCGGAATCTCAATAAGACCCAATTTTCTCAAATACTCCGCTATCTGTTCATTTTGCCCCTTCTTTGAAATAGTAATTCCTTCAAAACTAAAGGGCATATTACAGGTACTGGTTTTCCCAATTCCAGTCCCGAATTTGACATTAATGTTTTCTATTTGCCTAACATATTCTAAGGCAAAGACTCTGTCAGTCACATAATGAGGAAGTAAAAAGGGTTTGTCTGTAAACCCATACAATCTGATGCATACTCCTTGTGTTAGGATAAACCAATCCCCCTCCTCTGCAAACTTGGATTGTAATACCTTTTTCGCTTTGGGGGTCAATCTTGTTATTTGTCCATACATGATTTTTAGTGCAGGGCCCAAAAATTCCCTATTGAAATCATAATATGACTCGGATTTATATAACACATTAGTCCATTCATATACTGGCAAAATTTCTCCCTTCTCATTCTTATCATTCTTTGAAATGAAAGCTAACTCTTGAGACATAAAATAAAAGAATAACCACACCAAATATGAAGTGTATCTGAAAGAAAACTGGGTTCCAACCTTCAATGCCGCCAAACCCTCATGAATTTCTGCACTTAAAAACTCAGGCCAATCAAAGAAAATAGGTCTCACACTCCTGCTCATAACAATCGAATCATACATTCTGGGGTTCGACAAACATTCTGCTACAGCCACCTGCCACTTCTGAACCTTTTCATCATTTTTTAGTCCAACAATCATGGCCAGGATGGAATATAGTTCAGGATTTTTAAAAGCTGCCATGTCAATTGGGGGTTCTGGTGGATTTACCCCTTCTGGAAGATCTTTTAGCTGAGTGGCTAGGAAACCCCTCACCTTTTTGGACGAGCCAAAATATGTAGCCTATTCTAAGGGGTCAAAATTCTTAGGTTCTAAGGGAGGGACACGACCCATAGCAAAAGCAGAAACAAAAGCATCTTTGGACAGAGAAAATAGAACCTTCCCTAAAAAATCTCTAACCTTTCTCTCCTTTTCATCATAGAAATTTGCAATTGCCCTTACCAATTATGGGCAAGGATGAGCAGGAATATATACATACCAGTACAAGAAAGAATGGTATGCAAATGTTGAAGGAGAAGACGCAGAAACCCCAGTTGCTACCCGGTTCTTTATATTGCTCCGAATCTCCATCGGGTCCTTCCATGTTATTATTGTATCCGCAATTCGGGAGTCTCTATCAATAAAACCAGCGTTGTTCTCCTCCCTTACTTTTACTACCGAAGTAGTCGGGGGTGATGAGGTAGATGCTACCTAGTTCTTCGCCTTCTTCGGGGCCATTATGAATTATCAGGTACACAGATTTTGAACTTCTTCTGATCACTTCACAACTTCTTCCTCACTATGCTTTCTTCTTCAGGAGTTTTCAGCAAGTTTGCAAATGGTGAAATGCCTTTCCAAATCCTTGAATTTAATTTTATGTAGCTTGAGAGGACATGCAAAATTAATGCATTAAATGACGGTTGGTCGATTTGATTCGTCCATCTTTCTTTGGTTTTCGTTCTCGCCACCTTCCTTAGGAAACTCCTAAAAATGCTCGTTGGCTCATTAAAAACCCACTTGGGGACTGGGAATTATCCCATGCCGAGAAAGATGCTACCTGACAGATTTATTATCTTCTTCCACTGAACCCCGGGCACGTGGTTGCTTAGAAACATTCGGCGGTGGATCTTTTTAGAAATATTTAGAGAAGCATACGTAACATATTTCAAAACATTCTTTTCTCATCATTCCCTCTTGTCGACTCTCAGGCGACCACGCGGCAACTCCGGATTTGAAAATGCAAAATAACGAGGGCGGGCTTTTCCCTCCAGATTTTATTCAAAATGTCGGACTCTGATAGTCCTCAAAAATGATTCCTATTAGGCCGCGAAAAGGGAAATATTCACAAAACTCAAAACTTATAATATACTGTACATATAATGGTGATCTGTCCCTTTTACTGGAAATATAATTTTAGGTGAAATGCATTCACCGTGATGGGTAGAACCCATCCATATTGATATTTTAACTGGAAGGCGTTGAATTGTTTTTCTGAAATAATTTCAAATGGCCCCTCCCAGAACGCGTCAAACTTGTCATGATGTCCTGGTTTCGCTTTCTTGACATTCCATTTTAACACCAGGTCACCTATTTTGAATTTCTTGAAAGTGGTTTTCTTATCGAACCACCCGGCTGTTTTCAACATATGTTTTTGATGATGATTATAGGCCTGTTCCCTAGACTCTTCTAGCTACAGAAGTTGCATCAGTCGGGCATCCATTGGATGGCCTTCATCTTCATTAACTTGATTTAGCAATTTCAACGTGGGTATCTCCATATGAATCGGCAAAACAACCTCTTTGCCATAAACCAAAGCATATGGTGATGTATTGATTGATTTCTTGATTGAAATTTTGTCGGCCCATAGGGCTTGATTCAAGAGTGAGTGCCAGTTCTTCTTATTATCCTCTAATGTTCTTTTCAGGATTCTTAAAATATTCTTATTAGTAGACTCGGCTAATCCATTACCTTGTGGGTAATAATTAGAGGAAGTCTTCAGGTAAATTCCATATCGACTGGAAAATTCGATCATCTTTGCACTAGTGAAAGGAGATCCGTTGTCTGTAATCAAAGAGTCTGGTATGCCAAACCTTGTGATTAGACTCTCGACAAATTCTATCACCACTTTCGAATCAGCTTTCTTTGTGGGTACTGCTTCTGCCCACTTAGTGAAGTAGTCCATGGCAGTGAGAATGTATTTGTGGCCTGATGATGAATTTGGCTCTATTATACCTACGAAATCCAACCCCCACTGCTGGAACGGTTCCTCGACTTGAATAGATTTTAAGGGCATAGGCGCATTCCTGTTCCTCCCCACATACCTCTGACACTGTTCGCACCTCTGGGTCACTTTGTATGCATCTAGGAAGATGGAAGGCCAATAACATCCAGCTCTAAGGATCTTCAAAGCTGTGGTTCGGCCTGCATAATGTCCCCATGAGAGACCCCCATGAAATTCATCTAACACTTTCTGCTTTTCATTATCGGGAATGCATTTCAACAATACACCATCGATATTAATCCTGTACAACCCTTCTGTTTGAAGGGTATATTTTAATGCTTGGGTTCTGAATCTCCTTCTCTGGGAAGCATTCATATCTTCAGGGCATGACCCAGTCTGAAAGTACCTCACAAAGTCATCGATCCAACCTGAACTTACTCTGTCTTGATGTTGCTCAGTGTTTGCCATGACGGGGTGGCTCTCCCCATATCCACTTGCAGCTTGCTTGGCCAATTCCTGGCACAAAGCTCTCCCTCTGACTATTTTAGTAGGACGTATTTCTACATCATACTCTTGGA
Organism: Wollemia nobilis; assembly: GCA_028583015.1. NCBI lineage: Eukaryota > Viridiplantae > Streptophyta > Pinopsida > Araucariales > Araucariaceae > Wollemia > Wollemia nobilis. Next base: position 8,145,299 of record JAQPPZ010017033.1, read on the forward strand.
TGCGAGTCACCCATCCAACTCTTTTTTCACCCAGTTCTCCTTGAATTATGAAGTTCCTTACATCGGGATGAATAACATAAACCATCGTCCGACTCTGGGATAAGAAGTGTTTTAGCTTATTCAAGGATTTCATAATTGCATATACTTGTTTCTCTATGAAGTTGTACCTTTCCTCGTGTTTGTGCATGGTGGAACTTAGGAAGGCTATGGGTCTTTCTTCATCATCCGCTCCTTTCTGAGTGAGAACTGCAGCATAACTATCTTGTTCTCCGACAGCATATAGTATGAAACCTCGAGAATAGTCAGGGTTAACTAGCACAGGAGCTTGAGCGATGGCTTCTAGAATTTTTTGGAAAGCTTCTTTCCTTGGCTCTGTCCATTTGAAAGGAGCATCCTTTTTCAATAATTCAGTCATTGGTTTAACTGTTTGGGCAAAGTCTGCAATGAATTTTTTGACGAAATTTATTTGCCCAAAGAAGGACTACAAACCTTTCTTGTTAACTGGAAGTGACAACTCAAGAAGTGCCTTCACTCTATCAGGGTCAATTGAAAGCCCAACTTTAGAAATAACATGCCCAAGGAGTATTCCTTCTTCCATAGCAAAAATAGACTTTTTAGGATTTAATGATATTCCAAATTCTCTACATTTCTCAAATACTTGTTACAGATGAGTGGCATGGTCTTTTTTGTTGTGAGAAAATACGGTCATGTCATCTAAATAGATGACAATAATTTTATTTGCAAGCTCCCCAAAAGCTACGTCCATGGCTCTTTGAAAAGTTGCTCCTGCATTAGATAATCCAAAGGGCATCCTTTGGTATGCAAATGTTCCCCACTTAGTGGTGAATGCGGTCTTATATTGATCTTCATTTCTCACCCAAACTTGATTGTAACCAGAGAAGCCATCTAACAGAGAAAACCTTTCTGCTCCTGCCACAGTATGAAGGATTGGGTCAATCTGGGGTAAAGGATAGTGATCTTTTAAAGAAGCTCTGTTCAAATTTCTAAAATCGATGCATAGTCTTATTTCTCCATTTTTCTTGTGGACTGGGACCAAATTTGCCACCCAGGTAGAGTGCTTGATTGGGTATACTATCTTAGCCTGTAGGAGTTTTAACAACTCCTATTTCATCAAGGCTTCAATTTTAGGATTCACAGGCCTCTGCTTCTGCCTAAAAGGTTTAGCTCCTTCCTCTAGTTCGATGGTATGCTGAATGACCTCTTTCCTGTACACTTTTAGATCACTATAAGTCCAGGCTATTATATCCGGATACTCTCTACATAACTATTTTATTTGCTCTAGTTCTACTTCTGTACAATCGGTCCCTACTTTAATCATCTTGCCCGGTTCTAGTTCTACCTCTTTATACCGGCGTTCATCTACCTTGATCCTTCGACCTACAGCTCTATCGCTATTGTCAAAAAGGCTCTCCAGGGTGATCAGTCCCCTAGGGATATGATTGTTTTTTAGTTGAATAAGGCTCTCTTCGTCCTCTTCTTGTAACGCTCTATCTGTAGAGCAATTCATCTCATGAACCAAAAAATCTAGGATCTACTCATCGTTCTCAAATACTTGCCAAAAAATGTCCTTGTCGGGCACAGAAGGCCTGTATATAAGTCTGACTATTTTAGACTTCTGAATAACATTATTGACTGGGCAAAAATTGGATCCTACTGACGCTAACAGGTCTGCATGTGTATTCTTCTCTCTGGAAATGGATTTCATGTTTAGTGCTTCAAAATTTTCCAATAGATCCAACACTTTGTTTTTGTAAGCCCTTAGGTAATGTTGCTTACAAATGCATTTGCCAGTAACCTGTTTAACAATCAGTTCTGAATCTCCATAGATCAGAAGTTGTTTTGCACCCAGTTTTTCAGCTTTCCTAAGTCCCAAACACAAAGCTTCGTATTCAGCTGCGTTATTGGTGCAACTCCATGTCAACCTATATGAAAAGACTTTTTCTTTTCCAGTAGGTGAAATCAGAACAATTCCAGCTCCTGCTCCATTTTTGCACCTTGACCCATCAAAGTACAATTTCCATAACTGGTTGGCCGAATCATCTGTTTTAGGGACAACAACAGGGAGCTTTTTTGGTTTCTCAATGGAATAGCTTCCCATTTCTGTCTCTATCATAGCATTGAAGTCCTTCATTGAAAACTGATCCTCAGATTGGAGTTCCTCCAGGGTTTCTTCCATTAAATCGATATTTTCCAATTCCTCAGACATCATGTTGACGGTGGTTGTTTCCTCCAGTATTTCTACGTGAAAAGTAGATGGTTTTTCATTGTAGATCTTGACTCTTTTACCTTTGAAAGGTACCTCCAAATGAGAATAATCTAGAGACAGATAACCACCCATTTTGGCCGTGAACTCTCTGGATAAACACATACCGAAATATGGTTCTAAGTCTACAACGACTACCTCTTGTATGACGACTACTTCTGGTATTCTGTGGAGTTGAATAGGGATATCTTTGATCACCCCGATAGATTTTATTGGAGTACCATCTAATTGCAACACACCAGGATGACTCCGAGTATATTCCATCCCCATTATGTCACATACGGCCTTCGGCATCACCGTAGTTGCGGCCCCTGAATCAATCATGCAATTGTGAACTATCCACCCCTCCATTTGCAAAGATAGATAGAATGGGGGTGGTCTATTTTTTCCAGAGGTTGACATAACATTTGTTTGTATAACATTTGAGGAGGAGGTATCATTCTTTAAATTTAGGGATTCTTGGAGGAGGTCAATCTGACCAAGAATTTGAAGTGCATCATACATGCTTATTTTGGAAGGAGTCCTCTTCATTTCTTCTGCAATGTTGAACGAAAGGGTTGCAGCTGGGGATACCTCAGCACTTTTCTCCTTTCCACTGGTCGATGCATCATATCTGTCTCTATAGACCTGCGTGGCTTCTGTTCTTTGTCTTTTTGTCAATGAAGGAAATTTGAGTCTTTCCTTCGCTTGCTCTTGAGCCTCGCTCCCTTTTCTAGGAGGAAATTCTTTTCTTGGTGTAGTCGCAGAAGTCTGAGGAGGGTCAGAACGTCCTTTCTCATTGGACTGGTTTTTCTATGGAGTCGCCTTGGGGGTAGGAGGAAAACCTAGTGGTTGGAGTTCCTTAGGGTCGACTTGTAATGACTTTTTTCCTGATCTTGTCAGGACTGAGACTTGTTCCATGGATGGCATTGCCAAATTGTGGTGGACTTCTCTGATTATGTTCACTTGTCCCTTGCCGATTTCTTTGGCTCTCTCATTAATAACCGCTTGCACATGATGTTGATGAATCATGCATGAATCTTCTCCATGAGGATCGTTGCAAGTGGTACACCAGTAATCAGAATTAGTGGGTTCTCCATTATCTCCTGTCTCATTCGCATACACAACATTTTTTCTATCTTGCCCTCTACCACTCGTTGAAGCCCCATATTTTTGTATCTGTGGAAATCTTCTTGCTTGGATATTCCGTTCAACTTCCCTCTTTTTCATGGATGCCATTTCATTTGACAATGTTTTCATTGTATCAATTATGGTCGTGTACTGGTCATTCGGGGAGCTGATGCAAGGGGTGGGGCTGGTAATGCAAGGAGTGTAGGAGGTGTGGCTATAGCTGGGAGAGCCTGCATTGATGGGAGTATAGGTAGTTTAGAAATTGACGCTTGGGAAAGTTTTGGTACAATTGGCAATAGACTTTTTGATGGATATTTCTTTGTAGCGATGAGATCAGCTTCGCCCTTTGCTGCCTCTAGATAGATCTCAAGAAAAGTGGTTACATGGGATTGCCTTATTATCATACTGAGATCTGAATCAAAAGCCCTTAAATAATAACATATAGCTTGTTCTTCCATGGGTTTTATGCCCTGAGGTACTCTATCACGAGTTCTAGTAAATCTGATGTTGAAATCTTGGATTTCTTCTTGTGGATGCCTCTCAATGACAGTGAATTGATTCAGCAATGTGAAAGGATCCGCATGTATATTAAATTCATCGACCAGATGACTAGCAAGCACTGCCCAAGAAGTAATGGATCCAGTGGGAAGCGCTCTGTACCAATAGAGCATCTTTCCTTTCAAAGATATAACCAACAATCTGACCATTACATCTTCCTGAGTGATATTGTAAATAGATGCTAGCGATGATACATCTAAACAGTGCTCATCTATTATTTTGCCTATTTCATCAAAGGTCGGCAATGCTTTTAGTGCAGCTTGTGGAATTTGGTGGTGTGCTCCCAAGTTCAAAGGGCCAGTTTGATTCCACACAAGATGCGTGGAGATAGGGGCACCTGCCATGGTTGCTAAAGGGGTTACAACTACTATAGGATTGCTTGCAGATGCTCCTACAATGGGTGTTAAAGAGGTGCTAATGGTGCCAGGTGGATTTGATCATGCGGCTAGCACAGGGTGTGCCTTTAGGCTTTCGAGATGTAGCTCAAAGAACTCGATGGGTTCTTCGGAGTTTCTAGCTCGGGATCTGGTTATCATATGGCTATATAACCAAAAAATCTTAGACAAGGTCTTTCTTTTATGGTCTAAATTTTATTGCAATGGAGTCGCCAAGTAGTTTTTTCTTGAGATTTTCGAACGAAAGGCTCTAAAGTAAAACACCAAAACTTATATAATACTGTGGGATTTTCTGGTCCCATCGGGCGTGCCAAAAACTGTTGGAACAAAATCTGCCTTCGGTTAATAGTGTTGCGCCTTAGACTTTGCCAACATTGAATAGACAGACCTTGCTTGAGATCATCTGTCTAGTCTCCAGAGAAGGTTGGTTCCTTTGAGTTTTTTAGAGAAAAGGGAAACAAGAGATAAGGGAAATATAGCCTAAGCTAGAACTTTTCTCATGGTACAGATTAGACAACAACAAAAAATGATGATGCAGATTACTACCTTCAGAGTTTTCTTTATATCTTCCTATAGAAAACATGAATTCTTGAGTGCGATTTTAGATGTTCATCTAAAATATATGTAAATATCTTTAATATTCAACTCTAGAAATAAGGTTTATACATGCACAGTCCAGATTTCAGAATGGATACATTATAAAACTTAAAATGAATAAAAGTTAAAAAACTAGATACATACACTCGCATACAAAATTTCAAAAGCCAGAGGAAGAATATCTCTTATTGCTTGTAATCCAGTACATGTACATCAAGTCTGTAAACGTCCAAGAGCCGACCTTTTTTCATGGTCGACTCACTCCTATTTATACCCTAAAAAGAGTATCTTCTACTATGTACATTTAATTTCCTCAATCAATTACAAGTAATTGTCTATAGTTTCTAAGAATATACAATGGATTTCCCATAGATTAGATAGATTTCCTTTTGGCTAAATTTAGATGAGCCTGTTATTCTGCAATCATCCAATGGACCTGCCAGGTTATAATCAACTGACCATTCTTCAAAAATCAGCACCTGATGTCAGTGCATGCCCCAGTTGCCAAAAATATACTCTATTTCTTTAGCGAAAACCAGACATGTCACAAAATCGTGACACTCTTGTTTCTCTGCCTGTCTACCCTTCTTGAGTCACGAAAATGCAACATGTCATGAAATCATGACATTTCTATGTCTTCAGCCTGATTCTTCTTTTTGCATCATGAAAATTGACCATGTCACGAAATCGTGACACTTCTACCTCCATAGCTCTTTGTCTTGGTTTTGACCATGAAAATGTGACATGTCATGAAATCGTGACACTTCTGCCTCCTTGCTTTCTCTTGTTGCTTTTGGCCACGAAAAAGGGACATGTCATGAAATCGTGACACTTTTAGTCTCTTTAGCAGTTTTTCTATTCTTCTGGCGAAAATAAGCCATGTCGCAAAATCGCGACATTCTCCCTGACTTCTACCCTTTTATTGACGGACTTGGCAAAAATTGGCAACGTCGCGAAATCGTGACTTTTTCCTCTGCTTTCCCTCTTTGCTATTTTTTGCCGTGAAAACTCGACATGTCACGAAATCGTGACACTTTTCTTCCTTAGTGTATTTTGCTTTTTCTTTGTTCTTTAGCATATGGGCCACTTCGGTCTTCTTTGAAAATATGCAAAAAAGGTGCATCAACCATTTTTTGTAGTTAGTCACTTTTTGACTAACAGTGCCTCAAACTCAAGAAAGCTAAGAAACTTGACATCAAGTAGTTGCAGATATTCGAGGATTCCAAATTGATCTACAACCAAGTTACCAACAAGTGCATCTCCAGACAGCACTATTTAAAGGTATACCGCAACAAGGTGTGGGATTTTTTTGAATCCTTCATCGCACTAAGTATCAAGTCAATTTTACAAGAGAAAAATAAGCTTGCAAACATCTTAGCCTCCATCGACACCCGGTTCTCACCGGTAGATAATATGATGTATAATCCAAAAATTGTGAGGCTGATCTACAAGACTTTTGTGCCTAATAAGAAGATTCATTGGTAAGTTTTTGACAATGACAAACAACTTGTCAATTTTTTGGTTAATGAAGCATCCTCGATTGAGAATCAAACTCTAGACAATGAAGACCATGAGGGGTTAATTAAATTTAAAAATAATCATATCCCTAAGGGTTTGATCACATTGGAAATTCTATTTGATTGGAATGATAGGTCTATTTGGCACAAGATAAAAGTGGACAGAAAAGATTTTGTGGACCTAGAGTTAGAACCAAGAAAATTTATCAAAGTAGGGATCGATTGCACGACCAAGGAGCTCCACTAGATTCATGTCCTATGCAAGGAGTACCCCGATATCATCGCTTGGTGCTATCAAGATCTAATGAGGTATGACAAGAATGTCATCCAGCACATAATTGAGATGGAATAAGGGATCAAACCCTTCAAGAAAAATAGATGCCCGTCAACCCGAAGATCGAGATGTTGATGAGGGCTAAAGTTTTTAATATGTTTGAAGCGAAGATGATCTACCCGATCAAGTACTCTTAGATGGCCAACCTGGTTTTCATTCAAAATAAGAATGAGGACATTCGCTTGTGTATCAATTTTTGAAATCTCAACCAGGTGTCGCTCAAGGACCACTACCTACTACCTTAGATTGACCAGATTCTTCACATAGTGGTGGGAGTGCAGAGGTTCTCTTTACTGGATGGCTTCTCCGATTACAACCAAATATGGATCAAGGATGAATACCAGCACAATACTGTATTCACCACCAAGTGGGGAACCTTTGCCTATCAATGTATGTCCTTTGGTCTCTCAAAAGTCGAAGTGACTTTCCAAAGGACGATAGACCTCACTTTTGGTGAACTGTTAAATCATGTCATTATGATCTACTTGGATGATATGATAGTCTTCTCCCATAATATGGAGGAACATAGCCTACATTTATGGCAAGTCTTTAAGAAATATTGGGAGTTTGAGGTCTCCATAAACCCCAAAAAATTAGTATTTGCAGTGAAGGAAGGAAAACTTCTTGGGTACCTGATCATTGAGAAGGGATTAACTATTGATTCCACCCAAGCTAAAGTGCTCCTCCAACTTCCACTATCGACAAATAATAAATCCCTGCAGTCCTTTTTTGGATAATTCAACTTTGTTAGGAAGTTCATAATTGACTTCACCCAAGTGGTGAAGCCGATGGTCGAGCTTCTAAATAAGGATGTCAAATTCAAGTGGACTGATATAAGAAAGAAGTTATTCCAAGAGATCAAAGAGCGGATCACTCAAGCTCCAATCCTCATAAATCCTAACTACACAAAGGATTTTATCCAGTATGTCATCGGGGAACCAAAAACCTACGCAGTTATTCAGAACCAGAATGGGGAAGATGGAGATGAGCATCTGATATTATTCGTCAGCCAAATCATCCAACCACATGAAGAAAGGTATAATTTTATCGAAATATAAGTGCATGGGGTGATGAAGTCGCTCTAAAAATTTTAACATTTCATCTCCTAGAGTAATACAATAGTGTATGTGGTACACCCCGACGTCAGGAGTTTCATTATCTAGGGAGACCTCAAAAATAGGAGGTCTAGATGGGTCTCTAAGATCTAGAAATTTGATATTGAAGTATGCCCTATCAAGTTGGTTCGAGGTTGAGTGCTCTGTCAAGAGTTGGCCAGAAGTGTTGTAGCTAAAATAGTAAGCCTCGAATCAGAACACCCTATGCCTTAAAGCAACCTTGCCAATCTGTCAGTTAGCAGTTCATATTGGATGGATGACCTCATAATTTACTTTGACATAAGTAGATTTCCTTATCGCTTCAATGCTTCACAAAGAAGCAGGTACATTCTGACACCCAACGGACTATTCTATCAAAACATAAACAAAATCATATTGAGGTGCATCAGAGAGTTAGAGAAATCAAGAATCCTTGAGGAGTTCCACTCTGAGATTTTAGGAGGTCATTTTGTAGGTAGGCCAATGGACCTAAATATCATCAATGTGGGTTACTACTAGCCCACCTTATTCATCGACACTTTCAATACCAGTCAGTGCTATGACAAATACCAGTGCTACTCGAGCAAAAATTAGAACACCTCACTTCCACTCCACCCCATTCAAGCAGAAGCTCCATTCTAGCAGTAGGGCTTGGGCTTCATCAGAATCATCAACCCCAACTCCTCCACCAATCACAAATATGTTTTGACCACTACAAACTACTTCACTTGTTGGTCAAAAGCAGTGTTGACCAAGCAGGCCAACCAAGATGTGGTTATCTCTTTTCTTCAAGGGTTGATCACTTGCTTTGGCATGCCTAAAGTGATCGTGTCTGATAATGTCTCTCCTTTCACTGATGTGAGGATCTACGAGTTCATAGTCAGATATAGGATTTACTTGAAGATCTCATCTAACTATTATTCGTAGGGTAATGGATTAGTGGAGTCTACAAACAAGAACCTACTACAGATTTTGAAGAGGTCCTTGGAGAAGAATAAGCGAAGCTAGCATCTACTCTTAGACTAGTTACTTTGGGCTGATCGTATTTCCATCAAGCACTTAATCAAGACATCACCCTATTCACTCGTGTAGAGGAAATAGGTAGTCTTACCATGCATATAGAGCTACCTGTGTTGTAGTTATTCGAGTGGCTCGACGATGAAGAGGGCGAATTTGACCCGATGGATGCAAGATTAGCCCAGTTGTTGTAGTTGGAGGAGAAAAAATATAAGGCTTATGAAGCTTTCGCAAAGGATTTTGAATCCACAAAAGGTTGGTTTGGCAAAAAGACCTCTAAAATAGCCTTTAGTTTTGGGGACTTGGTCTTAAAATGGAATAAAAACAAGTCTAAGTTGGGGAACCACGAGAAGTTCAACGTCTTCTGGGAAGGCCCATTTCGAGTCTCTGATGTCAATCAGATTAACTCCTTCATTCTTTAGGATATGGAGGGTTTCACTCTCCTTATTTTGGTGAACGATTTTATTTTGAAAGCTTATCACCAGCCGAGTTTCGAGAAAAATCAATAATTTGTCAGGTATAATTTTATGTATATATGTTTAAAAAAATTGTGTATGTATAGTCTGCTTTCGCTCCTGTTTTGGAGCAAAGCTTCCTATTTTAAATAATAATAAAAAAAAGAGGGGCTCTCTTTAATTCCACTTGTGGAGTGAAACTCTCTTTCGCTCCACTTATGGAGCGAATGTTCCCCTATCCCCATTTCAAAAAAAAAAAAAGAGAAGTAAAAAAAAAAGTAATAAGTGTGCTTTCGCTCCACTAGTGGAGTGAAATCCCCTTTTGCTCCACTAGTGGAGCGAAATCCCCTCTTCCTTTCCTCTTGCTTTTTTTATTTTTGTTTTTATTTTTTTTATTTTCATTAAGGTCGTCCATCCAGAAAGTGCCAAGTGTCAAGCAAAGGATAAAAGTGAAAAATATTTTCAAACCCTAGTGTAGCATTATAAAGTGGATCCGTTTGTCCCTATCCAAGCAAAGTATTTTTGCTCCATAGTGTTCGAAGTGCGCCCCCTCATGGCAAATCCAAGTGAGTGCTCTTGAGAAATGCACACCCCAAGGATGATTTTATTGTCTGACATCGTCATCCATCATTGAAAAGGGTAAAGTACCAGCATGAGGGCAAATGAGAGGCACACGATTCCATATGCAATCTCCACCTGCATTAACTTTTGGTGTTGGCATTTAAAATGAAAATTTTGAAAGGAGCACTATAAGGTGAAGGGTTACCAAATTTATTTTGTGCCCTCAATTATAGTTTTAGTTGTATTTTCCTACTGCCCTTGCACCCTACAGTTTTCAGAGTGCTTATATGTGCAAGTTTGAATCAGAGCAATTTGTCGGAAGACATAGGAAAAAATAGCGGGGAGCATAAATAAAAGGTATCCAAGGAAAATGCGACGTCCATAAAGGAGAGTGGATCGAAGAAGTCACAAAAGTGTACGAAGAAGTCGGTAAAGCTGATACCAACCGAAGATAACCTCTTTAGACTCCATGACTATCTGATGACATACAAGTACCTGGAGCAGCTATGCCAAGACGTCAAGAAGGTGTATAATGAAAACCCAACTAGAAATCCATTGGCTACAGTTTATCATTCCCACTTGTTCTTCTACATGTGCATGCTTGTACACCATTACCCAGAATTTGTGCTAGTTGTTTCATAATTTTACGATGCCCATACAAGGACAGTGCAGGATGCCAAGGGAAATACATTGTTCACCATTATCACTGATACCGTTCGAGAGGCTTTCACCTACGAGAATGAACCCTCATATAATTTCAACGCCAAAAATATCAATAGTTTAGAGCAGAGTGAAAGGTATCAACCCATGCTTGAGATGTTCCAGTTCATGAGGGAGCAGTTGCGAGGAGAGTCATCATCCAGAGAGCTTCCCTGATTACCCATGCATCTGACAAAATTTATACATTGCGATATTTATTCAATTCTGGCATGGGTAATGGGACTCTCTACTGACACCGCATTTTATAGTTGGAAGGTATCCATGGCGGAGTCTATTTTTCACAATAAAATTTATTTTACTTCCAGGATGAAGCCGAATTCCATACCAATCTTCTTCGACTGGGCAGTGTGGGTGGTGCGGCAGTTGCACGTGTTGTTATCCTACCTACAGAGTCGTAAAGATGATCAATTTAGGCATTGCTCCTCCCTAGTGTGGTATTTCTTCTACCACATGCATGATAAGTTCCCCTACATACCCAAGAACTAGATGGATGAAGAAGGCAAGACGTTGTTGGTTTATATCTGGTTGCAAATCTTGTCCAAAGATGAGTCGTACTACATTTCTAACCAATTTTTCTTGGGGATGGCACTGAAGCTGATCTACGGCTACTGCGAGCAATTTTCCATAGAGGTGAGAGATAGAGTAGTAGAAGGGAATATGGAGAATGTTTGTTTGCTCACCTAGAGTTTGGTTATCAGAATTTATGGGTTCAAAGAGAAGTCCTTTTTGTTGTCCTGTTATGTCATGCCCTACCTATTTGCCTTGGAGGTCACCCAGTAGTGTGACTTCACCAACAAGTTGTACGGGAAAGGCAAGGGGAAGAATATCACATGTCCTATACCCTTAAATTTTTGGGACATCAAGCTGATGCAGTATGTCCAAAATGTTGTACTTACAATAACGTTGTATGACTTCGGATTGATCAATCTCCCCCAATGCTAGAAGTACGATCCATGTAATATCTTCTGGGATTTCACTAGAGTGAAGTCTTTTCACTACTACCTGTACACAGATATTGTTTCTCAGTGGAATAACCCTAGGGGATGTGATTTGACTTTTACATTGTAGATATTGAGTACAACTCGGTTGTCAACCCAGAACAGAAGCTTCCTAGGGTTATTTTTCAGGTGATGAAAGAAAAGCTACAACATTGGTCAAACCACAAGATCAATGAGTGGTGGATCATGAGGGTCCATAATAACAAGACGGCCTTTGAATACCCAATGGAAATATATGATAAGTTCTCAACAGGTACAATGAAAAAGTGAATACCTATCAGGCCTTCTTATTTTTTTATTATGTGCCCCAAAGCACATGAAGCCCTAATGAAGTGGATGACCTGGTAGTGAAGAAACACATGGTGCAAGGTAAGGGTAAGGTAGTCCTGAGTGATTCACCATTGGTCGAAGAGAGTGGGCCATCACTCCATAATAAGCAGAACATCCTCCTGAAGAGGAAAGTTGAGGAAACACCTCTCTCACAACCAGCAGCAAAGAGGTCATGCTCCAGTGATCCAAGGCCCCCCAAAATGAGCTCATCGACGATATTGGTAGCCCCTCCATCAAGCACTCCTAAGGTGTCTATCATGGAGCATCTGGCCAAGCAAAAGGGAGACGTAGAGGTTATTGACCTAGAAAATGAAGCGTTTGACAAGCCTAAGGAGAAAGAAGACCCACACACGTAGCACTCTACTTCCTTAACTCCCTTGATCTCGAAGCCTGAAGGTATGCATTCACTTTTATCTCTTTCTTCTTCTCTCTCTTTGCTATCAATTTCCTCAATGGTTGAAACCCTAGTCATTTCTTATGTTTCTCTTTTGTTGCTCCACTCCACTATTTTTAGAATTTAGGTTTCCCTAGAACTTTTGTCACCCTTAGTTGCATTCACATATTTTGCCACTAACCCTAATGCTTTCAAGATATCGATAACTACCAGCCTCTCTTTTTCTATTTTATAAGACCCTATCATAGATGTTTCCACTACTACAAAAATAAACCATTTTTCCCTTTCATCGCCCTCCGATCTCATGGCATCGGTTGCATCTGATGTCTCAACTCCAAATCCCACCATCTCCATAGTCATTATTCAAACCCAAATGTCCTTGAGGGTTAGCACGGTCGTTTCCCCTCTCATTTCCCAAGTGTCATCTGAGCTTGAGCCACAACTTTCCCTCTTCCCTTACACGTCGATCCTCGAAGACCAGGAGCCACTCAAATCTGAGTTAGATATGATGCAGCGCCTTGTAGCTACTGAGAGCATTTGCAAGGTGCATTATAGTACATCACGTTGGCTAGGGACCACCGAAAGAAAGAGGTGCTGACTCTGGTGCAAGCTGAGAAAGCATCCATCATCAATCAAAAAAATATGGAGCTCCACACAGTAGAGAAGATACCCCTTGTTCAAAAGCCCCTGGGGGAGATGACCCTGGGCGACTACACTGACCACCATATTATGGAGGACATGACAAAAATGAATACAACCCAAAAGAGGGGTAACTTTACAGTTGACATATACCCCATCTATTTTCATGGTGAGCATTACAAAGAGCGCTTATTTGAATCACATGCCAAGAACTTCAAGCTTGAGGAGGACTTGGCAAAGGTAAGGAGATATATTGAGACGTTGGAGTCCAAAGTTGCGTAGCTAAGACAACACGTACTTTTGCTAGAGGTGGAGGTTGATGAGCATTCTAAGGCGCATGATCATCATTCCAATGTGCACGATCAGTATTTCAAGGTGCACGTCTAAGCAAACCAACAGGTGCATGCATTAACCATTCAGGTCCAATAGTTGTAAGCTGAGTTAGCAGAGAAGATGTTGTAGCCTGTCGTGTTCTCTAGGGAGTGGATCAAGGATATGCACCTGCAGTTCTTGAAAGATTTCTCGATAAGGGTTGGGCAGGGAGTCACAATTTTAACCTTTTTTAGGGAGGTGCAAGTGGCAGTTGTTGTTGGAAGTCCTATTTTAGAAGCTGCTCAAACAGATGTTAATCTATGGTTGGACTTAGTCATGCAGCTTCAAAAAATTAAATATGTGGATGCACACCTTACTCCCATGAGCCCCTTGGCTTGATCCTAGGTGATAGCAAAGATGAATTTGTACTCTTTCTTCATGAAGCTCAAACTGGCTAAAAAATCTCGTAAGGTCTCAGATGCCCTCAAGTAGGAGAGATATGTTTCATTGCAGTACTTTTATGCCCTCACCCAAATTGGCATCCCTGGCTTTGTTGATAATGAGGAAACCATTCCCCCACTCAAGGAGTTGGAGTCGATATGGGTAGAATTTATTGATAGCACCTCAAACATTGATGCTTGGAAGGACCTGATTTTAGATGCATGAGTGATGTCTTTCATGGCTAATTATACCACAATTGATTTTTTCTTGCAAGAGTTCAATCGGAGGCTAGATCTTGCTGATATTGAGCACATTGAGACCTATCGTTACCTGATCTATGAGCTCCATAATAAGTCAACCTTTTCCCATGATTTTTGGATCGATGCTTCTGCAGCATATGAACATGTGTTTGAGAGCTCTCTAGAGAGATTTCTCCTCTAACAATGCAAGCCAGATTTTGAGGGAGAAGCAGAATACGAGCAAGAAGATAAATATGAAAAGGACTGACTGGAGGAGGTAGAAGGTAAACCAAAGAAATAAGAGGAATATAACCGACTTCAAGAGCTTCCAGGCAACAACGATGAGCAGTCAGAGGATACTGGGAGTGAATATGACTCTGCAACCCAAGGATAAGGCCTAGGATATTTGCATTGAGGCAGGCTCAATACCCTACAAGCCACCAGATATGTTGCACTTCTAGGTATATTTTGTTAAAATTTATATTGTATGCAGTTTTTGAGAGTTAATCATTATAAAAAATTCTCGTTTTCCATGAAAAATGGTTAAGATGTTATTATGTTTTTGTGTCTTCACCAGCTGTCTCTTTTACTCAAAACTGTTTCCTTTCAAATTTTGTGGTTTCTCTGCTTTTCTGCATTTTTTCTATATTTTTACATGTAAAAGTGTGAGTGTTTTAGCATGGGTGATGTTGTGAATGTGTTTTTTGCCTTAGAGTTTTTTTCTACAAGTTCTTTCCACTCTGCCCACTTGATAATGATTTTCAGCACGTAGACAATTTTTAGATCAAGTTTCCCTTTGAGTACAATGCAAGCACACTTTCACTCCACTAGTGGAGCGAAAGTGCTTTCGCTTCCAATTACGGAGTGAAATTTCCCATAAATGCAGGGGGAGGTAAATGGTTAAGTCTTGGCTAAGGCACAAAAGAGTTTCGCTCCATGTGGAGCAAAAGTCCCCCCAAAGAGTTAAGTACATGATGACCATATTTTTGCTCCACTTGTGGAGCGAAAGTGCTTTCACTCCACTCAAGGAGCAAAAGCTCTTTTCGAGAACCATCCCACTCAAAATGCAAGGAAATTCAAAAACTAGTCAAAGTTGTTGTCGCTCCACTAGTGGAGCGAATCTTCCAATCGCTCCACCGATGGAGCAAAATTTTGGTAAGGCGCAAAAATAGGCATTTATAAAGAAGGGTGCAAAGGAAGGTCAAATATGTGGTCAAAGGCGTTATCGCTCCACCAGTGGAGCGAAAGTCTCCATTGCTCCACCCAGGGAGTGACAAGTCCAAGAAAGTCAAGGCATGGTCAAACCTGTTGTCGCTCCACCAGTGGAGTGAAAGTCTCTGTCGCTCCACCCAGGGAGCGACACCCAAAGTGAAGGCACAAATCGCCTAAGTACAAGGCCAAGGGTGCTTTTGCTCCACTTGTGGAGTGAAAGCGTCTTCGCTCCACTTGTGGAGTGAAAGCTGGCCAAAGTGCAAGTTAAAGTTTCTAAGGTAAATCAAGAGGACATTTTTGCTCCACTTTTGGAGAAAAAATGTTATCGCTCCAATTATGGAGCGAAGCTCTAGGCGGACCCCAATCACAGAAAAAGCTACCTAGAACCATCACGGACTGCCCAATCGGCCTCGAAGATACACTCTGAGTTGTCCAATCATGATGGATTAGTGGAACCTTCTACATTCAATGTTGATTTATCTACAAGGTTGAATTAAATATTGTTAAGTCGATTCTAGATCAAATCTGCCTGTCACCATCGCAGAAGTGGTTGGGCATTAATGTTTTAGGAGGCAAAATTCCCTATAAAAGCTAGTATTTTCTCTATAACAAAGAATGGATAATATTTACTAGAAAAGTAGTTGTATACTTTGAAATCTACTTTCAAAATATTTACTTTTGGTTCCAGTATTTAATCGTCTGTCTCTGTGTATGCCTTCTATCATGTTATTTCTGTTAAGTTAATTAATTTTTTATACAACTTGAATTCTGTTTTTAGGATTTAGTTGTTGGTGAAGGATTAATTCTGTAATACCCATGGAGGTTATGCAGTTGAGAATATTTAATGTTGATTTCTATTAAAAGCCTATTATTTTGATTGTTGTTGGTTCAAGTGTTAGTTGTGTATCGTGCTTCCTTTCCATCACTCCTGTATTTCAATCTTTTAGCCTCTTTCCATATTCCTTTCAATTGTTTCATTCTCTTTCGGCATCTTTCCTAACCCTTATCTCGAAAAAACCCAATTTTACTTTCGAAACCAACCCTACTAGAGATTGTCATGGAGGACATTCCTTTCCTTTGGATATTCAATGCTTGGCAATGGGTCTAGGGCACTGTAGACTTAGAAAATCTGCATCTAGGCCGATTCAATTGCCAACAAGACTTTGGAACTCTAAATAGAAGGTCCAAGGTTCAAAACCTATAGGGGGTAGGGTTGTACACCATGCTTCGATAACAAAAGTATGGTTGGATAACCATCTATTGGGTAAACATCCTCTATTAGGATCGTTCCAAATGGCCTATGGTATTATAGATGTTAAAATCTACTTTACCTTACCTTTACATTTATTGGTTATGATAAGCAATCAAAAGCTGAGCAGTTTTGTAATCTTGAAACATATAAAATTAAAATTAGAAAAGGAATTTATATTTTTTAACATGATTGTTCTAAAATAGGTGTTGTGGATTTTGAAAATTGAGATGATAATGTTAAAAATATAGATAAGTATACAAATGAGATTAATGATATTGATGACTGTAAAGATGAAAACATAAGTATCGAAGATCTCAATGATAGGCTTTTAAACTTGCATTTTTATGATTCTACTTGTCATATACAATCAAAGAAAATCCTTAAATGGTGCCAAAATCTTGTTAAAAAAAGTGATAGATATTTGAGTATACATGTTCTAATTCAAACTAAAAGAAGTATTTATTGTAATTTTTTGTTGATATTCAAGGTAATAAAAATTAATGATCTTCAATCATATTATTAAACAAAATACCATCCCTATTTAGAAAAGGCCATGCTTGAAAATTATAATTCTTTGATGGATAATTAAAGTTGAAATCTAGTTTCATTACCTAAAGAAAAAATATTAGTTTCTTACAAATGGTTGTTTCAAACTAAATTTGATGCTCAAATGAAGTTGTGAAGCATAAATCAATATTGGTTGCTAAAGTGTTTTATCAAATTGAAAGTATAGATTATAACAAAACCTTTGCTCTTGTTTCCAAAAAGCACGCAATCAAATTTGTATTAACATTAGCTACAAAAAATAATTAAAAAGTGTATCAATTGGAAAGTGTTCTTTAAATATGGATTTGTCTGAAGATTTCCATATATCAACCTAATGGTTTTGTTAAAAATATAATGGTATGTGGTTTTACATTAAAGAAAAAAAATTATTGTTTGAACCAATCTCCTAGATAATGGTATTCCAAAATTAATTACTATTTTATTTATCAAGGCTTTACTAGGAATAAGAATGATCTTAATTTTTTTTAGTTAAAAATTGTAATAATCATATTATTATCATTGTTTACTATATGAATGACTTGATTGCTACCTCCAGTAATCCTTCTTTGATTGATAATCTACTAGAACTAAGTCAAACATTTAAAATGATAGGTTATCCATGTTGGATTTTTTTAGGAATGCAAGTTTTACAAGAAACAAATAAAATTACAAGTTTCAACAAACCTATGCTAAATATTTAATATCAACATTTTATTTAAAATATGCTTATAGGAAACTTTTATTGGGAGTATTATATTATTTGGTAACTTGCAAGAATATTTCAAGTACCATGCAAATAGTTTATTTTAGAATGAGATTAGTATTTGAGTATATATTAGGTGCCATGTAAGTAAATGTGGAGTCATGTAAGTGAGGACTTATGTAAATGAGGTGCCATGTATGTATGGAATTATGTAATATTTTATCATTTAGTATGTGCAATCATTAGAGTCTTTGTCCTTATGTGGATATGTGGAGTCAATAATAGATTTATTATTATGTGATATTTCTTCCATGAGAAATATGAAGTGTTAGATCTCTCATGTGTGTGAGGAGATGAAAATTTTGTGTAAGTAGAAAGGTCAAGAGTCTTGTGAATATGAAGTCTCATATCCAATGTGTATATATTAAAGACAAAGCATTATAATATGTGATCGAATAAACTTTACAATATATTGTATTTGCATTGCTTAAGTAGATATATTTCATCATGAATAACACAAGCTTATACTGAGAGGGGGGGTGAACAGTATAAGACCTCTTTTTACTTATTCCTTTATACTTCAAAACAGTAAAGCAATATACCCAAAGCAATATCAAAACAATGCACAATATCATCCACAAAGTGACACCAATTTTAACGTGGTTCACCCAGAATGCCTAGGCTACGTCCACAAAACTTTTCTCTAAAAGTTATCTCAAAGTTCTTTGGGAAACCTTCCCAATTACAATTTTTATGAGCCTCGGCTCAAAGGAGACACCTTCCCCCAATATGAATTTATGAGCCTCTGCTCAAAGGAGATACCTTCCCCTCTGCTCTGGAAATGATCCCTCAGAAGATCAATTGCCTCTACCTCTTGCCAACACGTGGAACTCCTTTCCACCGAAGACCTCCTATCCTCAATGCTTAGCCTAAGAGACCTCTCGCCTTCTATGATCACGTCCACGGCGGCTCGACTACCTATACCAAACACGGTCGGTCGGTCTAGTACAAGTCTTCCTTTTTTTGTCAGATCTGTCCAACTCTTTGAACAAATCAATCCTCTACACACAAGCCTTCTCAAAGACTTGCCAAATCTGTCCTCAGATTCTTCTCAAAGAACCAAAGCACCTCTGTCCTCAAATTCTCTGATAGAACTCTCAAAAACTCAACTCACAAGTCCTCTGCTAGGACCTGTCCAAATCTGCTCACAAGTCCCCACTGGAACCTGTCCAAAACCTGCTCACAAGTCCCCACCGGAACCTGTCCAAAACCTCAGCAAGCTCACCAAGAAAAACTTGCTTAGCATGAACCCACAAAGAGAATTGTTAGAGACCCAATGTGATTCATAAATCTCATAGAAGCATAAAGAGAATTGTTAGAGACTCAATATGTTCTATACTTAACTCCCAATCTCAATCTCAAATCTCATAGAAACATAAAGAGAATTGTTAGAGACCCGATATGTTCTATACTTAACTCCCAATCTCAATCTCAAATCTCATAGAAACATAAAGAGAATTGTTAGAGACCCAATATGTTCTATACTTAACTCCCAATCTCAATCTCAACTCAATCTCAAACTCAAAAGAATAAGATAGATGTAGTATGCTTTTCTCAAGAATATGAAACACAACCCAACAATTGCCAACCATGCAATATCTCATATAACAATGATACTTATATTCTTTTCACCAACAACTAGGGTTTCATCATCTCAAAGCAAGTAGCAAGACTTACTAACATAAACCCTATTGCAAAAATGCTTCCTCTTCCTCAACCAGAATTATGCATTCACCCAAAAATTCAATAATAACTTTAATGCATAAACATCTTCAATATCCAGAAAATAAGATTCACACCAAAGAATACCTAGTAGACAACCTTTTCACTCCAAAACTCAATTTCAGAAAATATACCATAAACAACATACATGGAAGATGTTGCCCATACCTTTACTTTGATGAAGAAGGAGAACTCAAAATCTGTCACAACACTAACTCTCAATTTGCCACTAATTAGAGTTAGCAACTATACAATAATACACAATAATAAAGATCCAAAATAACACCTTATTTCTCCAACTTAGTAAAAACCACCAAAGTACAATATATATACAAAGTAAAACCTCTTTACACCTTATTACTCCACATAAACATTAAACATCAATAAAACAATGTCAAAACAAATATGATACCTTAACCTTATACCTCCCGCGCATTCACAACCACTATCCTTTGCACACCGCGACCAAAAGAAAAATCCAACGAAGAGAATTGAACTCGGCACCTCTGCCTTCTAGCGCTTTCGCTTAAACGCCACCGTCGTTGGGTCACAAGTGCCCAACAAAATACTACAGCGCTGCCCTCTCTTTTATCTTCCTTTGACGCCAAGAATCTGGAAAACGTAAACGTCTTCCACAAACCACATGCAAACTGGTGAGCGTTGTCCAAGACGTAAGTCACTGAATGCTTGCATTAGTCATCTCATAGCACAGTCTGAAAAACGTAGTTCAGGAGTAATTGCCAATCCATTGCCATCACACAAAAAGTAAGGATGCAGCCCAAGCTCAAATCCGAGTATGCCAAGCACGGTAAAGACGTCAATCGGAGATTCAAAGACACAGAGCAAGCTCAACTCGAAGACACCAAGCGTTGTTCGAAAGGTAAGGAGCAAATGCAAATCGCAGACGCCAAGTGCAAATCGAACAAAACAGAGCAAGTGCAAATTGCAGACGCCAAGCACAAATCGAATGAAACAGAGCAAGTGCAAATCGTAGACGCCAAGCGCAAATCAAACGAAACAGAGCAAGTGCAAATCGTAGATGCCAAGCGCAAATCAAAAAATACAGAGTAACCACAAATCGTAGATATCAATAATAATCGGAGGTACTCACTTTAGAAAATCATCCCCACTTATATAGTCATTCTTCCTTAACTGTTTGACGTCGGCGCTCCTCCAACGATGGCAACATATCGACGAAAGAATTCTTTTTTTTTCTTCCGTCGCTTAAGGGTTGAAAGACCCTTTAATAATAATTAATAATAAATTAAACTTGGACCTTTTGACAAAGGTTTGAGTTAATTTAATTATTAATAATAAACATGGACCTTTGCATTAAGTTAAGCTTGGTTTTAATAAAAACCCTTAATGAGTCCAAATGGTTTTAAGAAAAACCTTTAGCCTTGTCACCATGGTTTTAATAAAAACCCTTTAACATAAAGAAGCTTCTCAAGATATTCTTGACATCACACTCTTTTGATATCAACAAAAATGCCTTTTGACATCAATGACAACTTATACATTTGAGCAAAGGCAATGTACCCAAAGTGCCCAAAATTGCCAACACATCAATAATATTTTCAATGAGTTAATATTCAATATTATCATGGATTGAATATATTGTGTGAATATTTCTTGATATATTGTGAGATCCTATGAGAAAAGTATTGAGTTGCTAACAACTTCTTGAAAATATAAGTTATTAGACAAATATTGGACCTGATATTATAGCTAGAATAGGATTAGTATCCAAATTCATGTCAAATCCCCAAGCTCATTTTAAAGCTAAAAAAAATCTTAGATAATTTAATAGAACTTTGAATTATGGACTTGAATGTTGTTCTTCATCTAACTTTGTTATAAGTGGTTATACAAGTTTAGATTGGCCAAGTGACCTTAGTGATCACAAATCTACTAAAAATAAAAAGGTTAATATATTTTTATTATCTTCAATTGAAGTTGAATATAAAAGTTGTACTAGAGTTGCAAAGGAAACACATAGGTTAAGAAGACTCATTAAAATTTTTGGATTTTATCAATATTCTCCTACAATACTTCTTTGTAACAATGAAATGGAATAAAGTCGACAAAGAATCCTATTCTTTATGCTAGAAGCAAAATTTGGAAGTGTGGAACATTCTTCGCATCAGTGTGCTCTTTCATATTTGGAAAACTCATAACAAAGTTCTATTGTCTCAACAGCATAGTTCAGATGAATTTTCAATTGTTGATAAGTGCATAGTTTATTCTGATTTTTGGCTCTAGATTTCAGTTCAAGTAGAGAAATTTTATATGGAGATGGAGCATCTTCGCACTCTTATGGAGCACTGGGGTAATACCCCATGTACGGTCAGTTGAATGCCTTCTACAGAGTCTTCTCGATCTCACAAATTTTCTCGATCGTGCTCTCATCGATGACTTCCCTCCCGATCTGCAGAAAGACATTGGTCTCAATCGTCTCTTGTTCGCCAACCCCAAGGTAACATTGGCAATAATACATCTCATCATGGCAGTGGCTGGGAGATTTGCTAGGTGTAGCCAAACCCAGTTGTTGATTGGGGAGATCTCATTCCCATTTTCCCAGTCGCTCCAGCTAATATGGTGGGCTGGGGTGTATCTGATGGCATTGATGGCTCTAATACAGGTGATAATGTTCGCACGCCTAGGGAGGATGGGTGGCTCATTTCCATTCCTTCTAATACCGGTTGGCAGCATATGGAGGGTGAGGGACATACACCTCGTGAGCATACCCCCAATGATTTACATGATTTAATGCAGGCTTTTTGGTGAAGTGGTTGGTGATGGGTTTAACCCTATTTTTGTTGTTTTGAGTAACTGCTTCCTAACTCAAACTGAGTTAGTGTGACTACCTATTGGGGTGTGCCTATCCACCCTTTTTTTTGTTGTAAAGACTTATATTTTTAAATCAATTAAAAGTTAGGCCTTTACATTCAAATATTCAGTTTCATCACCATGTTATTAAAGATTTGACTAATACAAAGCAAAGATAAATTTATTTAATGTCTTAATAGTTTAGGTCTCAAAAAAAGAAAATTGCTAGAAAGACTAGTAATAATATCAAAATTCTTAACCCTAAATAACGATTGAGGAGTTTTAAAGATATAAATATTTATTTAGCCTTAGGTTAAATCTAGAATTTAGTTATTTTAAATATTTATTAACTTCCATTTATGATAATAATTTATGTTTCTCTTACACTTTTCATATAAGGTATTACTCATTAAAGGATGAGAAAGTTATAGTTGAAACCTATTATGTAACTCTAAGATAGGTATCGTGTTAAAATATTTTAGAGTAAAATATCTCATGTAATTTGTTATTTTTTCAATTGGTTATATGGGATTGATATCGGCCCCAGACGTATTACATCATCACCACATAGTAGTATTACAAGAAAGCTTGGATATTATCTATATATCACTTGGCAAGATTTGAACCTCGATCTCCTCCTTGAATGTTGAGGAATTTAACTAGTTGAGCTAATATCATTTGATTAAGTTACATATCACTTAGATTCTCTTATGTAGGGAATTTTAGGGCAATTACACACATATTATTAAGCAGTTGAAAGCAATTATATATGACAAAAATAGTTGTAGGACATAGAAGTATTAGAACCACTCTTTGAATTCTAGAGCATTATTTTATTATCTTGTTGTAACATTACACATCAAGGATTTGAGTAGTTTGCCTTCTTATGTAGGTTTTTACCCTATAGCTTGCTCTTAAAAAATGTGTTCCTGTCTTGTTTGTTTACTTTTTTATACGTAAAAATATTAAAAAATAGTTTTTTATGTTATTTTACATTTTAGAGAAAGAGAACTTAGAAGACTATAAATGAAAATGAAAAAGAGAAAAGTGAAAAAATGCAAAAAAAATAAATGAAGAAGAATGAAGAGAGACTCTCCATATTATATTTGAATCAAAAATAATATTTTCATATAAGGGTGTCTTTGCACCAACAAGGGTAATTACTAGTAACTATAATTGACTTGTCAATAAATTATGAGTATTTCATTATTTATATGTGTTTGCTTATCTAAATTAGGATGTCCATTCTCCTCGACTTTATTTGGATTATATTGTGAAAAGTTATAAGAATGGCTAAATATGAGTGAAGGGGAAGACTTCCAAATAGGCAGTTATTTAGTGAAGCTACCTTTGATTGTAGATGATCTCATTTTGATTGCAAGAACACATAAAGGTTAAAAGAGCATTTAAAGTCCTTGAACACTCCTGCAAGAAAATTGACATACAAGTAAATAGTAGTAAACCAAGATAGTGGTTTTTCACAAACAAAAGAAAAGAAAATAACTAAGTTCCAATTTGAAGGGCATCCCCTAGAATAAGTAACAAATTACACTTTTATTAGATTTCAATAACAAGATTAGTTGCACAATATAGCACTCTTTACATTGGAAACAAATTTAGGAGGACATAAATATAGGATTAAAAGATCAACCAAGCCTAATTCATGTTGTTGGTAGAGCCAGTGATGCTTCATGGGTGTGAAGTATGGGCCAATATTACATCAAGCCTAAAATGTAGACAAATAGATAAGATCCAAGAGCATTTGATTATAAGCAAATTCAAAATGAAAGTTTCAATTTCATATGAAATAAATCTATCAAAAATAGGCACTTTTCCTATAGAAGTAGTCACAATGATTCATCTTCTAGGATGTCTAAAAAATATTAAACAAATAGATGTAAATAGGTGACTTAAGGTTAAGGTAAGAGATGAACTAATAAAAAAAATAACTTATATGAAACAAAATGCCAAATGGATGAATGAATGGGGTATTGATTTCATAGAATGACCAAACAACAACAATTATATAAAAGTCTATGCAAGGGAAAAGTTCAAGGCAAGAATACGAAGAAAAGAGCTAGGAAGAAAAAAAAAAGTGTTATCTTGGTGATTTCAACCCCACATAAGAGAAACATCAAAAAAATATATAGATGCAAATATCAAATGGGAAGCAAAGATGTTTATAACCTTACTAACATTGACTCATATATGAGAGAGGTTGGAAGAGACCTAAAAAAAATGGTAAGAAAGATATACTTAAGGAATAAGAAATGCTTTATCTTGGAATGCAAATCTTATAATGATACTTAGGATAGTAATGCTAATACATTAACAATGGATTCTATGTTTGTATTATTTGATAAAGGAGAATAGAAAAGCTAGAACAATTAATCAACAATATCAATAGCAAAATATCAAACCTTCAAAATAAAAAATGATAGCTTAAGCTTGATTTTTCACATAAACTTGTTTCCTTTTACCATAACAAGATAGCATATTGTATTTTATAACAAAATTTTGCTGTCCCATAGGTTGTTTGACCCCACAAACGTTGCAAGCCTTCTATTCATATTTTTCTTAATATTTATACTCATTACATAGTTATCACCAAGATCAATAGTAAAATATTAGTCCTTCAAAAATGGAGAATGGTGGATCAACTTTGATTTTTCACATAAACGTGTTTCCTTTCAAAGAAATAAATAAGATAACATATTGTGTTTGATAACAAAGTTTTATTGTCATAAGTTGTCTTAGTCTCACAAACGTTAAAAGCCTTCTATTATATTATATTATATCATTTTTACATCAAGTACATACATATATGTCGTTTCCATACAAACACCAAGTTTTGGGAGATTGAACAACCATGTTACCTTTGTTTCTTAAATTATATTGGTATTATATTTTACACATTAAATACTAAATTATTTGTAAAAAACATTTTTTTTTAATTTATAAACTTTAAAATTTAATTGTTTGAATGATGTTTTTGACTTCTCTTGTTGGGCTTTATTGGAGACATTCTTTGGGTATACAACTTTTATAATGTATAATCTATTCATTATTGAAAGCCTATCAACCTAATTGAAATTCTAAATATTTAACTTAATTAAATACTATTAAATACTAATTAAAATTAATATAAATGTTTCATCAAATGACATAATCTTAACAAGTTAAATTCCTCAATTTTAATGGTAAACATATATAATTTACAAGATGTTGCAATTCCATTATGTAATCATATATAATTGCCAAGTTGTTATAATACCACTATGTGGTGACTATATTTATTTCAATCCCCTATAACCAATTTTAAAAATTAATATAAATGTTGTAACAATCACTATATATATATATATATATATATATATATATATATATATATATATATATATATATAGTTAGTATGAGAAACCCCTACGACTATGTTCAGGGTTGGGCATCTCCATTCTAGCATAACCTCTCTCATAATATGGAGAGTTAATTTTATCAATAAAAAAAAATAACACGACCCCATACACGCCTTGAACCTTAAACCTTCCGAAAAAAGCCAAAATCCAAACCGTTATATTGTACTTTAGAACACTTGAAATATTAGTCTCACGAGTCCATACAAATTATTTGTTAAAACTCATTTCATCTAGGAGTGTAAACCTACCTCTCTTTGTCTTATGTGTAATTAGAAATTATTTATTAAAACTCATTTCATCTAGAAGTGTAAACCTACCCTTTCTTTTATTTTCTTGTCTTATGTGTAATTCCATCCCTAGTGTTGTATAAGTTATTGTAGGCATTGCTTTTTGAATTAATTAGTTGATATATTTATATTATACGTAGATCTTATAAATCATATTTTTGTTGGTTTATTTTTGTTGGTTTAGGAACTTCATTTTATTTTGTTTTTTAAGTAAGACTTGCATACTATATTTGTTGTGTAGAGTTTTGATTAGAATGATCTAGCTTTGTTTGTTCATATGTTTAAGATCATTACTTGTACTTTTTGTGTAGCTTATTATGTTGGTTGTAGGCAATTATACAATGTTCAAACCTATCAATTTTTATAATTTGATGCAATAATTTTGTTAATGATTTAAAAATATATTTAAAAAACAAAAAAAATTATAAGAAAATAAATTAAATCTTTTTTTAAAGATAATAGACATCATAAATGTAAATAGACAAATGTATGCTAAGTTTGAATTTTTTATTTAATATATTTTTTATACCATAGACTTATTTGATGCAAAAGAAAAATGTATAATCCATTCATCCCCTCAATGCCTTTCAATTAAATCTAGGTGTATGTGTATCCTCTATCATGATTTTGTTTTCAATTAAATCTAGGTGTATGTGTATCCTCTATCATGATTTTGTTCTTCCACGTTCAAACTACGAAAAGAAAAAGAATTATTTCTAGAAACCTCGTTCCAAAAGATTCCTTGCACCACCAATTTCACATACCATCCTTGTGGCAAATGGTATTATATGAAAAGAGATTATAAGGTTTTATTTTAATAAGCAGTAAATCTTTCCTTACTATTAGAGGTGCTATATAACAAGTAATATTAGAACCTCGCCTTGTCATGGCATTATTGCTTTACCTTATTTTTAAGGCATTATTTCTACCAATCGCTTACAGCTAACAATTCCCTTGGCTTTCCCAATGCCTATAATACCATTACTTCCTCCCTCATCCAATGCAAAAGGTAAATGTTCCGTTCACTTCTATTGCAATTACTATTGAATTATCCAAGGTTTAAACAGTTAGTTGTTATTGTTTACATTATTTTTATTAATGAGTTGAATTGCAAGTAAACTTGTTTCTTTCCCTTTGTGTAGGTTGAAGTATTAAGTGGTATATGTTGTAAGTAATTCAATCAAACGATAAGCACTCATCATTTTACCATCTTGTTGGTAAATATGTCTCTTTTCCTCTGTATTGAAATAGTAAGTCTTGTATGTTGCAAGTAATTCAATTAATGGAGTAATTGTCACAAACAATAAGCACTCCTTTGCTATCCACATTAACTTTGATTCCAATCTCATGATAGACATTAACAACAATGATGACAACAGGAGTAACAAGAAAGCAAACGCATTTATGCAACAACTAAGACAATCATCAAGTGGGTAGGCACAGACAAAGGAAGAAATTGACTACTAAGGCTGAAGAAATGTAGTGTAATAGAGAGTGTAGAAATGCTTTATAAAAACAAGGTAAGAAAGAATTGAAGATAATAATGAGATATTGGGTTTCTTATTCAACCTGGTGATATGGTCTATTGGTAAAGATAAAAAGCAATAGCAAATTTGAAATATTCAATGACTCAAAAGAGGACAAGAATTAAAAAAAGAACAATTAATAATAATAGTGAGAATTTGATTTAAAGATGTCTAAATAAATTGAGGCTTTGACTATGTAAGTCTTGATCAAGAGAGACATGAAGAAGCTTGAATGATTCAAGCTTTAGATCAAAAGGGACTTTATCAAGTATGTATGACTTATGTGAGAGACTTAATCACATAAGACATGATCAAGGACTTGAATAAATAAGACTCGATTGCTAGAACTTCAATTGAACAACTTAATTAATTTATCAATAAAATAATAAATATTATTTAAATAATAAAATTTGAGGACTAGATCATTCCCTTTCAGGGAGTTCTTGCACCAAGAGTGACAACTGCTGGTGTATACATCTTTTCTATATGACCCAAGAAAACAATGACATATAAGCTTATAATCTTAGGACATTAGACCTTGTCCATAGTCATGTCATCAGAATTTAATGTTATCTACGTAGTATGCTACTTCAGTAGTCTAATAGTTCTATGTGGACAGTTGGATCAAGGCCAGCTAGTTGTTAAGCTTGGTCTTCAGATTGGAACTTGAGGAGGTGCAGCGGATGACTCCTCATAAGGTGAATCTCATGTCCTACTTTAAAGGTACCTTGATGCTTTGCTCTTTATCTCAAAACTAAAAGAGTAGCAAGATTTACTAGGATTGCTTTTGAATTTTTTTCCTGTAACATCTAGCTTGCATAGAAAGCCCGAAAGCAAGACCATTTTAGTTAATTAGATACTTCTTCTATTGTATATTGGAACTGTATAATTTTTATGAAAAATGACTAGATATTGATTTAAACCAAAATTCTTTGCCAAAAATGAATAGTGCCAAAATTGGTCCCCATGAAAATCTTCTCACTAAAGTTTCTTTGCAGAGTCAATCCTTTTTTGCCTGAAATATATCCCATGTGAATCTTCTACTAAATTCACTCTGCAAAATTCCGTCCTCTTTTCATGGACCAGGAGATAATCAGGGAAACATTTGTATTCAAGAACTCCAGTACTGTACAGAATTGTGTTACTTTTGGCACACATACAAGTCAAAAACGATCAGGACCTGCATACTCTCGTATGTACTTTTTGCTATGCAGCCAGACATATTACCAGAGATCCACTGATTCCAGCATTGGAAAGACTGTCAGAAAGCACTGCAACACTCCAGAAAAATCAAGTTCAGACACTATTAATTTTTAGAGAAAGCCACAAATGAAGAATACATAACTTTAACTTACACCCTGATGTGCTATGTCTGCGCACTCAGCAAATTTTCAGCATGATCAATCAAGGTGCCAACACGCTCACCACGAAGAGCCCTAGTTATATTTCCAGGTTTGTTCAAATTGAAAACCACAACTGCAAACAAGCAAATAATATTACAGGTCAGTTTTAAGAACCCACCATTTCAGATAATTGGGCAACCATCATATGAAGTAACACCAATTTACCAGGTATGTTATTTTCCTGACAGAGGGTTATCGCTGTAAGATCCATCACTGAGAGATCTCTGGAAGTGACATCACGGTAAGTTATGAAATCAAGGAGAGAAGCATCCGGATAAAGCCGTGGATCATTGTCATAGACTCCATCAACATTTGTTGCTTTCAACACAACCTCAGCATTTACTGGATAAACCCAAAGTCAACAATTAGAGGCACAAAACACTATCCAAAGATATTTCCACAGCAGTGTTGGCATAAACTATTTTTTCAACTCTAAAGTAGCTTCTTTAAAGTTTAGACACTATTACTTTCTGCACAACGCAGAGCTGCTGCTGTGTCTGTTGTGAAAAAAGGGTTGCCAGTTCCAGCAGCAAAGATGACAACTCTCCCCTTCTCCAAATGCCTGATTGCTCTTCTCCGTATATAAGGTTCCGCCACTTCTGACATCCGAAATGCAGTTTGAACACGAGTTGGAATTCCAATGCTCTCCATTGTTGCTTGTAAAAATATAGCATTCATAACAGTTGCCAGCATCCTGCAGACCAACCCTCAATTTTAACAGTCTCCTCCCCTTGGGCAAAATCCCATTTCTCATAACCACCATATAAAAATGTGTGTATGTTTAGTCTATTTATAATTACAGTGAAAAGTACAACTTGAAAGACATTAGTAAACAGCCAACGTTCTTCTACTATGTAATAATAACAGATGGCATCAGAAAACAATCTTGACAAAAGAATTCTCAAATGTGGATATAATTGTACAAGTTTCTAATGCCATAGAGTTGAAAAGTCTAGTGCTGCACTAAATTACAAGCACAACAGCAGTTCAGAGTCAAGGAGAGACAAATGAAGCCTCATCAGATCAGGTTGGTGAGTACAGATAGTTTTAAAATAGTACAGAAATACTCCATACTCAAGTTCCTGCATATCTGTTTAGCTTTTGAAAACTTTCATGCATGTTTTTTCCTTGTTCTTATAAAAGAGTTTAGGTTTGTAAGAGATTTGAAGTCACAATTTGTCGTCTTAACAGACATGGCAATAGTAGTATCATCCACATGGCAAAAGTACTATTCATCCACATAGAGGTTCTTTACTTTCTTTTAATATTTAGCTAATATAAGCCAAGAAACTAATAGAATAACTAAAATTTTGAACAAATTGAGAGTAAAAGTTTGGAAATGATAATTTGTGATCTGTTATGCCAAAAGACTCCTGTATTTATATCTTAGGTTCTACAAACAATAGTTTTGCAATAATACTGACCTCTTGAATTCAATTACATAAGACATAAGAAGACAAAGATAATGAAATAGGGTTTACCTATCAGACATGTATATGTGATATTTGAGAGTAAACACTGTTCTCAACCATCTTAAAAATCATTCACCAAGATAAAATAAAAATAAAAAATACATACCCAATGTGATCTGCAGAAGAACGATCAAGTCCACTGCATCCAGCCCAGGTGGATCCACGGAAAAAGTTTCCCCCTCCAACCACTATTGCAACCTGAAATAAAAATATCCAAAATAAAATAACCAGTGAGTCCTAAATATGGAAGTTCTACTTAACTAGGGGCATAAGCATGTTACTTACCAAAGCCCAAACGACTTTGACAATACATAAGGCCAAGTTTGACGGAAGCATAAAATCATTATTTAGAAAATATAAGGTCAGGTTAGGATATTTCAATACCTCAACACCAAGATGAGCAACAGAGGCAACCTCTCTGGCAATGGCCATTGCAATCTGAAGAACAAAATTAAATGCTTATATAAGATATTGTGCTTAAAGCACACAGATCTGCAAGTGGCTTTAAGGCATGAATGGATCACACTATCAAACAAATTTATCAGAAAAAGCTCTTCATTTCCCCATTATTAAGTAATATTGTAATATTGAAAATTTTCTTTGTGGTTGTATTTAAATAAACGTTACATTAACAGCTAGACCTGACTTGAACAGGTCTTTTTTTAACAAAAAAAACCTATATGTCACCTTTGGATCAACATTTTGTTCACAATCCCCAGCAAGTGCTTCACCGCTTACTTTTAATAGGACCCGGCGCCACCTTAGAGATTCTCTTGTTATCAAATCAAGGGAACCTGTACTAGGTGTCTGCAACCTGTCCAGTGTGAAAGAGACCAAACAAGAATGTTGTTATTTAATTTCAAAAACAAAAAGCACTAAAAGGAAATTCAGAAACAGCCACTTTAAATTAAGAAAGTCTGTTTAAGAAAGAGTGTTGATTTCAAATCTTGAGCATGAATTTGAATTAATTTTTCCTTATGACTGAAATCTACAACACAATACAAATGAACGATTTAGGGCCAGAAGGTTCAACGATTTGAACTTAAATTAACAAGAAAATATGGGAAATGAACAAGAACTTTGAACAAAGAACCATAGGTGATCATTTTTGACTGGTTAATAGGAAGCACAAGACACAGAGATATACTGCATGTGCAAGGAGGGTACCATTAATAATGATTTGAATTTTGAATTATCCCACACACCAAATGATTACACAAGGTATCTCAAAATAAGAAGACATGGCAAGGTCCAATGGTTATACCTGCCATATTTATGATCTCATGATCAATGTTTAACATTATATTCAGTACATGAGTAGCAAATACAAACGTATAACTTATGAACTTCATCTGTTCCTCCAACACCACCTTCAAAACAAGTTTTGGATATTCTGTGATCTGCTAGTGTTGTTGATGATGGTCCTGCAGAACAATCTGTTGTACTACTGCCGGTGCTGAAACTGGTGTTATTATATGGATCATTTCTCAAGTAAACTAATATGCTCAAGCTAACTATCTGTAACTAGAACTGCCTAGGACTGTCTTTGGAACTGTAGAATGATGAAACTAATAAATCATCAAACATCTAGAACATCTGTTACTCTATCCGTATAATAATATAAATGACGAATCATATATGACTGATTGTAACTGCATGTGAACAAAAGATAAAGTGTGCATGGTTGAACAAATTAACTGCATTGAAGAAAACTCAAATCCAACAATATTTATTTTAAAATTGTTGAACCATACATAAACTGAACTGTAGTCTGTGGTATAACTCTTACTTGAAGCTGCTATCTTCTACAACCCCCTTCAAATGGGAGGAAAACCATGTGCAATCAATTGTCATCTCATAAATATATCAAGGGTACTGTCCCCGGCAACTAATCCCTCAACTGCCTCTGATTGATCAAACGAGTCTTAGTGATGTTATTTTTTTCCTAGCAATGAACACAAGAATGCAGGTCAAAACATTGGAACTTTCAATAACCAGTAGGTCCACAACAGTTACAAATCCATGTTTTTGAACCCCTGCAATTACTAGGGCATTTGAAGTCATAAGAAAAACCTCCACTAACAAACATAATTGGTTTGGACCAGTGTAAATGGTTAATCACTTCCTTTCCACCATGATTATAAAAACAGAAACATTTTATTTATATTCAGCAGAAGAATATATGGACCAATGTTGTCTTTAAACAACCTCCTAGATATAGGGAAGAATTCCCATACTCATATTTAACTAACTCCCATATTAGCCCCTTAACTAAGACACTTCATTTAGTCAACATAACTTCTATTCAATGACATCAATACTAACAGTGTGAAGGAAAGCCTAATTCAATCATGAACCACCAAAAGCAAACCAACTCAACCAAATGTTAGGAAAATATGGATCTCCTAGAGAACCATAAACTATGCACCCAATGCTCCTCACAATGTCGATAAAATAAGACAGTCACTCAGCCTAATGCAAACACCATAAACTGTGAACTGAGCCCCATAGTCCACAACCCAACATATGCCATACACATCTCTAGTCCACAACCCAACATATTCCATACACATCTCTATGTGGTCCAAACACCCACTTGTGGAAAATAGATTAACCTCTGGAAAATCAACTCAAATCTAAAAAACAATTAGACATAAATCCAACCAATAACACAAAACGTCAACAATGCAACCCTGCAGTCCTCTTCAATGCAACTTGAAAAACTTCTAATATGACCCATACAATCAATTGAACTCAACAACCAACCTTCAACATTGAAAAGTCAGATCAATTGTCAATGGCTTTTCAAAACTCTATAACATGCTACTGAATAAGAACCATCTCTGTATGAGCACAACTCAAACATGTCAACCAATTAAGGAACTACATGTCTGACCATGACATACACAGATCATAATCTACCCTGACATTCCTCATAAGCAGATATGCCCAAAACAAAAATCAAATTATCCAATGGGGCTCTAACCTTTGTTGTTCTCCACAAGGTTACAATCTTGATCTGAAAATTTGGCTTTCAGATACATTCTCCTTCTTAAGATGCATATTCTCAATCTGAAATTGCCAAATTTGCCTCCTCTAATAGTTGAATCTTTCAGTCTATGGTGTCAATTAAAAGCTGCCAATTACTGAATCTTCAATTCAAAAATAGAACAATGCGTCCAAAGTTCAAGAAGACCTGAAAATATAAACTACTTATGCCTCCATGGCCAACAAAATCCAATGAATCCCCAAGTCCAAGAAAAAGAAACACAAGAAGTTGTCCAAAATTTCAAAAACAAAACAATAGATGTTGAAGCCAAATGCTGAGTATTGAAGAAGTCTCTAAAAGCAATCAAATACCAGGTGCTTGATATAAAATAGAGTCAAATGATAAGTATCAGAAGAAAAGACTGCATAAGCCATAATATGAAATAGCCAGGTCTACATATTGGTCCTTTGGTTAGTTGGTGTACAGTGAATAAAAAACATAAAAAGTGAAACAACTCTACCAAAAGAAGGATGCCCTTATTAAAAAGAAATATGAGAAAGGGCTTTGTAAGTACAGATGTCAAAAATATGAAATAGCCAGGTCTACATATTGGTCCTTTGGTTAGTTGGTGTACAGTGAATAAAAAACATAAAAAGTGAAACAACTCTACCAAAAGAAGGATGCCCTTACTAAAAAGAAATATGATAAAGGGCTTTGTAAGTACAGATGTCAAAATACAGGTGTCCCCACGATAATCTCCTATATTTGCAAAAATGAATGTAACTAAGCAATCACAAAATGCCTCTCAACTCTCCAAAATCAAAATAAAATGACCATATCAATCACCAATGTCAACAAATGTCATAAAATTGTGGTCTTAAGTGAGGTATTCATGTGTATCAATTTGTGCAGATGGTCTTTGGAATATACTTGAGTCTTCAAAAGGTATTCAAATATTTAAAGACATGATTCAGTATATCTATATGGGCTTTGCAGACCATTGCTCACTTGCTGATATAATTTCTTTTGTGAAAATAATTATGAACAATGAGACAACAAACTTGCTGGAGTTATGATATACACTGTCTTCAGTTTTAATCAGGTTATATTTGAGCAAAAAGAGGGTGTCTCCATGTGTTCCAGCTTGTCTCCCATTGTCACAAACCTTTTGACAGAACGACTTGGGGAAAATGCATTATCCTCGATTCCCTTAAAACCTTATTGGTGGAAACTATATTTTTTTGAAACATCAACCTACATGATGTTGAAAATTTGAAGGCTTTCCCTCAACATTTAAATGGTCTATGTAACAATATTAAAATCACAAAAGAATTACACCAAGGGGGTTGTTTACCATTTTTAGATGTTCTTCTTAGTCATAAACAAGATGGGTCTTTGGCATATTACGTATATAAGATAGAGACATATACAAATTTAAATTATCATGCAATCATATCATCAGTCGTCAAAAAGCTGAAATACAACAAATATTTGCAACTCAAGCAATAAGAATCTATGATGAGGAACATATTGAAGAGGAGCTAAATCATTTGACCAAGATTATGAAGATGGATGATTACAAACATAAACAAATTTCAACAGTTTTCATATATGAGAGAAAAGATGAGTTGCCACCAAAGTATTAACACCCACCAACCCCAAGCCTATTTACTATATATCGAAGGAATCTCTAGAATAGTAAAGATTTAAATAAAGCAGAATATTCAAACAACATTCCTTCCAATTAAGACCATCAAGAAAACTCTAAAATCAACTAAGGATAAAATCAATCCAAAACAAAATAATATAATTTATTTAATTCCATGCTCATGCAGTTGTCGTTATATAGGTGAAACTAGAAGAGCAATTCAGAGTCCCAGACTCAATGCAACCAAAGGAAAAAATCAGTGATAGTGAAGCATTCAACATCAACAATCATGCAGCGGGGAAGATAGTGGTAAGGGAAGAACATAATTCATAAAAAAATAAGAGAAACAGTTACTATTGATGAGCATTTAAATAATTTGAATAGACACAACTTAATTTTAAATTAAGCAAGACATAGAGATTGATTACCATCGAGTGATTAGTCTTAATGTTATAGGGATCTATGCCTCCTCACTGAAATATATAATCATCATTCATCCTTATAATGGATCAAAAGTCCGACCTAGATTGTTGGTATTTCTTTTTGCTTGACATAACTGTTTCCAAAAGCATTGTTCTAGCAAAATTATAAATCATGGAAGATTAAAGTGTTTCAACAGTAGGTCTTCTGAAAGGAATTTTTTCTCTACAAAATACCATGTGAAAGTTTTAGATTCTTTGTGGCCTTCATATGGGGCAAACTCATTTGACTTCCTGGTTTTGATCAAGGCTGTCTTTTAGATTAATCAAGCCAAGCCATACAATCCCCTAGCACTAACACCTAAAATCTGAGTTTCACATGCCACTTCTCTTTATGATATCCCATCCCCATCCAAGTCAGTTATCACGCTGACAAGAAGTTATACACCGATAAAGTTGTTGCTTGTGAACAGCTCCAGGATGGATTTCTCATATATAGGTTGGAGTCCCCACTTTATCTAATCACACT
Source organism: Wollemia nobilis (assembly GCA_028583015.1). Classification (NCBI taxonomy): domain Eukaryota; kingdom Viridiplantae; phylum Streptophyta; class Pinopsida; order Araucariales; family Araucariaceae; genus Wollemia; species Wollemia nobilis. The sequence goes on from JAQPPZ010017033.1 coordinate 8,181,307, forward strand.
ATTATTCAATGGTGTCATTGTTGTGGCCTTTCTCCCTTCTGGTTTTCATATATTATTCACCCCATCCATAAGGTTCGAGATTACTCCAAGTAAAACAATTACAAGAACATTACGATTGGGCATATATTTGCCAAGATATATACCATAGCACTTGACATGAATCTATGTATGTAGCTTGAGATTGATGGCTCCAAAGCTAGAAGGAAGACTGAATTTTGGTGAGGTTTTCAGACTACAAATCATATCCTCACTCTTTGCGCTACAATTGAGAAGGCTCAAGCTAGATCCTCTAAGGTCTCATGTTGTTTTGTTGACTTGAGAAAGGCCATTGATATGGTACTTTGCAACTTGCTATTTCAAAGACTATCTGCTCCTTTGAGCTCCTTCTCACAGCTATCCTAAATATTTATAATACAATGCTTGGTTGATTCAAAGCACTCACAGTTCTCAAATGAGATCTAGAGTATTATTGGGGCTAAGCATAAATGTCCTCTTTTGCTAACTCTCTTTGGCATATCTCTTAATGAGCTTTAGGGCTTTCATTTGGCAGCACACTTATGCAAGGGACAAATGTCTTCAAAACCACGCTTTGATTGTCATATTACTCTTTGTCAATGGTGTGTTCTCCTTGCTCACTCTTCTGAGGATTTGCAAATATGATTCGTTGAACTTGATATGTTTTGTGACACTAGGAAGCTTAAGGTCAACCCTAATAAGACTAAGGTTATGATCTTCGATACCTCCAAAAGTGCACTCTCCAAGTTCTAGTTCTCTTTCAAGGGTGAACCTGCTGAGATCACAACCTACACCATCCTAGGGGTTGAATCCTCTAGTCCATCCCTTAATCTCAAACATACTTTTCAAGGATATGCAACTCCTTTTGTTGTTGAACAATGATATTTCCAAATAGATTTCAAACATATCCCTCGAAGATGTCACTCCTTTATTGTGTCATCAAACCCATAATTCTTTAGAGGTATCAACTCCTATGATTAAATTTTGAGACCTATTTATTGGGTAAACATTGAGAAAGTTCAGCCTCTTTTGTTTCAATTTACAATCCACTACAAGCGTATAATTCCTCAATACATTGAGCAAGCCAAGTTTGCTGTCCACCTACTTTGTCTTACAAGCATCTTTGAACTTACTTTTATCTCCATAACCTAAGATACATGGGGGATCATGCTTTAGGTCAAGAAAAATATTCATTTCTAGCCCTCTACTGTCTAGAGAGAGGTGCCTCTATGAATCTCCCTGAGCAAAGGAAAGATCAATACATAAATACTTGCTTATTTCTATACCATGAATCGCCTCCCTCGTTTCAATCTTCATCAAACGTGCTCCTTATCTCCTCCCAAAAAAGGGGTGATTCATAAGATTGCCAGGTAGAATATCCACTAGAGATACATAGAACCATATGGATCTCTCTCCTTCCACCTCTAGGCCTCAAAATCGCCTTTTATTGAGTACTTTATCCATATTATGGATGGCATCATCACTTGTCTTGATTATGTCAAACACCGGTAGTCCCATAGCCTCATGATCACCCTCAATCAAATGAGCAAATGTCCCCATTCCCTCGTGATTGCGGCTAGCCATCATCCTCGCAAGGGTCCTGGAATTTAGCACCTCTAATCCATACAAGAATTAAACATGGACAAGCATTTTATCTTTGAATGCCTCATGATCAAAGGCAGGTATTACTCATAAAAAGATTTAGGGAGGTCACTTTCTACATTTTTCAATATCCTAGCCAAAGGTGTTTGGATCTATACCTACAAAAAGCAATTACTCTTAGATATCAAGTCTTAAAAGGTTTGTCATAGGATCAACTAACTAAGAGGTTGATTACCTCTTCGCATTCCTCGAACAATATGGTTACATTATCCTCGAATGGGGTTACAGTTGTAAGACAATGTCTCCCACATAGAGCAACAACCATGGATCTTCTCTATGCGATTGACAAGGCATTCAACATCACCTCATGTCCCTATCCCAAGAAGTCTAGAGAGGAATGCATTGCTAGATTCCCCTCAACATCCTTGACTCACAATCTCCCTCTTGCCTATAGGAGATCTTCCATGATAATTTGATCCTTCAATGTATTATGCATGTATTACTTGTATTATGAAATGAATATTTTTTAATTCCGTCCATGAGAGACCCGATAAGACCCATAGGACTAAGAAGCAAAGAGAAAACTAGATTACTAAAATAATCTTTTCCTTTTTGCTAGAGCTCGATTGCAAATCACTTCAATACTGCCGCAAGAATAATCCACAAGAATCTTGTTTGTGCTCATTCCATGATTCAAAAACCTCCCTAAAATATCCACCCACTCTTGTAAATGGTAAATTTAATAGCTTGTATAAGTTTCTCAAATCAGCATGTTGCAACCAATGCTTTTGTCCAAGATGTTGGTATTCAAGATAATGTAACATCACAAGTTTCTCAACCTCAAGTTCTCCTTGCATCCAGAGAATACATAGGCATTCTTCTTGAAGAATATTTTCCATCTTTGTATTTCAATTGTATAATTGGTTGATGGTAAATATTTTTGTATCATGAATGCACTCTTTGGTATGTATTTATTCCATCTGATGCCATCTACACATAGTCATGTTTTATTGTTCAAGCTTGGAATTTGTACTTGTACTCTTCATGTTATTTGTATTCTTATATTCTTTAGAACATTGTTTCTAGCTAGCCCAAGCTAAAATAACCAAGGGAAATATTCAAGTCCCATTGACCTGTTTTTGCCACTTGTGAACATTAATTTTTTTTTTTTTAAACTTTCTTCCTTGCTACAAATATTTCTCTAAAATAAATGTCGTGCATAATATTGATTCTTATGGACCACTATAACAGATGGCTCAATGTCTGATATGGCATTAACTTATGTCTCCTTTAGCGATCTCCTGATTCAAGTACAACATCTTCTTGTTATGAAAAAGGGCAAATGTTTTTGCCCTATTGAAAGGTTGCAACAATCAAATATCCCCCTCCTTGAGACAAATAAACAATCTACTATTCCTAACACACAAATTTGGCATTTCTTCCACTATAAAGATTGGAACAAGTCAATTGATCCACAAGGCTTCTTTATCCCTTGCAATACTCCTGGTCTGCAAGCTTCACTCAAAGGAACTACTTGGAACTGAGTTAAACACCATGAAGCAAGGAAGGTTGCAGTTAATTTTTGGTACTATTCAAGCATGCCATTCAATTTGGTGAAAACCCCTAATTGGGAGGCATTGGTCATTGCATAGAACGTTACTGGTAGAGGGAAAAAGGTACCAACTCCTCATGATTTTAGTAGGCCCTTGCTCAAGGAAGTTGTTAAAATTACATAGGGCATGGTTTTAAAATTGGCACAAAAACAATTATGACATTTGGATCGATGGGTGGATGGAAGCCAAAAGCAAATGTTAAATATCAGTCTTCTTCATCCAAGCTTGCTTGTAATTGCCACTGGTTGCATATCCACAAAATAATCTGCACAAGAGACAAAATTTGAGAAAATCCTTTAGGTAGGACAACACCAATATTAGTCCTTATGGAAGGAACTGAGATTCGTTCCACGAGCAATGACACTTACAATAATAATCGATTTTGATTGGATCCTTTAAAAATATCAGCTCCAGTCTTTATATAATCATCATCTAGTGCTATTTGGGGAAAGGTATAAACCTAACCTTATCCCACTGACTATTATAATATAATATCTCAGAAATAAACCTTGGGTTATTTATAGCCCATGCTGATTACATAATACAATTGGGTTATTAATGGATCCTGCCAATAATACAATATAGTTAGGTTATTTATAGCTCACATCGATTATACAATATAGTATTATATTGTTAGGTACATACCCCTAGTTACCCTAACAGCAAACATTGACAAACCTTTTAGTGGCTTTTAATCGCTCATTGGTATTCTCCAAGTTCATTGATACTTCTTGCAAAGTGATAAATACAAAAGAAAATTATGTAACTTGTTGTAGAAGGTGGTGTTAAAAGGTGGCGAATGTCAAGAATGTCATCCAAGTGTCGGCCGACAATGCAACAACACATGTGGTAGCATGGACACTTCTTCAAGAGAGGTACCCTACCAATTTTTTTTTGGAGCCCTTGTGTTGCCCAATGCATCAATCTCATTCTTGAGGACATTGGAAAAATTGGATGGGTAAAAAGAAAAGAGATTAAAGATGAAAAGAAACATTACCAAATTTATCTACAAGCATGCATGGGTGCTTAGCTTGATGAGGTAGCACACTTATGGGAAGAAGCTTGTGCGACCAGAAGTCACCTGACTCACCACAAACCATAGGTGAGAAAATCGCCAAAAAATCATCCAAATCGCAATTTAATCGGGTCTCATTTCCGGGCCGATTTAATCAGCATCGTATTGCGAGTCCGACAACTCATTGTCAGTGATTTTATGCCGATATTTTCAAAAAAACTGCAATTTTTTTTTTTTTTATAATAATTTTTTTTTTGAATTTTTTTTCAAGTTGTGGCCAATTTAAGGTTTTTTTATGCAAGCCCATTTTTCAGCTGTTAATGTTTGAACTTTGAAGTTTAAAGTTTAAACCCTAAATCTGAAACCCTAGTTTAGGGTTATGGGTTTTTTTTCTTTTTTCCTTTTTTAAGTAAATATTGCTGCCTGGTAACTATGTATGCAAGCCTGTACTATATATGGTTTAACACCTGGGGGTGCAACGCAACGTTTCGGGCTTTGACTCTTCTTCGGGAGGTCCAAGGTTCAAACCGTGTGTGAGGGGGTGGGTGTGTGGTGGCTTTGTGTTAAATTCCCTATTGATAAGTATAGCTCTCAACTTTAGGAGGGGTCATGGTTGGGAGGAGACTGCTCAACCCTGTACGTCGGTCATAGGGGGTTTCTCACAATAACCAAATCCAAAAAAAAAAAAAAAACAACTATGTATTTAAGCCCATTTTTCAACTGTTAATGTTTGAACCTTTGAAGTTTAAACCCTAAACCCTAGGCTAGGCCCTAGGGTTTTTTATTTTTCCTCCTCTTTTTAAGTAAATAAGTAAATATTGCTGCCTGGTAACTATGTATGCAAGCCCATTTTTCAGCTGTTATTGTTTGAATTTGAAACTTTGAAGTTTTGAACTTTGAACTTGAAGTTTAAACCCTAAACCCTAGTATAGGCCCTAGGGTTTTGGGTTTTGGGTTTTGGGTTTTTTTTCCTCCTCTTCTTAAGTAAATATTGCTGCCTGATAACTATGTATGCAAGCCCATTTTTTAGCTGTCAATGTTTCAATTTTAAACCCTAAACCCCTAGCCTTTTGGTTTAGGGTTTAGGTTTTTTTCCTTTTTTTCAAGTGAGTGTAACTTTGTTGTTACATGTTTCCATGTGCAAGCATATAAAAAATAAAACATTTTTTCCCTTCTTGTTACTTGTAACTTTGTACCTTTTCATATTATAAGCAATACAGGATGTGTTTTGTCACTTTCATTTGTACTTAAAGCTTGAGCCTTGTGCCTTGTGTGATGTCTTGACTTGAATTGTTGCTTTTATTGCAATATTTGATTTGCATAATGTTAATTCATTGTAATATGCATTAAAAATAAATAAAAAATAAAAGATCATTTTCTTCGGTTTTTTTTGCCGATTTTTTCCCCAATTCTTTGCCGATTTTTAAACCAGCCGATTTACTACCTGATTCCAATTTTCTCTACTATGCCACAAACTTCATCAGATTCCAGAATAGATGCACAACCGCCTCTTAAAAGAATGTTCTCAGTAAACAGTGGTTGAAGTCTCTACTTTCTAGGAGAGAGGAAGGGGAGAAAATCATCAAGATGCTTTTTGATGACATGTCCTGGAAGAACATAGAAGAGATCCTTAAGGTAACTTACAAACTTACAAAGTAATAAACTTTAGTACTTTGTAAGTTTATATAAAACTTATAAATTTTTACTTTTGATGTTCTTTTTTATTTTCAAATTCAGATTTATAATTAATTTTAATTTTCAAACTATTTTAGGTGAGAAAACCTTCAATCAAGGTTCTATATCTAGTTCGTCACAATAAAATGCCAATAGGGCAATCTCTATGGGGCAATGGACAACCAAGGAAACCATCAAGCATTATTACGAGAGCAGTTTACAAAAATATGAACCTATTTGGGATATAATAAATCAAAGATAGGGCAGTCCATCAGCCAATACATGCAAATGTTAGCGTACTATTAACGTATTATGTTTGTATTACGTTATTAGGCCACTGTTACAACGTCTGTAATAGTTTAGTTACGCCGGTGCTATTCCCGGCAGCATTGCTGTATTATTTAAAGTGTTGCTGCATAATGAAATATTGTTCCTGAATTTTACATGGCATCAGAGCCAGCTACGGATTTTTGCAGGGAGGCGTGAAGGGAAAGACTGGGAGGAGGAGCTGCGTTTACACGCGTTTTTTTCGCTGGGAGAAGGAGCGCAGTGATCGTTTTAAAAAAAAAAAAAAAAAAAAAAAGCGCCGCGCGCAGACGCGCGACAGTAGTGGCGCATCCACGCGCGACCACGGGCTGCGGACCGCACAGGCAGGGCCACTGTGCGACGCGCGGACGTCGCAGCCGCGTCCCTGTTAGAGGACGCAGGGCCCCGCGCGCGCGTCCCCGTACGCAGGCAGGGCCACAGCCGCGTCCCTGTCGTGCGCGGCCCGTACGCAAGCAGGCCAGCCGCGCGCTAGCCTGCCTGCGCCACGCGGACAATGGCGCTGGACTCCGCGCACGCGACGCGGACATTAAAAAAAAAAAAAAAACGTTCGCCCCCCCGGCAGAGCGGAAGGAGGCCGAAGCAGTGCCCCGCCCGGGGAATTTTTAAAAACAAAAGAAAAGGAGGGAAGAAGGAGACGTGCGCAGCGGAGGAGAAGGACAGCAGAGGGCTCGGGCAGACCAAGCAGGGTTGAAAAAGGAGGGGCTTTGTTGATCCTTCCGGATCAGCCCGCTGGCTCACGTGGTCGTGAGCCGTGCGGTAAGGCTCAGGGAGCCTGCAGGTCGGGGGTTCAAATCCCGCCGACTCCCCCCAAGGTATAAATTTTTTTTTCAAAGTTTTTTTTAATTATTTTTTTAATTAAAATTTTTAATTTTAATTTTTTTTAATATAGTTTTAAACTTTATAAATTAAAATTTAATTTTAATTTATTTTTCTTAAGTTTTAAAACTATATAAATTAAAATTATTTATTTTAATTTTAAATATATAATAATTATTAAAAATGCTTTGTTAAAGAAATTTTTTTAAGGGGGATATTTTTTCAAAAAATCAAAGGGGGATTGTGAGTAATTTTTTGAAAAGGCAATTTGGCGAATTGTAAAAGGTGCATTTTTGGCTGTGACCGACACCTTGTGGGTTATTCTTGTGGGCAGTTTTTTTATGTTGTATGTTGCATATTTCATTTTTGCACTATAACATTAAAAACTTAAAATCAAAACACTCCCTAAGTCCCCGGAATAATTAAAACCCATCCGTGCAATTTATTGCACTGCAGCGTTCGGTATTTGTGATACCTCTGGCCAGCACTTACGGGTAAAGCTGTCGTGATTTGGCTCTTTGTATCCGCCGCCTAATATAGCTGCTACAACGACGTATGAGCTTGTTCTCTATAAATCGTCGGGGAGAGATAAGTTAGCCATTTTTGCATTTTTTTACTCCATCCACTACCCTTTATCGCACTTGTGTTTAGGCGTAAATCTTGACGAAGTATTCTTCATAGTGTTTAGGGGAAGTTACGCCCCACGCATGAGAAGAATCTTCTATGGTAGGTGCCATCAACAAGGCGATTCCCTTTCGGTACCGCTTATGTTCCACGTATCGTATGATCTCTAAAACTCACCTATAGTCTCCCTCACGTAAGGGCGGGTGATTTTTGTTGATCTTTCTAAATACCTATAGTTTCCCTCACGTAAGGGCGGGTATTTTGTACGGTATATTGGCCTAGCAAAAGGTATATCGAAAGGGGGACCAATTGGTGATATAAGGAACCTTCACTATGGCCGTTGTTGCAAAGTTGATGGTGATCCGCATCGGTTATTGAAAGGTCCAAATTATACACCATGGAAACATAAGATGAAGGCAATTCTCCAAATGGAAGATTTGTGGGATATTATTCTTTGGAGTAGCAACTAGGCCTTCACCAACGAGCGGGATCCACGAGGTCCTTCAGCGAGATCGGATAGCTTTTGACAAGAAAGACGGTCGAGCAAAGGTGCTCATTTTGTTTGTTGTTTCGGATGAAGTGCAACCTCATATAGGTGACAAAGCAAGTGGTAAAGAGGCATGGGATGCCCTTAGAACCATCTATGAGGGAAAGAATGATTCCACCATTCTTCATCTTCAACAACAACTTCATAACTCTGAGTTTGAGACAGGGGTGAAAGCAGTTGAACTCTTTACGTGCGAGTGTACGAGTTGAAAGAGAAATTGAGTTCTTTGGGAGATATCGTGGACGAAAAGCTTCTCATTTCACTTGTGATGAGAGCTTTACCTTCTTCATTTGATATGTTGATAACCTCCATCCGGGTGTCTCAACGACAAATTACCTACATCGAGTTGGTCAATCTGCTTCAACAACAGGAGGCACGCCAACTTCACAAGGATGATTCTTCCAATACAGCCCTATACACCAACGGGCAGGGTTCTAGGAAGAAAGGTAATGGGCAAAAAGGAGGCAACTTTCAGAAAGGAGGAAATTCTCAACAGGATACGAAAGGAAAAGGCAAACAACCTCAACAGAAGAAGAGGTGGTGCAAGATTTATGAGAAAGACAACCATGATACCAACAGGTGTTGGCATAAGAACAAGCGGAAAGGCCAAAACAAACCACAAAATAAAAACAAGCAACCCCGAGGTGAATGTTGCTTGTTGAAGAATCGACTCGGATTACGAATGGGCACACAAGGTGCTCATGACTACCACAGATTCCACACGAGAGGGATCCTATTTGGTATGTCGATTACGGAGCTAGCAAACATATGATGGCGACGGATCGTGGTTTGAATCATTTGTGGCCAAAGAGGGCAAACCTGTCACCATTGCTGATGATAAAACCTACGGGGTTCGGGGAGAGAGTACGGTTTCGGTCACTCTTCACGATGGCAAGTGTCAGATTGACAAAGTTCTCTATGTTCCAGGATTGGCTAACAATTTGTTGTCGGTGACACAAATCCTGGATAGAAATATGGTTGTCAACTTTCGTGTTGAGAATGGAAAGAAGTGTTGTACCATTACCAGGAAGGGTAAGCGAGTTGCAACGACTTCATATAAGCACGGCTTATTTGCACTAGATGCTATCTCTACTCCACATGTTGCCATGTCTGTCTCTACCAAGGAGGCAACTTCCCTATGGCACAAGAGATATGGGCATCTTAGTTACGGCTACTTACTTGAGCTCGGCAAGTATGAGATGGTAAAGGGTCTTCCTTCCCTTTACGCCACATTGCCGGTGTGCTCGACTTGCTAGCGGGAAAGCGGCATAGAGTACCATTTGAGAAGAGCTCAACAAGAGCACGAAAACCTCCGGAGTTAATTCACACCGATCCGTGCGGTCCTTTCACACCCAACGGTTGTGGAGGGAAGAGGTACTTTCGGTTATTCGTAGATGACTACTCACGAAAGATGTGGGTTTTCTTTCTCCAAGCTGAAATCTGAAGCTTTCGCATTCTTCCGGCGAGTTCAAGAAATCCGTTGAGAAGGAGTCGGGAGCTTCTATTAAAACCCTCCGCTCGAGATCGAGGGGGAGAGTTTACCTCTAATGAATTTTCTGCATTCCTAGATAAGCATGGAATCAAGAGACGGTTAACAACTGCCTATACTCCTCGACAAAATGGAGTTGCTGAGAGAAGGAACCGTTCTATCATGGAAATGGTTCGTTGTATGCTCACAGGAGCTACTCTTGGGCAACAATATTGGGCAGAAGCTGTCACCACTGCAGTGTATCTGTTGAATAGGGCACCCACAAAGGCCCTAAAAGGAATGACTCCACGGGAAGCATGGAGTGGTCGAAAACCCTCCATATCTCATCTACGTATTTTCGGATGTCACGCTTTCATGCACATACCGAAAGAGAAAAGGAAGAAGCTAGATGAGAAAACAACTGAGATGTATTTTTCTTGGTTATTACGAGCACTCTAAAGGATATCGGTTGATAGATCCTTTGACCAAGAAAATTCATATCAGCGGAGATGTTGTCTTTGATGAAGCTTTCACATCACAGAGCACATCTAAAGTACACCAAGATATTGTGGAATCTAAGGAAGGAAGAAGATTCCTTCGTCAACACGGACAGGAGGTCCTTCTACATCTTCTTCAACTCCACCGAAGAAGAATCCTAAATGGTGTACAAATACAATCGAAGACGCAAATTTATCCACTCCTCCCAATTTGAATTTGGATAGACCTCGTACACGCGGTATGGCTCAAAAGGAAAAAGAAGCCAAAGAAACTGGTGAGGTTGATGATCTTTGTCAATCTTTTGAGGAACTTTCTGTGACTCCAAGTACAGAAGTAGAGGATATGGATATTGATGATGACAGGGCATTCATGTCTACCATAGATGGTCTTGAACCTGCATCAGTGCAAGATGCTCTCAGTGAGCCTCAGTGGAAGGCCGCTATGGATATAGAGTATGAGTCTTTGATGAAAAATAAAACTTGGAAGCTTGTTGATCTGCCGCATGGAAAGAAACCCATTGGCTGCAAATGGGTATATAAAGTCAAGTACAAGGCCTGATAAGCATAAGGCCCGTCTTGTTGCAAAGGGCTATGCTCAAAAAGAAGGCATTGACTACGAGGAAACTTTTGCACCTCCTGCTCGGATGACCACAATTCGGGTTATGTGTGCTATGGCAGCACAATATGGGTGGAAAGTTCACCGGATGGATGTCAAAAGTGCCTTTCTAAATGGTGATCTCCAAGAAGAAGTCTATATGACTCGGCTTGAAGGATTTGAAGTGGAAGGCCAAGAGCGAGAAGGTTTGCAAATTGGTCAAATCCTTATATGGTCCGAAACAAGCTCCTCGAGCTTGGTATATAAAAATGGACAATCACCTTATGCGGCATGGATTTAAGAGATGTCCAGTCGGATGCAAACCTCTATTTCAAGAAACGGGGTTACGAGATAGTGTTGCTTGTACTCTATGTGGATGATCTGCTCATTACAGGGAGTTCAGAAACTATGATCTCTACTGTCAAAAGAAACTTGTGCAAATATTTTGAGATGACGGATCTCGGACTTCTCCATTATTGTCTTGGTCTGGAATTCAGCCAGAAGGAGCACTCCATCAAAGTGTCTCGGAAAAAATATGCCAAGACATTCTTTGGAAAAATATCGCATGAGTGATTGCAAGCCAATGGCAACTCCGATGGAGAATGGACTTCGGTTATCGCGATATGATGATTCACCTCGGGTAGATGGTACTCTCTATCGACGGTTGATTGGGAGTCTCATATATCCGACCAATACTAGGCCGGATCTCGTATTTCTTTGTCAACTATCTTTCGAGGTTCATGCGGGAGCCTAAGACCACTCATTGGAAAGCGACAAAACGTGTTCTTCACTATGTCCAGGGTACTATGGAATATGGCCTAGAATACAAGAGGAACAACAAATTCTTCTTGCAAGGATACACGGACTCCGACTATGCCGGATCATTTGATGATCGCAAGTCAACTTACGGATACATTTTTCATCCGGGATCCGGTCCTGTCTCTTGGCACGAGAAGAAGCAACGAGTGGTTGCTATTTCATCAACGAGAGGCGGAGTATCGCGCCGCACGTGAAGCTGTGTGCGAAGTGATATGGTTACGTCGCATTCGGACAAGTATGGGCCATCCATCAAAATCTCCAATACACTTGTTTTGCGACAATCGGGGTGTTACGAACCTCGTCAAGAATCCGAGTCCATCATGAAAGAACAAAGCACATTGACACACAATGTCATTTCATTCGAGATGAAGTTCCAAAGCACCGAATTCAGCTTCGCACATTCCCACCGATGCTCAAGTTGCGAGACATTTTCACTAAGGCACTTGGACGTGTCAAATTTGAATTGTTTCGCAGCTCACTTTGTATTGCAAAATAATGTAAGGGGATGTTAGTATAGCTATTAGTTATTACATTACCCAAATAATGTAATAAAGGGGGATGTTAGCGTACTATTAACGTATTCTGTTTGTATTACGTTATTAGGCCACTGTTACAACGTCTGTAACAGTTTAGTTACGCCGGTGCTATTCCCGGCAGCATTGCTGTATTATTTAAAGTGTTGCTGCATAATGAAATATTGTTCCTGAATTTTACAACTGGGTACTTACAACTACCTAAACCCCAAAATTTCTCATTCTAAGTCATTTGAGGCAAATGAGGAGGTAACAGGAGGTCAAGCCACACACATAGAGAAGATAACACCTGAAGAGTCGTCTGGAGACAAAATCATGAATAAGTTACATGCTTAAAAGCAGATTAAGGGCAAGATCTCATCTTCATCTTTATGCATTCAAGTGAGGATTGCCCCAATGGTCAGGTAAAAGAACTCCTTTTATCATAGACTTCTTTATTTATTAAATCTCCTTAGAAATGCAATTTTAATTTTCTAACAAAGTCATAAATGTTCAAGTTGCAGATTTGTGGCAGGAAGATTATGGTGCCCAACCACCAAATCTTCAAAGGCTAGCCATCCATAGTTTCTGCCAATCCTATAGTGCTTTTAGCTATGAGCACAACTGAAGCTCGTTCAAGAGTGTACATACCAAGAAGCACAACAGGTTGAGCCAATAATGATTCAATGACCTTGACTTTGTGCAATAAAATCTTTGATGGGTAGAGAAAAAGGAGTCTTATGACACAATCAACCTAGATGACGTCAATCCACTTTCTAACCAGATCGTCAAGGTTCTGGAACCCAAGTTTACTGAGGACATCACAGAATTAGAGAGGGAAGCAACAGAAACAATGGGAGATGACACAATGATGAATTTACTTTTGATACTGATGCTACAGCTTCCAGTTTGAGGGCGATGAGGAAGCAGAAGCAAACATTGTAAAACTTTTTGAGAAATTTGTAATTTTGTTACTTTCATGGTCATATGATGTGAATTGTACTCTTTTTTATCAAAATCTAATAGAAATTCAGCTGTTGAGCTTCCTAAATTCATCCTTTATGTTTTTTAGATGTATTTTGCATATTAATTAAGTTAATTTTAGGAATTATATATTTATTTTATTGCCAAGTCTGTACGCAAGTCAAAATTTTGGGCTGCTGGCCGAACTATGATATTTAAAAAGAAACCTGAAAAGCCCTCCATTGCAAATATTGCCAAAAAAAATAGGATTTGTGTTTTGAACTATCAAGATATCTGAGAGAGGCCTTTGTTGAAAATATTGCCTAAAGTTGGGATTTGCATACATCTATTCCTCCATGCATGCAGCATGTAATTGCCCATATGCACAAAAAGATGCTTGCATTTGCAGAAATACAAAATTTAAAATATTTGTCATTCTCCACCCTAGGGATTCTGAAAAAAGTTGTTTCAGAACTACATGTTTCCATTACTTTGAACAACTCTCACAGCAGAAACTCATTCACCACTAGAGCAATCAAATCCGAAAATTACCAGAAGCTCTTTCACCATTAACATAATCAAGACAAAAATCAACCACATTTGCTACTTTAACCACAAATATTATAGAAATAGCTCTAACCATAGCAAACAGCTCTGCAGGGCTTCTTGCCAATGTCGACAGACAACAATGACCTTAGAAGCCTGAAATTATAAGTCATGGACCTGAAAAGAGAAAAAGTCTAAAGATCTTCAATCGTGTTCTCTGCTCGTCTGAAAACCAGAATGCAGTTTACTAATTCTTGCAAAATCATTGCTAGTTAATAATAGGAATCAAAGACACCAATCAAGCAACTTAACTAGGCTAGCTCCATATCAAACCTCAACCGTGACATGACAGCCAATAAAAATACACACATTCTATGTTATAGGTGCAAGGTCACTCCAATGTTAGGACCCCATCCTAACATTATTTTTGTAATTCTCAACTGATTATGTAATGACCCACGTCCAATGTAGGGACCCCCTTATAATGTTATTTTATAATATTTTTGTAATGGTATGTGGCAAGTAAGGCGCCTAGACAAGTGGGACCATTTTATGTAACTGTTATCAAGATTGTAACCAATATTTGGTAGAAGATTCTAGCTCGAGTGGCATTTTGCATGTAAGCCAACTCTTGAGCTTAAGGTTAGGGTTGCATGAAGATGTTCTTTAAAAGATGGAGCCATGTACGAATATATCTTTCTAAGTTATTTTGTGCAAATTGTTTCATTTCTGAAATTACTTTCTGCATAGTGGTTTATGGTATTTCATGAATTTCCGTTTGTGCAAATTGTTTCATTTCTGAAATTACTTTCTGCATAGTGGTTTATGGTATTTCATGAATTTCCGTTTATTTTCAGTATTTTGTATGAACGAACTTAATTTTAATAGTAGGTTCCTCACAATCTCAGGATTGCCAACTCACAGGATATGCAATGGCACTATACCATACATTCTAATTTCCAACCATAGTGGAAATTTGACAATAATGTTGCTAATGCCTCCTATGGGTATTGGGATTTTATTCAAGGGTTTTACTACCCCTTTGAGAAAACAGAACACTATCGACACAATGCATTGTCAAAGGTTTCCTCATAGATTTACATAGAAATAGATAGACAATTCTACAAAGCTAGAAAGCCATAGATCATATAGAAAGATGTGTTTATTGAATCTTAGAATATGATATACAGCAATGTGTTTACTCAATATGAGTTTATTGAACCAAAGAACATGATGCACAACAACCTTATCCAGTTGAATTTGATTTTGAACCTTTTATTTGAAGTTCCTAATTAGAATTTTAAAGTCATCTAGCCAACGAACGTTATGCACAACAACCTTATCCAATTAAATTTGACCTTTGAAGTTCATATTTAAAATTTTAAAATCTTCACTGTTAGACCTAAGCAGGACAACTACTGAATTCCATTGACGAATTTGCATAAATAGTGCTTGACTACTTACCTGGAACCTACTTCGAACATAGGACCAGTTCCATTAGCAGAATTCCTGGCAAGCATTCTCTCTGAAGAGGACCTATTTGGAAGGCCAAACCCAACCTTCCTTGTATTAAAACCCCTTACACTCTGAGAACCAAAGAAGCTCTGAGAGGCGGCCCGCGAGCTACTAACTTTACTAGAAATTTTAGTAGGAACAGTTGTAAACTTGCAAGAGGGCAAAGATAAACAAGCCGGATTTGCCATTTATAAAAGGATTTTCCTTCTCCCAACCTTAACTTGAAGAATTTGCCCCAGAACTTGGAGCTCATGAGACAGAAACCGAATTTGTGATTGTTGAGTATTCAACAATGCATTTATTTCAAGCACGCGGCAGCTCTACTCCAATCCAACTGGAAAGTCTGGTTGATGCTTCTCTCTGTCTCCATGCCCAAAGATGTTTAGATATATATGCCATGTGCCAAATATCTGGAATGCCATTTCACTTCACGACGAGAAATATACACCCAAAAATATGGACATATATTTGCATTATCTTGATGAGGTGTACAAATGACTGGTTCTGAACAACCTCTGCGGTTTTTTTAAAAAGGGGAAAAAAAGTTAACTGAGGTGTATTTTCTTGGGATGCCGTAGATGAAATACTTTTATAATATATGGTGTAACTAATGTTGAAGAGAATTTTCTAAAGGCTTTTAACATCACAGATGCCAAACAGCACATGGATTAATAAAGATCTTTTACCAATCAAGATATTTAGTGGCTTGTTTCCCAGAAATTAAGATTTTTTTTAATGGATAAATCTTTACCAATAAAGATTTAATTTTTCTACTATTTTATTTATTTATAATTTTAAGAGAGAAATCAGTGCAATTAATTATTATTATAGCTATATGATTCTATCTTTTCATTATTTTATTTATTTATAGTTGGAACTTAAAATTTATTAACATTATAGCTATCTTGAAAAATTATAAACTTTGTATGCTAAAATTAAAAAAAGTTTTCGATGTTTTATATATATATATTATTTTTTAGATTTTTTTTATTTAAGTTTTTAATTTTTTTTATCAACCTATCCCACATTTGATGTAAGTTAGTTTGTCATAAATCTTAAATGATTTAAGCTTTAATTTAATTATAACAATTTAATTTTAATATGTGATTAAATTGTGTGATTTGACATTTGATAAATGAGATTATGACATATGATTTATATTGTAAATATATTACTTTTTTATATTTTTTATATGAATTTTCATATTATATGTAAAGTATTATGTTTAAATTTTATAGTTGTATTAAATAATACCATTTTTTTTTTTTTTTTTGGTTATTGTGAGAAACCTCTATGACCGATGCATAGGGTTGAGCAGTCTCCTTCCAACCATAACTTCTCGTAAAGCCGAGAGCTATACTTATCAATAGAGAATTTAACACAAAGTCACCACACACCCACCCCCTCACACACTCGCCCACGTCGCGGTTTGAACTTTGGACCTCCCAAAGAAGAGCCAAAGCCCGAACCATTGCGCTACACCCCCAGGTGCATTAAATGATACCACTTGTCTAAGCATCTCTAGTGCTACGAACTATTTAAACATTACATAATATCGTTAGGATGGGGTTCCCACTTAAAAAAGAGGGTCATTACATAATAGTGTTAGGATGGGGTCTTAACATCCTACCTTGTAGGCTTCTTAAGATGTCTACAAAACAAACAAAAGCACTTGACCATGCAAAAAGTTAGATGGAGACAAAAGGAGGATAGATGCATACAAAACAGTTAAATGATAAAAATGTTAACCACAAACAATTATTGAAATCAGATAAGAAGAAATCATATCGTCTAAACTCCTTCAAAGATACAAAAGGTGCTCACTTTGTTTCAAGATGTCTTCGTGGCCAAATTTTGACAACTCTAAGTTATGTAAATATAGTACTAGATTTTGACATAGTTTTAGTGCATAAGAAGCTCTTCCCAAGGCCACCTCAAGGGGTCAATTTGTAGAAGTTGGCCCTCTTAGGGTTTTCCAAAAGGGAGGGGCAAGGTGTCTTGTTTGGTGATTGATTAGACTGCTAATAGGACTAACTGGCTAACATAGTAGCTTGCAATCATCCGCTCCCTTGATTGGGGCCAATTTGGGAAGGTGGAGGAAAGTTAGTCATCTTCCTTCCTACTTGTGATTGCTTGTAGAGGCAGAGGGGTATGCAGGAGTGATTTACACCCTAATGGTTGTTATAGGCGAGATTAAAGCTTTTGCATGTCAAATATGAATATGATGCCTATACAAATATGTCGCCAATGTATTCCCTAACTCAACGTATTTGCAAATTTGTATTAGACTATAATTATATGACCACTTTGCCATGTTATGTATAGTCAACCCCTTCCACTAGTGCACTAGCTTCTTACATTTGTATGAAAGTTTCTTGCACTTGTATGACAGTTTCCTGTGTTTGTACAACTTCCTATGCTTGTATGACAACTTCCACAACAACCTTCTTAACTTTGAATGATGATTTCTCTTGGTTGCAGATGTCTTTCCCTTATAGTCCTTTATTGGTGTACTTATATGGTGGTGTATCTTCACTAAGCCATCATCCTAAAAGGAACGATGGAAAAATGCAAAACACCAAACCAAGCCACAAGGATCAAGGGGTTGAAGCAACACCACATTAACCAAAATAGAGAGACTAAAAAATAGAAACAAGATAATGGAAGCTAACACAAAAACTGCAATATCATATCATATGTCAAAATTGATTATGAGTACAATGGAGAAGCCTTGCTTAAATAGGCAAGGAAGATCCACCACAGTCGTAGGATCAACAAAGAGATAAGGATCAATATCCACCATACAAACAGGGAGGTGTGATATGATCCATGGAGAAAATATCTCAACCCTCCAAATGTAATCAATGAGTGTAACTCCCTAGGAATGCCAAATATCCCCATAATATCTAAATAAGATAAAAATAAATATCCACACATAAAGTGGGTGGGGAAAAATAAACTAAACTAATATAAAAATAAAGTACCTAGGTGAGCATGAGCTAGAGTCTAAACACCTACTCTAACACCCCCCTCAAGCGAAGCTAGGGGTAAAAAAGAAGTGGCATATCCACAGTATGAGTCCCGACAACAAGGGCTAATCAAGTACTCATGTACAATGTGTATCCAGAAGCTCTCAAACCAGAAGGAGGGAAAACCACGTGGGAAAAACCATCCAACTAGAAAGAGAGAAGAAGAAGAAAGGAAGGTGGCCTCATCCACACCCCCCAAGGACAACTTCCTTCACCCCAAGCATCTCTCACAACAAATGAAAATGAGGAGATGGGAAGGGTTTAGTGAAGATGTCGACAATCTGCTGTTGAGTGGGAATGTAGTCCAAGCTGATCACTCCATCATGGATAAGCCTCATCAAACCTCTATGGATCAATAGAAACTGCCTGACAAAGAAGACCCATGCTAAAAGTAGAAGTATGCCTTGAAGGTGGGAGACCTTCAATGAAAGGTGTTGCCTCCTCAACTATAGTCCGAGCCCATCTAGGCATGGGGGTAGCATGTGTAGGAACCTCTGCAACTATCTCAACAATATCCTCATCCTCACTATGATCATCATCAAAACAACCATCTTCAAAGTGAAAAGTAGATGAGGATGGAGAAGGAGTAGAAAGAGTGGGCTCAGTTGGAGAATAATGCTCATCAAACTGGACATGAGTTCAAAAAATAACTTCATGTGTATCTAGATCCAGTAATCTATAAGCCCTCATATCCTCACAATAGCCAACAAAAATGAGTGGCTTGCTCTTTCTATCCAAAGTTATCCTTTTCTTCTTCGAAACATGAGCCCATGCTTGACTCCCAAAAACTTGAAAATGAGAAACATCAGGCTTGGTCCCTGTCCAAGCCTCCTCTAGAGTCATCTGCTCAAGAGCTCGATGAGGTGTGCGATTTTGAATGTAATTCACACAATTGACTACCTCGACCCAAAACTTGGGAGGTAAATCCTGTGAGTGCATCATACAATTTGCCATTTCCTTGAGTGTTCTATTTTTCCTCTCAGCTACACCATTCTGTTGTGGTGTATGTGGGATAGAGTGTTGATGTAGAATCCCATGAAGGGCCAAAAAATCTAAAAACTCCCTACTGAAATACTCCCCCCCATTATCTATGTGAAGCTTCTTGATGCAACTCGAAGATTGATTCTCAACAAAAGCCTTAAAGACTTTGAATGTGGCAAAAACTTCACTCTTGAACTTGAGAAAATATACCCAAGTTCTCCTTGAGAAATCATCAATAAAGGTGAGTGCATACTTAGCTCCCAAAAAAGGAGTGGGAAAAACCATCAAGTCACTATGCACCAACTCAAGATGGGAAGAAGCTCTCTTGGACTTACCTTTGGGAAAAGGATCTTGATGTTGTTTTCCAAGTACACAACCTGGACAAACTCCATCAATACAGGAGACCTTAGGTAATCCAATGACCATATCATGAGTGCTTAAATCCTTCAAATATCTGTAATTGAGATGGCCAAATCTCTCATGCCAAATCTTGCTTTTTGAATCTGCATGAGCCACCAAACAAGTACCTCCAAGTGAAGAATCAAAACCCTCAAAGTGATAAAGATGTGATCTATGGTCAACAACTCCTTGTGCAACAATAGATTGTGGGTCACTCAAATCTCTAATCTCAGCTCCTTGAGGTGTAAACAACATAGTTTTACCCCCCTAGAATGATAAATTTGGTACACGAAGAGCAAATTGGTGGAAATATTTGGAACATAAAGAACATTCTTAATGCATCCACCATCAACCTGTATGTCACCTTTTCCCTTAACTAAAATGGAAGAAGAATCTCCAACCTCAATGCAAGATGTAGAAGTAGAACACAAGGTGGCAAATGACTCCCTGGATGAAGTCATGTGATGAGTCGCTCCAGAATCCAAAATCCAATCCTCAAAAATAGCCTTAGATGATTTCCCAAAAGCATTCAAAGCCTTGCCCTTATATTTTGAAGGAGTGAAGGATAATTTTTTATTCCTAAAGGCTTCCTCTAAGTCTTGTAACTTTTTCCAACACTTGTCATCGGAATGACCATTGACTCCACAATATGAACAAGTAACATTTGACCTATTTTTGCTTTTGGACTGCTTAGGTTTATGATTGGACTCTTTGGAGGATGACTCTTTTTGATGTGACTCTTTGGGATTTTGATGAAATGAAGGAGAAGGGGAAGGATTAGGTTGGGACTTAGACTTGGACTTTCCCTTGCCTTTGGAAGTGGAAGTGGAGGATGCAACAAATGCCTTATGTGAGGAGGTGTAATGCTCAGAGTTAAGAACTTTGGATTCTTCCCTCAAAATATTGGCACAAAACTTCTCAAAAGTAGGCATTTTGTGATCAGAACCCATGGAATCCATATTGGCAAAAAATGTGGAGGCAAACATATGGAATGGACCCCTAAGTTTTGACAAGATCATGAAAATACATTCTTCATCCATTTTAGTTTTTCCACTACCCTTTAAAAGTGTGAGCAAGGATTGAAACTTAGTGAGAAAATCACCCATAGATGGAAAATCATCTAGATTGAGAGCACTAAGTTCAACATCAAGATGTAAAACTCTCAAAGTGTCCACTTGCCCAAATAGCTTCTCAAGCTTCTCCCAAATTTGAAAAGGAGTGTCACAATCATTAAGATGAAACAATAGATTGTCACTCACATGCATCCCAATTAATCCCTTACATTCATCCATTTTGCAATCACGAACAAACTTATGATACTCTTTTGTAACTTTAGGTAGCTCTTCTTGCATTAATCTTGATAACCCTTTAGATTGAATAAGTGTCATCATGTGTGGCTTCCATATGTGATAATTATGTGAGTTAAGTGGCTCAAAATCCTCTAAACCCATTTTTCAATCACAAGAAATAAAATGCAAGATCCACAAAGATGGTGTTCAAATCGACACCAAGACACCCCACCCAAAATATTTTTATTCAATGCTTCCAGAAATAAGAGCCCCCCCAAAAATCAAATGCCTTTATAATTCAGGCATTACAAAGAGTATATGATCAGATCTGATTTTTACAATCACTAAAATTTTGTAGATTTGAAAAGAAAAAAATTGAGTAACAACTTCACAAAACAAATATTTTACAAAGTTGTTTTCAAATACATAGAACTACCAACAAAATACATTTTTTTTTAAACATATTTTTAGCAAACCTTGTCAGTAACTTAAATGCAGATCTGAGTTTGAAATTTGGAAAGAACTCAGGAGTGAAGAAGATAGGTTGTAGATCTCAGAAAACCAGATCTGCAACAAGCAGCTTCAGATATTGTAGAAAACCAGATATTTCATGGACTGTGTGCAAGAAAAAACCCGCATACAAAAAAAATATGTATACGACAGTGGTCATTGGCGGTTGAAAGTGATCGACGATGGTTCTGGATCGACGATGATTAGGTGAACAGGGTCATCGATGGTTCTGCAACTATTAAAACAACCCACAAAAAAACTCCAAAAAAAACTTCCAAAAAATAGAACCTTTCTTATCAATCCCCATGGTTAGAGGGGTCAACCAAGATGCAATGAAGGGCTAAAAAAGATATAGAAGCTCTTCGCAAAATAATAGAAGAGAAAAAAATTAATTTTCACCTTCTAGGGCTTAGAAACCTCCAATCTCCAACTGCAAAACCTTCAACATGATCCGATTGCACGAACCTCAACAATGGATGTTTCCAACAGTCCTCAAAGCTCTGATACCATGAAAGGAATGATGGAAAAATGCAAAACACCAAACCAAGCCACAAGGATCAAGGGGTTGAAGCAACACCACATTAACCAAAATAGAGAGACTAAAAAATAGAAACAAGATAATGGAAGCTAACACAAAAACTACAATATCATATCATATGTCAGAATTGATTATGAGTACAATGGAGAAGCCTTGCTTAAATAGGCAAGGAAGATCCACCACAGTCGTAGGATCAACAAAGAGATAAGGATCAATATCCACCATACAAACAAGGAGGTGTGATATGATCCATGGAGAAAATATCTCAACCCTCCAAATGTAATCAATGAGTGTAACTCCCTAGGAATGCCAAATATCCCCATAATATCTAAATAAGATAAAAATAAATATCCACACATAAAGTGGGTGGGAAAAATAAACTAAACTAATATAAAAATAAAGTACCTAGGTGAGCATGAGCTAGAGTCTAAACACCTACTCTAACACATCCTCAATGTTTTCATTCGTACGAGAGCTTCCTTTGCCCTTCTTTGCACAAACCCTATGGAACCTTAGACTACATTTCTTTCGAAGCTCTTCAAAAAATGGTTACCCTTCGATGCTTGACTCAATATAAGGTTTAAAAATCTTATCCATATTTTTTAAACTTATTATGGCATTCCCCTTGTCTATTTAGGTCATTTAACCTTCCATTCACCCCATAGGCTCCTTTGCCCTAGCTTCATTTTTCCATCTTCCTTGTTTTTATATTGTTGTACAGTCATTCGTACACCTGCAACTTCTGGAGAAATTTTCTTATGAGCAGTTAGGGCACATTCTGATACCCTACTATGATTTCTCCTTCTTTGGAATCCTATTGTAGCTTCTCCTTTATTCATGTATTCTCCTCAGCAACATCTTCCCCTTTTGCTTTGTAAATGCTCTTAATTGTCTTAATTTTTTATTGCCTCCCCACTCTTATTTTTTAGTTTTTATTTTGGACATGAATGAACATAGCTTCCTCGTCACTCACCATGTTTCCCTTGCATGCACTTTTTTTATTTTGATTTTTCAATTCATTTTTTTAATCATTTACATATTTTATAGTACTTTTGTATGACGTCTAAGGTTGTCGTATAAGTCATATGACCACATAGACTTGGACTTCTAATGTATTTTGATGATGTGTCAATTTATCCTTTGCCCTACCTTCATTTTGTTCCCTCTATCAATGGTTTTCTTGATGTATATGATCGATGTCTAATTGCTCATTTGTATGGTTTCCTACCATACAATCCAAAGGAAATTTGTCTTTATGACATTGTTTTGTGACTTGCATGACACCTTGGCATACAATATTTCTCGTATACTTGATTTGTATGGTGTCATTTTGTGCGATCTCCTTGTGTTTCCTCTATACAACTTCTTGTCATACCATCATCCTGGTGGTCCTCCATACAATTGTATGTCATACATCCTCATTTGTATGGTTTGTCTAACTTAGACTTGCATAGTCCTCATTTTACAACCTATGTTTGAATTCCTTTGAGCTAAGTCCACTTTCGGACTTAGTGATTGAGTTTACCTTCTTCCACTTTCTTAAATTTGCCAAACTCTTTCTTACCTTATGTGGGTTAGTTCTTCCACATTTATTCTTTGGTATCTCCCTCTACCATGCAACAATGTTATTGATCTTACTCTTACCATAAGGTAAATCTCCATATTTTTGGATTACCTTCTCCTAACTACTGGTTGTTTGAAAACCATTCAATTTGTTGATCATCGATGACGACTTCTTTGGTTATGACATGGCCCTTGAGGTGGTCCTAACAACCCAACCTGACGGTCACATACAAGTTGATTATTTTACATTGAATCAATAAATGGTCCTTGTGGCCTACCATGTTGATACTATAGCCTAAAGGTAGTAGGAGAAAAATTTCTTCCCTTTGAACCACCAGGAGGGAGGCCAACCAAACTCCTCCCTTGGCTAGGTAATCTTAGGCTACAGGGAAGACTTGATTGTCTCCCTAAGTTGGCTAAGTTACCTATATTTTCTTCGTGTTCCTAGGTCCTTACTAGATCTTACTCCAAGTGTCTCCTTTGATGTTTGGCTATGTCCAATTATATTTTGAATCGTTTGTCTTCCTACAAATGATTTTGTACCACAAGACTAATTGGTGTATATCTATATTGCCTCATTAGGGAAGATTTTGAACTTGAACTTTTCATAATAATATTAGTTTCAAAAGGACTTGTACTACTACTTGTATCAGTTATCTATTTTCTTTATACTTCTTATTGGGATGTAGGTGCTTCCATAACATCTCTCTATAGTATTTCAACAACCTATTCCTGACTTAACCAATATTGTGTAGAATCATCGGGTTCTTCTTGTCACCTTTTATTTTGCCTTGGTCTCTCTTCATTCGTTCTTTGTTGTTCAAGTTCAATTTCTTCCTCTTGACTTCTTACTTCTTTTTCATTTAGTATTTTTCATGTATCATCCAACTCCTGGATAATTTATACTCTCATTCTCATATTATACATACATAAAGTTTCATATCCTCTGTGCAACCTTTGCACTTAAACATGCATCCTTTGTTATAAGAATCCCATTTGAGCTAATTGGCTTAATTTCACCAACTCTTCATTTCCAATTCTTCTTCTATTTTCAAATTTTTGAAAATACTCCTCCCATTCTTCAATTCTATCTGGGAATTGTACATGCACCCATACTCTTCATTTCTCATCTAGGTGAGGTACTAGTTCCTGTTGCTCTATTATTTGTTGCACTTCTTCCTCTTCTAAAAATAGCCTTCTTAGTCCCATGTCTTCTTCATTCTGACATTCCTAATTAATTTGACTTGATTCCCATATCTCGCACATTATTTCTTGTATAGTTGCTTCATCTATATGAATGAACAAACATTGTTCTTTCACTTTGTAAGGTTTCAATCTTGACCCATTCACTATTTCAAGAATTACTATCTTGTCTAGTTTCTACAATTTATCCATGTAATTCTCCATTATTTCTATTACTTGGAAGGTTCCAATCCATAATATCTTCAACTTCTTGGGATTAATCTCCCATTTATTGTTATATCTCAAAACTAAGTCACTAGTTTCAATTCCATATCTTGCAAGTGCTTATCGTGCCATACTTTTCTTCTCTATTGGGCCACTTCCATTGCCCACTATGCCATAACTTACTTTTCTTCCAGTTGTACTAATGTTGCTAGCCTCTTCTCTAGGCTCCATTGGTCTCCTAAATGATTCTCTATTGCCATCCTCAAATTGGGTACTAAGAACTCTATTGGTACTATTGCCTCCTACCCGTACATCAACTAGAATGTCATGTTATTTATTGTTGGCTTAAAGGTCATCCTATATTCCCACATGATCAATGGTAACTTTTCATCCCAATCTACCCCTTATACTCCATAAGTATTTTACATAATGGATATCAAGATTTTTTTTTTAAAGCGAAAAACCCCTTCTGGGCTGCCTTGGTCTGAGAGACCACGACTAGGAGGTTCTATACCATCAAAGTCACCCGGGAGTCGTGCCCGGCCCTTCCCGCACCAACATTATCAATTGGATTTTAGGTACCCAATTCAACTTTTTGGTAGGGTGGATATTTGAACCTGGGACCTCCCTTGGAGTATTTTCCTCTCCTCTCCAATTCACCTACAACACCTGGGTATGGATATCAAGATTTTTTTTGTTGCCTCTGCTTTCCCATTTACCCTAGGGTAATACACAGTATACAATTAATGCAAAATATTAAATTTTATTGTCAACGTTTTTATTACTTCATTCACAAAGTGATCTCCTCTATCATTTGTCAATTATAGAGGGATGTCAAATTTGGTTATCAATTGTTCATATAGGAATTGAGTTATACTCTTTGTCGAGTTATTTCGTAGTGCCCTAGCCTCTACTGATTTTTTTAGCCACGACTATATACCAACACTACCTTATTTGACTTATCTTTAAAGGTCCCATAAAATCAAAACACCATATTTCAAATAGTTCCTACGGTTGAGATGGGTGTAATGGCATTAAGTCCCTTCGTGATAACTTCCCAGCTCTATGACATGTATCACATGTTTTGATAAATTCCTTTACATAATGATAGAGGGTTTGCCACCATAACCCTACCAGAAGCACCTTTCTTGTGGTTGCATCTAGTCCCATATGCCCTCCTTCTAGACCTTCATGAGTTTCCTTTAAATTTACCTTTACTTCTTTCTCCATTATGCATCTTCTTAAGATTTTATTTGGTCCTATCTTGTACAAAAATATTGCTATCAATTGAAAAGGTGTTGAATTTATAATTACCCTTCTCTTTACTATCAGTGTATCCTTTGGTAGATCTCCTATGAATAGATACTCTCTAATTAACTTATACCATGATGGTATAGTGCTTATTGTAAATAATTAAGCATCATAGAATTCATCTAACACTCCTCCTCTTGCAAGTACTCCTAATCAAACCCTTGAAAATTGATTCAATATTACATGCTTCTTTCCAGGTCTAACCATTATTCAAAATATAAATTCCTAGAATGTCATGAGCCACCTGCTAACTCATCCATGCATAGTCACTTTATTTATTAAGTACAAAAATGCTTTATGATCTAAATAAAATGTGAAAGGGTTGGCTAACGAATAGTGTCTAAATTTCTATACAAAATTAACCATTCCAAGTGCTTCCATTTAAATTGTACTATAATTATTTTCTACTTTAGGCAACAATTGATTTGGAAAGTAAATAGGTTGGTCTAGACTAAATTGTTCCTCTTGGGCCAATGCACATCCAATTGCAAAATTGGATGCATCTACATGGACATGAAACTCTTTGTCCTAATTTGGGAATGCCAAAAGGGGTGTGCATACCAACTTTACCTTCAATTCCTTAAAGGTTGTTTGATGTTCCTCTATCCACCTAAAAGGATCATTCTTTCTTGTTGATGAACCTAATGGGTGTGACACATGGGTAAAATTCCTAACGAACCTTTTATAGTATCCTAAGGATCCCATAAAGATCTTCAATGAACTCACATCATGTGGTTCTTCCATGTTCACTATGATGTAAATCTTATAAGGATTTGTTTTCAGCCCTTCTCTACAAACTATGTGTCCCAATAGTTTGCCATATGGCACCATCAACTTGCATTTCCTAGGTTCAGTACTAAGTGATTGTTCATACACAATCTCATGCATTCCTCAAGTGCTTGTAAGTGCTCTTTATTTTTCCCATATAATGACCAATCATCTAAGAAAGCTTTGAATTTTCCTGTCGTTATGTGCTCAAATATATACAAAATAATCCTTTGGAATGTGGAGAGGGTATTACATAGCATAAATAGCATTCTATTTTATGCATAAATATCATTCTCCACAATGAAAATTATCTTTAATTTATCTTCATCCATAATACTTATCTGATTGTAGCCAAAAAACCCATCCAAAAATGAGTATGTTTCAAATCTAGCTACCTCCTCCAAGATTGGGTCAAAAAATAGTATTGGAAAATGATTATTTTTACAACATTTTGACTCCTAAAGTCCACACATATGTAGATTATGTTCACTTATTTCTTTAAAGTAATGATGATCGATGACAACTATTCGCTCACCATAACTTTAAAGATTATGTCGTCCTCCAACATCTTCTCAATTTTTACATTTGTCAAAACTATGTGCTTAGGGTTCATTATATATGGCCTTCTTATCACTAGTAATGCACTTGGGATCAATTGGATCTAGTGTATGCATAGCTTTGGAGGTATCCCTTTAATATCTTTGTATGTCCATGCAAAAACTTCCTTGTAATGTAGGAAATTTTTGAAAGTATTTACTTTCAACACTAGGTCCCACTCATCTCTATAATGGATTACTTTTTTTTCTCCTTCACTCCCCAAATTTCCCTTGATCATCCTTGGTCCTTCGTATTTGATATTTTTAGGTTTATTCATTGCTTTTATCACATCTACTGGTGTGTTAGTTTCTCATTAATTATATCATCGATTATATATTCTACAAAGTTCTTATGGAATATCTATTTTTCTTCTTGTTGTGCATTTAATACAATTTCCTTGTTACTTCCACCAATTTCATCATGGATTTATTTAATATCCTATGCCTGTATGTAGAGGAAAGCAGGTGTAAATATTTCATACACCTCCATTTTATAGTGAAGGAGTCTACTATCTAATCAAATTATAATCTTCACTATATTCCTCAAGGTGCAAAAATCCTTCCTTATTTGGTTCATATGTGCTTTCTACATCCGAATAATTATCTAACTCATTTGTTACCACAAGATCTTCACTTATAGTCTAACTCTTAAAATTGATCATATATTTGTGTTGTCCTTTCTTGAATGTAATCCTATCCTTTTCCCAGTTGTGATTAACTTTTGCTATTTTCAACCATCCACTTCCCAACATTGTGATGAAATCTTGATCCGCAATCTTTACCTTTTGAGCCATTAAGACTCCATTTCAATTCCATAGTGGTCTACATTGTATAACTTAAAATTTGGTGATCATAAAAATGGAGACCCAATCTCTTTCTAGGTTTTCTCTGGTAGCACATTAAAATTTGATCCTATGTCTACAATGAATTGTGTCAACTTATGGTCTAATATCTCAATATAAAATAATGATGGCTTTTTACCAACATCAATCATTAACACTATTGGATCAAGAAACCGATCATTTCCTTTCACTACTTCCTCTAGCTAGCTTTGCAATTCCATTACTCTCTATGGCTGTAATTTTTCTCCTATTATTGCATGTAGTGTTGGTATGACACTAAAAAAACTTGCCACCTTTGCTTCTACTATCATATTTAATAATTGTGTTGTCAACTCATGATTTGATGACTTCTCTTCTAAGGTTAATGGTTTCTTTAACTTCTTTTTCTCCATTAATCATTCTTGCATCACTTTTCTCATTTCAACCTCTATCACCTCTTGTGCTTCTTGTCATCTTTATTTTTTCAAGGTAGGGTTAGGGTACTGATATTTCTTAGTCTATTCTCATATAACAACCAATACATTTTTCCCCTTCTAATCTATAGAAGGATCCTCAATGTCAAGAAATTTGACATTCTATTATTTGCTTGTACTAGCTTTCTTCATGTAATTTACCTTGTTGTGATTGACTAGTCCACACCATCTACACATATGTGTTATATTGTTTCTTGTTGTTCCTCTTGCTTGAGGATTGGAGAAATTTTTGGAAAAGTGCCTCCACTCTTGGCATTCCCTACATTGGATAATCAATCGTTTGTCTGAATTATATTGCAATTGGTTTTGACCTCCTTATTGATTGCCTTGTCAGTATTATCTGCCTCCTCGATGGTTATTCCTATAATCACCACTGGTCACACATTACCCATTCCTTGAGGTGTTTGGTTTTTCTTATTTCTATCCTTGCGCCATCATTGTTTGGTATCTTGCACATATTAAGTTAAATAGAAAATTGCCAACTGCATGACCTAGTACATTCCATAAATTAAATATGCATTTTTTGGATAGTTGATATTTGTGTGCCCTTTAGACTTATAGTTTGAGCATCATATATCCTTATTATCTTTTCTTCCTTCATATTTTACCTCTTTAATCATTCTATCAAATTCTTTTTTCATGGGCTGAATTGGATTGTGCAATTCCTCCTTGTCATTGTTAGAGTTATCACTTCTGACATGACTACTTATTCTAACTGCTAATTATTTGTCTTTACTTTCAAAATTCCTTGGTCTCTTATATCTTTATTTATATGTTGAGTAGGGTATTATCTTCATATTTTTCTTATATCATAGGGAATATCCATTGATAAATCATTAACCATTCCATCCA
Source organism: Wollemia nobilis (assembly GCA_028583015.1). Taxonomy (NCBI): domain Eukaryota; kingdom Viridiplantae; phylum Streptophyta; class Pinopsida; order Araucariales; family Araucariaceae; genus Wollemia; species Wollemia nobilis. The sequence goes on from JAQPPZ010017033.1 coordinate 8,211,013, forward strand.
CTAGTTTCAAGTCCATTTTATCTATGAGTTGTTTCACTCATAGGTTATAAGTATTAATGTCTTCATACTTCTTTTGTTTTGTAGAATATATTTTAATTATAATCTATATATCATCCGAATTTATCTACAAAATTCTCTACTAAATTCATCTTAGAGGTTAGAATTCATTCTTGAATTTATCTACTAAATTCTCTCATGTGGTGAAGGGTTCTATATCTTCTCTTTTCAATTACCAATCTATCATGATTCCTCATAACATGGTAGGAAATATTTATATTTGTTCCTAGGATTGTCTAACCTTGTTTACTTTTCATATCATCATGCAAGTGCCTATATGCCATATAGGATCTTATTTTCCTTCTCTTTTGAAGAATGAAAACTTTTGTTTGCATGCTCTATTTGCAATATAATTTTCTCATACATACAATATTTACCTAAGAGTAATGATTTTAAATTAGAAATTGCAATACATCATTAATGAAAGGATTTTACCTAAACACTCTTCTTATTAACTTTATAACCTAATTAGATAAGAGTCTTTAATATCATTATTACTTTAGGTAGTTGGTTTGACTTCAGTTGAATTATATCTTTTTTGATATCATCCACATACTCATTATGTTCCTTTTTATTTTAAGCTTCTTTGACTAGGAATCTATGATCCATTCATCATTGTGAAAGAGTTGCTAATGGTCCATGTTATCTAGGAATTGTTAGAAATACCAAAAGTAGACAACAATGTGTACTTGAAAAAAATATAACATTATTTCTCTTGACATTTACTTATTTACAACATGCATATTTATATAGAAATATGTATCTTCGTTTCAAGAGAGTCTTCGGTGTTTTCACCCCTTGGTGTTTCACCTTTAGCTTTGTATTTTTAGTTTCTTTTATTCTCATGAGAGATTTCTATTCACCCACATATGAGATGAAATAATTAACATCCCCCAAAATATAATAATTACATGACAACAAATAATGTAATAAAGTCTAACACCCCCTTATTACATTATTTGGTATAAATATTATTACCCCCATGATTCTAGGGGTGGTATACTATAATTGTGCTCTGGATTTGCCTATCACTCTAGATTTGATTCTCACTCTAGCTTTGGTTCTTGATAATCTCCATTATGTGTACCTTTTTGTTATATAACTAAGTTTACCTCTAGGTATTTGCTTCTAGGTCATTTCCTATGGGTCTTTACCTTTAGACCACCTCTAGGTCCTTGCCTCTTGGTCACCTCTGGATCATCATTGCCTCTGGGTAATATTTGGGTTACCTCTAAGTCATCATTGCCTCTAGGTCACCTCTAGGTCATCACCTCTAGGTTTACTTTGGGTTAGCCTTTAGTTTTTCCTTTTAGTTATCACCTATGGAAAATTACCACTAAATTACATATTTAAAAGATTTCATATATTCAAAATTCTCCACATAATGTTTCACTACTAGTTCTATTACTATAAGACTTCCAAGCATAGCTTGGATCATATTCTGATACTAAAATCATTTATTTCAAGTTTTCGAAGATTGCATTTTTTATGGCAAAAATTTCATTATGATATTTCTGAACCACCAAAATTGGTCTTCTTATATAGAAACCATTTAACATTTATTTTGTTTTATCCCATTATGATACATTCATCTATCCACAATTCATATATATATTTTTGATCACTTTATCTTTGTTCTTGATGAGGCTCTAAAAAAACCTCATTTGATGTAGTCTTTAACTCTTCTTTTATGCCACTTAACTATGGATTAGAATGTAGTTTGCATATATATTATAGTTAAGAATAACATATAGGAAGAATACAATACTAAGTTGAATAGAATGCACCTATGTGCTTTTTAGGATAAAACTACCATGCTTTACATTTAATTGATGAATATCATGGCATGGAAAGAAATATTGACACTTTATAGGTCTAGAAATAGCATTTTAGAATAACACAAAATAGTACCAAATAATAGCATAGAATAGCACAAAACAACATAAAACATAGCAACAAGAGCACCAAAAAATAATGTAGGAGCTAGAATTAGAAATAAGTGTACACTTGGCATAAAAAACAAGAGCTTCAATAGGCAATAGATGCAACATTAGGCAATCAATGTTAGACATGACACTAATTGACTAACACCAAATGTAATAATATTTTGTTTACATAAAATACCAAAGTATTTGGTTGGCTCTAGACATGGTAGTAGATGGTAATAATGGATGTGGTAGAGAAGCATTGATACTATATATTTACAAAATGCATCCCCATTATTACATCTAAGTGTGATACTATTATAACAACCTATTGAATTAGTATATTTGGCACCTATATCAAGATGGTAGCAACAAATGGTAACTTGTTCTCTATGAATTGAAAATGCAAACAATTGCACAACAAAAAATCCTCTATTTCAACCTTGTAGTTGTGATTGTTAGGGTCTAACAAAGGCAGGAACACAGGATTAGAACTTGTTACACCTTTTATCTATATCCTCTTGAAGTAAATCTACCAACATGTTGGTGTCATAGCCTGGTAATGTAAAGCAAGCGAGGAATCTTGTCCTCCTTATCTATAAGTAGGGGTATAGTTTTATGTAACAAGGTTATTATTATTGTTGTTTATTGTTTATCTGCTAAAATATATAATAAATTTAGTTACTGTTTTAGACCTATAATGCAATATTGGATTTTAAGTTGCTAGAAAATACTTGTTGGTGTGAGTTGACTTAGACCAGGATGGAAGAATGTGAAGAGGATAGAAAATGAAAATGAGAGAGAACAAGATGCATTGAAGAATTTTTGCAAGAGATAATTTTCCTCCTCAATAAATAATGTCTAGTTTTCTTATATATGTGTGATTTAATTTTATTTTGAAGTAATATTTGCTTTTCATTGGGCTGAGGAATAAGGGCCTGCTCCATAAGCACAATGGAAAGTATAACCTTTGTAGATATGTATATTATTTTAATTTTTTTAGAGTGTTATCATTATGGATGTGTCTATGGAATAATTAATGAAATGTTATTTTATTTGTTTCAATATTTTTTTGTATATTATTTAGATTTGTATATTACTTTAATTATTTATTTTAGTTTCTCAAGCTTATTTTATGTAGTTGCTACATTAGAATTAATTTTCACATGTGTTATTTATTTTCTACAAGTGTATTAATTTACTTTTTAGGAAGTGTGATTTCATTTTATACAAGCATGAGTTTATTTTTTGCAAAGTGTGATTTATTTTTTCTATAAAAGTGATTTAGTAACCCCACTATCAAAACCTACATAAATTATTCCTAGTGAATATAGCCTTCGAATGCCACCTTGGATTTGAAAAAATTAAAGTGACATTATTAAAACTCATCAATGCCAAAACTTTCTATAAGAGTGATTATAACCTCTATAAATCTCACAAGGATGCAGGTTCCAACATCTAGCTATCACATGTCTAGACTTCCACAATGACTATAGCAACTCATCCTAGGAACCTCTTCATATATTCCTCTTCTCACAAACTTAGTGTCACTACTTCTTAATTTTACTTCATATCCAAGGGCTTAATTCTTTGGTCTTATATCTAGCATTATAGGCTTATTTCACACCTTGACCATATCTTCCTATACCTGTACCATCATATCTCACTTTCCTTGTTATTTTTGAACCAATTCCTTTTGTACGCATTTCAAAACACCTAAATTCTTTCTCATTACCACAAAAGAAAATATTTTGATCATCACTTTGAACTTTATCACTATCACCAATGATCTTCAAATACCCAAAGATATCATCATAAATACTTTCAACACTATCTAATCTATCACTATCATATCTAGAAATATAATCAAAGAGATTATGATGTTCTTATTCAATTCAAATATTGCTTACATTATCACCATTTAGAAACCCAAATTCATCATCAAAAATATACAAATCACTAGTATCACAAGTTAAATATTTACTTTGGATAATATCACTTGTGTCACAACACACATTTGTCATTATAGACTTCAAATTGTTAGTATTATTATAAGAAAAATTCTTCCTTTGGATAAGGTTGCTTGTATCACAATAAACACTTGTCACCTTAGGCTTGAGGTTGCTTATGTCACAACAAATATTTTTCATAATGGGGTTGTCCTCCAACCTTTCAATTGTCTTTTACACCTCACTTCAAGAATGCCACAATTGATGCCAAGTACATTTTATTCATGGCACCAATAGAGATTGTAACACCATCTTCAAAACAATCAACTTCTTCAAGAATTGTATGCAAGCAACAATTAAGTGTTAAGAATTATTTATCTTCATAACCTTATTAAAGTTTTGGTATTACATACTTTTGCTATTTAGCTTGCTTCTCTCCTTATTCACTAGCATCATATAATAAAGATCATATTTGTGACACATAATTTTAAATTTTAGCTTGCTTCCTCTCTGCCTTTCCAATTTAGTCAAGTAGACTCTTCTTCTTGTAGTCTTTGTTTTCTTTAATACAATAGTGAGGGTTCCTTATGTCTTCCAAATGGTCCTCTTTTCTATATACCACTAGTCCCATATACCAATCCTTTCTATATATTGCCCTTCCTATATACCCATAATTACATGGAAGAATCTAGTCCTCTCTATATATGCAATCATACATGAAAGAGACCTTAAGGTACATGAATTAGATTGATATAGTACCATAACTAAACCAAAAAAAGGCTTTAACGATGGCTAAAGTAAGGTGGTTTTTTACGGTGGTAAAAAACCATCTTAATAGATCCTAAGAGGGCGGTTAAAAACCACCCTCTTAGGATAACCGCCCTCTTAGGTCTAAAAGAGCAATTTATAACCATCCTATTAGGGTCACCCTAAGAGGGTTGTTATAAACCACCCTCTTAGGGTCACCCTAAGAAGGTTGTTATAAACTGCCCTCTTAGACCTAAGAGGGTGGTTAAAAACCATTATCTTATGGTAACCTAAGACTGCCCTCTTAGGTCTAAGAGGGCATTTTAAAACCACCCTCTTAGGGTCTCAATGAAAAAAAAATTATAAAGACCACGGGAAAAGCCCAGGTCGCATTTTGGTTGAGCATTTCGTAGCACGCATCGATGGAGGTAGAGCTAGCTAGGGCTTTGAGCAGCATTTCGGTTGAGCATTTCACAGTGCGCGATGGAGGTAGAGCTAGCTAGGGCTTTGAGCAGCATTTCGATTGAGCATTTTGCAATGTGCAATGGAGGTAGAGCTAGGGCTTTGAGCAACATTTTGGTTGAGCATTTCACAATGCACAATGGAGGTAGAGCTAGGGCTTTGAGCAGCATTTTAGTTGAGCATTTCATAGTGTGTGATGGAGGTAGAGCTAGGGCTTTGAACAATATTTCATAGCATGCGATGAAGGCAGAGCTAGGGCTTTGAGCAACATTTTTGCAATGTTGTTTCTTATTTCCTGTTTTAAAAGAAATCATTCACTGGTTTAGGTTTGAGGATTTCTTCTTCTTAGGGTTTTTCATATTCATATTTTTATATTAAAACCCACAACATTCTATTTTAAAAGAAATCATTCACTGGTTTAGGTTTGAGGATTTCTTCTTCTTAGGGTTTTTCATATTCATATTTTTATATTAAAACCCATAGTGGCTTCATGTTTCTTGTTATTATTGAAAAGGAGAATTACTATGTATTTGGCACCTTGAATGAATATGGTTATGAGTTTTTTTGTGTTTGTCTACTAAAAATTATGAACATGCCTATTTTTTGTGCTTTGGTGCTCTCCATTTCCTCACAACTTCATACACGTTCAATCTGTGTATCATTTATGATGAGGCACACATGCTTTACACTCCATGATTGTAATATTGATTCATTTTAAATCTACGTGCAAGGTCAAATAATCAGCAATGTTAGACAACAATAAAGAGAAATTATTAGGCAATAGGGTACAAGCTCAAGCTCCAAAGCTTTTTTTTCCTTCCCTTTCAAATAAAGTTTTATTGCTTTCCTTTATTCTACTTCTTCCTAAAATGGTTGTGGGATAAGCAGTTCATTTGCATCGATGAGGAAACCCTTTTCAACTTTATCCTAGTATGTATGAGTTTAGGGTTTTGAATATGTCCCCTCAACGTTCTGTTTTAAAAGAAATCATTCACTAGTTTAGGTTTGAGGATTTCTTCTTCTTAGGGTTTTTCATATTCATATTTTTATATTAAAACCCACAATGTTCTATTTTAAAAGAAATCATTCACTGGTTTAGGTTTGAGGATTTCTTCTTCTTAGGGTTTTTCATATTTATATTTTTATATAAAAAATTTGCCATCAATGTGAGGTTGTTCATCTATTTAGCCAATTCTTGTGTGTTATCTTCTAGACAATTAAAATTTTGAATTTTGTGAAAAAATGAGATCATCAAAATTGGCCACCCCTATAAACTCTTCCTACTTGGCCTAATTCTTGGTTTAGTTCCTCTTTCTAAGCCTCTTTTTTTTAAATAAATATGTCCCATTTTGGCCTATCCCTTAAAAACATCGAGACCTTCATGAATTCATGGTGGCATTCAAAGACTGTACCATCTTGGGCCTTAACCTTTTGCTCATGCACCTCTTCATATTATTCTTTGAACTACTGGAGAATGGGATATATTTTGGCCAATCTATCATTTGTTTGCTCTATCAATCTCTTCATACTTTCTACTGAACTATGATAGAGTTAATGCTCTTGAAGGTTTGGCCAAGGCTTTTTAGCTCACTCTACAGTTTATCATACACCTGTTCTTTCTGTTCTTGTCAAAAAAGTGAAAAAACCAACTATTTAAAAAACAACTACTTTTTTGACCTTGGGAACCACTTTTGGAAGGGCTGATAGTTTCTCCTCGAGCTATCTTATTTTTACTTGTAATTGTTGCTTTTCTGTTCTCAATTTTTTTTACATAAAACTTTTTTGTGGGTCACGCTCCATCATGTGGACTCTTGCTTGTGCTCTCAGATTCATCTCTATACTTGAGGGTGACTGATGTTTGAAAGCAGTTCAGTTGTATTATGCTAAAGTGCTTATGGGTGGCTTGTTTAGTGATTTTACATACATTGTTATATTGTCTGCCTCAACCAAACTCCTTTCATTAGTACTGTCAAAGTTCTTCTTGCTCACATGTTTCACATTTTGCTTACCTTTCAACTACCATTTAGAGACACCTGCATTTGCAACAACAACTATTTTCTACTCAATAGACTCAGGCCTAGATAAATAACTAGAAACATCAGCCTCTTCAACTCCATTCTTGTTAACCAAACTCATATGGCCCTGAATAGGATGTTCAGGATGCTTACCATCTAGCTCATTTGGAAAATTCTTTATTAGTAGAACTAGTAGGACCTGAAAGAAATCTGTAAATGCAGTTTCATCCACTTGATTGATAAAACATGGACCACTCTTTTCACTAGAGTTGAAACTTGGTTGCTCTAGCAAACTTGAACATGTGTTATCAAAAAGGTTGAAAAAGGTTTCTCCATGCTTTCAAATACATGTTGAAAAGCCTATAATGAGATCTGCCTTTTAGAGGAAGTTCCCATGTAGTTTGAATTATTGTCTAGCAACATAGAAAACTTAGATGCTTTACTTGTTTTGGTTGCAAAACACTCACACCTCTTGGCTTCACCTCATGCTGAATTGAGTCACCTCCATTGCAACCAAAATCAGACAAGGAAGGCACTAGTAATTTTGGACTACTTTGTAGAATCTGTGTGAGAGGCCAATGTTGATCACATCTCTTGACAAACAACTCCTCCCTATGCCCCACATATGATATTTTCCTTTTAAGGTTTAAATAAGGGCCTTTGTTGTTATTTATAGGATTTCCATTTTCAATGGCGCCAACAAAACATGAAGCACTACAAGCACAATTATCAGTAGGGGCCCCTTTCTCAATACTTTCAAATATTATAGCAATACTGGGATTTTTTATTTTTCTGTGCAATTTTCAACCCAAAGTCCTACAATCCCCTCATCCTAGGTGTGCCTTCAAGATATCATCTTTCTAATTCATGTCATTTCCCTCTCTTACTTTCTGAATGGAAGTTGTGTTGTGTTGAACTTTGTAGACATGTGCTTACCTATTACACCTACCTTTCAAGCATCCATATGCAATTTTGAATCCAAAAATTTATTGTAATTGCCATCATTGGGAGTATATTGACTCTCATCATTATGACAATCAACTACACAATTTTGTGATTGCTTAACCAAACTGTTATATTTATTTTCATCAGAATGGATTGCTTCAAGTCATGACAATTATTTTCTTTGTTCAAACTACTATTTCTCAAGCTCAAGAGCATGAAGAATTGCATCTTCACATCGAGCATATTTTTCCCTCTTCTATGACCCATTTCTTCTCACCCAAACTATGGTCCCAATGTTGTGATCAACCGTGCTAGGCCCGACCTCCCTTGATGCCTTTGATCCTCCTACGAAGGTGAGCATAAACCTATACAATCTCCACAGAATCCATACCTCCATGGTCAGCAAAACCATTTGACCATGCTTGGTTCTTGATGGACTTTGGCAACCAAGAGGTGATGGGTTCGAATCGTGCTACCTCAATTTACGAAGACAATATTCTAAACTTCCATTCAATCTAATAACATCATCTCTACCACTACATGGGAGGTGCATATTAGGGTTCTATCAAGGTTTTTCATCATGTGACAGATCTATGTGAGATTTCTCTAACCCTAGGTTCGAACCCTTGGCTTGTTGAACATGAGTTTTTTAGCTTGCATCACTTCACATAAATCTAACAACTCACATTTGCTTTATTTAGATATTTTAGATCAATGGCTTGGGTATGCTTATTTAAATCAATGGCTTAGACACCTTCACCCAACTACTTCCTGTGGTCCCACCGATGATCACTACTATGTGATATATGGTCGCTCTTCACCATTGTGCTCTACCATGATAATATTCTTGATCTACCCCATAGGGTCAATGGTGCGCCATCCCCCTACTCGATCAACGATTGGGGTTAACTGGTGACATGAAATTGAAGGTGGGCCATAGATCTGAAGATGGATAATTATAGGTCGTTCATCTTTGCCAATGAATATAACCTTTAGAAAGTTGATTGTTAGGTTTGAGGATTTCTTCTTCTTAGGGTTTTTCATATTCATATTTTTATATTAAAATCCATAGTGGCTTCCTATTTCCTGTTATTATTGAAAAGGAGAATTATTATGTATTTGGCACCTTGAATGAATATGGTTATGAGTTTTTCTATGTTTATCTACTGAAAATTATGAACATGCCTATTTTTTTGTGCTTTGGTGCTCTCCATTTCCTCACAACTTCATACACATTCAATCTATGTATCATTTATGATGAGGCACACATGCTTTACACTCCAGGATTGTAATATTGACTCATTTTAAAGCTACATGCAAGGTCGCATAACCGGTCATGTTAGACAACAATAAAGAGAAATTATTAGGCAATAGGGTACAAGCTCAAGCTCCAAAGCTTTTTTTCCCTTCCCTTTCAAATAAATTTTTATTGCTTTCCTTTATTCTACTTCTTCCTAAAATGGTTGTGGGATAAGCAGTTCATTTGCATCGATGAGGAAACCCTTTTCAACTTTATCCTGGTATGTACGAGTTTAGGGTTTTGAATATGTCCCCTCAACATTCTATTTTAAAAGAAATCATTCATTGGTTTAGGTTTGAGGATTTCTTCTTCTTAGGGTTTTTCATATTCATATTTTTATATTAAAAAAATTCTAAATCTGAAATGTAAATCTTATTAACATCAAATAAGCAGTTCATTTGCATCGATGAGGAAACCCTTTTCAACTTTATCCTGGTATGTACGAGTTTAGGGTTTTGAATATGTCCCCTCAACATTCTATTTTAAAATAAATCATTCACTAGTTTAGGTTTGAGGATTTCTTCTTCTTAGGGTTTTTCATATTCATATTTTTAAAAAAATTCTAAATCTGAAATGTAAATCTTATTAACATCAAATCGAAACATGTATAAACTATATGCGAAGTGGCTTCTTAGATTTATTAAGGCATCCACATAGTGAGAAAATTAGATGGCATTAATGTTTCAAACTATGTTAAGATAGTTTCAGTTTATAAATAAATTAAATCATATATATATTTATTTAATAATTTTTTTAATACATTAAAAATATATTAGTTATAATAATTTTATTTATTATATTTAAAAATTATAAAGTACAGTGTGCTCCATGCTTAGCAAATACTGAGGGATTGGAATGAAAAGCATACTTGCATGGCAATCAACAATTATTTTTAAATAAAAGTCCATGTTAAGTTTCCAATGATACTTGTAGGGCATTGAGGCAGTTATTTTTAAATAAAAGCCCATCTTAACTTTTTAAACTTGTCAAACATGTGTTAGGGTTTAATGACAAGCATGTTTGTTGCTATTTGACATTTTGGTAATTATTATTTTCTAGTAGTTTAGTAATTGATTAAAAAAGAAAATCAAGTGATTTTAGTTTTTAAAATTTTTAAAATAATATAAATTATAAATTATTTTAATTGTAGTGGTTGAGATTAATTATTAAGTTATTTTTTAAAATATGTTATTTAAGGCATACATATTAATAACATATTTTATATAAAATTTCATTTTATTATAATATTTTATTTTAAAATAGTTTGTAGTTTGCACCTCTTATTAGTGATATATTTTTATAATTATTAGTATATGAACTTTGTTTATATATGTTTTGATGTTTTGCATTGTATAAGCTTAATTAAAAGTGAAAAATTCGCATGTATCTTGATATATGTAATTTTTTTATTAGACATAAATTAATATTTATGATTTTTTTGTTAGGATAATAATTATAGAATAAGTATTAAAGTAGATTAAAATACAATCATTTAGACTATTTTGTAAAAACATGTTTAACAAGCAATAAATGCAACAAAGGTGCAAGAAATGAGTTGTCCAAATGGGAATGTGTTTCTGACATAAAATGGTAATGTGGGATCAAGATTACTTTTTCTTGTAACTTAGCCCTGAGATAGAGGGCCAAACATAAAGAAGGATAGACAGGACAACCAAAACAGGGAAGAGGTAGAAAATATGGACTTATGATAGATAGGCAAGCATTGATTGTGTTGATTTTTTTATTCAAGGTTTCATACAATAGTCTGTAAGTACTGCAAATATCTATTTTTCACATTGGAGAATGAAATCCCGAATCTGGAGTGGCCCACCTACGAGCTCAGGCTAATCTGTTTATTAATTGTAAGCAAAACAAATTTCTTTGTTTTTCTAATAGCAACTAATTTTTTCAGATCTTTTCCATTCTATGTTTGAGCTCAACATCTATAAGAAAAATCTTTGTTATAATTTTATAAAATTCAGTCCAGAATTCAGATTTTAGTTTTTTAAGTTTTTTCATAATCAGTCTAAGCAAGTTTCAGTTTCAGATCTTAATAGGTTCATAAAATAATAATATTTTCATTTAACAAGAATTTAATTCACAAAAATTCAAATATGATTGAATTCTTGCTAAAACATGTACTACATACTGAAAATTATTTTAGATTTGCCAATGATAGGATAAAGTGCAAATGTTGTGCTTTGGTGCTCTCTATTTCCTCACAAATTTTTTAATTGGTTATATGGGGTTGAAAAGGGTCACACACATATCACTTCTAATTTAATGAACCACATCATTGTGGTGTTACAACAAACCTTATTATCAGAGGCCTCCTTATTACAAGAGTATCCATCACAATGGGGGGATTTGTACTCAAGTTGCATTCAGACAATTGCATCCCATTTACCATTGCTCCATAATGCCTTGGACCTTTATTTCTTCACACATTAAAATTTACAATATCCTTTATGTTTCAATTGTCATGTGGGCTTTTGGGAGTTGGCCAAGTGTTACAACCAAGACATGGGAGATCTGAAGTCACGCACATTCTCGAGAAGTTTAGAATACAAAGATGATTGGAAATATTTTGGCCTACCCATTGCTCAGGACTTGAGAGTCTTGTAGGCATCTTGAGGAGTTGTACTATTATGCACAAACAACAAAAAATGGTTTGGAAATGGCCCAAAATACAGTCATTTAGACTATTTTGTAAAAACATGTTTAACAAGCAATAAATGCAACAAAGGTGCAAGAAATGAGTTGTCCAAATGGGAATGTGTTTCTGACATAAAATGGAAATGTGGGATCAAGATTACTTTTTCTTGTAACTTAGCCCTGAGATAGAGGGCCAAACATAAAGAAGGATAGACAGGACAACCAAAACAAGGAAGAGGTAGAAAATATGGACTTATGATAGATAGGCAACAAGCATTGTATAGTAGGTGTAGATGTTTGCAACCCAATCATATTAACGATTATCATAATAACATAATCAAGTAAGAATGAGTATAGCAACCCAATCATATTAACGATTATCTTTAATTTGTGATAATATTTTCTTGATAAACATATGTTCTTATTATATCTTCTCCATATCTTGTATTGATGTAACAACAACTAATGCTAATGGAGATAGATTTAACCATATCTCTTTCTTTTGTTCTGAAACCAGTTCTTTTCTTTCAACTGACTCTTCTAGTTTTTGTTTAGCTAAGGGTTCTTCCTTTTTTTGTAGCAACTTCTTCTACTTTTTATCTTAGAAGAGTCAGTTGAAATAAAAGAATTGGTTTCAGAACAAACATAGTCAATATGAACAAAAAAAGACCAAGAAAGACACCACGGGTACCTGAGGCTATCACAATAAATCAGGAGTCAGTGACACACGCCTCGCATGCTAGTAAGTACTTGAAATTTGATAGTGTTGTTCAATAGTGGTTGACCTAGGCATATTAGAATTGATCATGGTTTTGTCATCGACTATGGTGTATTGTAGCAACTGGTGGAGGATACCAGCTACATCATTCCATTAATGAGGAAGATAAGGAGGTGACCCATAACATAAATGAATTCGATGGTGAGAATACTTAAAATGAGGTTGACAATGCTTTGGCTAATGAAGAAGGTACGTAGACCACACAAGAAATTTGCTCGTGATGTTGGGTTACTCATTATTGTCATACTATATGGCATAATGATGTTTGGATGGTGTTAGTATTATAGGTGTTGATGCTAGGTCATCACACACTTCAAACACTGAATATCATAGAAAGAGAGGTCCAACAAGATGTGCAGTAGAGTCAAGCAACACAGATAAGGTGGAGATCATTTACAATCTAAATGGACAGCCCGTAGGTCCAAATTCTATTAAGTTTACATCTTACTTGGGGGTGATTGTGAGGGAGATTGTCCCTATCACCCATACAGACTAGAGAGCAGTCCTAGTGGAAGTTAAAAACTAGTTATGGACACTCATTACGATAACTTTCTAGCCAATGCAGTTCATAGTGTCCATTTTTGAATACTTATATAAATGTTGCATCTAATAAGATACTGGTTTGATGCAACAAAAATATATCATTTTGGACACATTGAAGAAATGGGTCTTGGCGACCATGGATAAGCAATGGCATGAACATAAGCATCGACTTGTGAAAAACCACTATGATAAGTATGATAATGATGAAGATAGAATTGCTAATCCCCCACCTCATGTATCACAAAAATATTGGGAAGCCTTTGTGAATGGTAGGAGCAACACTGACTTTAAGGCAAGTACCAACCAATCTGCTATGGTAGTTCATATCATTGTTATGTTCATGTGAATTTTTTGACCTTGCTCTCCCTAATGAATTTATATATTGGTTTCTTCATTGCATTGTAGGTGGTGAGGCAAAGGAACAAACAAAATAGATCTCACCAATCCATCATGCACACTTGCAATCGAACAAGATATGCTCGACTAGAGCATGAAATGGTATTCTATCATACTCATCCATTATATGTGACAAACATAGCTATATTATTTTGTTGTATGACTTATCCCCATGTCTCTCCAACTATATATCTTGTAGAGGAAGAGCCAACCAAATGTGGAAACTCCACTACCAAGGGCAACTGTGTGGATGGTAGCTCATACAAAGAAGGATGGGGCTCCTATTTCACCAGAAGTTGCGAAGACAATCATAAGTGACATTCCCTTGGAAATAGCAATACGTTGAACTTCAAACCATTGTTATATCGATTATTTTTTAACATGTTACTAGTTAACTATGCATGTGATATTGCCAAAAAAATTGGATGATGAAATGTCATCTATGAGCTCCATAAATCAATCTATTAAGGATGATGCCCTCACCAAGGTTTTAGGACCCAAAATATCGAGTCGGGTTTGGGGTGTCGACAAAGGAGTATCACCAACTGCTCTATTTTCTAGTGAGGGTTACATACAGAAGTTGCACTAGATGCAAGATCATACGATAGAGAAAGAGCAAAAGTGGGAAGAGAAGCTTGCAGAGAATGAAAAAATATGGAAGAGAAGCTTGCAAAGAAAGATAAAAAGATTGAATAGATTTTGACACAGCTTGCACAGATAGAGGTGTGTCAATTTTTTCATGATTTCATATTTGAAATATTTACATGTTGCACCCCTAAAGTTGTAATGATCCCTTGCATATAATTCCATAGGCAACATCACTACATGCTACACCTACAAGTGGACATAACATTGGTGGTGGTGATCAAGGCACAAGTAGCTGCTCAATACCTTCTAGGCTAGAGTCATCAATGGTATGACTATTATTTCAAATATAAAATGGTTGACTTAGTTTGTATTGTATGCTATGCAATGAATTTATCTAGGTTGTTGATTTTCCATGTAGGGACTGAAAATGACATCGATCACTCAAACTGAGAGAAGGGAATGCTACTTGACTCAGATCCATAATGATAACATAGTGGTCGAAGGCACGATGATCAGTATTGACCCTGAAGACCTTATACATGGTCAATATTTGGGTGAAGGTTATTGGAAAGTCAATGTGCACATCACCCATAAAGAGGAAACAATATTGTATAGAAGGAATAATGAGATGGACATAATGAAGGATGTTGTGGGCTCCTTCATTGCCTAGCCTAAATCAGATATTGTTTACAAATAATGGGCAACCAAGCTAGGAGTGAGGTGAGTAGGTATCCTGAGCATGAGGTTGGCCAGTCAAGATACCCTCTCACCTCATCTTTGATGGTTGGGGTGGGTAGGGATGTTTAGACATCTACCCATTATATGGAGGGCTCAGGTTGTCCATTCACCTATATTTGTAAATAAGAATTGCACTTGAAATAAGAATTTTCCATATATATATATATATATATATTCATATTGTTTTATCTCTTAGTCACTTCTTGAGCTCCTTGGGTTCTTTTTGCCCTAGTACTTAAATATTCTAACCGGATGTGGTCTTTGAATTTCATTTACCTCCTTTGGTCACTCTTGGACATAATATAATTTCTTTATTTCTTGCTTTTGTACATGTAAGAGGTGCAATAGATCATTGTTGTTCGTAAATAATAACTTGGTTTTCATCCAACAATCTAAGAGAAAATATTCCATATATTATTCAAAATAAACTATGTGTAATGCTAAGCTTCAAGATCCAATTTATCAATATTTTGATGGCAGCCTTGGTAGTTGTAGATTGCATGCATTTAAACCAAATTTTCCTTATTATACAAGCTCAAGTTCTTTACTTGTCCACTTTCTACTTCTAAAAGGAATAGGTTTCCCATTTTGCATAAGAAATGCCCTTATGCTTGTACTTGAAGGATCATATTGAACCACAAAGAAGAGGGAAAAAGAATCTACAAGTGTTAAAACTGAGTTGGATATTATTATTTTTTCATGAGTTCAATGTAACCTCCATTACCTCTATCTAATGAATTTGATATTTTTTTAAGATCAATAAGAGGGGTTGCAAGCCATCCAAAGCCTCTTACAAACTTCCTATTGAAACTACATGGACACATGAATACCCTCAACTGGTATAATCGTATTCAAGTGCAAGTTTCATGCAGATGGTAGTTAATTGTTTGTTTCATTATGAGTAGTGTCTAGCATGCATTTGTGAAGACAAGGCTGCTCTTGTATAATCACTGACAAGTGGAACTCAAATGGACACAAGAGTAAAAAATGATAATGTACCTCCAAGAAGATCTTAATTCAAGCCATCAACAACCAGATTTGTACTACCTTCTTATATTTGATGCTTAGGTGGAACTATTGCAGGTATATTGACCTCTTTTGATGATGATGGTGGACCCCTTTTAATTCATAAGAGGGTATGCAACTCTATTTTACAATGATTGACAGTGTAATTCCTTAAAATTTGTTAATTGTGGGGATTTGATCCTTCCTCATGTTGGAAATAACAAGTTTTACTACCAGTGCACCTATGCCCCTTTGGTATGGTAGGTTAAGTTGAATATTTAGAACAAATCTTGATGCATACATAGTGGTGGGTTTGGGCCATAATACAGGGTGGACCACAAGTTGTACTACCAATGCAAGGTTAAGTAAAATATTTAGGGCAGAGCTTGAAGCATACATGGTGGTGTACTTGGGTTGTAATACAATGTGGACCACAATTGTAAGTTCAATCTATACCTCCAATTCCCATGGTTACACATAGGCATCGATGTGGATCTTCAATATTGCATGGGATATAACAATAAGTTCAACCCCTATTACCTACAGTTCCATGGCCACTTTGAGGTGCTTAAAGCCCATGGGAATAGCCTTGGTTTACTTTTCCCACTACTTACTCCCAACCTGTTGGGTACCTTGCAATAACCCTTGCAGCAAACATTTAATTTTTATTTTATGATGAGAGGAATGATGATAGGGCTCAATATTTGCATTTGCTGATCTTGGTTGGATATAATTGAAATGCTCAACATTTAATTTAGGAGGTCAAACTGTAGCACCTTAAATTTGACCCATTTGCATAAAAACATAAAAAATTGTAAAAACATCATATTTACATTTATTACCATAGAATTTGTGCTTCATTGACGAGATTGTACTACGATCAACGAAATTGTAGTACGACCTCCGAAATCATAGCACTATTTCCATCTTACAATCCTTGTGATCGTTGTAATATATTGCAGATCGTAATATGATCTTGCCTTGAAACAGAAAATTTAAAATTGAAAAATGACAAATACAATTGAATGGTTTTGCGATCCGTTCGGTCTTGCTCAGCTTAGAAGGAGTTGCAATAAATTCAACCTCCTCCCTATTCTGGATGCTCATCCCAACTTATTAAACCAAACCCCCTACTTCTGAATTTCCCCTGGCTCCTTGCACTTTAGAAAACTTCACATAATTTTACATCCTAGCTCTGGTTATTTCATTTGCTTGCAGGATCAGAGGACTTTGTTACAAACTGGAGGTTACGATATTGCGATCGTAGTATGACTTTACGAGTTCGGGATACGATCATGCACAAAAGTCTACGATCTCATGTGCAGTTGGCTTGGGGGAAACCTCAAGCTCTGGTTTACATATTCTGCAATTTATTTAGTTGATCTACATTGCATTTAGCATTCTTTATCACACAAAGCATTAGATTTAAGCATTTGCATTCCTGGAGTTCACCTAATTTTATATAATTGCATATTTCATATACTGTAATACATTAACTCATCAATGCATACCATTATAGTTGTTTAAGTGTATTCATTTAATCCTAGTTAAGCTTGCAATCATAAGTAAATCTCTAGATTTTTTGTTTTATATCCTCTATCCATAAATTTGTTGTTGTCTATCAAAATCAGATATGTTTGTTCCTATTCGTAATACAATCTTGCAGATCGTAATATGATCCTTCAGGTTCGTAGTACGATTTTGACCTACTGCGTACGATCTGGATTGCATACAAAAATCAAAATCTTCATCAGACATCCGGATACAGGTAAGAGTTTAAAACCATTTTTTTAGTACTGCACTATATTTTGCATTCTGTTTTCTACTATTTTGTTGTCTGCATTTGAATTAAAATTACATATAGGTTAGATTAATTGCATATTGGCCAAACTTAGGTGTATGTGCGATTTGATCAAAACAAACACATCAAAACAAATCCTAAACCTAGGCTCAGAAACTACCACAAAATATTTCCTGGTGAACCCAACCCATTCATCGAAAAATCACCATAAGAGGGTACAAATCCAAGTACCTCTCCTCTGAGGTGTAGGCCATCTATTCTCCCATTCCCCTCTAAGACGTGGATCCATCAGCCTTGAGGAAAGGAGTGCAAGAATTTTTAGGCTACACAAACTAATGTAAATTCCTTAAAGAAATATTGTTTGTTAATAGTTATGTATATTTCCTCTGAGCATGTTGAATTGATTGTTTATCATGCAAGTATTATTGCTAAAGTGGTCTTCTAAATCATATTCTCCACTCTATATGATAGTTGTAATAAATTTAAGAATTGGGTGCTTAATTATTCTGCATCTTAACCATCATGGTGCAAGGTTGAGTTAATCAAGTCGTTTTGCTAGGCATGCATTTGGCACCATGTCCAAAAATATTGGATAGAAGCCTTCAAGCATTCATTGAAAAAACATGAAATATGTGCCAAAATTTTAGTGATATGTGATTGGCTACCAGGGTAGACCAAATTTTGATAGTGATCCTAGGTGATCCTATGATGATATAGCTCAACTTCCTCCTTCCTTGTGCCAAATACTTTTAGAATATTATTTTATTTATAATTTTTATTAGCTACTTAGGACTACCATAGTTTTCTCTACCACCATTACCTTTTCAATATTAATTGGAAATGGTACTCTTATCATCATGTTGTGAGGGGAATGACTGCAAAATGTATGACTTTTAGATGATGTGGGCTGCTCTTTTTTTTATTATTTGAGGATGATGGCTACTCCTAGGTCTTGTAGTTGCATGTAAAGGCTAGTTACTCTTCTTTCATCTTTGCCTAGATTGGGCTTCTCCTCCTAGAAAAATGTTGTTGGTTATTGAATAAGGCACGAGGTTATATTTCCCCTTCATATTTTGAAGTCCTACACAATGAGGGGAGGGGACACAAAGGAAGTAGTAAATTAAGTTATATTTCTAGATTGCCTGCTATTTGATTTAAGTTTTTGATGTCATTTATATGATTGTAAATGCTTTACCATGCTTCATTCTACTACTTTTTTACTCTTATGCAAACTATATTTCTCTTTGAATATACCATGTGTTACTCCTTGTTAATCCCATAGTAGTATGCTAGTTTTAAATAATATCCTCTTTTAAATTTGTTTCTAGTTTGAAATTATAAAATTTATCTGTCCTCAAGTTGAGATCTTAGTTGGCCATGTAATCTTATATGAGTCTAACTTTTAATTGCCTACACATGGTCATGTATGGCAAACTACTGCAATATATGAATGTGGTTGTCTTATTATCTCCTATAATCTGCTTTTATAGGTGAAGAAATCTAGAATTAAAAATCTTGACATGTGATTTTTCATTTTAGAATTTGCTTTCTATCTACAAGAATTGCAAGGATGCCTCCGTAGAAACAAAAAACCACTGTTGAGTGCTATGCTATTTCAGCTGAGGCATCATTTATATATATTTTTAGGTTGAGACCCTAAGAGGGCGATTATAAATCACCCTCTTAGGCCTGAGGTCTTAACCCTAAGAGGGCAATTTTTATATGCCCTCTTAGATCTAAGAGGGTGGTTTTAACCACTCTTGTATCCCTAATATGGTGATTATACCCTAATAGGGGATCTTTTTGAGGCGGGTTTTAGTCGTCATCGTATGTCAGATTTTTTACGATACCATCATAGATGGTGGATGAATAACTACCTTTAAAGGCCTTTAAAGTTGGTTAAAAACCATCGTTAAAGCCCTTTTTTTGTGTAGTGCATGGTAGTACTAAAGAGGATTCTCCCTATCACTAACACCTCCTTAAAGAGAAAGCCTCATACATGGGCATAACTTCCTTATATACTTGGATTTTCTCACTTTCAAGATTTATATCCAATAATAGTGATGAATGGGGTAAATAATGGAGTGAAACAAAATATCATTAAAATACCTCCTTATTTCTTCTTAATGATTTATAGGATCAATGCCTAGACATTGCAGCTTAATGAAATAGATTTACCTGTAAATGCAATCCAAAGTTGTTGATATTGAATGCTACAAATGTGCTTCAAGCACATGTCTAACTTGTGTATAAAAATATTTTGACACCCAAATTGCAAAATATTTTAACACCCAAAATACAATGACTCCTCACCACACTTAGAAACTATATACTAAGATATAATACCTTGACATCTATAACAAAAAAATTAACAAATATTTGGACACTATGCTCACAACATGAGTCTTGAACACACACTCCATAAATTAATAACCAACATTAAAGACACTTTACATGGACTTCAAAATATTTTGACTTATGAATCTACAGTTTTGATATGCCTAGTTGACTAAAAATATGGAATATACCCTCTTTTTTTCAATAGACATTCATTTCCTTATTATTAATTTTTTTTATACTCTTTTTTTTAACACAATTCACAATGAAATAAAATTAGAATTATAGTCTAAAATCTCTATAGTAAATTTCCATATCGCAAACCAACCTTATGTTGTGGTAACTTCCATGTCTTTTGCTTTGATATTTGTGAAGCCTATCATGATAATAGACCCCAAGAAAAAGTAAGACTACTGCCACACCATCAAAATTTACTACAACTGCTCACTTAGAACCAAATAGGGTAAATCATGCTTAAGCTATAAGAATTGAGCCCCTAAAATGCATAGAAGATGCAGTCGAAGGGATGATAGACCCTAAGTTATCAAAAGATACAAATATCCTAAGGGAATATGCTCACTAGAGATACTTAAAAAGTGAAGGAGAGTCCTTTTTTGCAAGGATATGGAATAGCTACTTGGCCTAATACATGGTTTCTCAAGTCTATATCTACTATGAATTGGTAGAGGCATGTGCATTACACTATGACTCTCACTTAAATATGGTGTTTTTGAGTTGTGATGAACTATTGGAGGTAGTCATAATAGGAGAAGCTATACAAAAAATGTTAGTAGTACTAATGGGGTTCAAGATAAGCCCAAATATTATAAATCAATATTATGATAAGACTAAAGATAAGCTAAAGGGCTTGAATCTAGAGCTCAAAAATTCTGAAGAGGTAATGCCAAAGTTTCCTTTAATCCAAAAAATATTAAATGAAGATTCCAAAATACCTTGAGCATGGTAGCATTCATCTTCAATGCTAATGATGATAAAGAAGTAGCACAAGAAGAATTGACTGCCATTCATATACTAAGGAGTAACTCTAAAAGAAATCCTCTAATGCTTGACTTCAATAATTTTATAGCCTAGTAGATTCATGAAGGGATACCTTTAGGGAGAATCAAACCTTTATATATTGCTCATTCTTATCCCATTTAGTGTTATGTCAAAAAATTTGGTTGTTTGAGAATTTAAACTTAAGAATAGAACATGAAGAAGGACAAGCAAGAATTTTTTCTTGCTAGATGAAAGTCCTATGTTGGAGGTCCTCTTATTTCCATTTTACAAATGACTTCCTAATACTAGTGGTGAGTGCAATAAAAGGAGAAATGGTTTGACTTATATCAGAGAATACAATTAAAGTCACACGATTGTAGATTAAAGGTGATTGGTATTTCTTTGAAGATGCTATCATTTTATACTTTTATGGGTTCAACAAGCCCATAATATATTTTCAAAGTATATGCTAAAGAGAGTAGCATATATTAAAATATTGAGGTAGGGAGACTTAATTGATGTCATCTATGAAAGTAGGCAGAGCAAAATGGCATTCTATATATTTCCACTTTAGTTAGGAAGTATATCCTAAAATAAAACAAGGGTAATTAATGAATTGGATGCTAAGCTAAAGGAGTTAGGGTTAGATATTTTGGATGATGCATGGGATTATGACCTAGATGGAAAGTTTTTTGCATGGCTAAAATGTGCTACGATTTCAAAAAAACTCATCCATAAACCTAGGCCTAATCTTGAAAGATATCAGAGTATAGAAGAAGAAGCTTTCTTGTCACTCCAAAGAGAACAATTCTTGTTGAACAAAATCCAAAATAAAATATATGAAATGTTCTATACAAAAGTAAAGGATGTTAGCCTTGTAAATAAAATTAGCATAGCCAAGAAGAAATTTATGTGAATTAATAATAAAATCAAAGCCTAGTGGAAATTCCATCAAGAGATAGATAATACTGAGGCACATTTTGGAAAATTGGATCCAAATAAATATGAAACCTTTAGCTAGTGCTATGATATGGAACACCCAAAAGAAGAGTGTCTCAAGGTAAAGGTATGGGTCCCATATATGTAGCATTACTATAGGAGAAAATTTATACTAAGTAGATAGTGGTCGCCAGACATGAAGGAAGTCAGATGCACAAGACATCCCTCTTAGCCTAAAATTTGATTAAGACAAAAGAGTAGCATTTTGTCACAACATCAAATTTAAAATTTGGCTATGTATGAAGGGATATGGTCTGACTTTTGGAAGCACTGACATCATCCTAAGGAGAAAAAACTCTAGTATAGTAGTAGATCAGACTCAAAAATTAGCTAAGTTAATAAAATAAAGGTCAAACTTTTGTGGTGATGATGTCATCCTAAGACACAAAAAGGTTTGGTATAGAAGGAGGCTAGACCTAAAAAATTAGCTAAGACATATAGTAGGTTGGAGTTTTGGAAGACAAACATAAGCATAAGGGTAAAAAAAGTATGACCAAAAAAAGGCTTTAACAGTGGCTAAATTAAGGTGGTTTTTTATGGTGGTAAAAAAATACCTTAATAGATCCTAAGAGGGTGGTTTATAACCGCCCTCTTAGGATAACCACCCTCTTAGGGTCACCCTAAGAGGGCAACTATAAACCACCTCGTGGGACTAAGATGACGGTTATAAACCACCGTCCTAGGGATCAAACTAAGATGATAATTATAAATCTTCGTATTAGGGTGATCTAAGAGGGTGGTTTATAACCACCCTCTTAGGGATAAGAGGGTGGTTTATAACCGCCATATTAGGGGAACCTAAATTTTTTTGGGTGCCCCTATGAGGGTGGTTATAAACCGCCTTTGTAGAGGCGATTTAGTTTTTTTAATACACGAGCTTAAACCCTAGTGTTAGGACATCATTGTTTCTTCAAATATTCATGAATAGATAGTTTGTTGTACCTTAGCTACTGCAACCAATCCATCATGCCTTAGCTACTGCAACCTCCATGCTATATCTTAGCTATTGCAACCCCCATGCCACACCTTAGCTACTACCTCCTTGCTACACCTTAGCTACTACAACCTCCACATCGAGCGCACAATATAGGGCTCCCGAGCTTCAATTTGTGCTGTTCATTTTTTGGCTAGGGTTTATCCTAAAATTTCTTTAAAACTTCTAGGGCTCTCGGGCTTCGATTTGTGCTATTCATTTTTTGTCTAGGGTGTACCTTGAAATTTCTCTAAAACTTCTACTAATTTACCCGAAATGGTGAGAGATGAGGGTCGAAGTCGAAGGCACAAAACGAGGCATGAAGATGAAGACGAGGTTAGTTAGGTTTAGTAAATTTTGTATTATTTTAGGTATTTTTGTGATTAGGGTTTGGAAATTTTTAGTTTGTAATGTTGTGTTTACGCATGAGATTTATAAAATTTAAACCCTAGATTAAACCTTAGATTAAAATTTAAACCCTAATGTTGTGTTTACCCATGACTGTCTTTAGATTAAAATTATATCACCATTTTTAAGTTTGATTTCATCTTGTTCATGACATTGCAATATGAAATCTTGTTTCTTTACAAAACAAACTCAGAAATAAACTAATTATTGTAGGGTAAAAAAACACACATTCTTATTTGTAGTTTAAGTGTAAAGAGAAATCACCTACTTACTATCTCCATACAAGAAATCCCTGCATATCATTATAGATTTGGAATTATAGTCTCCTGGTCTACTATGGTCAATGACACAAGACTAAGTAATTAGCAAGTTCTTTTGCTATTTTATCCATTGTTTTAGATGGTCAGCACTAATTTTCTATGTTATATTTGTTTAACAATAAATAAGAAAGATTCTATATACAAAAATTCAAACAATAACAATATATTTTACTACTTCCAATCCCTACACAAGAGCAATACATTATGCTTTGTTGTTGGTAGTGGTATATTATTTAAGTTATCTGTTGTATATGACCTCTCTTCTTGTAGCATTATAAGCCAAATACCATAGCAGTTGGGAATCAATTTTCTTTGCTTGCTACAATTTACAAAGGCCATGCATGAATCATTTTATAGTTGGTTATGTTATAAAAAAGTATTCTTTAACTAGGACCTTTAAAACATCTCAAACTTCAATTTTTTATAAAGAAGCCATACTTCTTTTATATTATAATCTCATGCTAAAAGGTTAACCTTAGCATATGTGAATAAGATCAAGATAAGTGGCAAAATTATCTAGGTTTCTAAATCTGCCTTAGAAGCAAGGATTTTGTGGCAAGTAAAAAAGAGAAAATATTCATAGGTATCCATAGAGGGAAAATTCATAGAAATAATAGTTGACATTTATCAGTCATACTATTGTCTCCAGATGATCTACAGATCTACAATACACATTTGTGACAGTGATGTGTGACACTCAAAACATAAATATTTTTGTATAGGGCTTGTGTAGCATATTTGACCTTCAAAAGACCTCTAAAATTATTGCTTGCTTAAATTAATTGCACTTCCAGTAGATTGACATATACAATTGTAATAACATAGTTGCATTGTATACCTAATCCTCAACCAATATGACTCTAGTGCTATGAGCAAATATCTCCATTCACCATCTATTGGTTAAAGTTAGTTTTTTTAGATCATCAAGCTCTTGGAGTGCTTGTGTTGTCCTCAGATTTTCCACTACTCAATTCACTTTGCCAGTTGAAGGATTTATCCCAAACTAGATTATCATTGGCTTTCCTTTTAACACATACCGATGTGTCATTTTCAATGCATGGTCTACAATTTCTATAGATGGAAAAGTTACAAATGCTTAGCCCCTCATCTGGCCCTCCTGCATTAACTTTATGCCAAGTCCAGATTTGGCTTCCTCCAAGCTTTCAAAAAGGGATCCAAATACAAAGTGTAAGTCATCCACAATTACATCTTTTGCCAAGTTCTTAATATATAAAACATGAGCTGGAATTCTAGGAGTATAATTCTTAAACATTGGAAGGGTTAGAATCTCAGTAGGAGGCAGCTTGCCAGCTTCTATATAGACACTTGATATTTGAATATGATCAAGGTTGGGTATTACACCATTTTTTGAAATGAATTTTTAATAATAAGGTACCATTTTATTTTTAGATGCTTACAAATGTTTGGTAATCCTCTTTGGATATACAAGTAATATATTAGCTATAAATTTATCGATCCAAAAGGTTCGAGGTGTAGACCAATTGGTTCATCCAAACCATGTAAGGGGTACGAAGGTCCAAGGTTCAAATCTCGGGCCTCACCAAACTGAACGTTTGTCCCTTTCCTGGTGCTTTTTATGGCGTAAAAGGTTTAAAATGATTATGGCATGGTTGTTACAGGGGCAGACTGCACGAAGATCTATGTGGTGACTTTCGGGGCGAACAACGCAAAATATTGTGGTGGCCATAAAAGCTGGACAACCTGCCCAAATTTGTGGTGGCTACCGATTCCACCATGTAAATTCAAAAAATAAAAATAATATATCAACTACAAAAAAAATCTTATTTATTTTTTTGGTATATAGAAGCAATGGTTACAATCACAATTTTTAGTAACTACCAGCACAGCTAGTAGGGTTCAAACTATCTACGAAGGCTCCCAGGACTTCCACCGTCTCGGTACAATAAGTTATAAATAATATTTCTTTAAGTATAACATGTTATGGATTCTTGAAAAACAAACTATAAAACTTTGCATGATTAATCACATTCATACAGGACTGATTTTGCTGGAGAGCTTGTTTGATCAAAATGACAAGGCTAAAAAGCATAGAATCAAGGTGGATGCCAAGTAGTATAAGGAATTGCAGCTAGAACCTGAGAAGATCATCTGTACATTGTAATATATTTTTAGGATGTTTAAAAGATTTATTATCAGTTTTGATGAGTTGTGATGAAGGGGCAACAACTTGTTAGTTTAAGTTCTAGGTCTACCAATATAACACTTATATCTCAATTGTCTACAAAATTCATTTTGTTAGTTTAAGTTCTAGGTCTACGATTTATGTATATTTAGAACAATTATGAGATATTTTAGATACCCTTACGTCTAGCTGTCATCTGGTAGTCCATGGATCAAGATGCCTTGCAGAATTACTTTCCAACATAACCATTTTCATCTCCTAAGAATTAAATTATTTCCACATATTTGATTTATTTTTTATTTTTTCAGAGCATTCTTTACCCTAAATGGGGCTTATGTATATGATGGTGCCTGGTGAATTTTTTAAGGCTATCTAATTAATGAAAATATCCTATTAAAAACATATATGTATGTAAACATTTTTGTGTCATATCTTTTTTCTTTTCATATATTAAACATATATGCTTTTTCTAATGTTGTATCTAGCTATATCCATATTAGATCTAGAAAATTTGTTGTATCCATATCCGATTTCATACCAGTATCAGATATCATATCTATTTCCATCCAACATAGACATTATCATTAAGAGCTACCCACAAAGGCACAACCATCTAGCACTAACCAAGTTTCAATGAGCTCTTCCTTGTAAGATATCTAGTTGTGCTTCTCGAGCAACTATCAACACATCCTTGATAAATTCAGTAAATGAAGAACCATATATTGCCAACTGAGCAATAAAATCATTTCAAAATATTAGCAGGTTAAGAATATTAAAATTATGGCACCGAATTGTTTAGATTTGCATTCAAAATATTAAGGGGTTCAAGGCTATGACATGGTAAAGAGCCTTTAGAATTTTATGGATAACAATTCTTTCAGATTAGAATTATACCATTAGGCAACTATGTATAACAAAGACATATTTTCAAAACTTGAGGACATCAATAATATGCACAGTTGAGTCACCATTTTTAAGTTTGATTTCATCTTGTTCATATGAAATTTTGTTTCTTTATAAAAAAAATAAAAAAATAAACTAGTTATTGTAGGGAAAAAAAATACACATTCTTCTTTGTGGCTTAACTGTAAACATAAATCACCTATTTACCGTCTCCATACAAGAAATCCCTGCATATCAATATAGATTTAGAATTATAGTCTCCTGGTCTACTGTGGTCAATGACACAGGACTAAGTAATTAACAAGTTCTTTTGCTATTTTGTCCATTGTTTCATATGGTAAGCACCAATTTTATATATTATATTTGTTTAATGATAAATAATAAGGGTGCTATATACACAAATTCAAACAATAACAATATATTTTATTGCTTCCAATCCCTACACAAGAGCAATACAATATGTTTTGTTGTTGGTAGTGGTATATTATTTAAGTTGTCCATTATTACGTCTAGAGGCATTCCTACAATGGCAGACAGGGGGTGGGAGGCAAAGAGGTCATACATGTCACGTCATAAACAATTTTTTTTTATTAAAAAAGTCGACATTAACAAAAACATTTAAAATATTTAAACTAAAACAATCGACTAACCAATCGTTGCAAACATTTAAAATATTTAAACTAAAACAACCGACTAACCAACCGTTGCAACTGTTTAATAAAATATTGTATAAATACATGAACATCCATTGCAATATACCAAAAACAATCCACATTGCAATTGATATTGCGAATAGCGAGAAATTCATTCGGGACTACTTTTGTAAAGGTTTGAACAATGATATAGAGTTACATTCACCAACGTTATTTAGTTGGGCAGGTGCAAAGATGTAATCCTGCAGATGGTGCTAGGTAGCATAATTGGAAATTCTTGACATCATTGAAATTAAAAATGCACACAATCGATACTAAAAACCTTTGATACTACTCAAAACATTTTATACTAGAATTGACTTAGTATATTATATTATATATATATATTATAATACTATATTATTAATTTCTAGGGTTTCATTGATTTATCGAAATGTATATATTATATATTATAGTATTATATATATTATAGTATTAATATAAAGTATTAATTTCTAGGGTTTCATTGATTTATCGGAATGTATGATAACTATAGTATTATTATAATATTAATATTAGTATTATAAGTTGGACTATAGTATTATTAATATAAGATTAATATTATATATTATAGTATTATAATATTATAATACTATAATATATATTATAGTATTATATAATATACTATTATAATATATATATATATATATATATATATATATATATATATATATATATATATATATATATATTATATTATTATTATAGAATACTAATATCGTTTATATATATATATATATATATATATATATATATATATATATATATATATATATATATATATATATATATATATATATATATTGTACTATTTTAATATTTATTAATTTAAACTAATAATATTTAAAATATTTTTTTACAGGAACAAATGGAAAATACACCAAAAATAAATATATCAGAGGAGGAAAAGAAGCAACAACGTTTGGCATATCAAAGAGAATATCAGAGACAAATATGTGCACAGATGACAGTTAGCCAAAGAGAAAGAGAAAATGAGAAACAAAGACAAAATCGTGCAAAACGCAAGGCAGAATCAACAGTTGAAAAGATACAAGAAGAAAGAGAAAAACAAACAAAATGAAAAAGAATGTCTCATGCACAAATGACACAGGAACAAGACATAAGAGAGCACCAACAGATGATAGACACAGATAACGAGGTGAATAATGAACTTCAAATCCTCCATCAAACACTTGAGAGAATTAGACGATCTAACCAAGACAGACAAAGGCAACAGGGTAATGGAGAAAATATTGAAAACAATGAAGTAGTACGATAGATGGATGCATCTGAAGCATCTTCTTTTCTTAGAAGAAATGCTTCAAATATAGTTGTCGTTCAACAGACACAAAGTGGATGCAATGAGATTAACATGGAGATGCATCAAGAAAGGACATCGCAACCTCGAAGAGAAGGAAATATTGAAGGTATAACAATAAATATACAACAAATTCCAACATATGGTGTGGATTTCAATGAATCACAGACTATATTTCGACATCAATTAGACAGTCTTGCATCACCATCGATGTGTTATATTTGTGATGAATGCTATCCTAGAATAAAGGTGTGTTTGATAGACAAAGGTCCAGTATGTAATAGGTTTCGACATAAAATATATATTGATTGATGAGATGAGATTCATAGGCTAGAAATTATTGGAACAAATAGTTTCACGTCTTCGTCAAGCATTTCCACAGTATTCTAACATATGCTTTGGAGGAAGGTCAATCATTTTGGTCGGTGATTTAGGACAGTTATCACCTGTGATGGATAGCCCACCATATGCCAGTGATAAGAATGCAAAATTATTATGGCAAGAATTTTCAACAGTCATAATATTGGATAAGGTATTCCGATAGGAAGGAGATAGTGAAGAACAAAACAAATTTCCACTTCTTACAAATATCAGAGATGCAAATCCAGCTATTGATGACTGGCAATTATTGACGAGAAGGACCAATACATCATTAGATGCAGCTACAATAGAATAATTTGATAATAGCTTCCATCTATTTGCCACGAATGAGAATGTGCATAATCATAAGAGGAGATAATTATTAAAATCAAAATATCATGTGGCACGTAGTATTGCAACAAAAGGGGGAAGAACTAATCCAGGAGGAGGTGATAATGAAGAACTTGAAGTTGAGTTACTAATTGTAAAAAATGCTAGAGTTATGTTAACAACCAACTTATGGACTGAAGCTGGACTTGTTAACGATGCATTAGGCTATATTATAAATATAGTCTATAAACCTGGAAGGTCTCCACCAGATCAACCAACATATGTTTTGGTGGAGTTCGATAACTACACATGGATGCTATTTAATGATATATCTCCTCGAATTGTTCCAATTACACTAGTATAAAAGGGAAAGATAAGACAAATTCCATTAAAATTAGCTTGGGGATTGACAATTCATAAGTCACAAGGATTGAAACTGAATAAAACAACAATTGACATAGGACAGACACAAATACAAGGTTTAACTTTTGTTGCCATCTCAAGGGTTAAGGCATTAGCAGGACTTAGAATAATACCACCCTTTTCATATGATCGATATGAAAAACTGAAGTCGAGAAAAGGAGTTG
The DNA here is from genome assembly GCA_028583015.1 of Wollemia nobilis. Lineage (NCBI taxonomy): Eukaryota > Viridiplantae > Streptophyta > Pinopsida > Araucariales > Araucariaceae > Wollemia > Wollemia nobilis. Next base: position 8,241,307 of record JAQPPZ010017033.1, read on the forward strand.
CTAAGAGAAAGGAAGAAGAAGAGAGACTAAAGTCTTTGGAGATTAAATGTTTGGCTCTAGCCAATCTATGAAATAATAAGATGTTTATCAACATCAATATTTGAAATAATAAGGTGTTTATCAACACCGCCTATTGGGATTCATATTTGTTATCAGATAGGTGCCTCAGGATTGATAACTCTCGACATTTTTAGATAAATATCCTTTATATCTAAGCTAGTATATGACCTCTCTTCTTGTAGCATTATAAGCCAAATACCACAATAGTTGGAAATCAATTTTCTTTGCTTGCTACAATTTACAAAGGCCATGCATGAATTATTTTATAGTTGGTTATGTTATCAAAAAATATTCTTTAACTAGGACCTTTAAAACATCACAAACTTCAGTTTTTGAGAAAGAAGCCATAGTTCTTTTATATTATAATCTCATGCTAAAAGGTTAACCTCAACACAAGTGAATAAGATCAAGATAAATGGTAGAATTATTTAGTTTTCTAAATCTACCTTAAAAGAAAGGATTTTATGGCAAGTAAAAAAGAGAAAATATTCATAGGTACCCATAGAGGTAAAAGTCATAGAAATAATAGTTGACATTTATCAGTCATACTATTATCTTCATATACTCTACAGATCTACAATACACATTTGTGATAGTGATGTGTGACACTCAAAACATCAATATTTTTGTATAGGGCATATGTAGCATATTTGACCTTTTGGAAATTATTTTTGTATAGAAATTATGTCGTGTGAAAGGAGGAAATGGTTGGTGGATTTTAACGGAAGATGTAATAATTATCCAAGGTTTGACTCAAGCTGGAAATACTTTGCTATGGATAATCAACTTAAAGTGGGAGAGACTTATCTCTTTGAATTGAAATACACTATTAATCATATGTTTACAGTCAAGATATCCAGAGGTGGCTAGTGCAAGGCTAAACATAGCTTTAGACTTAGTGGTTTATCATCGTAAAACGTAGAAAGGAGGAATTTCCTTAATTATATGGGATGTATAGATTGTTCTCATTTTTGAGGAATCAACCATACATAGTTGGGATGGTACTTAGTCCCTATAATTAGCTCAATTTGAAATATGCACCTTTAGATCTACCTGTACATATAATGGTTGAGGTTTTATTTTCAATAGAAATCAGATAATTTGTTTTTTTTAGTTTTTAAAAAGTTACCCTTATTTTGATCTGGGTTATTTATATTATTAAAGTTTAAAAATTGAATGGTTTACATTGCTTATAAATAAAAGGAAGTTTTGCTCTCTTCAGTTGATTTGTTTCACCTTATCTTCCAAGATAAGGATGGCCTTAGCACAATTATACTGTGTTATCATATCAAGCACTTTTCATGCATAATTTTAAGAGTTCTTAAATGATGTGATCTTATGCATGTGCCACCTTTAGATTATTTATTTCGTGGACTCATCCTTAATCAGGAAGGGGCATAAAAGCCTAAGCCCTACACTATTTACACACATTCTCTGTTGTGTGTGGAGTGTGACATGATTGATAAATTTAATTTATTTTTTGGTTTAGGATCTTAGATATTTATTTAGTCATTCTTAGTCGTAAGATTTTTCAAGCATCATTTGTCCTTGCAAATGCAATGCAATGACATCTTTGTGGTTTTGAAAGCAAAGGACAATTTATGTGAAATTCAGTCACAAGGAAGAAGAATCTATCAAGAGTGGTTTCGAAAGCAAATGGCAATTTATGTGAAATTCAGTCACAGGGAACAAGAATTTATCATTATCGTGGACATTAGGATGTTCAATTATAGTTAAAACATATCTAGGATGTGAGACTATAAAATTTTAAATATGTTGATTATATATATTATATCAACTTAATGTGATTTATATTTGTTTTTGTTTTAATTTTTTAATATTAAATAGACTTATTTATATTGGATGACAAAGAAATAAATCTTCTGATACAAACTTGTTTATAAACTTGGAGTTTTTTTTATAAAATTATTATCCTTTTCCCTCTTGAAATTTTGCTCCTTTTTTAAAAAATAAAGGGTTAAAAATTTATTGATAAAAAGTTTAGATTATAGAGTACATCTGAGCTCCCAACCATGACTTAAATAAGCAACAACATAGGCTAAAACCACCAGACAAAGTCAAAACCCGAATAAGACAACAAGAATAAACCACATTAAGTATGAACATCCTTGTGGATCAACTCCTAGAGGCATTAAGAGTCCCCAGATGGGAGACTCTCCCAGTTATTGATAATACAAGGATCCAACAACTCAGAAGCCCTTTTGGCCAAGTAATCACTAAACCCATTCCATTCCCTTGGAATGTGAACAAAGGATATAAATTCAAACTCTTCACTAATTTTGAGAATCTGAACGTCCACAGAGGCTAACTACCAATTAACATCCTACACCCTTTTGCTGTTTAAAATATTAACCACAATTTGAGAGTTGGACTCACAGATAATATTATGCTAGCCAAGAGAAAACCCCCTCTACAAGGCCTCAAGAATCACAAGAGCTTCCATAAAATTGTTGGAGTGAACACCTTTATAAAAAAAAAAGAAAAACTGACCATGCCAGTAAAATCTCTCCCAACACTGCCAATTCTAGCATATCCAGGATTGCTCCTGGACGACCCATCAGTATTAATTTTTAAAACTCCTCTAGGAGGTGGCCTCCACCTACCATATTTCCTAACCTTCTTGTTGAGTTGAGGAACCCTGTTAGGGCTAGAAGAGTTCACACCATCCCTAAAGAGACCAAGGGCCTGTCGTACCTTCTCCTCCGTAGAGTCCAAAAGAGGATCCACATCACATTTGCTATGGATAGTTTCCTGAACCATACACATGATCCTTTACCAGAACTGTTGAACAACCAAATTATTGCCCTGAAATATGTGATGGTTCTATTCAAGCCAATTCTTCCAGATGATGCTAGAAGGACCCAAATTCTAAGCCATTCGAAGAAAGGGGGCCTTGGCTGGAGGTCTACCCAGCCTACTCCAAAACTCCACCAGGGAGAACACATGAAAACAAGGATGGTTCCAAGCACTCCACCAATGGTGTCAAATGTATCTGATAAGAGAGCATTGGAAAAATAAATGAGAAGAGTCATCCTCATTCTTACTGCAAAGGACACAAAAAGAGGGACCCTAAAATCCCCTCTTCCTCACGTGATCCCAACTGAGGAATTTATTACGAGCTACTAGATAGAGAAAGAAGTTATATTTTGGCCAAGAAAATTTGTTCCTCGCCTTTTTCCACCATGTGACAGGGAAACTCCTGAATTTTTGCTTATCAAGAACCTGATAACCATAGGCTACAGAGTAGGTTCCCTTGGGATCAGGGTTCCAAGCTAGAATGTATTTACCCCTCAACAAAGAATAGGGCCTCCCCATAATAATAAGAGCAAGCACATCTCTGTCCTCGGCCAACCTCCCTTGGGGCTATTCTTGCATATATTTCCACCTGTACATATCCATATTTCCAAAAGACTGGATTTTTTTGAAGTCCTCCATACAAGACCAGCCCGCTTCTAAGTAAAAAAAACTTAGGGACTACAACTTGGGATATTGATTTAATATAGGAGGGTAGCCATCCCAAGAATCCTCCCAAAAAATAGCATTTGATCCTCGATTGCAAATCCAAAACAAACCTTGCTTGATTAAATTAGCTCCTCTTTTTAGAGTGTCCTAGATAAATGAACCTTTCTCAACCAAGCTGACTCTATGAACAACCTCAAAAATATATCTCAAGTATTTACAAGATAATATTTTAGTCCAAATCTGATGTTGAGAGGTACACCATCTCCAATAAAGTTTCACAGCCAAAGCCTATCCAAAAAGAGTCATCTATCGCAACCCAAGGCCTCCTTATTGAACTAGCCTACATATTGAATCCCAACTAACTAAAATCCATTTATATTGATCAAGTTTTCCAGAGCACAAAAACTATCTTGATAAAGCATCCATGTCTTTGATGAAACGAGAGGGAGCTATTTGTACAAAACACTTATAAATGGGTAAAGCTTGAACAACATATTTCAAAAGCAACACTCTACCTACAGAGGCTAGCCATCTAACAGTCTAGTGATTCACCTTCCTTCTAAACTTATCAAGCATATACCGCCAAGAAGATCTAGGTAGAGGATAAGATGAAATAAAAATACCAAGATAAATGATGGGGGAAGTCCCAAATTGAAATTTTAGAATATGAGCAACCCTTGCTTGAATAAGAGGAGGGGTATTAAAGAAGAAAATAGAAGACTTGTCCTTATTAATCAACTGTCCAGAAGCACCAAGATATATGTCAAGATATCATCTAATGTTTCCATCTTCCCTAATAGTGGCAACTCCTAGAAAAGTAGTATCATCAACAAATTTAAGGTGGGAAAGAGGCGGTAAACTACTACCCACTTCCACCCCTAAATGAGACCTTGCTTGACTTGAGACTTGAGCAATATTCCCAACCCTTCTGCCATAATAATAAACAAATAAGAAGATAAAGGATCTCCTTGCATCAATTCCCTTGAGGCCTCAAACAACTCCGATGACTCATTATTAACAAGAAAAGAGAATGAGGAAGAAGAAACACAACTCATAACCCATCTAATCCATTCCTCCTCAAAGCCAAAAGCAATAAGAAATTTTTGAAGAAAGGACCATCTAACCCGGTCATAGGCTTTGCCATGTCCAACTTAATGAACATAGTTTTATCCTTAGAAGGTTCCATCAAGTGAATAGATTCTGTAGCAATAACAACCCCATCCAGGGTTTGTCGGTGAGTAACAAACCCACCTTACTCCTCAGAGATGATTTTTCTCAACCATATCTTTAGCATCTCAACAATAATTTTTGTGATGATATTATACACAACATTGTAGAGAGCAATAGGCCTGAACATATCCAAGGAATTCGCTCCCTCCTTTTTGGGAATAAGCACCACAAAGGTAGCATTTAGGGCCCTTAGCATTTGTTTATTCTTTTGGGACTCATGGACCACCTCCAGAAGATCAAAATTGATTAAATCCTAGAACTCTTGATAAAAATCAATCGGGAATCCATTTGGGCCTAGGGCTTTCCATTTTTTCATCTTGAGTATAACATTTTTAAACTCCTTAAGGGAAATTGGACCCATAAAGTGCTCATTCATCTATCTAGAAATAATTAAGGGAATACATTTTAGAATAAGCTTTTCATCCTCATCATTTGAGAGGGAGTTCTCCTTGAAGAGAGAGGAAAAATACCTCGTAGTCTCTTCTAAAATATCCCTAAAAGAAGAGAGTAGGACTCATTGAGAATTCACAAGAGAGGTAATCAAGTTACCATTACGATGAGCCTTAACTGAGTTATAAAAGAAGGTTGTGTTCCTATCCCCTTCTTGAAGCCAATCTACTCAAGCTTTTTGTTTCCAAAAAAATTCTTCCCTTAGTTCCCATTCAGCAAGGTCTTTCGCAGCCTTAGATTCCTCAATGAGAAGCTCCTCTATGAGTCCCTAATCTCTAATATTCCTTGAAGCTTCTTCCACCCTCCTAATAACCACCAACTTAGCCAATGTTAGTTCCCAAAATTTAGTCTATTCCATCTCTTCAATTTATGCTTAACAAATTGTAGCGGCTTCATAAATGAATACATAGCGGTGCCATAAGGAGGTTTACCATTGGTCCACCAGCCTCGCATGAAATCATGAAGGTTAGGATCTCGAAGACACATAATTTAAAACTTAAATGAAGGATTCTTCTTTAGCCCTAACTCTAGAGAAAAGAGTTTGATAGGCCAATGATCAGATTCCCTACCCTCCAGAATCACATAACTAGCACTTCTGTTATTACCCATCCAAAAATTGGAGATAATAAACCTATCTAATCTCTCTAAGATGGAATCTTCTCCACATATTCTATTGTGCCAGGTAAAGATACCATTATCTGACTTGATTTCAACCAAGTTCAGGGCTCAAATATGATCACTAAAGACAAAATAAAAAGGCTCTAGATGATAAACCCCATCACATTTCTCCTCTAGACAAGTGATAGAGTTGAAGTCTCCAGTCAAAATCCATGGGTACAGGGGATCCAAACTTCTCAAAAATCCAATGTGCTCCCACAAATTCACTTTACCATTGTAATCAATAGGAGCATACACATTTGTAAGTAGGATGGTTTCACCTGATTCATTATCATACTCGATCATCAAATTAAACCATCTACTAGAAATCCAAGAGGAGAGATCTTAAATGGATCCCATAAACAAGTAACGCCACCAAAATATCCACATGCACCAATACATTGGCATTGACCCCTTATCCATAACTTGGGAGCAATATTGAACATATTATCAATAGACAATTTAGTCTCCTAAATAAACACCATATCCGGAGAATGAACACGAACCAAATCACGAACAAATTTTTGTCTGGGGATGTTGTTCAACCTCCTTACATTCCATGAAAGGATAATCATTTTTGGGGGTTAGAAAAATGGGAGTCCAATATTCTTACCAAGCCTGACTCCACCCAAGTTTCCCCCATAAACTTAATTTTATCCTAGTCTTTCTTTTGACCCACCTTCATATTCTTATCCGAAGCACCTTTTTTAATTATTTTCTACTGCAATCCCAACACCGTAGGAGTTTTACAGTCCAAGGATGACTGCATCAATACCTGAGTAGGAGAGGGCATAACTAAATTTGTGCTACTTTCCAAAATAGTTTCTCTTCTAGGGCTAGAGACAACCATATCACCTGTACTGAGAACCAAAGCCTTTTGTTCTTCATTTAAACCCCCTAGATATGATTCTTTAGGTTCCACCTCAAGAAGAGACATTTGATTTGGCCTTGTCATATCTGCATCAGGTAGTGATGTTTCAGGTATCTCCATGCACTGATCAAGATCATCTAGTATTTCAAAACGGTTGAGAAGAGCATCTAGCTGGCTATCCTTAAGGTCTCTTTTTGCCCTTCTTCCTCTGTTTCGAAGTTTTACCAGAATAAAGTCTTCCTTATCCCAATCTCCTTCCTTTAGCGAGGATTTTCCTTTATCCAAATTTTGTGCAGACCAAGATGGCCCAGGATTTGAAGCCACGGGTAGGATAAACTTAGGGTATTTCTTTGCAGGTGGTCGTATTCATGGTAGATCTGAAAATGAAATGAAATAGCTTCATAAGCAAGTTGTTGAACCCATGTAGTCAATCCAAACTGTATTTCAACAGAATCTAGAATAGAATTGTTTAAATCAATTTTAACATAGATACATGCAAAAAATATTACCTTTTTATCCATCATCTATTGTGACGACCCAATCGGCTTCCCAAGAAGGACAATCATATGCAAGATATCATTTCTCTAGAATTTCAATGGGAGCCATAGAAGTCGAACCCACACTGGAACCCACGATGACCACTCCTATGACAAGTTGAAACCCACATGCCAGGATTTAAGAAAGAGTCCTTCTTGGTTACATAAATAGAGACCCCCTTAAAATGCTTTATTACGATCTGTAAGACAAGAGAAACCCACCTTAAAATAGCTATTCACACTTGGTATCACCTCCACATCACCTTCAGGGTTCCAAGTCTTCCTAACCCAAGCCTCCACAAAGGGAAGAGAAATTCGGATGCCCATAAATTTTCTAATAAGTGCATGTTTGGTTAAATACTCCACATCTTCCACCACAATTATTCCAAACATCCATTGTTTTCTTACAAACGATTCCCAACATGCAATGGTAAATATTGTTCCTTCCAATCATTTTTAGATGAAAAAATTTCACTAGCATGCATGCTCTATGATAGGCCCAACACCATCACAATATTCCTCCAATTGTTCAGACCTCCTCTAGAAACTGCTGCCATCCCCACAGAGCAATTTTTCCTCATCAAACCCTAGAAGAGCACTCTTGAACTTTTGCTCCTTAATAACACTTTTAGATATCCATTTTATTTTAAAACTAGTGTTTGATTCAAATACATTTTAATTTTTTTAGTATTTGTATTATATTATAGTTGGTTTGTACAAGTAGCTCAATTTAATTTATAAATTTTATTGTTTTGATATATAGTTTAAATTTTTTGCATGACATAATAATATAAATAACCTAGATCAAAATAAGGGTAACTTTTCAAAAACTAACAAAACAAATTATCTGATTTCTATTGAAAATGAAACCTCAACCATTATATGTACAAATAGATCTAAAGGTGCATTATCTATTTCAAATTGGACTAATCATAGGGACTAAGTACCATCCCAACTATGTATGGTCGATTCCTCGAAAATGGAAACAATCTATACATCCCATATAATTAAGGAAATTCCTCCTTTCTACATTTTATGATGATAAACCACTAAGTCTAAAGCTATGTTTAGCCTTGCACTAGCCACCTCTGGATATCTTGACTGTAAACATATGATTAACAGTATCTTTCAATTCAAAGAGACATGTCTCTCCCACTTTAAGTTGATTGTCCATAGCAAAGTATTTCCAGCTTGAGTCAAACCTTGGATAATTATTATGTCTTTCGTTAAAATCCACCAACCATTGTATGACATGCAACTTTCTTTCTGTATCCATTGTTATGTCTCTCAATGTCGAGTAATTTATGTTTGATGTTGCTATCTATGAACAACATCTTCTAGTTTGTCACAACTTGGATGTGATGCATGTGGAGAAAAATGTTTACAAAAGCCTATTCGGAACACTGCAGGTATCGACAAAAAGTCAAAGGGTGGGAAAAACTCTCGTGAGAATCTAAAAAATATAGGTATCAAGAACACATTGTGGCCAGTAATGGATGGAAACAAGACATATCTTCCACCAACACAGTACAATATATCAAAGGTTGAGAAAGAAAGGTTATGTCATACACTATACAATATGAAAGTATCGGATGGATATAGTTCAAATATTAGAAAACATATCTCTATGAAAGAACTTAATATCCAGGGCCTGAAATCACATGACTACCATTTTCTCATGCAACAAATTCTTTCGATAGCACTACAACATTTGCTTGATAATCCAGTGTGACAAACTATCTGTCAATTGTGTATGTTCTAAAGGGATATATGAGCTATAGTGGTGGATCCTATAAAAATGGATAAATTATCGATAGAGGTCATGGAGACATTATGTTTGCTTGAAAAGTACTTCCTCCCTTTATTTTTTGATATCATGGTGCACCTGACTGTTCACTTGGTGTGGGAGGTATGTCTATGTGGACATGTATAATATCAATGGATGTACCCTTTCGAGAGGTTTGTATGCATTCATTAGTTTCATAAACAACCATTTTTCTATTTTTTATAGTGTCTCATCTAATCCAAATTGTTTGTTTCATTTCTTAGAACTATGAATATATTTAAGGGGTATGTAAAGAACTGAGCTAGGCCCGAAGGTTGTATTGCCGAAAATTGTCTTATCAAGGAATCTATTTAATTCTATGCAGACTACATGAGAGATACAAAATCCATTGGCGATCACCTTGGTTGCAATGAGGTATGGAGTGACGAGGATGAAGAAACTATAATCTATGGGAGGCCTTTTTCCAATGGCAAATACTTCGATTTAGATGAAACTTCTTACGAGCAAGCCATCGATGGGTTCTCTTTAACATGGATGAAGTTCAGTCTTGGGTAGAGTAAGTATATGTTTATTTTTTGTTGTTATATATGGAAGAATATTAATTAGATCCCACTAAGCTTGACAAAATTTGGGCCAAATCAGAAATCACCTGAAAAATATCAAGGAATATCAAAAAATTGTTATTTCTTCATTCATTTTTTATAGGGATGCCTTATGGTATGGAAATTTATTTGCTGCTACATACAAGGTGATGGAATTATGACAAGTAAGAAGAATTTAATTTTTGCAAAGAATTTTAGAATTTTAAGATATTTGTTTTTAGGCTTGAAGAACTCTGTCATGTTTTTGCATTTGCATAAGAAGAAATTAAAATGTTCTATGTTAGATGGATTGAAAAAACCCTGTAAGTGTATATTTTTTATCTTTTATATTTTTTATAAACTTCCCTGTGGACTTGTTATTATGTTCTCGTTTGTGGTATAGTTGCAAATTACATTACTGTTTGGCCTAAATTCTAGTCCCTCCAACATGGATCATATCCTTTATATTTTCTCCAATTGCATGCATTTGTGTTTTGCTATCTGCTGGTCAATATAATTTGAGGTAACATGAACATTAGTTGCTTACTGCTTATTTAGGACTGCTTGCAAACCATATATCAGTATCTGGTACTACTATTGTGAATCGTGGAAATCAAAGGCTTGAGAAACTGATGTTCGTCAGGCCACTTCTATCATGGAATAGGATAGTATGTTGCATGTATTATTTTTCTAATTTTTAAAGAACTAATGTCTATGTTCCATTTACAGAGAGACCCTTTTGGGTAAGAGAATACCTACTTATGATGGTCGAAAGAGTTTGTACACTATTGGGGCTCTACCTTTTGCATCGAAGGAGTTTATAATAACACTAATTGATGTAGAGGAATCAAACAACAGTCCAAGGTACATCATAAAAATATCTTGAGCTATTGAACATTGCCTGGAATTGTCATGAGTTTTTTAATTTCTTGTCTTTGGCTATTAGCCAATTATTGTGGGAATTATGTTAGCTATTATATTAATTGAAAAAGAGAATAAACTATTAAATTATTCTATATTATAATTTTTTTGTGCGTAAAATATTGAAGTTTGAAGTTTGAATATAACTAGGTGGAGGTGGTAGGAATAGAACCTATGATTCTTTATTCAACTTTGCAACAGAAAATTATTTTGTTTGCCAACACAAGCCATAAATATAAAATCATCACAACATTGGCCTCAATTTTAATTCTTAGAAACTTTTGGACATAATAATTTTCTCCACTCTTTTTCTAAGTCCCATTGTGATGTAGTCAAATTGTACTGCAAAATCCTTGCATCATGTAAAATTGTGTTTGTTCAATGTAGGTTCTTGTTCCACATGACTAGTTCACATTCCCTTCATAATAGTTTTTATGTTTAAAGGTTTTGCAAGTATATGTCCATAAGCAGCTCCTACAAACTTATGGTTACAATCTTGAAATTTTTGAGGTAGCACTCATTAGATGTGTAATGGAATTTCACCTCATACTTTAGTTTGTACATCATGTATGAGTTTACAAACCTGAAAAGGATAAGTGGTTGAAGAAGGAGAATTTAGTAATTTGGTTTTTAAATATCTCAAAATTCCTCTTCAATTGAGGAAGATCTCAGGTCAACACCTGGAGGATAATCCACACCATGTGTTACTAAGAACACTATATAAATAATCCAAGATGTAATACACACCGGAAAAACCATCAAAAAGCTCTCATAGTAGAACTATCCAACTGATGAAACTCTAGGAAGAGTTGTACCAATGGAATACAGTTATGTCTATAAGAGAAGATGAAAGCATGTGGAGAGAAATTGGGAAGAAGTAAGGGCCCAACATGAGATACAATGCTATCTAAGGATGAGAATTCTCCTTACAGGAAATCTATTCATACTTTTCATTCCCACAATGGCCTTCCCCAACATTTTCTCTATATACATATATACAAACTTTATAAATATTTTTATTGAATGATCTTTTTTTTTAGTTCCTTAATTGTAAAATTTAATGCCCATGGAGGCAGGATACTCTGTCTTTGCATTGTTACTCTTAGTTAAAAAATCAACCATCTCTTTATACATCCATAGGATCTTTGAATCATGGAAATGTCAACTTTTTTACGACATATACTTGACTGTATTAGTTGGACAACTAGTTGAACATGGGGGGATTCTTGTCACATTTTGAACATGGGTGATTTTTATGGTAAGTGTCTCACCTTTTGCATCACCACATTGTGATGGACCTCAATTCAATAATCTTATTGCAAATATGTTCTATGAAAATTTCTTGAAGTTGGGGTAGCATGAACACTAAGTTGTTTTGTACTGCTAGGAAAAGATATATGTACATAAAATTTTAGGACAAGTGATTGAGGTGATGAACATGGAAATAAATGGTAAGTGATTTTGAAAATATGGGGGTAAAAAACTACTAACTCATAGGGGTGTTATTTAGGGCATAGGATCTGTAAAGTTTGAATTTTCTCAATATACGTTTTTTTTAAAAGATAGACTACTAACTCATAGGGGTGTTTTTTAGGGCATAGGATCTGTAAAGTTTGAATTTTATCAATATACATTTTTTTAAAGATAAAATGAGTGAAATTTAATTTAAAAAGATGATAAAAATTTGTAGAAAATATATCCTTACACTGTATGGGTGGTATTTGTAACTTGAGACCACAATTAGTTGCTCTTTGATGTCGATAAACAAACTGAAAAAAATGGATGAGTCATCTAAAATACCTCCTTTTGGTTTAATATAACAAACAATGTTCATCACTGTCATTATAATTTACTCTTAGTCCATCTTAGTTGATTTATTGTGATAATAAAATACCATTGGATAAGGAAGACAAGGTGCTAACAGTACATGCAAGATCTCATTGATAATCATGTTACAATGTCTTCTTGGAAACTTTTGAGCTTTGATCAAGAGGTTGAATTCATATCAATACATTGATATCGTAGGTACCGTGGGTGGTGTTTTGCAAGACGAGAACACAAAGAGAATTGTTTTCTGTTGCTAAGTATAAATTGATTGATTCTCAAAGAATTGGTAGTATGTGTGAGATCTTATTTATTATCAAGTAGCTTTGTAATGTTTGTAAACTCCTGGGCCTTGATCATGGAGTTAAAACATGCAGTGACAGAATTGTTTCTGTTGATAGAGTTTTGAATAAAGAGTCATAGGCTCTTTATAATTGATGGTATAACTTACCTTATAACACTATCACTTAAATACACAATTTTTAAGTCAGTGCCTTTCCATCTCAACTTTCCCATATATTGATTTTAGTGCCTATAAATTTTATATTATCCAAGTACACAATAGTGAACATCAATGGTAATTTCAACTGCCAAGTTATAGGTAAGTATAATTAAGATACCCATTATCACTACAATTTGTTCATGAGCCTAACTGTTTGGTCTAACTTCTAGTCCCTCCAACATTCATCATCTCCTTTATGTTTTTTTTATGGTGGGATCATAAGAAACGGTTATAAACCTTCCTCTTAGCCTTAAGAGGGTGGCTATAAATTGCTCTCTTGGGCCTAAGAGGCTTAAAATTAAGAGGGCGTTTAATAACCGTCCTCTTAGTCCTAATACAATGGTTCAAAATCACCCTCGTAGTTCTAAGAGGGTATGTTTCAATAGCCCTCTTAGACCCTAAGAGGATGGTTTTTTAAGGCGATATTAGCCGTCATAGTATATCGCAGAATTTTTACGATACCCTCATAGACGACGGTTGAAAAACCACCTTTAAAGATATTTAAGGGCGATTTATAAGCATCATTAAAGACCTTTTTTGATTTTGTGCATAACATAAATAAATTCTATGGTGAGAATATTCAAAATGAGGTTGGCAATGCTTTGGCTAATAAAGAAGATAGATAGACCGCACAAGAAATTTTCTCGTGATGTTGGGTTACTCATTGTTGTCATACTATATGACATAATGTCATTTGTATGGTATCAATATTATCGGTGTTGATGCCAGGTCATCACACACTTCAAACACTAAATATCATAGAAAGAGAAACCCAATAAGATGTGCAGAAGAGTCAAGTAACACAAATAATGTGAAGATCATTTGCAATCTAAACGGACAACCTATAGGTCCAAATTCTATTAAGTTTACATCTTACTTGGAGGTGATTGTGAGGGAGATTGTCTCTATCACCCATATAGACTAGAGAGTAACCCTAGTGGAAGTTAAAAACCAGTTATGGACACTCATTATGGTAACTTTCTAGCCAATGCATTTCATAGTGTCCATTTTTAATACTTATATAAATATTGCATCTAATAAGATACTGATTTGATGTAACAAAAATATATCATTTTAGACACGTTGAAGAAATGGGTATTTGCGACCATGGACAAGCAATGGCGTGAATATAAGCATCGACTTATGAAAACCACTCTAATAAGTATGATATTGACAAATATATAATTGCTAATCCCCCACCTTGTGTATCACAAAAATATTGGGAAGCCTTTGTGAATGGTAGGAGCAGCGCTAACTTTAAGGCAAGTACCAACCAATCTACTATGGTAGTTCATATCATTGTTATGTTCATGTGAATTTTTTCAATCTTGCTCTCCCTAATAAATTTATATATTGGTTTCTTCGTTGCATCATAGGTGGTGAAGAAAAGGAACAAACAAAACATATCCCACCAATCCATCATGCACACTTGCAGTCAAACAAGATATGCTCGATTGGAGCATGATATAGTATTCTATCATACTCATCCATTATATGTGATAAACATAGCTATATTTTTTTATCGTATGACTTATCCCCATGCCTCTCCAACTATATCTCTTACAGAGAAAGAGCCAACTAAATGTGAAAACTCCACTACCAAGGGCAACTGTGTGGAAGGTAGCTCATACAAAGAAGGATGAGGCTCCAGTTTCACCAGAAGTTACAGATACAATTATAAGTGATATTCCCTTGGAAATAACAATACATTGAACTTCAAACCATTGTTATATCGATTATTTTTTTAACATGTTACCAGTTAACTATGCATGTGATATCCAAAAAAAATGGACGATAAAATATCATATACAAGCTTTGTAAATCAATCTATTAAGGATGATACCCTCTCCAAGGTTTTAGGACCTGAAAGACCAGGTTGGATTTGGGGTGTCGACATAGGAGTATCATCAACTACTCTGTTTGTTGGTGAGGGTTACATACAAAAGTTGCACCAAATGCAAGCTCATACGATAAAGAAAGAGCAAAAGTTGGAAGAGAAGCTTGCAAAGAATGAAAACAAGATGGATGAGAAGCTTGCAGAGAAAGATAAAAATATTGAAGAGATTTTGACACAGATTGCACTGATAGACGTATGTTAGTTTTTTCATGATTTTATATTTGAAATATTTACATGTTGCACCCCTAAAGTTGTAATGATACCTTGCATATAATTCCATAGGCAACATCACTACATGATATGCCTACAAGTGGACATACCATTGGTGGTGGTGATCAAGGCATAGGTAGCTACTCAATACCTTCTAGGCAAGAGTCATTAATGGTATACCTATTATTTCAAATATAAAATGGTTGATTTAGTTTGTATTTTACGCTATGCAGTGAATTAATCTGGGTTATTGATTTTTCATGTAAAGAATGAAAACAACATTGATCACTCAAACTGGGAGAAGGAAATCCTACTTGACTGAGATCCATAATGATAACATATCATGCATTCATCTCCTATCCATATTTTTTCCTTTAGGTAGTTTTTAGAATGCAACATGCTTTCTTCTTTGGATATTTGTGTCATAGTTCTTTTCTTAAAAAAAATGTGTTTGGTCTTTGGAATGCTTGCAACACAATTTGTCCTCCTTTCTGTATGTTAGATGTAATATTCCTTCATGCATAATATTTATACGCTCTCACTGGTCACCAAATACTTCCTTGTTCAATAATGTTGCTTGTACTCATCCTTTTATTTAGCACTCAACACTATCTTTTACTCTCTTCCTCATTCACATTCAAACTTCTTTACAACTTGTATTTGGAGGCACCTATTATTTCTCCAAAGCCTACACACGTCTCCTTCAATGTAGTTGTCTTCTTCTCCTAAATTCTTCTCCTTAAATCATTGCTCTTCATATTTCTCCTCCAACGCTCCTTGACTAATGTGGCTCCATCTGAAATCATAGAAGGTGGCTTTGATACCATTGTTAGAAAATATTATAATTATTAGGATCATAAAGAACATCAATAATCATGCATATATCAAATGAAAAATAATCTCACTAAAATATTGATTGAAAATACTAAAAGCCATGTATAAATGCAATGCTTCCTCGAGTTATATGTTATTGTGCTTTGTCTTCAATATATAGATACATAAGACTCTTCCTATTACATGACTCTTGGACTTTGCTCTCCTTAAACTCATGGGAGAACCAAATCCTCATATTTCTCTTTTTATATAATAAATCACACATATTACATAAATACAAAGTCTCTCATAATTGCACATAACCCCTTCTAAACTTGACACATCACTCATATAACTCATACTTGCTAACAAGACACCTCACACACTTATTTATATGATATATACTCACACTTGAGACCTTAAAACATAGTATAGACACAAATATTAAACACACCTTATTCTAAATATTTACAAAGGAAACAAATAATGTAATACCTCCAACAATTAGAAGATGGTATTCATGCATTTTAGTAAGCATGTTCTTCTACGAGAGTGTGAAGATAATACTCTTTGAAAGCAAAGAGAAATTAAAGGAAGGGAGACTAAAATTGTTTCTAAAATTCAACCTCTTATTCGTGTGTATAAAAGAGGTATCTTGTTGTTTATACTTCCCTCCTAAAAGTTTTTGCTTATCTCCTTGTGGTTTCTACTTCCTTCCATATGGTTTATGTTTCCCTCTCTATTCGGCTAGAGCTATAACTAGTAATAAAATAAATTTAGAGCTACAAGGAGTGTTTTATATTTTAAAGGATTCATTAAATTTATGTACGCTTATTTTTCATATGTTAATAGTAATATAAACCTCATTATAAAACATTATGTCTATAGTAAGATCAAGAGCATTTTCTATCCTAAATGACTCATTATTTTTATGTGAACTTATTTTTCATAGGTTTATGGTTATGTAAATCTCCATTTAGAATATAATTTCTATTTAATAAACACAAAATATCTTAGTTAATTATCTTCATACACAAAAAATAGTTTAGTTATGTATGTGTTTTAGTTTGAAAAACTATTAAATATGACAAAATGAATCATCAAAAATAAAAATAGACAAACAAAGCAATTATATAATCAACTATGATGGAAACACCACCATAGGTTTCAATATAGATATTTAAAATTGGAAATGTCTTAAGGTAAGTAAAAACTCTTGGTTAGCATTGCACAAAGTCAATTTTTAGTCTTCGAAGTTATAAAACAAACTTTAGACAAACTTTCTCTTATGGAGATGTTTTCCAATAAATGATTAAAAACCAAAAGCTATCTAACATGTATTTCAAAGGTAGAAGTTAGCTAAGGTGCAATTTGAACTCCTTGATGCTTTCAAATTACAAATTTATATTATAGTTTAAAAAAAAATAGGCACATCATTACTAAAAACCTAAAGCTAGATAACATACCAACTATAGAAAATTTTTGGATATGGTGAATTTTGACCTCCTTGTCTCTTTTGGACTTTGGACATACAAAAAATTCCCTGCTAAGGCCCAAAACCTCACTTGAGCTATAAAGTTTTACAAGCTCTAGTTACTCAAATCAGGGTAGCTAGATCAAAAATATATACAATAAGAATTGGACAACTATCATTACTCTTAATAAGATAAACACATACTCCACATGATTTAGCATTGATAGAAGGTCGGTTCATTCATAGTTTAGTATTAGCAATATTTATTTAACTCGGTTAAATTTTTATTTAGAACCCAAAGCTAGCTAACACACCAATAACTAGTAAAATTTAGCTAATGTGAAGTTTGACCTCCTTGTATCTTTTAGACTTTGAACATCATATGCTAATTGTAGAATTTGAACCACTACTAACCACCATTAACATTAACTATAATAAGCTTAGGTGACATTAGTTGGATGCAAACCCAAGTGCTAGGCTTGGGTAGCAATGGCCGACTCATACACTTTTATGTATATAACCATCATTAACCATGGCTAACCAACTAAACTTAATCTAGTAACTTTTGGACTTTGCATAATCGCTATCCTTAATGATAACTATATAAAAAAATGTTGTCTAGGTTATTGCTTGAAATTAAATCCACTTAAACAAAAACGAAATTAATTTCATGTAATGTTAACTTATCAAGTTTACTTAAAACATTGTTAGATTTTATTTTTAGATGTAATATAATTTAAAATAGCTAAACTTATAAGGCGTACTTTTGGGTTTAGTCTTCTACATGCATTGTTAGAAGGTAAATACATGTCATAGCTTAGAATTAGCCATGGTTAAGTAACTACTTACCTAACGTTTTATTCAAAACCAAAAGCTAGCTAACATAATGATAATTGGTAAAATCTAGCTAGGGTGAAGTTTGACCTTCTTGTATAATTCATACTTCAGATATCAAAAACTACTTTTAAAATTTGGACCACCACTAACCATGATTAACATTACTATAATTATCTAATATTGCATTGGTTGGATGTGATACACAATTACTAGATTGAGTAGCACTAGGTAGCTTATGTACTTTTACATATCTAACCACCATTAACCTTAGGTAACCTCGACTATAGCTAATCAACAAACCTTAAAAATGGCTAACTAGTTAACCTTAACCTTAACCATGGCTAACTAAATAACCTTAAACTAGTTACTTTTGGACCTCACGTAATTGCTATCCTTAATGATAATATGTAAAATACATCCAATAGATTATTTCTTAAAATTGAATCCACTTGAGCAAAATTGAAATCAACTTTATGCAACACTAACTTCTTAGGTTTACATTAGGACATTATCATATTTATTTTGGAAATGTAGTAATATAATTTATATTAGCTAAAATTTTAAGGCTTACTTTCAGGTTTACTCTTCTGCATGCATAGTTCATCAAACCAATAAAACTTCACTATGATTTCCAAGCAACTTTGATTGTTAAAGTGGATATACAAAGCATAAACACATTCAAGGAATAAAACCAAATAATAATAATAATAATAATAATTAACTACTTCACAATAGGAAGGGAACCTTATAGGTTAATTAGATATCTTTACAATAGCAAAAATTAGAAATCCACTCTTGATAGGTATCTCCAAAAGCAATCAATACATTTAAATTTTAATTAGAAAACAAAGTTCAAGAAAGACAAGTGACTAGTTTTGCTTCTGAAACAAGTGTACTGCCTATATACAATGGGTAAACCAACTACTAACTTATGATGCTCTAAGTCTTAGTCCTCTTTTCATTCCCTGAATGTGGGTTTTTCTTGGGTCTTTTTGATGAACAAGGCATAATTCTTTAACAATGCACGAGGAGTGATTTCAGATAATTAATGTTATCAATAAATAAAATCAAGTATTGATAATGGAGTGATTTCATATAATTAATGCTATCAATCAATAAAATCAAGATTTGATCAATGTAACACTAACATAACCCTTGTTAAACCTAACACTATTTGAATCATCACATAATACACGTAAAGATAACACTATTTTCTTCTTTCCAAGTATAAACAAAAAATAAGAATTTATCCTAAAAAAATCACACAATACTA
This sequence comes from Wollemia nobilis, assembly GCA_028583015.1. Classification (NCBI taxonomy): domain Eukaryota; kingdom Viridiplantae; phylum Streptophyta; class Pinopsida; order Araucariales; family Araucariaceae; genus Wollemia; species Wollemia nobilis. Next base: position 8,260,712 of record JAQPPZ010017033.1, read on the forward strand.
ACAACTATGCAAATCAATATGGGGCATCTCCATTAGAGATGTAATTTAAAATCAAACATTAAGAGAATACATTAAAATTTTAATTAAAAATAAAATGTAATAGATGTTGTTGGCCCCATTTTAGAGAAATAAGCATGTAGTTCCATAAGTTATTGGCTCTCTTTAGGGAAATAGATGTGTAGTACCATAAGTATTTGGCCACCCTTTAGGGACATAGGTTTGGAATCGATTTAGTAAGACTTTAGAATTTAAAGCCTTATAAATTTCTTTTAGTGTTTGAAGAAACACACACTTATACTGAGAGGGGGGGTGAACATAATAAGATAAAACTTTTCTTTCCAAAAAAATAATTGCAATATTATGAATGCAATAATAAATCAATGCATAATTTCCATACACATAAGAGACAAGAGTTTTACGTGGAAACACCCTTTCGGGAGAAAACCATGGCAAAATATTGCTTATATTTCCTCAATTAAATTTATGGGCACCAACCCACAAGAGACACCAATTCCATTTTTCAAGTTTGTAGGCACCAACCCACAAGAGACATCAATCTCCTCTTACAATTTCATGGGCACCAACCCACAAGAGACACCAATACCCTAGTACAAGTTTGTGGGAACCAAACCATAGGAGACACCAATCCCCTAGTACAAGTTTGTGGGCACCAACCCACAAGAGACACCAATCACCTAGTACAAGTTTGTGGGCACCAACCCACAAGAGACACCAATTCTCTAGTATAAGTTTATGGGCACCAACCCATAGGAGACACTAATCCCCTAGTACAAGTTTGTGGGTATCAACCCACAGGAGACACCAATCCCCTTAAGGCACCAACCTCACTCAATTCTATTCCAAAACTGATCACAACCATTGCTCAAATATACTCCTAAATCTTCTCACAAACATTGCTCAAATCTGCTCACAAACACTGCTCAAATATGCTCCTACTTCTGCTCACAAACACTGCTCAAATCTGCTCCTAATTCTGCTCACAAATACTGCTCAAATCTACTCTTAATTTTACTCTTGAATATATTATACTTCTTGGTGTACCTTGCTCTTACTCTTTAAATTCTTCCCTTTTCTTGAGTTTGCTTTCTTCAACTTACTAACGTACATAGTAACATTCATTCTTTTATTTTCTTGAGTTTGCTTTCTTCAACTCAATAATGCACTAGCAATATAATAATTAATGTTACTAACCTTGTAAATGCTTATTCCAATTAGCAAGTTGTATGGAGTGAATGCAAATTTTGAGGACTATCTTTATTTCTCTTCCTACACTATCTTGTGTACCTTTCCTTCTTCTTGTAGATGGTTGAATTGTCCTTATTTTTTCAATTGGATTCTTGGGTGAAGATGTGCACTAATCCTCTCACTCTAACTTTGCATTATGTGACACTTTTATTACTCCACAACAACCTTAAATTTCATAAAATAATTCCCTCATACCTTTCGGTTCTTCCTCGTGGCGGTGCTATTAACACCTATTTGCTCTCCAAAAAATGCAAGTTCAAAACACACAGTTTCCCTATTGTCTGCACTGGCAACTGCAATGACTTATACAAAAAATATATTCCTCCTACAACTATTGATGAATGCACCTTTCACTTTTGTAACTTTGTTGTGCTTGAATATAGGAGTGAGTGAAGGTTGTTTTTGAAGCGATGGACTAACTTTCAAACCATATTGATTCAACAACACCTTCGTGTTTTATGAAATTCCTGCTCACTGAATGTAGACCCTTATGAGTGCTAGACGTGTGTTTTTGGATGGCTTTCGTTTCTCTCTTTTGATGGTCTCGCTTGATCTTATTTTTTAATGCTTGTAATACCTCCTTCTCCTTGCTCAGTCCTTTCTGAAGTGATCATGATTTCTCTCCAACAACTATCTTTTCTGATAGTTTTATCCAATCCTCCACCTTTTTAAAATCTTGCTTGAACATTGTCAGATTCTCGCATGCACTGCTGCACCACTCTGATGGCTCTTCTTTGGCAATTGCAATATCAAATTAAAACAAATAAATATAAAAATTCTTGCCTTCATAGTTGCTCCTCACGAGTGCACAATCTGCTTGGAATTCTTTTCCTCTTTCAGAAGGAAATGACTTTTACTCCCTTGCTGCTAAAAAATGATGTTCTTCACTTCTTTTCTACGTGATTTGACCGCACTTGATTTGCTTGTTATACCTCGATGCACTTCTAAAAAAATTTATGTTCGATGGGGTTCTAAATTTCTCTCAACATGTGTCCACTTGATCCTATGGAGTACCAAGCTATCAGATCGATTTGTTGTGTTCGTTGATAGTAACAAGGTATCTTATTAGGTAGTGCTCAACTCTCAAAAAACTCAAACACTGGTTTGAACCCTTTTTATTCACAAATGTACACAAGAAATATAAACATCTAGATTGTACCAAATTCTCCCATTATCATCATTATATTTCACACTTAAAAACATATACTTATCTTTGTGTAATTTTGTCTAGGTGGCACCTTATTTCACGTCCTTTGATTATGGGTTTTGTGTTTAAATTCTTGCGCCTCTACTACGTCCTTTTATCGTTCGAAGTGATCTATATAAAACTCTTAACCTTCAACATTATCGATGTGCTTATCTACACCATCTTTCAAATGAATTCATGGCTTCTTCTTTTTACCATTGTTGTGTCCTCTCGCTGTTCGTAGGAAGCTTTTCAGTACTAACACATTATTCTGCCATGTCATTTCTCTCCTTCTTCGCCTCGTTGCCCTAGTGCTTTTTTGGTCACATCCCGATTTTCTTTGCTTTTGTCTTGACTCCAATTCTCCTCCTGCAGCCTTTTCGCATCAGCTTTTGTTTCAAGACTTTGCGCACATCTCACTCACACTCCAATATCACTTCTTGCCCTAACAACAAGCATCATATATATATTGTCTTATGTTGATTTGAAACATAAGGGGTCGACCCCTTCATGAGCAATATTTCAAAATATTAACTTTATAATATTTAAATATTATAAGGTTTAACTTTATAATATTTTTTATAACTTTAATATTTAAATCTTTAGTTTAAATATTAAAGCATATACTTGTAATTCAAATCATCCTTGAAGATATTTTTGCCTTGAATAATTTGACCAAACATGATATTATTGCCCAAACCCATGAGCATACTTATAATTAAATCATCCTTCCAATTCTACATTTGGTATCAATGACAACTCAACATTTCTAACAATCTCCCCCTTTATCATTGATGGCAACCCTACAACGAAACTGTCCTTTATTGCAACATGATCACAAAGAGCTCCTCCTTACTGAAATTATTTTCATTCCCTGAATGTGGGTTTTTCTTGGGTCTTTTTGATGAACAAGGCATAATTCTTTAACAATGCACGAGGAGTGATTTCAGATAATTAATGTTATCTATAAATAAAATCAAGTATTGATAATGGAGTGATTTCATATAATTAATGCTATCAATCAATAAAATCAAGATTTGATCAATGTAACACTAACATAACCCTTGTTAAACCTAACACTATTTGAATCATCACATAATACACGTAAAGATAACACTATTTTCTTCTTTCCAAGTATAAACAAAAAATAAGAATTTATCCTAAAAAAATCACACAATACTAACAACTATGCAAATCAATATGGGGCATCTCCATTAGAGATGTAATTTAAAATCAAACATTAAGAGAATACATTAAAATTTTAATTAAAAATAAAATGTAATAGATGTTGTTGGCCCCATTTTAGAGAAATAAGCATGTAGTTCCATAAGTTATTGGCTCTCTTTAGGGAAATAGATGTGTAGTACCATAAGTATTTGGCCACCCTTTAGGGACATAGGTTTGGAATCGATTTAGTAAGACTTTAGAATTTAAAGCCTTATAAATTTCTTTTAGTGTTTGAAGAAACACACACTTATACTGAGAGGGGGGGTGAACATAATAAGATAAAACTTTTCTTTCCAAAAAAATAATTGCAATATTATGAATGCAATAATAAATCAATGCATAATTTCCATACACATAAGAGACAAGAGTTTTACGTGGAAACACCCTTTCGGGAGAAAACCATGGCAAAATATTGCTTATATTTCCTCAATTAAATTTATGGGCACCAACCCACAAGAGACACCAATTCCATTTTTCAAGTTTGTAGGCACCAACCCACAAGAGACATCAATCTCCTCTTACAATTTCATGGGCACCAACCCACAAGAGACACCAATACCCTAGTACAAGTTTGTGGGAACCAAACCATAGGAGACACCAATCCCCTAGTACAAGTTTGTGGGCACCAACCCACAAGAGACACCAATCCCCTAGTACAAGTTTGTGGGCACCAACCCACAAGAGACACCAATTCTCTAGTATAAGTTTATGGGCACCAACCCATAGGAGACACTAATCCCCTAGTACAAGTTTGTGGGTATCAACCCACAGGAGACACCAATCCCCTTAAGGCACCAACCTCACTCAATTCTATTCCAAAACTGATCACAACCATTGCTCAAATATACTCCTAAATCTTCTCACAAACATTGCTCAAATCTGCTCACAAACACTGCTCAAATATGCTCCTACTTCTGCTCACAAACACTGCTCAAATCTGCTCCTAATTCTGCTCACAAATACTGCTCAAATCTACTCTTAATTTTACTCTTGAATATATTATACTTCTTGGTGTACCTTGCTCTTACTCTTTAAATTCTTCCCTTTTCTTGAGTTTGCTTTCTTCAACTTACTAACGTACATAGTAACATTCATTCTTTTATTTTCTTGAGTTTGCTTTCTTCAACTCAATAATGCACTAGCAATATAATAATTAATGTTACTAACCTTGTAAATGCTTATTCCAATTAGCAAGTTGTATGGAGTGAATGCAAATTTTGAGGACTATCTTTATTTCTCTTCCTACACTATCTTGTGTACCTTTCCTTCTTCTTGTAGATGGTTGAATTGTCCTTATTTTTTCAATTGGATTCTTGGGTGAAGATGTGCACTAATCCTCTCACTCTAACTTTGCATTATGTGACACTTTTATTACTCCACAACAACCTTAAATTTCATAAAATAATTCCCTCATACCTTTCGGTTCTTCCTCGTGGCGGTGCTATTAACACCTATTTGCTCTCCAAAAAATGCAAGTTCAAAACACACAGTTTCCCTATTGTCTGCACTGGCAACTGCAATGACTTATACAAAAAATATATTCCTCCTACAACTATTGATGAATGCACCTTTCACTTTTGTAACTTTGTTGTGCTTGAATATAGGAGTGAGTGAAGGTTGTTTTTGAAGCGATGGACTAACTTTCAAACCATATTGATTCAACAACACCTTCGTGTTTTATGAAATTCCTGCTCACTGAATGTAGACCCTTATGAGTGCTAGACGTGTGTTTTTGGATGGCTTTCGTTTCTCTCTTTTGATGGTCTCGCTTGATCTTATTTTTTAATGCTTGTAATACCTCCTTCTCCTTGCTCAGTCCTTTCTGAAGTGATCATGATTTCTCTCCAACAACTATCCTTTTTAGTAGTTTTATCCAATCCTCTACCTCTTCAAAATCTTGCTTGAACATTTTCGATTCTCGCATGCACTGCTGCACCACTCTGATGGCTCTTCTTTGGCAATTGCAATATCAAATTAAAACAAATAAATATAAAAATTCTTGCCTTCATAGTTGCTCCTCACGAGTGCACAATCTGCTTGGAATTCTTTTCCTCTTTCAGAAGGAAATGACTTTTACTCCCTTGCTGCTAAAAAATGATGTTCTTCACTTCTTTTCTACGTGATTTGACCGCACTTGATTTGCTTGTTATACCTCGATGCACTTCTAAAAAAATTTATGTTCGATGGGGTTCTAAATTTCTCTCAACATGTGTCCACTTGATCCTATGGAGTACCAAGCTATCAGATCGATTTGTTGTGTTCGTTGATAGTAACAAGGTATCTTATTAGGTAGTGCTCAACTCTCAAAAAACTCAAACACTGGTTTGAACCCTTTTTATTCACAAATGTACACAAGAAATATAAACATCTAGATTGTACCAAATTCTCCCATTATCATCATTATATTTCACACTTAAAAACATATACTTATCTTTGTGTAATTTTGTCTAGGTGGCACCTTATTTCACGTCCTTTGATTATGGGTTTTGTGTTTAAATTCTTGCGCCTCTACTACGTCCTTTTATCGTTCGAAGTGATCTATATAAAACTCTTAACCTTCAACATTATCGATGTGCTTATCTACACCATCTTTCAAATGAATTCATGGCTTCTTCTTTTTACCATTGTTGTGTCCTCTCGCTGTTCGTAGGAAGCTTTTCAGTACTAACACATTATTCTGCCATGTCATTTCTCTCCTTCTTCGCCTCGTTGCCCTAGTGCTTTTTTGGTCACATCCCGATTTTCTTTGCTTTTGTCTTGACTCCAATTCTCCTCCTGCAGCCTTTTCGCATCAGCTTTTGTTTCAAGACTTTGCGCACATCTCACTCACACTCCAATATCACTTCTTGCCCTAACAACAAGCATCATATATATATTGTCTTATGTTGATTTGAAACATAAGGGGTCGACCCCTTTATGATCAATATTTCAAAATATTAACTTTATAATATTTAAATATTCTAAGGTTTAACTTTATAATATTTTTTATAACTTTAATATTTAAATCTTTAGTTTAAATATTAAAGCACATACTTGTAATTCAAATCATCCTTGAAGATATTTTTGCCTTGAATAATTTGACCAAACATGATATTATTGCCCAAACCCATGAGCATACTTATAATTAAATCATCCTTCCAATTCTACATTTGGTATCAATGACAACTCAACATTTCTAACAATCTCCCCCTTTATCATTGATGGCAACCCTACAACGAAACTGTCCTTTATTGCAACATGATCACAAAGAGCTCCTCCTTACTGAAATTATTTCCATTTTAAATCAATGGCAAAGGCTCTTCAGGGCTGAAAGATAAGATACTTGACAACACCCCCTTACTACCTGCTCTTCTTGAGGTGTTTAATGATGAGATGGGAGTGAAACTACTCCCAACTTACAATTCTCCTTTTCTTATTCCATTTTATTTTTCTAAACTTTGGAGGACATATCCTTTTGAACAATTTGTCCATCCTCCTTACTTGATTTCAAAATTTTAGGGAATACCGTTCTACACCATTTAGCTCTATGCCCAAAATTGTTACATTTGTAACAAATGATTTTGTAGTCCATGAGAGGTGCAAATGAATTGAAATTCCTCTTGGTGAAGCCAAAATCATTTTTAGCACGAATCTTACAATGTACAACTTTATGACCAAATTGGTTACATGAAAAACAATAACCTTGGAAGAAATATTGAAAACCTGTTTGGTTGCCTTAGAGGATATGACTGCATAGTTCTCTCTTTGTTGTTTCTGTGATAGTCCTTGGTCCATGGTGCTTTGTTTTCTTCCTTCTTGGTACTTCCACTTTTCAACACATTAGCATAGGTCTTAGGATCTTATTTACTTATTTTCTTTGATGCCTCTGTTCCTTTTGAGCTTGACTCCTCCTTTTGTTTCTTTTGACTTTATTTAAAAATAAGTCCAATATTTATAACCGAAGATCTTTGTGCTTTGATAATATCATCCAATATTTTTATGCTTTTCTTAAACCTGATATTTTGTTGTAGCTTATTATTTTATTTTTCCACTTCCTTCCTCAGAGAAAACCACGATAAAATATTGCTTATATTTCATCAATAAAATTCATGGGTACCAACCCATAAGAGACACCAATCCCCTTTTTTAAGTTCATGGGCACCAACCCATAGGAGACATAAATCTCCTCTTACAAGTTCATGGGCACTAATCCACAGGAGACACCATTCCCCTAGTACAAGTTCGTGGGCACCAACCCACATGATACACCAATCTCCTAATATAAGTTCATGGGCACCAACCCATAGGAGACACCAATACCCTAGTACAAGTTCATGGGCACCAACCCACAAGAGACACCAATCCCCTAGTACAAGTTCATGGGCACCAACCCACAAGAGACACCAATCCCCTAGTACAAATTTGTGGGCACCAATCCACAGGAGACACCAATCCCCTTGAGGCAGCAACCCCACTCAGTTTTTCTCCAAAACTGATTACAACCACTGCTCAAATCTGCTCCTAAATATGCTCACAAACATTGCTCAAATTTGCTCCCAAATATGCTCATAAATACTGCTCAAATTTACACCCAATTTTACTCATAAACACTACTCAAATCTGCTCCCAATTCTGCTCTTGAAGATATTATACTTCCTGATGTACCTTGCTCTTACTCTTTAAATTCTTCCATTTTCTTGAGTTTGCTTTCTTCAACTTACTAATATACATAGTAACATTCATTATTTCCTTTTCTTGAGTTTACTTTCTTCAACTCACGAATGCACTAGCAATATAATAATGAATGTTATTAACCTTGTAAATAATGATTCCAATTAGCAATTTGTATAGAGTGAATGCAAATTGTGAGGGTTGTATTTCTTGATCTTCCTACACTATCTTGTGTACCTTTCCTTCTTCTTGTAGATGGTTGAATTGTCCTTATTTTTTCAATTGGATTCTTGGGTGAAGATTTGCACTAATCCTCTCACTCTAACTTTGCATTATGTGACACTTTTATTACTCCACAACAACCTTAAATTTCACAAAATAATTCTCTCATACCTTTCGGTTCTTCCTCGTGGTAGTGTTGTTAACACCTATTTGCTCTCCAATAAATGCAACTTCAAAATACATTGTTTCCCTACTGTCTACGATGGCAGTTGCAATGACTTATACAACAAATATATTCCTCCTACGACTATTGATGAATGCATCTTTCACTTTTGTAACTTTGTCGTGCACAAATATAGGAGTGAGTGATGATTGTTTTTGAAGCGATGGACTAGCTTCCAAACCATATTGATTCAACGTCTTCGCGCTTTATGCAAATATTGCTCAGTAGATGTAGACCCTTATGAGTGCTAGACGTGTGTTTCTGGATGGCTTTCATTTATCTATTTCGATGGTATCACTTGATCTTCTTTGTTAACGCTTGTAAGACCCTCTTCTCCTTGCTTAGTCCTTTCTGAAGTGAGCATGATTTCTCTCCAATAGTTATCCTTTCTGACGGTTTTATCCAATCCTCCACCTCTTCGAATCTTGCTTGAACGTTTTAGATTCTTGCATGCACTACTGCACCACTCTGATGGCTCTTCTCTGGCAATGACAATATCAAATTAAAACAAATAAATATCAAAATTCTTGCCTTTGTAGTTGCTCCTCATGTGTGCACAATCTGCTTGGAATTATTTTCCTTTTTCATAAGGAAATAACTTTTACTCCCTTGCTGCTCAGAAATGATGTTCTTCACTTATTTTCTGTGTGATTTGACCGCACTTGATTTGCTTGTTATACCTTGATACACTTCTCAAAAAAATGACATTCAACGGGATTCTAACTTATTCTCAACATGTGTCCACTTGATCTTATGGAGTCCCAAGCTATCGGATCGATTTGTTGTGTTCGTCGGTAGTAACAGGGTATCTTATTGGGCAGTGCTCGACTCTCAAAATACTCAAACACTGGTTTGCACCCTTTCCATTCACAAACGTACACAAGAAAGATGAACGTCTAGATTGCACCAAAGTCTTCCATTATCATAATTATATTTCACACTTAAAAATGCATACTTATATTTTTGCAATTTCATCTAGGTGGCACCTTCTTTCACATCCTCAAGTTATGGATTCCACGTTCAAATTCTTTTGCCTCTGCTGCATCTTTTTATCATCCGAAGTGATCCGCAAAAAGCTCTTAACCTTCAACCTTATCATCGTGCTTGTCTACACCATCTTTCAACCAAATTCATGACTTATTTTCATCGTTGCTATGTCCTCTTGTTGTCCGGAGGAAGCTTTTCAGTCCTCATGCATTATTCTATCGCACCGTTTCTCTCCTTCACCCTGTTGCCCTGGTGCTTCGTTGATCGCATCTCGATTTTCTTTACTTTTGTCTTGACTCCAATTCTCCTCTCGTAGCCTTTCTGCATCAGCTTTCATTTTAGGACTTTGCACACATCTCACTCGTGCTCTGGCATTGTTTCTTACCCTAACAACAAGCGTCATATATATTGTCTTATGTTGATTTGAAACATAAGGGGTCGGCCCCTTCATGAGCAATATTTCAAAACATTAACTTTATAATATTTAAATTTAATATTTAAATATTATAAGGTTTAACTTTATAATATTTTTTATAAATTTAATATTTAAATATTTAATTTAAATATTAAAGCATATACTTGTAATTCAAATCATCCTTGAAGATATTTCTGCCTTGAATAATTTGCCCAAACATGATATTATTGCCCAAACCCATGAGCATACTTATAATTAAATCATCCTTCCAATTCTGCCTTTGACATCAATGACAACTCAACATTTCTAACATTGTTTTCCCTCTTCCGGGGAGAAGTAGTTATTTACATTAACTTTTTCCAATGTAAACTTATCAACCACAAGTTTTTTTTTTGTCAATCATCTCTTTAATGGTTTTCTTCATCTAATGTTTTAAAAGTGCCAATTCCACTATGTAATCTTGTAAGTGATTATAGTCAACTCAATCAATGCAACTAATGTAACACAATTCCATCTCCATGTTCTTCTACAATAGATTATTTTGTTTCTTCTCATCCACATATTTATCTTGTGTAAGAACAAGGTCAAGAAATAGAAATTTTTATTCTAGCTAAATAAAACTTTATCGAATATTGGTAATTATACTTTTTACATCCTCAAAGATGAAAAAGCAACAACATAGTCCTTCTTATAGAAGGTGATGTATGCTCTAATTCTTACACTAGAGAAAATTGGAGGTACTTTCATCGAGTTTGCTCATCATTTTTTAGTTTAGCCTATCATTTCTCCTAAGCTCTTGTGCAACTTTTGTTTCCAAAGCCACCATCTTGGCATCTGTCTTACCCTCTATCCATTTGTAGAATAAAAGTAAATGGTACAACTTCTTGATAAAAGTATAATTATTATTAGAAACCTATTTGGTTTCTTTCAATAAGCTAAGTTCTTGTATACCCCCTATTTAGTTTTCAAAATCCATCATGAATTAATTTGACCTCCTTCTCAAGGGATTTGAGCTTTGATTCATAAACACTTAGAATAGATTCCGATGAATATATCCTCTAGTTACTATCAATTAAATATTGCTCTACTCTTTGAATTTACCAGTTCTAAATTTTGCAAAAGCAACATCAAATTTCCGAATTGATTTTCCTGATAGGTATTTCACAAACATGATATTTTGTTCTATCACAACTTTCTCCATATTTAATGTTTTATTATCCCTCTTACATTTCTTAGAATATTTTTTTATTGCTTGACTCTAGCTATCATTTGGTTGACACCATTTCTTTATAGCCATAACTCTCATTAGGTGCACCTAGTATATATAACCTTTATTCATTATTATTTTTGTTCCGTAGAGGTATATTTTGATTTTGTGTAGTCAATATCCCCTTTAATGGAGCCTCAATTTTAAGAGGAACATCATCCTCACCACCCTATGTTACACCATCTCCAAAAAAAGCAATAATAACATTAGGAAAAAATAATTGGAGAAGTCCTAACTTGAGAGCATCTTCATAAAAGAATAAAAGAATTTTACTTGGACAACTATTATAAGTTTTTGAGCTAGAAACAAAATTTAAATATTGATATTCATGTCTTGATAGCCCACTTTTAGGATTCAATCGAGTATTTGATGATTTTGATATTATGGCTCAAGGACAATATTTATGGTGCCAAATGCTTCTTTTGATGGCCCAATTTCTATAGTTGGATAGCAAGTGGTAAGATTATATAGTGATGATGAGCCTATGATAGGGTTTATACACTTATATACCCCTCCTAATGGCTCAAAAACTAAGCTTGGTTAACCAGTGGAAGAATTAACTAGTTTTAAAGCATGACAATAAAAATTACATCATGTAAGCATGAAAATATTAAAATTTTTGAGTAGCAACTTAAGTTAATGTAATAACATGAGGGCACCATTATTACCTAGAATTTATAAATTTAAAACTAATTATGAGCCAACAATACAATTTATGAGCGTAGATGTCCCTTCTAGCATCCCAACATGCAGGCTTGGGTAGTCGGTGGTAGATTAGTTGATTGGAAAGCATGATCATAAAAATTATATCAGGTAAGCATAAAATATTAAAAAATATGAGTAAAAACTTAAATAAATGTAGTAGTTGAAAAGAATCATCATTACCTATAATAGACTTAGATGTCCCGTCCCAATGGCCCAAATTCTAGACTCGAAACCCCAGTGGCAAGATTAACTAATTTTAAAGCAAGATAGTAAAAAATACATGATGTAAGAAAAGGTAGCACTGACGTCATATGAATAACAACTTATTAATGTAACTACTTGAGAGCATTGTCATGACCTATAACAAACTATATTTATAAAGTCATAGGAATTGAAGAAGCAACTACAGGAGAAATATTTTGTTTGCGAAGTTATAAGATTTGAAGAAGCAAGGATGAGAATAAATTTTGTTTACTAGACATTTGGCTTGACACCACAATTTAATAATCCTTTAACATAGTGACCTGCAAAGGAAAATAGAAGGTAGTCACTAAAATGGTATGTGAATAAAAAAATAATCAACGTTACATTCCATAAAAAACGTTACATGACACAACAACTGGTAAAGAAGGTAAGATGTGACTATGACTTTGTAGCACTTAATTTTGTTTCTGTTCTATTTATTTATAGTTCTTAGCATCCATCATCAAGTATTCCTCCAATTTTTCTTCATGTTTGTAGCCACTTATTTTAGGTAAATGTGCTTTGCAAACAACCCTTATCAATCAAAACATCGTGCATTACCCTCTTCAAGCATGTCCTATGTTTAAAATGGAAAATGATCCAATATTTATAGGAAATATGGGAAACCTCTTTCTTATAAAGTGTTGTATTTTTTCAATTTCATTAAACCCAATGAACATTTGGTAAGTTATTTTTTGAATCAATAGCCTATGTAGCATATGCATGAGAAAAATGTATGCTTTACCATTGAAGGAATACAATCTTATAAAATTGTAATCTTCACCAATGAATATGTTCCCAATTCCTTACACTGTATCCTTGGTCTCTTCTAAAATCCTAGGTATATATTTAAGAAATAATAACTTATAGGCCCTTGAGAACAAAGTGGTTACACACTCTATACCCATTCTTGTTGAGATAATTATACTCTTTGCAAATTTGGTGGCAATAAATATGTATAGGTTGAGTGGATCTTGGTCTTAGTTCCATAAATTCCCATCCTATCCCTTTATAACTATTAGCAACACAAATACAATTAGGTAAATTAAAATCACATGGCACAATGACATCTAACCTATTTCAACAATCTCTCTATACTTTTTCATAGCCCTAGCCATATTGTTAGAAAGTTATTTAGTCTAATTAAACTTTGTTCCTCTCTAAACAATATGTAAGATAAAAAAATACCAACCACTATCAAAGTGTGTAGTCAACTAATCTCCATTAAGCTTGGGTGACATAATCATCACAAAGGCAATTATAAGTTTGAATTTTAGAATCTTATACATACTTACAACTGCTCAAGGTTGCTTAACTTTACTTTAGCACTCCTTAAACTTGTTAGTCATGCTATTGTTCTCATCCTTGAGTCTCTTGGTAAACTCCTTTATACACTCATTGATTTCTACTTTAGGGTCTGACAAAAGATACATCTTTCACAACTCTTTTTTACTAAAGTTACCAGTTTGCTATTGATTATCATCGTAGATAATTCACTTAAGACATGCATGTTGCAAAAATCCATCTAAATAATTTATTGCCAAAAGGATGGACTTTAGAATGACAATCAATATTAAGTAAAAAAGATTTTTACAATTCTTTGGCAATGATAATAGTCTCCACCTATTCTTGGTGTTTTAAATTTGTGGTGCCTCAACATCATAATCTGACTCATCTTCATTACTAGTAATTTGGTAATTATCATAGAGTGCATGGAATGATTTTAGATAGTTTTCATGCCATGGTGTGTCAAATGATATTTCATTGATAAGAAGCCTAACTCCTACATTGTCCATTGGGTATGGTAGTAAAATTTTAGTTGAATTGATTACTTGTTAGTGCTAATAAGGTTTTCTATCGACACCTTTCCATTTTATAAAAAGTACAAGTAGAAGCAAACAAATTTATCTTCATCAATGAGAAGTATAGAAGCAATAAGGCTTACCAAGATTCAAGAAGAGTTGTACAATTATTTTCAATAGGATTTGCAAAGACAACATGATACTAAAGTTAAGTAATGAACCGAAAATAAAACATGGTAAATTTAGTGTTTGCTCTAAAGCAAATATTTTTTTTCAAAAAAGCCCAATTACTTAAATCTTGGCTTTGGGATACAAAAATCATGGCATGCTACAAAGAATTAATATAGCATACTTCTAAGAGATGACCATGCTTTTCAATATCATGACACTAATGGTTTGTAGTGTTTCAAATGCCATGATTTTTAATGTCAGTTATAAGTTCAATGCCTTCATGCTTGACTTATACCTCTACTATCACTAAATGTAAAGGACTCTTCATCCAAGCTTTAAACTTGGGTGAAATCTACTTCAATATAAATAATAGTTTTTAAAATGACAACAAAGTTATTAGAAATAAACTATACAAATGTTGGATAAAAAATCACATTAAAGACTGCCATTGTAAAAACTACTAGTATCAAATCATCTTTTTGTCAGTTGATCCAAAGTTACAAACTTGACAAGCTATGGTTACTTAAAGTAGAGTAACAAGATTTAAATTACATACTACTAAAATTAAACGTATCTAATCCTCGTGAGTGTGGTCTACCGACGAGAATGCCACTTGCATTATTGATGATGTGACCCAATCCCCATAATAAATGTGTATAAAAAGTATTACTCAAAAAATAATTGAACATATCTTTACTCTTTATAATGTAAATACATATCCTTTATGATTTAATATAACCTTAATACTAAGGTGGGACCACTAGTAGCCACTAACTATTAACCATAGTCATCTAACTTAACTAACTTTTATTTAAAAACATATACTAATTAACATATTGATTATAGATAAAATTTAGTTAAGGTGAAGTTTAGCCTTCTTGTCACTTTTAGAATTTGGCTATGTTGAAAACATTAAATCCTATCATCCAAATTGTAAAGTTTGGGCAAAGCTCTAATTCTTCGAATCACGGAAGCAAAAATGCAAAAATGAAATTATATACAATTAAACTTAAACATGTATTATTACTTATGTTAAAGTGAACATGTGTCTTATGTGATTAACTGTATTTTTATGGTTAAGATGAATAACCATTATTAATTATTACTTTATGATTATTATTTTATTATTAATTTGAATAACTATTAATAATTATTTTCGTGAATGTGATTTATGAGTAAAGACGCCACTTACATTATCAATAACCTAAGTCTAATCCCTATAATAAATATGTATAAAAAAATATTAAAAAACCTTAAAAAATACCTAATTTAACTAACTTAACACTCAAAGCTAGTTAACATATAAGTTATATACAAAATTAAACTAAGGTAAGAGTTTTTTTTTTTTCACTCCATACACTAAACACATCCTTATCTATTACTTTTTATCAATTTTTTTTAAACTCCGGACACTAAAGACATATTATCTATTACTTTTTATTACCTCATTCAAACTATAAACTTTGAGCAAATTTTAGTATAAAAAGAAGATAATGAGACCGAAATCAATGAGGTTTCACCACTTTTATAATTTTAAAATTTGGACATTAAAGACATCATTATCTGTTACTTTTTATCACTCATTCAAACTATAAATTTTGAACAAATTCTAATTTGCAAAAAGAAGATAATGAGACCGAAATCAAGTATAATTAAAATCAAACATATATTAAAATAAAATTAATAGATAGTATATATTATATACGTTATGGTTTGAATCTTGGACCTCCTCAAAAAAAGTTAAAGCTCACCTTGAACCTTTTAAAAAAAGCCAAAGTCCTAACCACTACATTATTCTTACCAGGATAACATTAATAACTTTTTATTTATTTATTTATTTTTTGAATGAAAAAGAGTGAAAAAAATTCCATTAAAGAATAATTAGGCCTTTTTACATCAAAAAAATGGGTGGAAAATATCACACCCCAGTATGGTTGCAAAATAACCACCATGGTTAGGAGACACCAAAAAACCAAAGCATCAGAAAAACCAGATACAACGAGCCCACGACTAACAAAACATCAGAATTGGGCTTTAACTAAGAATAACCACAAAGAGATATGTTGTAGCAGAAGTAGGGGGATACACATCTGCCTCATCCAGGCACATGTAATGTCAACCTCCGTTGGAAAGTGCGGGAATAGGCCAACCAACATCATTGGGCCCCGTATCATTACCACCAACCGAAGGCCCAATATCCCATCCATTTGTGTGAGCAATAACCACAAGGTCTGTAGTATCCGCTGGAACCGACCAAGTATCCCCCCAACCTGTACCAGGAGTGGGTACTTCAGGAAGGTCATTTCCCCATCCTGCCATAGGGGGAGAGGGAGAAGCAGAAGGACGAACATCCCAGCCACTATGTTGTCTGGAAGAACCTGCATCAGACCCTCCATGTTTGAAAACTGGAGGTTGGGACCAATGTCTCCCTCTCCATGGAGGGGACCCTCCGCTGTGACAAGAAGGATTTCGACGAGAATGAGATCGAGATCCTGATCGACCATGGGATGATGGATCCTCAGGAAGGTGACTAACAGTGCAAGGTGCATTACCCCAGTGGTCAATAAGACTACGTAGATGTTGAATCTCCACATTAACCTTCACCTGCACAGAAATTTGTAGCCAAGAATCATAAAACACTGCATGCTGGTCAGCTAGGGAAAAAATCCTTGAACTAATATCATGAGAAAAAGCAATCATGTTCCTGGATTTCCAAATATGATAAAGATTGCTAATTATAAATATGTTCCAGAATTCCAACAAAGGTTCTGAAAATTCAAGCAGATCTCCAGGAAGGATTTGCCGCCATGAAAAAGGAGATTGTATGAAGGGACGAAAAAAATACTCAATCTAGGTCCAGGTTGAACGAGCCTTGGGGCAAGACCAAAATACATGTAGACAATCCTCCAACTCTCCACATAAATAACATGTAGGGTGATCAATGCCAAGATATACGGTGCCCCATTGGTAGGCCTTGCATTAGTAAACTCCATGCAAAAAAATATTGCTTAGGTTCAATATATTTCGCCCAAACCATTTGGAAACTAGTTTTCCATGTAGAAGGAAGAGAAATCGGATCCCAACGAGCATTTAAAATAGCAACCATAGGAATATGTAGAGATAACCAAGAATAACCCAGATGGGCTTTATACTGAGTCATGGATTTATTCTTAGGCCAACTCCAATCAGCCCACCAAGCCTTCTGAAAGTGCTTGAAAATTCTGGGCCACAGAGAAAAAGGAGTATTAAAAACAACAGCCTCATAAGTATCTTGATATTCGTGCTTGAGCTGATTAAAAAAATTTAAAATCCTCCCAAGGAATCCAGTCTTTGGTGTAGAAAGAGAAAAAATCAGTGATAGAGTTAATTCCTTTTCTGTAAAACCATTGAGCACGAATCCACTGGACTTGAGCCAAGGGCAAGGACTGAAGTTTGATAACAGGAGACCACCAAACACTAGTAGAGGAAATCGAAGCACCATTTGTTTTCTCATCTCCTTTCCAAATGAGCCAGGGTTTGAGAGATTCCCAGGCCTTCCAGATACTTTGAACAACAAAGGAACCTTTGATTTTAACAAGAACAGGAGTTGTGATAAGAGTAGACAAATTCAATCCTTGCCAAACCCTTTTCCCCAAGGGGAGGCCAATCAAAATACAATTGTGAAGAAGAATTTTCCAGGCTTCATTATCGTCAAGAGCTCACACAACCCATTTTGCACACAAGGTAATTCCCTGACAGTTACAATCTAAAAGGCCCAAACCACCAGAAAGTTTGGGAAGACAACAAAAATCCCAAGTGACTCTGTGAAACCCCTTTTTATGAGATGCATTTGTCCATAAAAAATCCCTCAACAATATTTTCAATTTCAAATAGCAAGATTTTGAAGGAAGCCAACACGAAGAATAATAAACATGAGTGGTAGCTAGAATCTTAGAGCAGATCCGAATTTTCCCTGCCAGAGAAAGTTGTTTAGTGATCCAATAGCTCAATTTCTTCTCCACTTTATGAATGACATAATTCCATAACTGAGCAGAAGTGCTGACAATAAATACAATGCATAGGAACAATGTAACGATTTGGGTTTGGCTCTTCTACAGGAGGTCCAAGGTTCAAATTAAAGCATGTGTGGTTGTTTGTTAATAATCTATTGATAAGTTTAGCTCTTCGCCTTACGAGGGGTCATGGTTGGTATGGGAATGCTTAGTCGTAAGCATAGGTCCTAGGAATTTTTTACTCTAACCAAATAAAAAAATCTATAAATACATTAAAAAATAAAAAAAAATTGTTCGAGAAATAGTGCAACCGCGGAGTGGATGAATGTGTGATAGGGTGGGTGTGTTTTGATCCCTATTGATAAGCTTAGCTCTCACCCTTATCAAAGGTCATGGTTGAGATGGGGATGTCCAACCCTGAGCATTGATCACAGGGGTTTCTCACACTAACCTCAATAAATAAAAATAAAAAATCTATTTTATATATATATATAGGAATAGGTAATTACCTTTTCTTTTTAACAACAAATCAGAAGTCAAGTCGTATTACTCTTTGCCAATGGAGTAGCAGGCTTAAAGGTGCAGGTCCTTGGTCCCACTTTGTAGGATTCCTCACCACTATTAACATCAATTTTGAACATGTGTGTGGGGGGCTAGTCCTCTTGCTTTCTAACCGGTCAATGTGATGATGTAAATCTAGTGTCATATTTCATGATTGGAATTTCGTTCCATGTTAATACATGTATGCCTTGTTAGTATAGTGTGTGTTTGTGAATAATCCCACATTAACTGTGTTGTGGGACTTAAGTGGTTTATAAACCCCAACACTTGACAGACTCTTTGCCAATGAGGTAGCATGCTTAAAGGTGCAAGTCCTTGGTCCCACTTTGTGGGATTCCTCACCCCTACTAACATAGAGTTTGGGCATATGTGGGGGCCTAGCCCTCTTGCTTTCTAACCGGTTAATGCGATGATGCAAGTCTAGTGGCATATTCCATGATTGGAATTTTGTTCTACGTTAATACATGTTTGCCTTGTTAGTGTAGTATGTGTGTTTGTGAATACTCCCACGTTAATACATGTCTGCCTTGTTAGTGTAGTATGTGTGTGTTGTAGGACTTGAGTGGTTTATAAACCCCAACACTTGTCATACTCTTTGCCAATGGGGTAATAGGCTTACAGGTGCAAGTCCTTGGTTCCACTTCTGCCTTGTAAGTCCTTGGTCCCACTTCTGCCTTGTTAGTGTAGTATGTGTGTGTGAATAATCTCACATGAACTGTGTTGTGGGACTTGAGTGGTTTATAAACCCCAACATTTACCGTACTCTTTGTCAATGGGGTAACAGGCTTAAAGGTGCAAGTCCTTGGTTCCACTTTGTGGGATTCCTCACTCTTATTAACATTGAGTTTGGGTATGTGTGGGAGGCTAGCCATCTTGCTTTCTAACCAGTTAATGTGATAATTGTGTTGTGGGACTTGTATGTTGCGGGACTTGAATGGTTTATAAACTATGTGTGTGTTTATGAATAATCCTAGATTAACTGTGTTGTCGGACTTGAGTGGTTTATAAACCCCAACACTTGTCATACTCTTTGCCAATGGGGTGACAGACTTACAAGTGCAAGTCCTTGGTCCCACTTCTGCCTTGTTAGTGTAGTATGTGTGTGTTTGTGAATAATCCCACGTTACAAGTCCTTGGTCCCACTTTTGCCTTGTTAGTGTAGTATGTGTGTTTGTAAATAATCCCACATTAACTGTGTTGTGGGACTTGAGTTGTTATAAACCCCAACACTTGTCATACTCCTTGCCAATGGGGTAACAGGCTTAAAGGTGCAAGTCCTTGGTCCAACTTTGTGGGATTCCTCACCCTTATTAACATCAAGTTTGAGCATGTGTGTGGAGGACTAGCCTTCTTGCTTTCTAATAGGTTAATGTGATAACTATGTTGTGGGACTTGAGTGGTTTATAAACCCCAACACTTGCCATACTAGCCTGCTTAAAGGTGCAAGTCCTTGGTCCCACTTTGTGGGATTCCTCACCCCTATTAATATCAAGTTTGGGCATGTGTGTGGGGGGCTAGCCCTCTTGCTTTCTTACTGGTTAATGCGATGATGCAAGTCTAATGGTATATTTCATGATTGGAATTTTGATCTACGTTAATACACTATCGTATTGTCAAATCATTATACTACCATTATAACCTATATATATTTGCATAATAGGAGAGTTGGTTGCAACCACCTTATTTTTAGTACCTGACAAACGCGAGGTTCAAACCATAGGGTTGCATCCATCAAACCTATTCCACCTCGTTTTATAGCCCAACTTGAAATGGACCACCGGGTGCTTGGGATTCGTACCATCGTTGTCAATTTGACACACACTTAAAAGATTCAGATCATACTACTACCCTTGCAACAAGCTTCCCTTGGATCTCTTCTTGATAAGTACCTTGCCAGACTAATACTTACCAATCCATCTAACCTTTAAAAATTCTTTATTAAATTATATTAAAAACATTTAATATTATATATAACAATATAAACCATTATATTTTAAAAGTACATTATGGAATAACGTATGTGAGGACGTAGACCCTTCAAACTTACACGTCCTCCAAACTGGTCTGTAGACCCATCAAACTTACGTCCTCCAAACTGGTCAGAGCAAGGGGCCTTAGCCGCATCAGCCGCATCAAGACATTAACTGCCAGAAAACAAAGTTAAATAATAAAGGAATATAATTAAATGAAGGTAGCAGACGAATTGATTTTGGTTTTATTAAATTATATTAAAAACATTTAATATTATATATAAAAATATAAAACATTATTTTTAAAAAATACATTATAGGATAGAAGACGTAGACCCTTCAAACTTACACGTCCTCCAAACAGGTCTTCAAGAGAGCAAGGGACCTTAGCCCTTCAACAGAGCAAGGGACCTTAGCCACATCAAGACATTAACCTGCCGAAAACAAAGCCAAATTGTAGTTTGAGGTTTGTGATTCCAATTCTAACTTCCTCCAAGTTCAATAATTAATATTATATGTAAAAATATAAAACATTATATTTTAAAAATACATTATGAGATAAGTATATGAGGACGTAGACCCTTCAAACTTACACGTCCTCCGTCCTCCAAACTGGTCTTCGAGAGAGCAAGGGACCTTAGCCGCATCAAGATATTAACCTGCCGGAAAACAAAGCCAAATAACAAAGGAATATAATTGGTTGGAGGTAGTAAACAGTTTGGTTTCGCTTGAGTGTTTGTAGATTGAGGTTTGCGGTTCCAATTCTGAGTCCATTCAAGTCCCCTCACTCAAAGTAAACATTTAAAGAGACGGACATGCAATTGAATGAATTTAATACTAGAGACTTCACAACTGTAAACAGGGTTTAAGGTTTTAATTGTATAGGATAAAGTTGTATAAAATAAGTTTTAATAATTATTTGAGTGTTTATCAGTTTAAGGTGGTCCACTCACTTGAAGTAAAAGTTTACCAAGATGGTGCAGGGATATACTGTAGCTTTCTGAAGGGGTGCAGGGATATACTGTAGCTTTCTGAAGGAGACTTTGCTAATTTCTCTGTATTAAATAGAAAATGTATTAGATATATATAGATCGTTGAGTGTTTATCAACTTGAGGTGGTCCACTCACTTGAAGTAAAAGTTTAGACTGGGATAAAGTGTAGCTTTTTGAAGGAGACGTTGCTAATTCCCTTTTATTTATTTATATATATATATATATATATATATATATAGACTGGGATAAAGTGTAGCTTTTTGAAGGAGACGATGTTAATTCTCTTATATATATATATATATATATATATATATATATATATATATATTACATGGTGGAATTCGTAACCGCAACGAATCCAAGCAGGCTATCCGATTTTTTTATGGCCGCTACAGTATTTTGCGCTATCCGCTACGAAAGTCGTCACACAAATCTTCGCGCAGTCTGCGCCTATAACCACCATACCATGATCATTTTAATCATTTTACACCGCTAAAAACACCAGAAGGGAACAAGTGTTCAATCTAATGAAACCCGAGATTTAAACCTCGGACCTCCGTCCCCCTTACGGGATTTAGAAGAACCAATTAGTCTACACTTCGAACCTAAACAATATTTTATATTAGATATTGAACATAATAATATAATTTTAACATCTCATTTAAAAAATCAAATTTAAAAACAAAATATATATATATCAAAAATACAAAAACTATTAAAATATCTGTCCGATCTCAAGTCTAACATTACCACATTCTAATACCTATCTAATTTCAAGTCTAACATCATATAACCCATAACCAATGCCGGCTAAAAACTATTTTAGCTTTTTATTTGTTCTAAGGGTTGCAATCTCCTTTACTTAAGTCTAATATCAGCTATTTATAAAGATAATTAAATTTAATTAAATAGTATTAATTCAGTAGTTGTTTATATGTTTTAATTTTTTAAAAATATTAATATAAATATTTTATATTTAATTTTAGAAAAAAATAAAAAACATCTATTTTTATTTTTCTTAAGTTTTTTATTCATTTTTTTTTCCAGGTTTTTCATTTATATTTATTTTAAAGTTTAATAATTTTAATTGTTTTATAACAATTAGAGCTTTAGATTTTCTTTAAAAATTAAAGTTCAAACCACAAAAACAACATAGTGGTTAGAGCTTTAGATTTTCTTTAAAAATCAAGGTTCAAACCATCACTTATTAGCAGCCTAATTATGTTTAAATAAAAAAAATGATGTTACTATTTTCTTATTTATTAAAAATTAAATAAATAAATACAAACTATTTATATCCAATAACATATTTTTATTTTAAAATTTTATTCCATTTTAATAGTTTTCATTATAACACTCCATCTAAATTTCACAACCACAAATCACGGTGGTACATTAAATCAAGTACTTGTACGTAACATCCCTTTGGCTCCACGGCAGGCCGAACCAGCCGCTTTGTGGCTATTATAGACGAGATAATGTTATTACTAGTTGACGTGAATATGTGGATGCGTCCTCACGTCAGGTCACGTCATTACGTGAACCAGTGAGTAGGAGACAAATGAGGAGGCATGCATAGGCTTTGACCATTGTTATTGACCATGGTGAAGTTTAGGCAGCAGATGAAACACCCTTTGTCTTTGCCTTTGAGTTCTAGGATTGCCTGCACTCTGAACTGGGCGTCGCCTTCACGAGATCGCGGGATCGATCCCTCCCTGCACATTCGTTACTACTGATATCCTCCTTGTTGGGCCTCTCTTCACATTTTCAAGGTTACACCCTTAACTTACAAAGCTACGATTGAATTTGGTCTGGGTTTTAATTTAATGGAATTGGGGTAAGGGATTTAGCGTTTTGTGTAGTGAAATAGATGAGTGGTTTGCTCCCGCAAGGTTCACTTTCGCTATTTTTAACTTTACTTCTTTAACCATTCTTGGATTTGTTGATCTAAATCGAGTGAGGATGGTCATTTCACAACTTCTATTTATTAGGCTTTGGGGGAACGCTGAATGCTTCTTATGATTAGGGTTTTTTAATTTCTTAGTAGAAAGATGATGATCATATGGTGGACAATAAAATACCAACTTTACTAGATTATCAGAGGTTACAATTTTAAATTTTCTTGAGATGATCATCATCTCACTAATAATAAGAATATTTCCAGGGAACTAAAACCTTTAAGGGAACTAAATTTTGATGTCTTCACAGCAAAATTTAACATTTGCAGTGTGATTAAAGTTTATAGGTTATGCCCTCATTGACCAAACAGACGCTACTACATAAATGTCTGCATAATCAAGTTTGGTTTTCGTCTGATCATGTTTATGCGTTTTATGTTTGTTCAATACAGGGCAATTTGATCTTGAACTATGAATGTACTTTGTTAAGCCTATAATATTACGAGGGTTTTGAAGTTCAGAATGACTGAAAGGCTTCATCGTGCAGTGAATGGTTTTGGTTGCAAAAAGGTGGTACAGTCTGTTGTCATTCCGATTTATAAGATTCTAACCGTATTATATCATCATCACATAATGGTATTACAACAAAGTTAGCTTTGGATATTATTCATGTATTTGGAAGATTCGAACTTAGGTTTCCTCCTTGAAATTTTGAAGAATTTAACCAGTTGAAGTAATACCACTTGATAATAAGATTTATAAACTTATTTTGCATATGCATCAATTTTATTTGGTCGGATGGTATAACAATTTTTATTCTGTTATATTATGTTTAGGTAGATTAGTTGGTTTGGACTTTCAAATTGTGTGCAGTCCTCTTGCACTTATATGGAATGTGGCTCATGCTCTGTTGTTGTGTATGCTTTAAATTTTCTGGCATGAGTTGTTGTTTGATTGCTTGTCTACAACGTTGTAGGTAAATTACTACGTTTTAAGCAATCCATCTTATGTTACTCTAAATGATGCAGCTAAAGTAGTCCATGTTGCAGTTTTGTGGCTAGGTCACAATGGCAGAGCAACCACAGTTCTCCAGGATACCCATTGGTTCAAAGATGGTTTCTAAATGGCAGGTTCACAGGCATGAGGCCTCTCCGTTCCTGACACCAATCAGGAATTTCACGACTTTTTTAGGCCCTGGTATGCAGAGGTGCAATGAAAATTTTCCAGCTTCTCTGGGCGGTGGCAGAGCATTGTTTGGGAGCATGTCCCCTCTGCTTGTTCCGGCACCCCAAGAGGAGGGTTTCTCTGGTTTTGTCATTAACTTTCTAATGGGAGGGGTTTCTGCTGCGGTGTCTAAAACTGCTTCCGCTCCCATCGAAAGAGTGAAGCTCTTAATTCAAAACCAAGACGAAATGTTGAAGACTGGCCGCCTTTCTCATCCTTACAAAGGAATTGGTGAATGCTTTGCTCGTACGATCAAGAATGAAGGTGTGCTCTCGCTTTGGAGAGGAAACACAGCCAATGTTATTCGATATTTTCCTACTCAGGCTCTGAACTTTGCCTTCAAAGATTACATCAAGAGTCTCTTCAATTATAAGAAGGAAAGGGATGGCTACTGGAAGTGGTTTGCTGGAAACCTGGCTTCAGGAGGTGCAGCTGGTGCATTATCTCTTTGTTTTGTGTATTCTCTCGATTATGCTCGAACTCGATTGGCCAATGATGCCAAGGTAGTTTCTAAGAAAGGAGGGGAGAGACACTTTAATGGCCTTATTGACGTCTACAAGAAGACCTTGAAATCAGATGGTATTGCTGGTCTGTATCGGGGATTTGCGGTATCCTGTGCAGGAATTATTGTTTACCGGGGGCTGTATTTTGGATTTTATGATTCCCTGAAGCCTGTGCTTCTGACTGGTAATCTTGAGGTAAGTATTTTTCCTTTCATCTTTTTGTAATCAGTATAACTTAAGTCATACAGGTCTACATGGTTTCTCAATGTTTTACATCTCGCATGTATATTATTTTTCTTTTGGAGCACTTGACAGAGTGTTCTGTTCGTAAGATTGTCAAAGATGCTTAGAACTTTAATCCAGGCATAGATCATTAAGATAGTTACTTCTGTACCGTTTATGGTATTTGCCCCATGTACGTTACAATCTTATGTTCTGTGCCTTTTTTTGGTTTGTCCATCTTTGCTTTTCTGCTGTTCAGCATTACAGTTTTAGAACTCCATGCTATGATGAAGTCTTTATTTCAAAATCACTGGGTTATAATCTGACTGGAAAATTCCTTTGTTCCTTTGACCTTTTCTTAATATTTGCTTCTGATCAGATGTGTCCACTCAAGCCAATCTCTATTCTTTTCTTGAGAGTAGAGGGTCATATGGTTAGGAGGAGTCGGGTGTCTCCTAAAGAGTTCATGTCTTATGATTAGACCAAGTTCACGGCTGCTTCATCGATAGGGATCATCTTCAACCTTTGATCTATTATAGGTTCTATACTTCTCATTAACTCTCGCTTCTTTGAAAGAAATCAACTTAACTTTAAGAAATCTCATATCCAGGAATTTATTGAAATTGGCTTTCATCCAGTTAGACCTTAAATAAATTCCATATGGGTAAAGAGTGTAGAATATTAGTTCACTAATACACTGGTAATTTGGCAAAATGGCATGTGAGGCATCTTTATTAGATAAACATTAATCACAATGTTTGATCAACTTTGAAGGTCCATAAACTTTATACAGAACATTGTAATCACTGTAGAAACTTTATACAGAACATTGTAATCACTGTAGAATCTTTATACAATACATTGTAATCGGTATAAATAACCTATTTCTTCAGAATGGTATGAAAGGCTTTGAGGTTAGGTAATATAGTAATCAGAATCTAAGAGATCACTGAACTGTATTTTAAGAAAGCTTGTTTTGAACTTGGTAATCCCACGGATTTTTTAATGTTCTTTTAGTTTGTATGATATAGTGAACCTTCAGAGAAATCGTTTGTGTGCTATAAAACTCTTAAATTTGTTAATTGTCTTTATTAGAATTTGTTTGAAGTATGATAGTGATAATAATGTTATTTTCCTAGACATGGTTAAGTACCCTGTTTTTTTTATTACACAAGCTCACTCACACATACACCACACACTACGCTTTACGGTGGTTTGAACCTGGGTCTCCAAAAAAAACCTAAAACCTTAATTATATGATACCCTGCTTTAGTTTGCTGAGTGTACTCTGTTTTTTAAAGTTAGAATGGGATATATTGTTACACATCTTTTATATCTCAAGTTCTGCATTCTTTTTTGTTTGTTTTTTCCCGAAGAATGACAGTGGTTCAGATTCGAAAGAAAGGATGGATGTCCAAAATGTGGCTGTATTAAGCATTGACCCGTTTTACTTCTATTTTCTGCTGACATTTACAGGATAATTTCCTCGCAAGTTTCCTTCTTGGATGGGTCACTACAACTACTGCTGGCCTTGCATCATATCCTTTGGATACTGTCCGACGAAGGATGATGATGACTTCTGGCGAAGCTGTGAAATATAAGAATTCGTTTGATTGTTTTGCACAGATCGTTAAAAATGAAGGTCCTAAGTCTTTGTTTAAGGGTGCTGGTGCAAACATATTACGAGGTATAGCTGGAGCTGGTGCATTGGCTGGGTATGACAAGCTACAGATACTCATATTTGGTAAAAAATATGGCTCTGGTGGGGGTGCCTAGGCTTTGGGAATGCTGTGAGACGGTGGTGATGAAAACCTCTTTAGATTTTACTAATGGCCTGGTATAGAACATTCCTACCCTTAAAAATAGTATGGTGTCTTTTTTACTATTCATACTTCAACGGGAGGCATGGTGCACACGTTCTTCCAGAGGAGGAGTATGTGCTGAGCAGTTGTTTCTGAGCAAAGAGATATTAATTGGACATGTTCTTAGCTTTCTTGTTATTCTATAAGGCTGAGTTCTGTTAACACGAAGTTAAATTTTCTATCTGTTAATTACATGAAAATACCAATAGCCAGTGTCGATTATTCTTTTTGTTGGAGTTTAATCACTTGAACGATCTACCCAAAAAAAGGTTTATTTGTAACTCTCTTGTTAGACTGCCCAACCACTTGCGATTTAGACCTTCAGCGCTCAAATTCTGCAATTTTTGTGCCAATTCATGGAATTCCAATGAATTGTTTGAATGATGAAAATCAGTTGGTCTAAGATCTACAATAACAAATTTGAAAATGTCATGAAATTTAAATCCTAAGGTTTATGGTTGAACTTTTTATTAAATTTATAATTTTTTTCTTGCTTAACGAACTGTATTATGATTTTTATATATGCTCGTAAGGTTTCTTGCGTAAGTCGAGGAGGTTTCACTATATATGATGCCAACAATTGGGTGGAAGGATTTAAGAATATGTATAAGGTCTCCTGACAAACTCTAATTTGTGTGTATCTATATTTAATAACTTAGTTAAGTAAGACTTATGTTGAGTACATATGAAGACTCTAATTTGTGTGTATCTATATTTAATAACTTAGTAAAGTAAGATTAATGTTGTGTACATATGAAGGATCTGGCAAACTCATCAAAAGTATAATTTTAATTTTTAAATATGCTGTGTTCACTGTGCTTAGCTTTTTATGAATTATCAAAACTCAATCTATCCGACTCTATCTCTTCTTAACATAATGATGTGCTCCATTTATTTCACCAACTTCATGATAGTATGGAAGAATGAATGCTTTATCTTTACACATTTTTATAATCTTTATACACATTGACGTTTCAATTCCATTAGAAATCACAGAACTGTAAATTTTTTATAAGAAAATTAAAGTATAAAAATTATTTTTGATCTATTGAAAATATATATATTTTGAAAATAATTAATATATATATTTTTAATTATTTTTTATTCATTTGAAAATTTTAAATATTATTATATTATTTTTATGGAAAAAAGAATTAATATATTTTCTCTAACTATCAACTTTCTTATATGCTATTAACCTGCAGCAGGTTTGAATTTGATACAATGGAACCCACGTAAAATCTTATGGGAAATGTAAAACTCAATGAAAACCTGAAAAAGTAATTTCATGCATGTGTTTGATTTTACAAGTTGCTTATTGAAGATGAATTGCTTGCACAAAATAAAAGGGTTTAAAGTAGCTAAAATAACTCAATGAAATAAATATTTTTGAAAAAGAATTTGAAAAAATTATATTAAAATAAGATTGTTTATAAGTTGGGACGAGACTTTCTTAGTTTTAGTAGGTAAGATCACTTACACTTGTTTACAACATTAAAAGGAGATCTGCATTGGAGCTAAATCTCTTAAACCATATGTTTGGAATGACTATCCAAATTAGCTAAACACTGGATTTGCTCACCAACTTGCCTAATCCTCTCATTGTCAATAGCCATGACAATATGCCACTAAAACCCTACCTCCTTCTCGGTACCCATCTTAGCTAGGAAGTTTGTCACTTTATTTAGAGCTCTACCCACATAAATCGAAATCACATCATCTAATTCCCTCTACAATTCCTTAATTTGGGTGACAAGAATCTTCAACCTCCATGTCTAAAAAGCAAAGTTCTTCATGCAATCCAAAGCTCTTACCAAGATTTGAGAATTTGATTCTATGATTATTGTCCTATAACCTTGTCTTATCGTATAGATAGAAGCAGATTTGATAGCTAAGGCTTTTGCTTCATTGTTTGTGGCCCTGCAGTTCCCAATAGAACACTATCCCAACATGATTCTTACAAACCACTCAAATTCCAGCTCTACTCGGATTGTCTTTTGCAGTTCCATCAGTATTAATTAAAATCCAACCTTCTCGGGGTGGTTTCCAACTAGTTCTATCCTGCCTCTCTTGCACTTCGGTTTCCTTCTCCATTATTTTGATATCATAATGAGTTTCCTCTTTAGCATATACTACCACAATTTCTATGACTTTGTTCCAAATGACCTATCAGACGTCATCCAAGGATGAAAAGATTATTTTAAAAAAATTATCATTTCTCTCCAACTACACTTGCCACCAAATAAAATTTAATCCAATCTTCCACCTAATACAAAGAGCCTTAGATTTAAATCTACCCCTCTTCCATCTTTCCCAAATATTAATCCGATTCAAATCACCATTGGCTCGGATTTTATAAACTAAAAACCATCGCTCCAAATATGGCGTGTGAACGGGTACTCAAACATCAAGTGGTTAGATGTTTCCTTACTTTTGTAGCATAAAACCCATTGGGATGGACCAACGATTTCCATACGTCTTAGATTATCAAAAGTAAGAATTCCATTGTGCATGAACTACTAGGCAAAAAAGTCTACTTTCGACCAACCCTTGGACTGCCAAATCTTTCTCCAATCCTCAACCTGATATGCATGAGGAGGAGGTTATGGAAGGATCTTATCATATCCATCCTTCACTGTGTAGACTCCAAGGCTCCCATAACCCCAAGCTAATTCATCCTCCTCATCTCTACTTGTGAGAAATATTTTTGCCAAGATTTTAGTCATGATGGGTGTCAATTCCCTGAGGGATTGGGATTGGTCATTCATCCAACTTCTTAAATTGCTTAAACCTATAATCCCCCAATTGACTAGCGTTGAAATAACTTTCAATTTGGATCCAACCCCTCATTTCCATGGTTGTTTTTATTGGTTGCAGTTATAAGAATTCAACAATGATAGGTGGGTATTGATCCAATGAACCTGTCCAAAATTGTATTTTCTCCTCTCTCCCTATTTTTCAAAATAATCCATCTTTCACTACCTAGGATCCTAACTTTAGAGCATGTCACACTAAGGAGCCATTACCATCCAAAGGGAAACGACTCACCTCATTCGGGTTCACCTATCCCAAATATTTACTAGTTAAAACTCTATCGAATAAAGAAGTTGGCTGGGAGATCCACCTCCAATAAAGCTTTCCAACCAAAGCTTTATTATTTAACTCTGATCTCCTCAGTCCAAACCCTCCCTTTACCTTGGGCTGACTTACTTTCTCCCAACCTACTAAGGGTCATTTCCTCTCTCCTTTTACTCTCCTCATAAAAAAAATCTAGCCATCTTGTTCAACTCTTTCGAGATGGTATGTGGGGCAGCAAGGATAGAAAATTTATAAATTGACATGGCCTAAATGATTGATTGCAAAAAAGTTAATCTACCCTCAAAGGTTAACCATCTTCCATCTTGTTCATCTGTCTCCTAGCACAAGCAGCCCGATGTAAAATTTTGGTGTTTCTGTCACCTTCCAATAACCAAGTGGTTCTTGCTCTTTGTTTTCAGTATATCTCCTCTTGGTTTTCAATGTCCTCAATCGCTTTACGCAATGCATCATCCTCTTCTTTGAGATGCTTTGTAATTGTTCCTTTCCTAAAGTGTTTTTGCACCTCATCCCATCTGGCCACCAATGGAGCTCTTTGGACCTGGAAGTTTGTATTGTTAGATCAATTCCATTATTTTAGTTGGTCTTTAACATAATGAAGTTGCTTGTGGAATCTAAACATTGTTGTCCCATATGTCTACGTCCCTCTTCCCACCACTGTGAGATTTTATTTCGAAGTTCCTCTTTTCGTACCAATTTTTTTCAAATCTGAACGGTTTGTGATGTTGCTCTATCTTGATTCCTCCTTCCCACATAATGGGGAAGTGATCCAAAACTAGACCCTCCAAAATATGAAATTTTAGATTCCATTTCACAAACGCCTCCTCTAAAACCAAAAAAATAGTCTAATTTCACCTTCCTACTATGTGGCTCCCTCCTCTTATTAGTCCAAGTATAGTTGATTCCAAGACATTTAATATCCATCAAGTGTAATGCATGGACCTGGGTAATCATAATTCAAACCCTTGGGTCCAAAAATTGGGGTACCTCCTTCCTGATATTTGGATGATAATTTAGCATTAAAATCCCCAGATAATTTAGCATTAAAATCCCCAGCAACAATCTAGTCTAACTCCTCCCTCGAGACTCTCATATTATGCATTTGAATAACACAAGCTTATACTGAGAGGAGGGGTGAACAATATAAGATCAACTTTTACTTTTCTTTCCCAAACAATATTATCAATGGCAATATCAATAGCAATAATCAAAGTAAAGCACAAATCATCACACACAAGAGAGACACAAATTTAACGTGGTTCACCCAATGTGGGCTACTCTACGGAGAAAATATTTCTTCTAAATTTTCTTAACAAATCTCATGGAAATCAGTTCCCTATTACAATATTTATGGACCTCTGTCCAAATGAGACACCAATCCCCTATGCTCTTATTTGTGGATCTCTCTCCATAGGAGAACTCTATCCCTTTTTCTTTGGTTCGTGGAACTTGATCTAAGAGAACTCTATCTCCTCAACTGGTTCATGGATCTCTTTCCACAAAAGAACTCTATCTCCCCAACTGGTTCACGGATCTTACTCCATAAGAGAACTCTTTCCCTTTGTTCTGGTTCATGGATCTCTATCCATAGGAGAACTCTATCCTCTTACTATGTTTCATGGATCTCTATCCACAAGAGAACTCTATCCCCTCTGCTCTGGTTGGTGAACTTCTAGAAGACTTATGCCCCCACTGTTGTGGCTTATGGATCTCTCTCCACAGGAGACCTTTGTCCCCACTGCTATGGTTGATGGACCTCTATCCACTAAAGACCTTTGTCCTCTTTGCTTTGTCACCTCTAAAGCCTGCTCTCAACTTTGTCTCAATTCTGCACCAAACTCTGTCCCAAGTCTAGCACAAATATGCTATAACTCTGCTCACAAATATGCACCAAACTCTATCCCAAGTTTAGCATAAATTTGCTCTCAATTCTGTCTCAAATCGACCCCAAGCCTTAACACAAAGCTTGAACAAATCAACAATCAAACCTGCTCTCAATTTTGTTTCAAGTATTCACAAGACTTGCTCAAATATGCCTTCAAGCCTTCTCAAAAGACTTGCTCAAATATGCCTTCAAGCCTTCTCAAAAGACTTGCTCAAAACTGCCTTCAAGCCTTCTCAAAAGACTTGCTCAAAAGACTTGTTCAACCTTCAAGCCTTCTCAAAAGACTGGTTCAAATATACCTTCAATGTTGCTCACAAAACCTACTCAAATAACTCCAAATCTTGCATACAAAACACACCTTAAATCTCTTGCAAAAATCTTTCTTTACACAAACAAATTCTACTTAGAATTCGTTTAACCTCTAGAACATATAGAGAATGATATGCACTTGCCAATAGCTCAATATGTTCTACTCAATCATTAAGTTTTTCGCTTTCACATGTCTCACATTTATTACTTTTTAAAGGTAGGTCTAGTCTAGCACCTGACACCTGACCTCCTGATGCACACACTTGCTTCACAAATCTGATTTCTAATACTTGCACATTCACTTTCAATATCACTCAAAACCAATGTTCAAAAACTTCACACATTCATTCAAACAATGAAGCACAAATTGCTCACAAACCCTAACACAAGTGTTTCCAATTTCTTTCAACAAATATGCACAATGTAGGTCTCAAACCCTAACTCAAATATTTTCAACAATGCTTATCAAACAACCCTTTTATCTCCACCTTATGTTCTAGAAACACTTACTCAACCAAACATCTTAAACAAAGAATGATGTGCCCATACCTCTTATTTTTTCTTGATGAAGATATGACCTTAAAACTTGTTTCACAATCAACCAATCCTTCTTGTGCCTCTACTACGGTTAGCCAATTTCCAAATCAAACACAATAACCTCTCTCCTTTTATTTTTTCAAAATAAGGCTTTTAATTTAAGAAAAGGACCCTTTTAATTTTCCTCCATCATGCAAAAATTACACACAATAATTTATCATAGGACATCTTATAACTCCTACTTTAAGACACACATAATCAACAACCAAAATTTATCACACCTTATCTCTCCTTGAAAACAGATTTTAATTTATAATATAAAAACCCTTTTATGCCTTATTTCTTTTTCCAAAAAGAATTAAATCATAACACAAAAGACCTTTATATACCACTTATTTCTCCTATGCAAATATTAACCTTATAACTCCCAATAATCAAATGCACATTAAAAAAAATAAATACCTCTTTATTCTGCCCTCCACGCGGTTCGAACCTCTCACCTCGTGAGAGCAAGGTGCCCAACAAAGGGCCCACGATCAGCTGCACTACCGCAGCTCGTGAGAGCTCTATGATGCCAACCAACTGTTATTCCTCTATCGTGCACTATTTCGAACAACAAAATACTGCGACGTAGCCGCCTTTCATCATGCACTATTCCTAGCAAAATATTTCAACAGGTTTCAAACCCAAAACCTCCTCTACACTACACCTTCACGTCGGCTTAGCCACCAACTGGTCTAGCTAGTTGGACGGGTCTAGAGATGCGCACATGCCAATAAAAAACTCATTCTCTCTCACCTCAAAGACTATGATGCCTCTACTTTCTTCTTCCATGTCGAGAGCACAATTTCGAGCGAATAGAAAGCATAATTTCAACTCACAAAACTTGGCAAAGACTTTAGGCGCTATATTAATACATTTTTCCTTGGTCTTATTTAACGTCGGCGTCATTCAAAATTTCCTTTTCATATGACGTCGGCCTCCACGATTTCAAATATATTCGAAATTATTTAAATGCCCTCAACCTTATATTATAATATAAAATTATAATATAATCTAATCACCTTTGGCCTTGGAAAAAATAATATTGAAATAATGTTGTCTTCTCTTTTTGAACCATGGTCATTGCTTTGACTAGTGCCTTTAACCTTTTGCATAGCTTCTCCCTTGCAAGCCTTTGTCCCTTTGTATAATATTTAAAAATAAATATTATAACCTTTGC
The DNA here is from genome assembly GCA_028583015.1 of Wollemia nobilis. Classification (NCBI taxonomy): domain Eukaryota; kingdom Viridiplantae; phylum Streptophyta; class Pinopsida; order Araucariales; family Araucariaceae; genus Wollemia; species Wollemia nobilis. Next base: position 8,295,350 of record JAQPPZ010017033.1, read on the forward strand.
TTTTTTCCAAAGCTTTGTCTTTGGGCCTAACCACTTCAAACTCGCTTAATAATATTTAAATATTATAATCTCTTGCTTCAAAATTCTCTTTGCTTGCTTTCACACCCATGCCTTTCCTTTGCATTTATTATTTCAACCTGAAGATAAAACTCAACTTTTTTGGACATGAATGACAATCAATGACATCAAACCTTTGACATCAATGACAACACTATACTAAAAATTTCCAACAATCTCCCCCTTTGTCATTGATGGCAATCCTTTCTAAAAATTCCTTTTCCTACCACTGGGTTCCAAAACTGCTCCCCTTGAAAAACTGCTCCCCCTGACTGAATGTTCTCCCCTTTACTCAAATCTCTTCCCCTTTGACATCAATGGCAAAGGGACTCCTTTGGGGCTAAATATAAGACTCTTAGCTCAGCCCCCTCCCCACCTCCTCTCTTTGAGGTGATTAATTTTGGGGTGGGAGTATCTCTACTCCCAACATACAATGCTCTTTTTCTTTTTCAACCTTCTTTTTCAATATTTTTGTAGCCATACCTTTTTTATTCTTTTGAGTGTCCCTATTCTTGCTTGTCTTTGGAAGTTCTGGAAACTCTGTTCTACACCACTTGGCCTTATGTCCAATATTATTGCACTTGTAACACTTAATATTGTAGTTGTTGGAAGGTGCAAATATCTTGAAGTTTCTCTTGGTGAAGCCATAATATTTTCTGTCATGAACCCTGCAGTGGATTGCTTTATGACCAAAGCGATTACATGAATAGCAATATCCTTAGAAGTAATAATTATCTTCAAATGAATTTAATTTCTTATTGGTGAATCGATAAACCTTATTTCCATGAACCCTGCAATGCATTACTTTGTGACCAAACCGATTACATGAAAATCAATGTCCTTTGAAGAAATATTCATCTTGTATTGAAGCCTCTGATCTCGTAGTCATTTCTCTACCTTCTCTGTGATGATCCTTGTTTCTTGTTTGTGCATTGTTTTCTTCCTCTTTGATACTATCACCTCTCAACACATCAGCGTAAGTCTTAGGTTCTTCTTCAATCACTTCTTTTGATGCTTCCTTTGAGACTTCCTTTTCTTTTGAGCTTGACTTCCTTTTTGTACCTTTTGTCCTTCTTCATAGCCTAGTCCTGTTTGGATAAATGAAGATCTTTGTGTTTTGGTAATGTTACCCAAAGCGTTTGAACTTTTACCAAACCCGTGTAGCTTATCATTGGCATATTTTACTTCCATCCTTATAGAAACCACTTCATGTTTTAATCTTTCACATTCTAACTCTTTAACTTCTAACTTTTGAATCATACCTTCTTCAGTTTTCCTTGCCTCTTCAACCTTAATCTTAAGGTTGGTGATATCTTGTAGAAATTTTAACTTTGTTTCCACATCCTCTTGTACTTGGGCTTTCAATCTTGAGTTCTCTCTTTTTAATTCTTCAATATCAACAACAAGTCTTTCACATTCTAGCTCTTTTACCTTTAACTACTTAGCCATACCTTCTTCAACTCTCCTTGCCTTAACTTTCAAGTCAGAGAGATCTTGTAGAAGCTTTGTCTTAGTTTTCTCATCCTCTTGTATTTGAACCTTCAATTCTAAGTTCTCCCTTTTCAACTCAACAAGTTCCTTAACTGTGGCTTCCTCTTCCTTTTTTGAATCTTTCTCTTCTTCTTGGTTTTCAAGAGCATATTCATACTCTTCAATATCTGAGAGACTTTCATCACTGTCACTTGAAGCACTGCTTGCTACTTCAATAGGAGTGTCTTCATTTTCTTCTAACGTCGAAAGTAAAATTTCCTTTGTATCCCTGATTTGACTATCCCTATTTTTTTTTCATCTTCACTGCTACTAAACCCATTACAATAAGTTGCATTGTGGCCAAGGTTACCACAAACAAAATATTCTTCTTCGCTGCTACTATACCCAGTTTTTGAACAATGATCTTCAAGATGACCAAAGTTACCACAAATGAAACATTTGAATATTTTTAGTTCCTTCTTAGGTCTCATGGTTCTTCCTTTTCCTTTCCTTGCCATGTGTGTTCTTGTAGATCTTTCTTCAAGCTTTTAGACTTTATGAAGGAACCCAATATGATACCAATTGAAGAACACAAGCTTATACTGAGAGGGGGGTGAACAATATAAGATCAACTTTTAATTTTCTTTCCCAAACAATATTATTCAATATTATCAATGGCAATATCAATAGCAGTAATAAAATCAATGCACAAATTATCACACACAAGAGAGACACAAATTTAATGTGGTTCACCCAATGTGGGCTACTCCATAGAGAAAATATTTCTTCTAAATTTTCTTAAAAAATATTTTGAAAATCAATTCCCTATTACAATGTTTATGGACCTTTGTCCAAAGGAGACACCAATCCCCTATGCTCTGATTTGTGTATCTCTCCATTGGAGAACTCTATCCCCTTTGCTCGGGTTCGTGGAACTTGATCCATGAGAACTCTATATCCTCAAATGGTTCGTGGATCTCTCTCCATAGAAGAAATTTATCTCCCCAACTGGTTCACAGATATTACTCCACAGAAAAACTCTTTCCCCTTGCTATGGTTCATGGATCTCTATCCATAGGAGAACTCTATCCTTTTACTCTGGTTCGTGGATCTCTATCCACAGGAGAACTCTATCCCCTCTGCTTTGGCTGGTGAACTTCTAGAAGACTTCTGCCCCCACTGCTCTGGCTTATGGATATCTATCCAAAGATACCTCTATCCCCACTGCTCTAGCTGATGGACCTCTATATATTGGAGATCTCTATCCTCTCTGCTTTGTCACCTCCAAAGCCTACTCTCAACTCTATCTCAATTTTGTACCAAACTCTATCCCAAGTCTAGCACAAATCTGCTATAACTCTGCTCACAAATTTACACCAAAATCTGTCCCAAGTTTAGAATAAATCTGCTCTAACTTTGCTCACAAATCTGCTCTTAATTCTCTGTCAAATCTGCCCTAAGCCTTAACACAAAGCTTGAACAAATTAGTAATCAAACCTACTCTCAATTTTGTTTCAAGTCTTCATAAGACTTGCTCAAATATGTCTTCAAGCCTTCTCAAAAGACTTGCTCAAATATACCTTCAAGCCTTCTCAAAAGACTTGCTCAAATCTACCTTCAAGCCTTCTCAAAAGACTTACTCAAATCTGCCTTCAAGCCTTCTCAAAAGACTTGTTCAACTCTACCTTCAAGCCTTCTCAAAATACTGGTTCAAATTTGCCTTCAATGCTACTTACAAAACCTACTCAAATAACTCCAAATATTGCATACAAAACACAACTTAAATCTCTTTCAAAAAGCTTTCTTTACATAGATAAATTCTACTTAGAATTTGTTTAACCTCTAGAACATATAGAGAATGATATGCACTTGCCAATAGCTCAATATGTTCTACTCAATCATTAAGTCTGTAGCTTTCACATGTCTCACATTTATTACTATTTAAAGGTAGGTCTAGTCTAACACATGACACCTGACCTCCTGATGCACACACTTGCTTCACAAATCTAATTTCTAATACTTGAACATTCACTTTCAATATCACTCAAAACCAATGCCAAAAAGCTTCACACATTCATTCAAATAATGAAGCAAAATTTTCTCACAAACCCTAACACAAGTGTTTCCAATTTCTTTCAAAAAGATGCACAATGTAGGTCTCAAACCCTAACTCAAATATTTTCAACAATGCTTATCAAACAACCCTTTTATCTCCACTTTATGTTCTAAAAACACTTACTCAACCAAACATCTTAAACAAAGAATGATATGCACATACCTCTTATTTGTTCTTTATGAAGATATGACCTTAAAACTCGTTTCACAATCAACCAATCCTTCTTGTGCCTCTACTAGGGTTAACCAATTTCCAAATCAAACACAATAACCTCTCTCCTTTTATTTTCTCAAAATAAGGCTTTTAATTTAAGAAAATGACCCTTTTAATTTTCCTCCATCATGCAAGAATTACACACAATAATCTACCATAGGACACCTTATAACTCCTACTTTAAGACACACATAATCAACAACCAAAATTTATCACACATGAGGCCCTTTGGGCAACCACTTCCATACGACCAACGCCCCTCCAAAGTTTATTTATTGTTTTACACATAATATCCAACGATATTTTGTCTGCTAGATAAGCAAAAAATATGTTTTACTTTTTTCTAAGAGTCTTCAAACAACAAATTGATGGGTTCTACTATTTAAACCCCTAATATTCCATGATTGTATAATCATTGGTTACCTTGAGACCAATAAGAGTCTATTGGCCTCACCAATTCCCTAGTGAAATTTGTCTCCTTGAGCAGTTATCAATTCCTTATTTGATTTTCTATCCACTCCTTGAGGGTTGATATTATTTGATCTCTTCTCCACTTGGCTTATCCCTAGAGTTGGATTTTCTCTGTTCTTTTTTTCCATGCCTAAGATGACATCCTTTATTATTAGTTGTTCTTAGTTATGCACTATCAATGCCCTTGCAATCTCTAATTGTGGTAACTCATCGCACTCTATTACCTGCTCTAGGATAGGAGTCGAAAGAGGGGCTTGAACATGGTTGTTATTGTTTTCATTATTCCCATCCACTCATTCCATGAATTATTCTTCCTGCTCCACTAGTATCTTGAAGATCTCATACCTATTTAAGTGCTTGAGATGGGTTTGCTCTTTATCATATTTTTTCTTTTGCCTTCTCCTTCTTTTGGGTTGTTCAAAACCATCTCCCTGTGCTTCTTCGCCCTAAGAAATGTTGGTTGCTTCTTTGTTGATTGTTGACTTACCCTCATTAGGAAGATTTGATATTCCCATAGGAGCCTCCATTTTGTGTTCATATTGTTTGGACAAGATCTGGCCAAATGCCCATATTTGTGGTAAACTCTAAACCTAAAGGACAATACCTCATAATCCAGATGTTAAATCCAAGATAGTCTTGCAAGTTTGAGTTCCACCTCTGTTGACAAAGGTTGGCTGAGATTCATTTCCACACATAATCTACCATAAACAGTTGTGTTTTCTTCCATTGTGTCTCTAGAAACACCCAAATATCTTCCAAGGGAATTATCAATGATTTCCAATACCTTCTCACCCCAGAACTCCATTGGGAGTGCTTACAAACAGATCCAAAAAGGGACAATAGTGGGTTCAATTTAGGGATCAAATCCTACTCTCTAGGGTTGAACAAATAATCTTGTCGAACCATGATTCCTCTTTTCTAATTCAAAATCCCTATTCCTGTTGCAAGTGAAGAAAAACTAACAATAAAATATCCGTTACTAATAAACCACAAATAATACTCACCAAGAGCCTCTCAATTTAGCCAAACCCACAAATGTAAAAAATTCAAGGTAGGGCAAAAACCCTTGAATTTACAAATCAGGTCATGATTGGCTCTATATAAGATTGTTTCTTCTACTATCCTCTGCTCAATGACAATCCTTGGTCCTGATTCTGACAGTGGCAAGCATCCATTAACTCTTTGAGATGTTGATTTTTTTCCAACATCCGTAAAGAGTATTTTTAGTGTAGTTTTTTGTGTTTCTTCAGTCTTTGTTGGAGATTTTTTCTTCAACAAATCTGTAAACAAACTCTATTTATCTAAAAGAGGATTTGGAGATATCCCTATTGGGTCCTCCTGAGGCAGCAATCTTATCTTTGGTTCCGCAACAACCAAAAAGTACTTCATCTACCCAATTGATACCCTAGTTTTCTCTTCCAAAACAGTATTCAAGAAAGAAAATAATATAATCATCCAATCCCCAGCTAGTTGTACATGTCATCATCTATTGAACCCGAACCCTTTTAATTTCCTCTTATAAACCAACAACCTAACCAATGGTGATAAATATCATATGTAATTTATTTCCTTAGAAAAGCAACTTGTAATTTATTTCCTTAGTAATTTACCTTAGGTTTAAAAAATAATTATGGATTATTAATTTATTTTATGTTTTAATATTTAAAAAATAATAAAAAGTACACATGGTTATTAGAATTCATATTTAAATTATTTCTTTAGAAGAGCAAATTGATATCACGTAACAAAGATGAATATCAAAGTTTCTTTGTGGTTTACCGACAGGACACCACTTGCATTATCAATGTGACCCGGGTTCAATCCCCACATTGAATTTTTATAAGAAATATTACTCAACAAAAAAAATAATAATGGAATATTAATATACTTTAACAAAGACAAATATCAATTTACGTGAGCTTTAAATAGATTAAAAATATAATAATGGACTATTAATTAAGAAATATTACTCAACAAAAAAAAATAATAATGGACTATTAATATACTTTAACAAAGACAAATATCAATTTACGTGAGCTTTAAATAGATTAAAAATATAATAATGGACTATTAATTTTCTTTAGTTCTAAAAATATTGAAAAATAACAAGTCCACGTTAAAGGCCATGGAGAGGAGCATCATGATAGTTAGGTAGGAGAAATCTAGAGAGTTGGGGTTTTCCAAAAAAAAAATATCCTTTTAAATTTTATTTTGCATATATTTTTGTTTAGAGGCACAAATTTTGGGTTCTTGATGGTAAAAATTCTAAGAAGATCAAAATTATATGCTAAATCTATGAGTGTTAAAAATTCTATGGCAAAGGATACTTGGGTATGTATAAAAGATAAATATATTTTTAAATTATGTGAAAGTATAAAACTATTTTCAACATTTTAACACATTTTAAAAATGATTGATATCCATATGAGAAATATTATAACTATTTGACCATCATTATGAACAATTTTATTATAATATTTTAATAATTATAAATGATATGTTTCAATAAATTATATAATAGTATTTTTTTTTATAATTTTATATATGTGTATTTTTTTTGTATGGTTTGAATTGAACATTAATTTTTATACATAGAGTCCACCTACTTTGATAGAGTTGAAACTTTTTTTAATAATCTATATGTAAAGTTTAGTAGGATCACTCCCATCAAAATACCAAAATATTACAGATATAGTTTTAAAACTCATAACTCAGGAAAAACTTGGCAACCTAATTTTGGAGAGTTACTCGACAACTTAGGAAAACTAGGTAAAAGCTCGGCAATAACTCATCAAAAAATCTGAAGATTTTTTTTCAATCAACAGAAGAAAAAACTAAGCAATAATTGAAGAGTCAATTTTGTATTAGATATTCATTGCAATGAGTACAATTATAGTTTATGAAACAACAATTTAACACAAATGGAAAATACAACATCAAAATGCAACATTTTGAAATGTAAATTGCTTTTTGTTTTTTCCTTCTTCCCCTTGCACTTGATGTTGATGGTTGGTCTTGGCTCTGAACTGGTGGACGAATTGGAGATTGCTCAAGTGTAGTATCATCATGGTATATCTCCTCCAATCCTCTTAAATATTCTACTTCCTCCTCAAGTGCCTCAAGGTCCTCTATAGTAAACTTGGGATCCATAGAACTCTCGATAATCAAATCATAAAGTGGATCTAGCTCATCCAGTTGAATTGCCTCGTAGGATTCACTACCCTTCACTTGTATTGCACAAAGAAAAGTTCATTGAAGCACTCTTGGCTCAACTTATTGCACTTATTGGTGTGTATGACCTCAAATAGAGATCAATTGCACTCACACCCAAAAGCGCTACAATGATGATTCAAAATGCAAACAAGCATCTTCTACACGGTAGGTGTTTTGGAGCTATAGTCCTCCCACCATAAATCTACAAAAGAGGATAATTTTTGAAGTATTAATTTACGATGCTATACTACAATAATGTTAACTATATAATTTTTTTTTTAAATTAAACTTTAAAAGTTTAAATGTATTACCTAGTTGTAAGCTTGACCTTGCTTCTCTAGCAAAAAGAGTTACAAACAAACAACCTCCTATAGTCTTATACAACTACAACTCAATAGGGATAAGACAATGTTTGTCAAGGTTTTCTATCATCCTCTCTACACAAGTATAAAACTTGACCTCTTCATTACCATATAGGCTATTGTTGTAAAATAATCTGATGTTCAAGAAGTGCCCCACAACATGAATTGGTTGATATAGTTGCCTTGTCCATCTCTTCTCAAAAGTGTTGCTAATTACTTCATATTTGTGTGGACTACCAGTGCAATTATGACAAATGGCCTCTTTGGCTCTATCCATTACCTCATACAAATAGCCCATGGCCAATTGTTCACCATCTACAAGGTGAAGAACCCTTACCAAGGGTTCAATCACCTGCAATTAAAAAGTAAATATTGAAAATTTAGAAAAAGTAATATTCAAGTATAAAATAAGATTTTAAAATTTAAATTTGAACTCAAAAAACAAATTGTAATTACCTTGAGAATTTCTTGAACACTTTTTCAAAATGAATTATCATACACTTGGATCAATATTTGTTGCCCCTCCTCTTTAACATGAATAGTGAGGCGTCTCATTCCTTAGACACAAACATCTGCTTCAAAGCAAAGGATGCTAAGAGAAGGCTTTACAAGTCGATGAAATTAGAGACAAATTGAGTGGCCCTTGGGCAAAAAATGCTCTTTCCATCATTGTGCTCCCTCATCAATTTGAGCACCCATGTATGGTTATAGATAAACCATTTTATGCTCTTCGTCTACTCTACCATGGTATTCACCCATGATATTTTTCCAATGTCCTCCAACATAAGGTCAATGTAATGGGAAGCACATGAGCTCCAAAAGATAGAGGGGTACTTCTCCTAAAGAAGTCTACCTATAGATACATATGTTATTGCATTATCTGTCACTACTTGGAAAACATTCTCCATGCCTACTTCTACCACAACCTCCTCCAACAAATTGAATAATAATTATGCATTTTTTACCTCTCATGAGGCATCAACCAACTTCAGGATGATCATGGATCCACTTGAATCCGCCATGAAGTTTATGAGTGTGGTTTCTTGCAACTGAACACCCATCTGAAAGAATGTTGTAGCCCTTTAACTTTGCTCTTATACAAGAGCACATGTTTTAATCACATACTACTCTAACAATTATCCACCTAATTCATGTGTAAAATGTGTCTTTACTCCTTTCCTAGGGTCACTCAATACCTTCACTATGGCTTCCCAATAGGAAATGTTGTAATAATACAAAAATTTCATTATGTTTGTCATGACCTCCTTTGCCCTATCCCTTCCCATTGCAATATCATAAATATTGGTTTGTCGAATGTCGAAGCCTTGTCCTGCAATTCTCCCACTCCCACTGGAAACCCCTTGACGAATGCTAACAACAAAATTTTCAACGACGGTATGGATATCTTGTAGTTCAACCACGCCCTCATAAAAGGATTTCCATAGCCAACTCCTTGTTCCACTACAATTCTTGCCCTTTTGTGCTCTATTTTTGGGGGCCTCTTTTTCAACATAAAAGCCTTCACCTCGTCTTTAATCATTTCATCTATGTTAGGGCAAGGATCTACATCTTTCCTTGGTTGCCCAATAAAATAGAATTTGAGGTGATTGATGTCTCCTTGCATGTCCTTGCTATAAAATTTACATAACACCTGATTCAACAAGTTTTCCTAAATTCCATACTTCCACATTGGGTCTCTTCCTAGGGTTTAAGTTGGGTTTTGCATTGATGGAGTTGTTTGGGTTCCACTTATAGGAGTGTTATTGTTGTTTGTGATGGTTCTAGGGACCTCACCTGAAGAAGCCATTTGTATTTCCTAAATAGGAGAGAAAAAAATAGTAATTAAATTCCCTAACCTACATGCTTTAAAAGATAAACCATAAAATTTTAATGTGTAGCTACATGCATTAAAAGAAAAAACAAAAAAAAATGAAAAAAAATACTTAACTAAATCCTAGACTTTTTGGGGGTGAGGATTAGAACAAATTAAAAAAATATAGCCCTAGCCTATGATTTTTAATTTAAAAGAAACTAAAAAAGAAATTTTTTTTTTGGAAAAAATCTTAAGAAAACCCTAGTTTGTAATTGGGGGATTTGAAAACACCTCGAAAAAAATTGTAGAAACAACGTGAAATCTCCTTGCATTGGTGTCCAATTTTCGATATGAACTCAAAATATGGTTTAGATTCGTTGTTTGCAGTGGTTCATTGATTTACAATTTCATTGCCTGCTCAAGACTAGAAAAATATGAAAAGCAACCCAAAATAGGGTTTTTAAATAAAAGTTTGGCCTACACCTCTACCCATGCGAGTCTCGACGAGTTATCGTTGAATACTCGATGAGTAATGGGCAAGTAACTCGACGAGAACCCAAGTTTTCATAAAAGAACTCACAAAACCGTTTGACTAACAAGTTTTGCGAGTACTCTGTGAGTTTTAAAACTATGATTACAATTGTTGTCAAGTTAATTAAACCATATTCAACTTGTCCTTTTATTAAAGACATTCTCAATATCCTTTTCTATCAAATATATTCTAATGCAATTTAATGGAATTCATTTTTTTTAATAAGCTATATGTAACATTTATTTATTTTTTATTGAGTAAATACTTCTTATACATATACATATCCCCCGTGGGGATTGAACCCGGGTCACATCACCGATAATGCAAGTGACATCCTTGCCGGTAGACCACATCACGCGGATATATTCTAATGCAATTTAATGGAATTCATTTTTTTTTTAATAAGCTATATGTAGCTTCTATTTTTTTTTTTAACATTGTTTACAAATATCAGTGCTCTTTCGAACAAACACAAGAAGAATCGACTTCACAACGTTACATGGATGATAATAACCAGGCAACTGTCATTACACCAAATGTCGTTCGGCTTATGTAGCTTCTATTGGGGCTACTACCATCTACCATCAAAATACCAAAACATTATATTTTTGTCAAGTCAATTAAACAATATTTAACTTGTCCTTTTATCAAAGATATTCTCAATTTCCTTTTCTATCAAATATATTCTATATTCCTCTAATTGTTATGTTTCTATAATCATTTTTATTAAGAGATAAAATCTGACTAAGGTTGTTGCCTTCTAAAAATTAAATTTCATCGAGGCAAAGATCAACATTGCAATTGGTTAAATTATCTATTGATGTGGTTTAGAGGAAGGTGTCTAATGAAAGATTGTATCTTCTAGCAGCCCAACATCTCACATGTAGACACACACAAAACATAAAAATAAACAAAATAATTTCTTCATTTCTTTGTCTAAAATCTATAGCAAAAATAAAAACTTTTCTTGCTAGCCTTTGTCAACTCCTTGTTAGTCATCCTATATCCTTGTCGAGTCTCCTATTTTTGTCGATCTCTTGTCGACCCTTGACCAATCATTGTCGATCCTTTATCTTGTCGATCCTTTATCGGCCTTGTTTAGTCACGAGAATTAACAACCACATCTTCACTTATACCCTTCCAACAATGAAAACAATGTTAAAAGAAAGTTATACCCTTCCTTTTTCACCCCTCTCTTCTCTTCATATTTATAATTATACAAAAATACCAAAACTATATGCACAAAAACAAAACCATGTGCACAAAATTAATGATTTGAAACCACAACCATGTGCACACAATTAACGTTCAAACCAAATTTTAAACAGCCAAAAACTGTCAAACGTTAACTCCATACGCAAATGGTATGACTGCTTTTTGGTACAGTTTTCATAATTGCAGTGTAGTTTAAAAAGCAAAACATTAGCATAATTGCAGTGTAGTAAAAAAAGCAAAACATTAGCATAAAAAATGACAGCTGTGGGATTTGAACCCACGCTCTTTCGAACCAGAGCCTAAATCTGGCGCCTTAGACCACTCGGCCAAAATGTCATGTTAAATTATTTAGGATATTAAAAGTAATATTATGAAAAATAAATGTTAGTTTTCTAGCGAATGTTTGGGACTCTCATATTACCTATTGGAACCCACAATATGGATCGCTTGTAATGATTTGATAGTAGCAAATTATTAGAGACGGTTAGTAATGGACTTTTTTATTTGGTTAGTGTGAAATTTTTTTATTGTTGATATTTGGGGTTAAATATTTTATTTAAGAGTAAAGTTGAGAGTTAAACTTATTAATAAAAGATTAACACAGGTTCCCTAAACATACCCACATACATATGGTAGTTTGAACCTTGAACCTTAAAAAAAAAACATCAAACCTCAAATCATTGTCATTACTATATCCCATAGTTAAGCATTTTTATTTAAGTTATAACTTAAGGTTGAAAGTTAAATTTATTAATAAAAGATTAGCACAGCTTCACACACAATCCATAAACCTTGAACCTTAAAAAACCAAATTCCAAATCATTACAATCAGGGACTTAGTAAGAGGTTTATTATCTTTTGTTTTTTTGGGGATGTTTTTGATGTCCGGAAAGGCGTAAACGCGAGATGGCGACAGCTTTGGATGGACGATATGATAATATTGGATAGACATGGAATATTGGATAGACATGGTTCAAATACTATGGATGGGTTGAAAGCTATTCCAACGTTGCAACAAAGTTTAGAAAATGTTTGTTTTTTTTTTAAAATATAATTTGATTTATTTTTGGATAAGTTTTTTTATATTTTTTAATAAGTTTATTTATATATTTATATTTACACTTTGTTTTGATTTGATTTAGTTTTTTTTGGAAGAGTTCAAACCCTTTATATATATATATATATATATATAAAATGAATCATTTAGATTAATATGTATATAAATTGTGCCATGTTAAAAAGATCTGGTTAATTGGTCTAGTTGCTTCATACAGAGTGTCTCAAGTAAGATTCTAGAATGGTGTTGATCCTCTCAGTTTGGTTATTGGTCTTAGGATAATACCTTGTGGAGAACAACTTTGTACCTATCAATTGAAACAACTCTTGCCAGAACTTGCTTGTGAAATAATATCTTTGTCTAAAATGATGTTCAAGGGAACTCCTCAATATTTCACCATATTTTTGAAGTACCCTATGACAACCTTCATTGTGCAAGGGTGTTGGCATGCATTGAACATGAAATACTTGGAGAAACAATCCTCCACGACCATGATGGACAAAAATCCATTCACATACGACAAAATTGTGATGAGATCCATACTCACACTTGCCCATGGTCTCACTGAGACCAGCAATGGCTGTAGAAGCCCTCATGGCAACCAATTGTCAAGCTTATCTTATTGGCATATCAGACAAGTTTGAACAAACTTAATGACATCCTCTCTCATCCCTTGTCAGTAGAACCCCTGCTCCAATAAAACCATCATGCAATATTGCCTTAGGTATCCATCCTACAAAGAGTCATGACATTCCTTGATAAACTCTCTGTGAAGACTCCTTCACTTAAGGACATTGACCCGACTCTAAGCAAACCACAATAGTCCATCAAACAAACTAAACTTGCTCACTCTGCCCTTTTGAGTATGATCTTCTATGGTCTTTACCAACGCAAAAACTTGAGGATCTTGGACCAACCCCTCTTCATCCTCTCTATCAACTCTCTAGTCATCTCCAACATGCTCTCCTCATAAAAAAACACTAGACTAATTGATGATGTCGCTATCACCACCAATTGTTGCTTCTTGCTCAAAGCATCGGCCAACACATATTCTTTCCCTACTGTATCTCTGGTCTCCATGTCAAATTCAATCAAAAAGTCTTACCATCTTGCTTTCTTGAGCGTTAGCTTACTTTGAGTCAAAAAGGAGTTGAACACATTATCTGCCTTGACCATAAAGTGAGCACCCAACAAATATTGTCTCCGCGTTTGCAAGCAGTGTACTATCATCATCATATCCTTCTCATGAACTAGATATCTTCTCTCTGTCTCATTTAACTTTCTTGATTCAAAAGAAACAAGGTGTCTATCCTAAACGAGCACATCTCCAATGGCATAATAATATGCATCTATGTGCACCTCAAATGGCTTGTTGAAGTTTGCAGAGACCAACATAGGGGACGATGTCAACTTTTCTTTCAAGAGCTTGAAGGCCTCCTAGCACTTCGATGCCCGCTTCCACTTCTAGTCCCTTTTCAACGAATTTATCAATGGTGTTGCAAGCTTTGAGCACCTACTGATAAAATGTCGATAGTAGTTGGAAAGACCTAGGAACTGTCACACACGGTGTACTTACCTAGGAGACTCCATATTTGATCACTTTAAGCTTCCTTGGGTTTGGCTTGATCTTACCATTGCCAACCACACGCCCCCCAAAATTCACCTCTCTAGGCAAAGGAACACTTCTCCTTCTTTACAAATAGATCATGCTCTTGTAAAAGTCTGAACACTTATGCTAGATGTACCTTGTGCTCCTATAGATTCTTAGAATATACCAAGATATCATCTGGATAGACCACCACACACTTCTCCAATAGTGGCCTAAACATATCATTCATGAGTGTGCAATATATGGCTGGAGCATCACACAACCCAAAGGGCATCACCAAGAACTCATACAACCCAAATCTTGTCACACAAATCATTTTCTCTTCATCTCCTGGAGCAATGCAAACCTGATAGTACCTTGACCTCAAGTCCAAATTTATGAATATTTTTGCCACTACAAGGCAATCAAAGCAATTTGCTATTAACGGAAGAGGGTATCAATTCTTAATGGTCATCTTGTTCAAAGCTCTATAATCAACACATAGTCTCAAAGATCCTTCGACCTTCCTCTAGAAAACCATTGGAGCTCCATATGGGGAGCATGAAGGACGAAGGTAACAAGCAAACATAAACTCCTCTAACTACTTCAATTCAACCATATTTGGCCCAAACAACCAATATGGAGCCCTTGCTAGATGACTCAACCTTGGCACCAAATCAATTTGACGATTGATTGCTCTCCTTAGTGGCAAGTAAAGCGATAGCTCTTTAGGTATGTGATCTTGGAACTTATGGAGGACTTCCCCCATGCTCTATGGGATTGGGACCTATTGTGCCTTCTCTTCATCCCAACCTCCCACAGGCTCTGTGAGAAACATGATGGATTCACCGACACCTTCCCCATATGCCTTCTTTGAGCAGTCCTCAACATGCATGTCTACTTAGGGTTGAACATGAACAAAGCTTCTAGGTGAGAAATTACTACCACTTTGCCCTTCTTGATGAACTCATGTCCTAGTACTAGCTTAAGGTCATCCATATTCACCATACGTATATTGAGCTTTCTCTTCCACTCGAATTGCACATCGACATCTCATGTAATATTGACAATCACTTGAGTAGAAAAATTGATTGACTTGAATCTTTGGCCAACTTCAGAGGATTGGAGGCCCAATTATTTAGCTTGTTGAACACTTATATAGTTGTTGGTTGCACCTATATCCATAAGTGTTGTGGTTCTCTTTCCTTTGATTACCACTTTCACGTACATCAACCCATGCAATCCTTCAACTTTTGTTCTCTTACTTGGCTCAACCTTCTCCATGGTGTTGAGCTTGTGAATGACTCCCATGTGAGCATCATCCACCTCGTCCAACTCTGCCTATTGAATTGCTGATATCCATTGTCATTGTGGACACTCTTTCTAAGGATAGGGTCCATTACACATCCAACATCTCCGCCATAAACAAATTTTTGTTATGGAACACTTGGATGACCTTGCATCATCTACTATCTGATTTTCTTTTTCATAAATATGCTCACATTTCCAAGAGTTTACCTCCAACAATAGTTGATGAACATAAAAAATAATGTTATTTTTATCTAACCCCTACCTCCATTTTTATTGATAGTATTAATGATAATTTTTCAATCCCTCTTAATTGAAATATGTTTTCATCATTTTTCAATTACAATTTCGATCCTTGTAAGAAGTGCTTTAGCCTTTACATAGTTGTTAGTTGAGGTTCCATAATATTTTAAGTAAGGAGAATTTTGTCTTTATTATTTCAAAAGACATGACCTCCACCAAATTTTCTTAGATTTCCTTTAACAGCACCATCAAAATTAATTTTGATAAACCCAATTTCTTAACATTTCTATTTTACCATAGATCAAATCAATGCCTTTGTGCTAACTCCAATGTTGCATATGACCCTTCCATGTATATTCAAATCTTGTAACCAATAGGATAACACCACTTTTCTGCACTTGAGACTTCCCATGATGAGCACTATGCCTATAAATATTATACAAAAGACACAATAATATGTTTCCAAAGTAGGGCAATGATTTTGATATATATTTTTAGAAATTCTATTGTTCCTTTCAACCCATAAATTTAAACAAATAATAAGAGGACCAATCCTCCATATAGTACATAGTGCTTTAGCTTTGAAAAATTAATCCAATATTTTATCAACTCTTTTAATATCAATGTAGCTACCCTAATAAATTTTCATATTTTTGAAAAAACAGACCCAAATGGTGTAAGAAAAGGGACAATGAATAAGTAAATGATATGATGTTTCAAGATCCTTCTCATAAAAGGTAAACCTAAAAGGTCTATGACATCCTCTTCTTTGAAGACTCTCTCCAATAAGAATCTTGCTTTAAACTACTATCCAAAGGAATGTTGAGGCCTTGAGGAGGGCTTTTTGAGACTAATCATTCTTCTAAGGGAAATCATTGAGAGAAATTTGTTTTTATTGCTTTAAATCCTCATATCCCAACTTGATCAAGTATCCACCATCTTTTTGATAGATTCCAAACCTCATCCTTTCATATAAAAATAGACAAATAAAAATATTTGAATCTTTTGAAGCTCATTTGTGGATTGTTTGAGTTTTCCTTCAACTAGATTGTTAATAGAAATTCATAATCTAGAGTTGTTACTCATATTAATATAATTGACCTCTAGACCTTTCCAAGCTAGATATGCCCAAGCCAATGGTTGCCATTTTGAATTAGAGATAAGATGATAAGGATTCAACCAAGTATTAGACCAAAAATTTGATCTCCCTCATTGATTGACCATATAATGTGTTTCTTGATCGATTGCAAACTATTTGATGTGAAATTCCACATTGGTAATTCGTTTCCTAAATAATTTGATTACATCAAGAGAACGTGTATATTTTTAAAGTAACATTTTTGACCAACTCTTTTCTTGATCTTTGATACTGATATTGCCACCAATTAGGCGGTTTTTTGCCTTTTTTATGGCTTCACCGTTCGTAGATGTAACGGTTGTTACAGATAGTGGAACTCATGGTGTCGAAGTGACCTCAAAAGTTTGTTTTGAAAGTGGTGGACGAGGTAATGATTATTCTCCAGATGTTGTACTCTCTCTTGATGTTGTTTCTTCAGTTGTAAAATGGTATGAGAATCATTGTCTTATAGATTATTTTGTTGGTCGGATCCCATTGCAAGAATATTTTCAAAATTAGTTGAAACTTCACTAGGAAGCTTATGGCATTGTGGTTGTGGGTATTCACAATCTTACTAAAGATTTTTTTGCTTTCATTTAAAAAACCCTTACAATTGTAAATCATGGTTCCTAAGTCTAGTTGTTGGTTTCTTTGCAATACTTTGATGGACCTTTCTCCTTGGACTCCTTTTAAATTTCTAGAGCAAGTTGCCTTGAAAGTGTCGGTTTGACTTGAACTCCCTGGTCTTTCGCTGCCCTTATGGACATTTATTGACAATATTGTTAAACCCGTTGGTCGGGTGTCCTTTCGAAAAGAAGAGCGGTTCTTCTCAACACAACCTAAGAAAAGAGTTTGTATTGAGGTTGACCTCGCACAGGATCTCAAAGAATTTATGGAAATTTAGGTTGGTACAGAGCGTTTTATGGAAAAAAATGTTTACTTTAATTTACCTAATACTTTTTTTGGTGCCAATTCACCACGCACCATATCAAGGATTATTCGTTGGTTGTTCTAAAACCTCTGGTGGTTGCCCTTGCTCCTCATATCACACTTGTACCTCCTAAACCCTCTATTGGGGGTGATTGGATCATAATTTATAATAAGAAGGGGGTGACCAACCCTAAGTCGATGCTTTCTAATAGAGATAAGATTGTGAAGATGCCATATCAGCCTCCTGTTATTCCTGTTCATCCTATTTTGGCTCCTCAATCTCCACCTACTGAGAAACCTCCTAAGCATAAATTAACCTTAGAAGAAGGGAATTCACTACCAATACCTCCACCCTCTAGGCATTCACGTAGTCCATATCGGGATGGTTCACCATTATCAAGGGAAGCTAGGAGGCTAAACATCATCCTCGATTGTTGGTGAATTATTTGAACCTTCTCATACCTCTTTATTTAATAGGTTTTCGATGTTGGTCGATAGTGTGGGCAGTCCACTGGTGAATTAGTTCAACCTTCTCAGATCTCTACATTTAATAATTCTTGGTGATGGTTGATAGTGGGGGCATCCTTGTGGGAGATGGCTCCATGGATATTCTCCCTCCATGAATTTAATTTCGTAGAATATTCAGGGACTTATAGAGTCCTCAAGAAAAATTTCTATTCGATCCACTCTGTAAAGTATTGGCCATGTTGATGTTATTTGTTTACTAGAAGTTAAGATCTTTGATTTTTTGTTAGATGTTTCTCTCAGTTGTATTGCAAGTTCTTTTATGCATTTCACTACTCACCATGAAGATGGACGCGGTGGTGCTTCTATTTCTATATCCTCCAAACTTGAGGATCATCTGCTTGGGTCTGGCGAAGATCCTTCTCATCATGTGGTCTAGATTTTATTGAATATTAATAAAAACACCTTGGGTATTACCAACATTTATGCACCTAATGATGGGCCTAGTTGCTCTGCCCTTTGGTGGTACCTAGTTGATCACTTACCTATGACATATTGTCTTTTTTGTGGTGAGTTTAATATGGTTGAGCATGTTGAAGATAAAGTTAGTCACCTCTTGATGCACTGGTGTGTTGGAGAGCATGAGGCCTGGTTTTTTCTTAAATGTAGATGAGGTCTTTTTAATATTTTTATTGCCAGTGCAATTGTACGACTCCACCCTGGTTCACGTGGTCCAATTTTTGTGCGAGTAATTATAGAGTATATAAGGTCCTTGATCGAGTTATGATGTCAAAGCAACATTTTTTATTCTCCTCCATCAATAATAATATTTTGACGGTCTAGGATCAAAATTTGCTATCAGATCATTTCTTGATTTTTTTTCAGATTGAGTGGAGTGGTTGCCAATTTAATTTTTTGTGCTATCAATTTTATTTAAATACTTATTTATTGTAATACCCTAGCATGATTACTATAGTTGAGAGAATCTAGAATTTATTACCTCGACCTTCTCACTTTGTCAGTTGGATTTCTTTGTGGAATGAGGTGATTGTCCGTACTAACTCTTTCATGCGGTATTTTGGTAAACATGTGGCACATGACATAAAGCATACTGATTTGGTTGTTACGAAGGAGTATCAAAAAAATTTATTGTTGCTAGAAAATGATTCGTATGACTGACAGTTGTAAACCAATGTTGCTAGTCTTCACCATCAGCTTATAGTCCATGAACAACATGAAGCTAGGGGGTATCCGATTCGGGATCGTCTACACTAGCTGAGGGTTGATGATCACCCGTCCAAAGCCTTTTTAAAATCTCTTCATTCTAGGTAGGCCAGGATCCAGATCAAGGCTATTCAAGTCTCTCATGATAAGTGGACTTCTCTTCCTGATATTGCATCGGCCTTTGTGGATCATTATAAGCTTATCTTTCAAGTGCAACAATATTCTCTAGAACATCAGATGGCACTCCAACAATATCTTGATCTTGTTCCTGCTAAATTATCTACTTATGATAGACTTCTTTGTGAGGCTCCTATTTCACTTGTTGAGCTTCATAATGCTCTTATAACTATGTTGGATGACAAGTCCCCTGGTCTTGATGGCTTTCCCTATGAATTTTATAAAGCCACTTAAAATTTTATTGGGCCTGATCTGCTCAATGTCTACAATGAAGCGTTAGCCAACAATTCTATGGACAATATCATCAATTGTAGAAACATTAAATTTATTTCTAAAGTGAGCAATCTTGAGCTTATCACCAGTTGGAGACCTATTACTCTGCTTAATATCTCTTACAATATTTTGGCTAAAGCTTTAGCTCTCCGTATTCACAACATTCTCCCTATGATTATTATATGAGAGTAGATGAGTTTCATTAAATGGCATTACATCTTGGATAATCTTATTGTTTTCTGGGAAGGTTTAGAAGGGGCTCGCCTCTCTGGCCAAAATCCCCTTTTTCTTAAACTGGAATTTAAGAAAGCTTATGATCATATTGAGTGGCCTTTCATTCTCACCCTGCTTCAAGCTCTCAACTTTGGCCCCTTTTTTATTAGGGTTGTCAATATGTTGTTTGCTAATGCTTTAGCTTGTCTGTAATTAATGGACATAGGTCAAAAGATTTTGGTTTATTTTGTTCTATTCTCTAGGGCTATCCTTTGGCCCCCTCGCTTTACATCATTGTTGTTGAAGCTTTTGGTTATATTTTTGTAAATCAAGCATCTAAGGGGTTGATCAAATACATTCTTTTGCCTGACATGTCCACCCAAATTATTAATGGGCACTTTGCGGATGATTTTTTTCTCACTATCAATGAGGATGAGATTTCAGTTTCAACTACTTTGGTTTGTTTGGACACTTTTTGTAAGGCCTTGAGTTCCAACATCCAATGGTCTAAGTCTCTTTGTTTTTGCCTTGCTTCTTATTATGTGTCTGCTTGGCTTAGATATTTTCATGGAATTGGCTTCAAAGGGATGAGTGTTTTAAGTTCTTAGGAATCCCCTTTGCTTTTGATAGTTCACACTCTAAACTATGGTAGTATATCATTAAAAAAATTAAAAAGAAGATTTATTTTTGGGCCTTGCATCCCATTTCTCTTACTGGTAAGTTTAAGTTTGCACAAAGATTCTTGTTGCCACCCATGTTTATTACTCCTCTTGTTGGGCCTCTTATAAAAATTCTTATAATAAGTTGGCCAGACTCCTTAGGGATTTTATTTGGGCCAAGGGGAAGAATTTATGTGGTTTTCATCGAGCTGCTTGGGATATCTGTTGCACACCTATTGACAAGGGTGGAATGGGCATCATTGATATTTATAGGCCAAGTATTTCTTTGTGTGCTAAGTGGGTGGTTAAAGCTATTGAAGGCCCTAAAGCCTGGAAGGTTTTGATTCACCATTGTATTTCTTTAGGTCTACCTTATGGATGCAAATCTTGGGCTAATATTGGCCTTCATACTCTCATCATTACTTATGCTCCAGTTAAGATTCACGGTTCCAATTAACAAAAAATTAATCTTCAAAATTTAGATCTTCCTTCTATTCTTAATATTTTAGAGCTTATACTTGATGTCATGCTTCATAAGCTCGACCTTTAACTCTCGAGTGCCTGACGGAGGGATTGGCGTTGGAATATGAATAATTATTTAAAGAACTACTCTTCTTCCTTGCTTTATCAACTTCTTAGTCCTATTTCCCCTAGTGTTGACAAACTTAATGAGAGATGGTAGAATCACTTTACCTCCTATACTTGGATTGCTCATTTGAACCATATTTGACAGTTTAACCTTGAACCCAAGATTACCTTTTTCTCTAGTCTCTTATTTATCAAGGGTTTCCTTTGGGAGAGATACTTAGTAGGGTTGGTCTTCCTAATCCTAAGTATCTGGCTTATGATAATTTTGATACTTTTAAACATCTATTTTGGTTTTGCCCTCGTGCTCAGTATGCTTGGTCTTGGATTCAATCATTGTTCATGCCCTTTCATCCTAAATTATTTAGATGGCAGATGACATTTTTTGGAGATAATAGTTGTTGGCCTGCTTATATTGTTGCTTTGTAGAATTTATTTCGTGCTATTATTTTGTTTCAACTTTGGAAAGCTAGGAATGATGTTGTGTATTTTGGAGATTCAATTATTAGTCAATTTTCTATGCATGAAAAATTATGGTGGTTTCTGCTATTACTGTTCAGATCCATTCGTAGGAAGTTGAATCATGAGTTGGCACATTTGATAAATCTTATCAAGTACTGGCACAAGGCTCTGTGCACTATTAGTATGGTTTTGCCTAACCTCCCTCTACCTCAAGGTCCCTCTGTTTTGGCAAAGCAAGTCGATGGGGTGATGTTTTCCAGCCTCAGGTCATTCTGTTAGTGCCAACAATAGGGCTCGACCCTTTGCCTAGTTATGTTGTTTATTTAGCCTTTTAAGGGTTGGTTTTGTTTTTGGTCTCAGGCCTCATTTGATCGTTTGGATGGCCTTAAACCCCAAGCTATGATTTTTTTAGCTCCCTTTTTATTATAACCTCTCTTATTTTTATTGAATATAATTGTTGGTTCCAGTAAAAAAGAGCAAATATTAGTGAATGATCGGGACCCTCATAATATCTATTTTAACCTAAGCTCGTTCAAACCAAACTATAAGTTTTTCATGAGGAGAGTTGATCTTATCAATAGGGGATTTAACAACAGTCACACACATACCACGTTTGAACCTTGAACCTAAAAAAAAAACCAAAACCCAAACCATTGTGCTTTTTTTTTTCTTATTATTTGGACCACATGTAATGATTCCACACTATTAGAATCATTAGAGGCATTAGTATTAGGATTATTACAAGGATTATGAAGTATATGAGCATAATATGTGTTTGTTGAGGCATAGAACAATTATTTATTTTTTATTTTTTGTTTTTTGTTTTGTTTTAGATTTGGTTAGTGTGAGACACCCCTACGATCAATGTTTAAAGTTAGGCATGCTCATCCCATCATGATCTCTCATAAGGGGGAGAGTTGAGCTTATCTATAAGGAATTTAAAACACACATGCAGTTTGAAATTTAGACCTCCTCAAGAATAACCAAAGCTTGAACCATTGTGTTGTTCCCGAGATAACATAAAATAATAATTATTAAATTAAATATTATTTAAATTTAAAATTTTAATATTAATTATTTTATAATATATAAATTTTAAAAAGTATTTTTTATAAATAATTTAAATATGACTCTAACTAACAATCACATAATTGATGGATTCAAAAAGTAGTTGTTGAATTGAATCTGCTACTTTTATTAGTTGTAAGGTAAGGGTATTTATTATGTTGACCTCTCTTTGCTTCTCATTCAATTTATTTATTTGTTTTGGGGATGTTTTTGATGTAGATAGTTAAGGATGGATGATAAGATAAAATTGGGTAGAAAGTGGTTCAAATACAATGGAGGGTTGAAAGCAAGGTTATTGGTTGTGTAGGTGTGGGTGCAGCCTCCACCATAAATAGGGTGCGGGTGTGGGTGCGACTATTTTTTAATTTAAAAATATATATATTTATATATATTTTTTATTGAAAAAAAAAATTATTTATACCCTGTCCATCAAATAGACAGTGACATCATTCCATTAAGTATTCACCTTTAACAGCCTACTGAGAACATCGTATGGGTGTGGGTGAGAGTCATCACTAAATCAAATGTGCAGAGTCAATAGTTTGGTAGAATTTAAATGGAAGATATGAACTATAAAAAAATAAAGGGTTTGAATTTCACAACAGTGTTTTCTTCTTAATCTAAAGTGTCTGTATGCCCAGGTAACATAAAAAATACGAGGGAAAAATATTAACAGGGAGGAGCTGAAATCGGAAGATATGGAACGTAAGACTGAAGTTATAATGACCTCTTCATAGAGCAAGAGGCACTCCATCCACTGCATGCGAAAAGTTTAGTTCCTTTTAGCTGAACTCGAAATTGAGAGGAACCATCTTTCGAGGACAAGGCTCACGTAACGTTAGATCCTTTTTTTTGAAAAGAAAATTAATTTAATTCTAATTCAGCTCATGTTCTAATGGTTAGCAAATCACTTAGTACAAAAAAAATACTTTGGAGACGTATATAAATGTCAATGAATATCAATAAACTGAGTTATCCGTACATATATATTAAAAAAGAACACACAAATCTGATTTTATTTATAGCCATATAAAATAGTTACGTTACATTGTTCATGGTTTGAAAAGTATATATATATTTGAACATTTGTTATCTTTTTCGAATGGAATTATAGCTAGTGGTTGGTTCATGCTTATTTCTTTGCTTATGTCTTTGGAGACACTATATTCTTTATACCAGGGAGTATTATTTTGAGAATTAAATATTGCATACAAGTATGGTAGCTCACACCAATACATTGGAGATGTATAAATTGTGTCTCAAGCCACTCAAATCATAGACACAAATTTTGAGATTATGAATAATTCATAATTGGAATAGACTTGTTATCTTGTTTAATGAAAATTAGTCTGAACAATGCCGTAACCCACTTAAATTAAACAATGTTTATTTATTTTTTGATCCTTTTGGGTTGGGTGCGACCAACCAAACCTCGTAACCCATCGAGGTTTGGCCTAGTTGAATCCTATCTGACAGGGTTTGACCATGTTGGACATTTTGAGTCAAATTTGTCATTGATGTCAAGGAACGAAGTTGTCATTGATGTTAAGAAATAAGCTACCGTTGATGTCAAAAGGTCAAGAGGAACAATGCACAAGTTAAAGGCAAAAAGCTTCATAATATTTTTGATATTATGTGGAAGCATAAGTCAGAAGGGTTTTTATTAAAACCATGGGTGAGCGAAAATAAAAGGTTTTTCATAAAAGCCCAAGTGAGTTTTAATATTTATTTAAATTCAAATTGAATTTAAATTTTATAAATAAATATTATTTATACAAAGTGATAAAATAAAAAAGGCTTTAATAAAGCCAAAGGAATTTAAAAAATTAATTTATAAAATTTAAATTCTAAAGAATTTAAATAATTTATAAATTAATAATCTTGAAGTAAAATCGAAGTGGACGTTTAATTTTGAAGGAAAATCAAAGCACCGACGTTTATGTTTGAAGGAGGAAATCAATATAAAAACAATATGCCTTAGAGGCATTTGATTATCCTTTTGCTCGAATGATAAAAGCGTGCAATCATATGTGTAAGAACTCGTGCAAAGAAAGAGACAAGTGTATTATTTTAAGTGCCAACGAATAAGGATAAAATCGATAAGAACCAAAATTCAAGAGCCATCCAGGCAGCGTGGCCTAGTGGCAAGTGGACAGAGGCTAGAGTGCTGGGTGTGGAGTGACCTGCGATCGAATCACGGTGGCAGCATTGTTTTGTTGGTAGTATTGGAAACATCGAAGGAAGCAGCGTATGTTTTTGCTTAGGTGCACTAGAGGAGCATTATAGAGCACGTGGTTATCTTTACTCCCCAAGCGAGCACCTAGCTTACGCGACGGTGGGAGCCACGGCTAGGGTACTGGTTGAGGCTGCATCATGAGTTCGAGTCCCAGCAAGACAAAGGTAATAAATTTTGAATATATTTTTTATGATGCCTAAGGTTTGACATGAGGTCTTAGGGAGTTAAAAGGGTTAGTTGAAAAGGTTTTTAATTAATCATTATTTTTGGTAAATTGAAGGAATAAGGAGTTAGCTTTATTTTTGAATAAAGGGTTTGTGTCACATTGGTCTATTGGAGATTTAAAGTGTTGAGAGGACTTCTTGCATTGAGTTATTTTAAAAAGGAGAGTGTATTGATGGTATTCTTGGTATTGAATATTATTTTAATTAGGAGATTATAAGGTGTCTTTGGCCAATTATTTTTATATGTTGATGAATATTTTATTAAAGATGGAGTGATAAGATGTATGTGTGTTTTGATATTTACATTGTATTTTTGAGGGAGTTTATCATCTTATAACTTCTTTGAGCTTGGAAAATAAGTGTTTGTGGTTGTGGTAGATTTATGAGATTCCTTCATCATCAAGAAAAAGGTATGGGCACACTCTTCCATAGTTGAGTTGATTGGTTGGTTTTCTGAAAATAAGTTTGGAGTGAAAAGGACTTGATTAGGGTTTCCTTTTTGAGTGTGTTGAGTTAATACTTCAAGGTTTTCTGGAATAAAGAGTTTTTGTTAAAACATTGTTTTATAAGCATTATTGTTTAAGCCATTGGTTGTGTGAAGAACTTGAAAAAGGGTTTGAAAAGAACATGAGTATCATTGTTATGTGAAGATTATTTTATAAGCATTATTGTTGAAGTGAGTTGTTGAGTGAACTTGAACCGGGGTTTGAAAAGAACATGAGTATCATTGTTATGTGAGATTGGTTGTTGAGAATTATTGGAAGATATTTTTAGTGAGTTTTCATATGCTTGGACTAGGGTTTGTAAGCAAGGATTGTTTCATTGAGTGATTGGTTGAGTAGAATTGGTTGAGCCTAGTCAAGTGTATGTGTGAAGTGATTGTTCAAGTTCCATAAAACAAACTATTCTATATTCTGAATTGATTTGAGAGAGTGATTGAGTATTGAATTGAAGCATATTGAGTCTCTAACAATTCTTTGTATGTTTTTGAAAGAGTGATTGGAAGTGTTTGAGTATTGAGTTGAAGCATATTGAGTCTCTAACAATTATCTATATGTTTCTAAAAGAGTGATTAAAAGTGATTGAGCATTGTGATGAGTATAGAGTATATTGAGTCTCTAACAATTCTCTTTATGTTTCTATGATATTGGACAAGTTCTAGTGTGGACTTGTTGAGCAGATTTGGAAAAGTTCTAGTGAGGACTTGTAGAGCATATTTGGACAAGTTATAGTGAGGACTTGTAGAACATATTGGACAAGTTCTAGAGATGACTTGAGGACAAATTATTGTGAGCTTTTGTGGAATACTGCAAGGCATATTTGAGACAAGTCTTTGTGAAGGCTTGTGAGCATAGTTGATTGATTGATTTGTTCAAACCTTGAGTTAGGGTTTGGGACAAATACAACTGATTTGATTTGAGATTGAGTCAAGGTTTGAGTTAAGGCTTGAGGATAGATTTGTGCTAGACCGAAGGACTGTGTTTAGTACATATTCGAGGAAAATTTTTGGTGCAGATTTGAGGACAAGTTTGTTCTAGATTAGAGACAAATATTGAGGACATAATTGTGCTAGACCAAAGGACTATGTTTAGTACAGATTTGAGAAAAATCTTTGGAGGTGATAGATTTGAGGATGGAGATCTCCAACCAGAGCAGGGAGGACAGGTATCTTCTGTAGATAGAGTTACATTTGTTAAGGGCAGTGGAGGAAGAGGTCTTCTAGGGGATCACCATCTAGAGCAGAGTTAAGATATTGGTATATCCTATGGATAGAGATCCATAAAATTGATTAGGGGATTGGTGTCTCCTTTGGACAGATGTCCATAAACATTGTAATAGGGAAAGGATTCCCAAGAGATTGATTGAGAAAATTTTAGTAAAAAAATTTCTCCGTGGAGTAGCCCACATTGGGTGAACCATGTAAATTATGGTGTCTCAATTTTTTGTGGTGATTTGTGCATTACTTTGATTACTGCTATTGATATTGCTATCTATAAATTACATAATATTGATTGGGAAAGAAAAGTAAAAAGTGATATTATACTGTTCACCCCCCTCTCAATATAAGCTTGTGTTCTTCATGCCAAGCCTAACCCAACCCTACACCCGCGCACCTAGTGCGGGTGTAGATGCTCGACGTGTCGGGTGTGCAAACCCTATTACCTTGGTTGAAAGCTATTCCAATGTAAGAAAAAAGTTTGAAAAATATATATTTTTTAATTTATTTATTTTTGGACAAGGTTGCTTCTTTTCATTTGCTATTTTTTAATAAGCTTACTCACTTACCCATATTTACACCTCGCTTTGGTTTGATCTAGGCTTTTTTGGAAGAGAGCTTAAACCACTAGAGTATATATAGATAACATATCACTTAGATTAATATATATATATATATATATATATATATATATATATATATATATATATATATATATATATATAAACTATGCCATATCAATAAGATCTGGCCAATTGGTTTGGCCGCTTCACACGTAGTGTCTCAAGTAAGATACCAAAATGGCATTGATCCTCTTAGTCTGACCATTGATCTCATGATGATACCTTGTGGAAAACAACTTTGTGCCCATCAATCGAAACAACTCCTACCAAAACTTGCTTGTGAAATGAGCATCTCTATCTAAAATGATGCTCAATATTGGAGTGTATTATATTATTTGGTATGTACCCCATGGTACCTTCATGGTACATTTGTAAATAATATATTAGGGTTGAGTAATAGTTTAGAGTGTGAGTAATATTTTCCTTTATGTAAGTGTAAATGTGCAAGATATGCATAAGTGTTATGTAAAGTTGTAATGTGCAAGTGTCATGTGAGTTAGTGTGCAAGTGTAAGTTGAGTCTATGTGCACAAGTGTATTATATATAAGAGTGCAAATATGTAATGTAAATATGTGCATAAGTGTCTTAGGTTAGAGTGTGCAAGTTATGGAAGTTTAAGAGTCATGTATAGGTGTGCATATAATATAGAGTCAAGTGTTCATCAAGTATGCAAGTGTCAAGTAAAGAAGCCAAGAGTCATGAGACCTGGCATGTGGAAAGGAAAAGTCAAGTATCCAAAGAGTCATATTATTTTGGCTATATTATGGAGATAATACTCCATAAGCACAACATCACAAACAATCATGATCATTACTATCATATTTGTAAGAGAAAGAGGAGTAATAAATATTGCATATATTTTGAGCAATTAATATTGTAAGTTGTATTACATGCTTTGTACATGTATTATTTAGGCTATTACATTCATATTGTTGCTTATTATTGAATGTTATTTGAGTTATTATAAGCCTTGATCTACATATTAATTTTCTCATATTATTCTACTCATATCATTATCTTGACCTTATTATATTGTGGTTATATTATATTCAATCCTATGATATTTGTGGTAGTAGTAAGGCTTAAAAATCCATCAAGGGTATTAGAGCCACTACCAAACTCTATCTAGGTTGATAGAGTTATTTTAGCCACTTACAAAAATTGATTTTATCTAGTTTGATAAAGTTGATTAGGAGTTTATCTACTTTGAAGGTAGTAAGACTCGAACTCTATTTGAAGGTCATATTGAGTAGAAAGGCTAGAGTCTTTCCATGGTTGGAGAATAACCAATGAAGACTAGGACTCAACTATATTGATTGGAAGGCAAATCAAATTTAAGATAGTTGATCATTCAGGGACATATCCAACCCTTGACATTGAGAAAAGGATTCAAGGAACATAGATATCCATTGACATAGAAAGTTGATAGAAGATACAGGGACATTCTAAGTCACCTAGACATAGAATATCGAAGGAATCAGGGACATCCAAGTCACCTTGATATTGATAGAGATTAAGCAACACAAAGAATTTTTAGGTCACAAAGAAATTGACCTTGACATTAAAGCTAGTATAGAAAAAAAAAAGAGTTACAATAAAAATAGTTACAAAAGTGTGAGAAGATTCCTACAACGGATAGAGAAGAGTTTCAGCTTCTAAGTGCAGAAGAAAATAAAAAGCAATAGATTGAAAATTATTCAAAGCTTCCTAAAAGAATAGAAGGAAAAGTTTTAGGTCATATAGATATACCTTGAAATAAGGAAAAGTTTCAGATCATAGAGAGAGATCTTGACATAAGGAAAAGTTTTAGGTCATAAAGATACAAACCTTGACAAGAGAAAGATATTCAAGTTCTACAAACCTTGACATTGAGATTTTAGGTCACAAAGATATTGACCTTGACATAGGAGATAAGAAAAGATTTCAGGTCATTCATAGACCTTGACATTGATTTAAAGAGAAGATTCAAGTTACAAAAACCTTGACATTGTATAAAGAAGAAATAGAGAGAGCAACAATAGCAAGCAATATATAGTAAGTAGTAAGAAAATAGAAGATTTGAGAAATCAGTGATAGAAGATCGAGGTTACCTATTTTGAAGAAGGAAGAGACATTCAAAATAGAGGTGATCTATATTGGTTGAGCAATTTCAGAATAGAAGAATAAAAGAGGAAAAGAGAGTTCTAGAAGAGAAGGCCCAAGTTCTATTAATGGTATAGAAATATTCATATTGCAAAAAATGAGAAGGATTATTGTGAAGAGAAGAGGCCAAAGTAAAGGTTATTAGTTTACATATAAGAGATCAAACCTATATTATTTCAAGCAACAAAGGAGAATTCTAACGATCATAGCAACAAAAAAGGAGAAGTCTATCGACCATAGCAACTGAAGAAAGGGTTGATTATAAGGCAAAGTATATAAGCATTCCAACACAATGTAGAAGGTGAGTCATTCAGTTCACTTCAGTGCAAGAAAGAAAGACGACATTCAACTTATTCTAGCGTAGAAAAAGAAGAGTCATTCATTCAACTCTTACCATAGTAGAAAGGATGAGAGCCATTTAACTATTTCTAGACCAAAGTCATCTAGACCACACTAGATGAGAACTAGGTAGAAAGAGAGCCATCTAGCTCATGAGCAAAGTTACGTATTCATTTAGCTCACATTCTAGTTAGAAACTCAGTAAAGCTACATATTCAACTATTCAATACATTAACATACAACAAAGTCACGTTGATCTAGGAACATCTAGCAACGTTCTAAAAAATAAGAATACCCAAAGGTTACGAAACAACAGTTCGAGGAAAGAAAATGAATTGTTTGAAAGGGAAGTGATATGTTCGAAAGAGATCATAATCAATAAGACAAAGGAAGTGAAATATTGGAGGTAATTGGTAAGCAAAGGTGTCAAACCAAGCAATAAGTGCAGTGTTTCCAAAAGTTAGTTTGAATTGAATTAGAACATTGTTTGAAACAGTGCAATGAGAAGTGCAACATTATGAGAAATTATTACCATGCATAGCTACACGTTGCAATACCATCCATACCTTGTTTCTTCATGCACCTCCTACATTTGTGTCTTCAACCACATGAAAATTTGTCTTGACTATTTCATGTTGCTTTACTTTATTTTTGTTGTTAATAGTAATGTTTTCCATCTGTTGGTATTCTCTCTTGGATTCTTGTCCTCTAGAGTGTTCCACACTCTTATTACCTCTGGTTGGGTGATCTCCTCTCCAAATTGCACTTCTTGATTAGCTAGTCTTACATTTCTCCTCAAAGGTTCTTTTGACATTCATACTTGGTTCCTTCATTGTTGAGCTTGCACCCTTAAATCTATCATTCACCTCCATGTTTGTCATGTCTACTTCTTCCTCACGACCCATACGTCTATAGGCAATGACACCAAATGTAGCATAACAATGAAAATTCCTAGTGGTGAGGGAATGATAATGAATCAAGGAGTTATGAGTTCTAGCATGGTTTATTTCCTTAGATGAAATATTTCCTATAACAACAAGATAAATTCAGTCAAAAATGTTCCTTCAATGATGTCTCAGCTTAGACGATAATGGTCTAACAACATGATGATAATTTAGCATATCGACATTTTGGTATGATGGCATCTCCACTTTGTATGTTAACGATGACAATGATGGCGTCAACATCCTCTGCTACCATCTCAATCTTTTGTATAAGCCTGTGACTTACAAAAACAATGCCACTTTCAAATGAATCTAACAATATATCACACAAAACTCATCACACATAGGATATGGTTGGAGAACAAGAGAGTTATTTGCATTATTGAGTTGTATGATGTACAAAATCACAATGATTACATCTGTCTCTCTAGAATTATCATAAATCTCTCGAGCAATTGATTGATACCAAATGAAAATAAGGCGAGTCTATTTAAACTGACATCCTAGTGATTATTATAACCAATTCAAGGCATTTCCTCAACTACCTACAACTTCCTTATGTAACAGTCTTAGTTAATTTTAGCAAATGATATGATTTGCTTAAGGTTTTACAATGGCGGTTGTTTATGCATTTAATATTTTACTTATATTTTATCTAAATTTTAAAATTACATTGCATTTGGAATGAATTTGTTTTCTTTTCATGACAATTGTGTAGACCTTTTTACAAACACTTTTATTGTTTCTTAGTGTTGTTGTCTACATATGCTACTGCATTGTCCGTCACTACTTGGAAAAAATTATCCACGCCTACTTCTACCATAACCTCATCCAACAAACTGAATAATAACTATGTATTTTTTACCTCTTGTGAGACATCAACTGACTTCAAGAAGACCATGGATCCACCATGAAGTTCAGGAGTGTGAAGTTTCTTACATCTATCCACCTATCTAAAAGAATGTTGTAGCTCTTTTTATTCCATATTTTGCTCTTCTACAAGAGCATGCATGTTAATCACACATTCCTCTAACAATGGTCCACTTTATTCATGTGTAGAAGGTGTCTTTACTCCTTTCCCAAAGTCACTCAACACCTTCACTATGGTTTCCTTATAGGGGTTGTTCACAAAGTGGAAGGGAAAATTTTCATAATACCAAAATTTGTTATGGTTGTCATGACATCCTTTGCCCTATCCCTTCCCATTGTAGTATCATAAATGTTGATTTGTCTAGTGTCGGAGCCTTGTATCTCACTTCTCCCACTCCCACTAACAACACCTCAATGAATGTGAGGGCTAAGAACAAATTCTTCAACCATGTTATGGATATCTTGTAGATCAGCCTCATCCCCATAAAAGAGTCCCATGGTCCCACTACTTATTCTATTGTAGTTCTTTTCCTTTTGTGCTCTATTTTCTTGATCTATTTTTTCAATATAAAAGCCTTCACCTCAACTTTAATCGTTTCATCTATGTTAGGGCAAGGCTCCACATCTTTCCTTGACTGGCCAATCAAATGGAATTTGAGGTGATTGATGCCTCCTTGCATGTCCTTGTTGCAAAATTTATATAGCGTCTAGTTCAACAAGTTTCCCTTAATTCTATACTTCCACATTGGGTCTCCTCTTAGGGTTTGAGTTGGGGCTTGCTTTGATAGAGTCATTTGGGTTCCACTTGTAGGAGGGTCATTGTTGTATGTGGTGATTCTAGGGACCTCACCTAAAGAAGCCATTTGTATTTCTTACTAGGATAGAAAATAAGAAAAAATAGTAATAATTAAAGACCCTAACCTACATGCTTTAAAAACAAACCATAACAATTTAATGCATAACTACATGCATGAAAAGAAAAAACTAAAAATAAAATGAAAAAAAAACGTAACTAAACCTTAGATTTTTTTTAGGATGAAGAATAGAATAAATTTAAAAAAGATAGCCCTAGCCTATGATTTTAAATTTGAAAGGAACTATAAAACTTTTTGGAAAAAACCCTAGTTTGCAATTGGGGAATTCGAAAACACCTCAAATAAATTCATAGAAACAACATGAAATATCCTTGCTTGGTGTCCAATCTTTGATCTAAGCTCAAAATGCAATTTAGATTCATTGTTTGCAGTCGTTTGTCTATTTACAATTTTATTGTTTGGTGAAGATTGAAAAAAAATGAAAAGCAACTCAAAACAAGGTTTGAAATGAAAATTCGGCCTACACTTCTAACCGTGCGAGCCTCGACAAGTTATCATTGAGTACTTGGCGGGTAACTCGTTGCAACTCCTTGTCGGTCATCCCGAACCCTTACCGACTCTTCTACTAGTCTCTTGTCAGTCCCTTGCCAACCCCTTACTAGTAATTGTCGGTCCCTTACCAATCCCTTACTAGTAATTGTCCTTGCCAACCCCTTACCAGTAATTGTCGGTCCCTTACCAATCCCTTACTAGTAATTGTCAGTCTCTTGTTGATTCCTTATCAACCCTTTTATTATCCTAGGAATTAATAACCACATCTCCACTTATGCCCTTCCAACAACGAGAAACAATATTGAAAGATAGAAAGTTGTGTCCCTTCCTCTTCACATGTCTCTCTTCTCTCCCTTTGCACATATTTATAGCCAAACAAAGATACCAAAACTATGTGTTCTGATGCCATTTGATGCAGTCTAGAAGAAGGTGTCTAATGAAAGAATACCTCTTCTAGCAATCCAACATCTCACATATAGACACATGCACAAAACAAAAAATAAACAGAACATTTTCTTTATTTCTTTGTCTAAAATTTACAGCAAAAATAAAAACTTTCCTTGCTGGCCCTTGACAACTCCTTATCGTTCATCTTAGGTCCTTGTCGACTCTCCTACCAATCTCTTGTTAGTCCATTGTTGATCCCTTACTAGTCATTATCGGTCTGTTATCGCTTTCTTATCGACTTTGTCCAATCTTTTTCTGATTGCAAGAATTAACAACCACATCTCTACTTATGTCCTTCCAACAACGAGAAACAATGTTGAAAGATAGAAAGTTTTACCTCTTCCTCTTCATCGGTCTCTCTTCTCTCTCTTTGTACATGTTTATAGCTATACATAGATACCAAAACCATGTGTACAAACTTAATTGTTTGAAAATCACATCCTCAAACCATGATTTTATATATAATAATACTTAAATAACTTAAGGTAACTTTAATATAAATATCCTAAAATTAGAATCAAGTTTTAAGAATCAAGTTTTAAGGTAATATTTTTTCCTTAATCAAGTAGTTTGATAAACCCCTACAACCAATGCATAGGGTTGAGTAGTCTCCTCCCAATCATGACCCGTTATAAGGGTCGATAGCTATACTTATCAATAAGATTAACGCACAACCACACATGTGGCAGTTTAAATCTTGAACCTCACAAAAAGTTTTAAAATAACTTTATTGTGGATAATTATTATTTTTTTTAAATATATATTTTAATTAGAATTGAGTTTTGAGGTAACTTTAGTATAGGCAACTATTGTTTTTATATAGGTTATTTTTTAAATTGGGATTGCGTTTTTGAGGTAATTTAACTTTATGGTTGAACAGAAAGTGCACAAAGGATTTTCAATGTTCAACTATTTTATAATTGTGAAGACAGATGTCAGTGTAGGGCCATCCTATCCTTCTGTTTGACTGTCTCTACAAACGTTCCAATGGATTCTCTGGGCATAGAAATACCACCACCACTACTACTACTCTTCCGAGGACCAGCCATACGGGGAAATGCAAACTAGATGAATTAGCACCTCCAAACAACACCAGTTAGTTTGAATAAAACGTAGGCCAAGAAGCCCAAAAAATGTCACCCTTCAATGGAATCTGATTTTCCAAAAATGTTACCCTTCAATGGAGTTTTTCCAGAATTTGTCACTTTTTAATAATAAAATTGGAACAGCTCGTGGATAAGTTGTCGCTCTTTCAATAGAATCTTATTTTTACCGGGAAAGTTGTAGCTCTTTCAATAGAATCCTACTTCTACTATTAAAAAAATAAAATACTTACCAACTCACCTCTTTCTCGATCAACCACATCATCCCAAGTTTAGATTTGGTAGAATCTTATCGGAATCAAATATTCTGAACAGCCGAACATGGTAAAAGCAAAACATTAAAAACAAACGTGACAGCTGTGGGATTTGAACCCACGCTCTTTCGAACCAGAGCCTAAATCTGGCGCCTTAGACCACTCGGCCAAACTGTCATATAAAACTCTATGCCAAATTTTTATAATAAATTTCAAACTCTTTCGAACCACAGCCTAAATCTGGCGTTTTTTTAAAATGGACCACTTGTAAAGATTCCATAGCACTAGAATCATTAGAGGCATTAGTATTAGGATTATTAGAAGTATATCAGAATGAGGTGAATAATATGTGTTTGTTTGTTTGTTGATGCATAGAACAATCATTATTAAATTAATATTGCTTAAATTTAAAATTTTAATATTAATTATTTTATAATTTAAAAAGTAATTTAACCAAAATTACGAAGAAACAACTTTATTACGTTGACCCCTCTTCGCTTTTTTGGGGATGTTTTTGACGTCGACAGCTAAGCTAAGGATGGTCGATATGATAATATTGGGTAAAAAATGGTTCAAATACTATGGATGGTTTGAAAGCTATTCCAACGTCGGAATATGGATGGGTTGAAAGCTATTCCAACGTCGGAACAAAGTTTGGAAAATGTTTTTTTTTTTTTAAAGTTCACTTACCTATTTACAATTTTTTTTTTTTTATGAGCTCGAACCAGAACCACTAGAGTATATATATACGGATCACTTAGATTAATATATATAAATTGTGCCATGTCAAGAAGATTTGGCCAATTGGTTTTGTGGCTCCACACATAGCGTCTCAAGTAAGATTTTAAAATGGCGTTGTTTCTCTTAATTTAGCTATTGGTTTTAAGTTAACAACTTTGTGCCCATTAACCAAAATAATTTTTGCCAGAATTTGCTTGTGAAACGAGTATCTTTGTCTAAAATGATATTTAGGGAAATTCCCCAATATTTTACTATATTTTTGAAGAAGTACCTTGTCGCAACCTTTATTGTGCAAGGGTGTTGGCATGCAGTGAATACAACATACGTGGCGAAACGATCCTCCATCACCATGATGGACAAAAATCCATTCACGTACAACAAACCTTTGATGAAGTCCATACTCACACTTGCCCATGGTCTCATTAGGACCAACAATGGTTGTAGAAGCCCTCTTGTCAACTGATTGTCAGGCTTATCTTGCTGGCATATCAGATAAGTTTGGACAAACTCAATGACATCCTCCCTCATCCCTTGCCAATAGAACCCCCATTCCAATAAGGCCATCATACGATGTTGCCTTAAGTGTCCATCCCACAAAGAGTCATGACATTACTTAATAAACCCTCTGTGAAGGCTCCCTCACTTAGGGACATAGACCCGACTTTAAGTGAACCACAATAGTCCATTAGACAAACTAAACTTGCTTACTATGCCCTTTTGAGTCTCATCTTCCATGATCTTTACCAAAGTAGCAGCTTGAGGATCTTGGACCAAGTCCTTAATCCTCTCCATCAACTCTCCAGTCAGATCCAACATGCTCTCCCTATGAATAGACACTAGACTAATCGATGTTGTCACAATCATCACCAAATGTTGCTTCTTGCCAAAAGCATTGACCATCACATTGTATTTCCCTATGGCATGCATAGTCTCCATGTCAAATTCAACCAAGAAGTCCTGACATCTTGCTTGCTTGGAAATTAGCTTACTTTGAATCAAAAAGTAGTTAGACACATTGTATATCTTGACCATAAAGTGAACATCCAACAAATAGTGCCTCCACATCTCTAGGCATTGTACTAACACCATCATCTCCTTCTCATGAGCTGTACATCTTCTCTTTATCTCGTTTAACTTCCTTGACTCAAAAGCAATAGGGTGCCCATCCTAAATGAGCACACCTCTTATGGCATAATCAAATGCATCCATGTGCACCTCAAATGCTTGTTGAAGTTTGTCAAGGCAAACATAGGGAAAGACATCAATTTTATTTAAAGAGCTCGAAGACCTCTTGGCACTTCGATGTCCACTTTCACTTTTGATCATTTTTCAATAAATTTGTCAATGGTGCTACAAGCTTTGAGTACCTGCTGATAAAAAATCGATAGTAGTTGGAAAACCTAGGAACTGTTGCACACCATGTACATTGCTTTAAGCTTGCTCAAGTTTGGCTTGATCTTCCCATTATTGACCACATGCCACAAAAAACTCACCTCTCTGGGCAAAGGAACACTTCTTCACAAATAGATCATGTTCCCATAAAAGTCTAACCACTTTTGCCAAATGTGTCTTGTGCTCCATTAAATTCTTAGAATACACCAAGATATCATCCAAATAGACTACTACACATTTGTCCAATAGTGGCCTGAACACATCATTCATGAGTGTTCAAAATATGGTTGGTGTGTCACAAAACCCAAAGAGCATCACCAACAACTCATACAACCTAGATCTTGTTACACAAGTTATTTTCTCTTCATCTCCTGAAGCAATGCAAACTTAATAGTACCTTGACCTCAAGTCCAACTTTGTGAATATTTTTGCCACTACAAGGCAATAGAAGTAATCTATTATTAGTGGAAGAGGGTATCAATTCTCAATAGACATCTTGTTCAAAGCTCTGTAATCAACACACAATCTGAAAGATCCTTTGGCCTTCCTTTGGAACAACATTGGGGCTTCATATGGAGAGCATGAAGGATGAAGGTAACTAGCAACCATCAACTCCAAGTAC
Organism: Wollemia nobilis; assembly: GCA_028583015.1. Classification (NCBI taxonomy): domain Eukaryota; kingdom Viridiplantae; phylum Streptophyta; class Pinopsida; order Araucariales; family Araucariaceae; genus Wollemia; species Wollemia nobilis. Next base: position 8,333,202 of record JAQPPZ010017033.1, read on the forward strand.
TTCAATTCAACCATATCTGGTCCAAACAACCAGTGTGGAGCCCTCGCCAGAGGACTTGACCCTAGAACCATATCAATTCGATGATTGATTTCTATCCTTAGTAGCAAGGAAGGCGGTAGATCCTTGGGCAAGCAATGTTGGAACGCATAGAGAACTTCTCCCATGCTCTCTAATATTGGAACCTATTATCCCTCCTCTTCATCCCAACCTCCCACAAGCACCGCAAGAAACATGGGCTCCTTCCTTTTCTTATTCACTATCATTTGCATACTCAATGTTGAACATACTTGTACCTTTGATGTATTCATTGATACCTTCCCCATATGTCTTCTTTGAGCAGTCCTCACCATGCACGTCTGCTTCAAATTGAACATGAATATAGTTTCTAAGTAGAAAATTACTATCACTTTGTCCTTCTTTATGAACTCATGTCCTAGTACAAGCTCAAATTCATCCATCTTCACTATAGATAGATTAAGCTTTCCCTTCCACTTATTGACATGCACATCCACATATCATGTAATATCAACAATCACTTGAGTAGGAAAATTGATTGACTTAAACCTTTTTCCACCTTCGAAGGATTGGAGACCCAATTCTTTGGCTTGTTGAACACTTTTATAGTTATGGGTCGCACCTATATCCATAAGTGTTGTGGTTATATTTCCTTTGATTGTTATTTCCATGTACATTAACCCATGCAATCCTTCAACTTTTATTCTCTTACTTGGCTCTGCCTTCTCCATTGCATTGATCCTGTGAATGACTCCCATGTGAGCATCGTCCACCTTGTCCAAATTTGCCTATTGGATTATCGATACCTCTTGTCATCGTGGACAATTTTATAAGGATGGGGTCCATTACACATCCAACATCTCAGACATGGACAATTTTTTTATTTATGGACCACTTGGATGCCCCTACATCATCTACTATTTGATTTTATTCTCTATAAATATGCTCATATTATCAAGAGTTTGCATGCAATAATAATTTATGAACATCAACAATAATGCTAGTCTTATCTAATCCCTACATCCATTTTTGTTGATAGTATTAATGATAATTTGTAAATCCCTTTAATTGAAATAAGCTTCCATCATTTTTCAATTGCAATTTTGATCCTTGTAAGAAATTCCTTAACCTTTACATAGTTGTTAGTTAAGGTTCCATATGATTTTAAGTAAGGATAATATTGTCTTTATTATTTTGAAATACACCACCTCCACCAAATTTTCTCAGATTTCCTTTAGAAGCACCATCAAAACTACTTTTGATAAACCCAATTTCTTAACATTACTATTTTACCATAGATTAAAGCAGTGCCTTTATACTAACTCCATTATCACATATGACCCTTCCATGTATATTCAAATATTTTAACCAAGAGGATACCACCTCTTTTTTTGTATTTAAGACTTCCCATGATGAGCACCATGTCTATAAACATGATAAAAAATACGTAATAATATGTTTCTAAACTTTGGAAGTCGTTAAGACCAAACTCATAAGTCCACAATTTTGGAAGTCGACCCCTCCAATTTTCTTTCCTTGGAAAATTCTATCCCACTTACAAAGAGAAAACCTAAATTTTTCCTCACATCCTTTCTAAAGAAAATGTCTTTGAATTTTATCAAATTTGGATGCTATACCTATTGATAATATTGAGAATGAAATTATCTAAATAGGGATAGATTGTAGTGTAATATTTTGAGTTGTAGCCTTCCAACCATGGCTAAAACTTTACCTTTCCAATTTGCTAAACAAGATTTCATTCCATCCAAAATTGAGTCCCACCTTTATGAGACAAATATATACTGATGCAGGAGCATCCAACAGCACCTAATGCAGAAGCATCCAGTGGCAGGAGGGCCACTTCTGAAAAATTGGCTAAGGAAAAAGAAGAAGAAGCAGAAAGCAAGGAGGAAGAGTAGAGCAGAAACTGTCACAATTTCGCTACGTCGCGAAATCGTGACAGTCAGCAGGAGAGAGAAAACATCCTTGAGGAGGTCGCAATTTTGTGACAGGTCACGAAATCGCGATCATCGCGAAATCGTGACATGGAAAGTAGCAACAGAGGGGAGCAGTTGGTTTGTCGCGATTTCGTGACATGTCACGAAATCGCGATAGTCACGAAATCGCGACGGCAAGGAAGAAAGCAGAGCGAGGCGGAAGGTGGTGGCGAAATCACGACATCGCGAAATCACGACATCGAAGTAAAGACTTGGCAGGAGTTGGCAGCAGGAGCGAAATCGCGACGTCGCAATTTCACGATGTCGAAAGGAAATGAAGGCAAGGGCAGAGGGTTGTCACGATATCGCGACGTCGCGACATCGCGACGTAAGGCAAAGCAGAGGGGCGATGGACAGAAGGGTCGTGATATTGCGACGTCGCGATGTCACGACGGCAAGGAGGAAACCAAGGCGAGGAAAGAAGTCGTCGCGATATCGCGACATCAAAAAGGAAATCGAGACGAAGGCAGAATGTCGTGATATCGCGACATCAAAAATGAAATCGAGACGAAGGCAGAAGTCGTCGCGATATCGTGACATCATGGCGGAGAGAGAAGAAGACGAAGAAGAAGAAAGAGATGGCGAGAAACCGCGACAGGCGGTATTTTCAAGGACCGTTCCAGAATGACACGTGGCACAAGGTGTAGTAAAGGCGGACAAGAACCAAGAAGCATGAGAAACGAAGAGGATGGGTGCGCAGAGTATCCTGACAGGAAGCGGCGGTGACAGGGACCGTGCGGAGTGGGGTCTTAAATCGGGTTGGTGTCCCGATTAATGCGTAAGTTGTTTCAGAGGGTCGGGGCCTCTATAAAAACCCAGTTTAATGTAATAGTCGGGGGTGGTGGATCGAAGATTGCACGCAAAGTGTGGAAAGGAGAAGACCAAGCCGAGCGCTGGTCATTGTAAAGCCTACGGGCTGTTTGCATGTATTTTTTAGATTAATGCAAGATATTTTCTAGAATTGCGTGAGTGTGACTGCGTGTGATTTTTTCGTTCTCCATCAGTGGTATCAGAGCTAATGTTCCTGAGTGTGTAACAGATCGTCGGATGTGAGGCAGTTACACCAGGATCTATGGTAGGGTTCTGAGAGAGAGAGAGTGAGTTAGGGTCTTTGAGTGCGTAAGCAGATTCACCGAGCGTGAGGCAGTTTACGCCAGGACCTGGTAAAAAAAAAATGCATCCCCGAAGAAGTCGTGGCAGTAAGAGCGATGCGGTGCCGGTGGAAGAGTTCGAAGCTTTGCAGCGGCAGTTTAAAGCCCTGCAAGAGGAGTGGCTCAGCATAAGATTATGGGAGCAAGAGGAGAAGCGCAAAAGGCGTGAGGAGAAACAGAGAAAGAAAGATGCTGGAGTGCATCAAAAGCTGAAGCTAAAGAAGGCTGCATGCAAAGAAGAGTGCAGCAGTGCCAGGATCTGCCTAGAAGAAGGCAGAAATCTAACTGGCCAAGAAGAGGAGTGCAAGTAGGCTGCAGAGGAGTGCAGCAGTGCCAGGATCTGCCTGGAAGAAGGCAAAAATTTAACTGGCAAAGAGGAGGAGTTGAAGCAGGCTGTAGATGAAGAAGCATGCAGCAGTGGGAGAATCTGTCTGGAGGAAGATAGAAGTTATTCTAGCCAGGAGATTGGGTTGGAGCAGACTACAGAGGCAGAGGAATGTCTGGAGGTGTTGCAGGAGGCAGCAACCAGACCATGTAGAAGTGAAGATCACTTCTCCACTTACCCCGGGTGTCTGATGTAGGAGCATCCAGCAGCACCTGATGTAGAAGCATCCAGTGGCGGGAGGGCCACTTCTAAAAAATTGGCTAAGGAAGAAGAAGAAGAAGCAGAAAGCAAGGAGGAAGTGTAGAGCAAAAACTGTCACGATTTCGCTACGTCGCAAAATTGCGACAGTCAGCAGGAGAGAGAAAACATCCTTGAGGAGGTCACGATTTCGTGATAGGTCACAAAATTGTGACCATCGAAAAATCATGACATGGAAAGCAGTAGCAGAGGGGAGCAGTTGGTTTGTCATGATTTCGTGACATGTCACAAAATCACGACAGTCGCAAAATTGCGACTGCAAGGAAGAAAGCAGAGCAAGGCGGAAGGTGGTGGCAAAATCGCGACATCGTGAAATCACGACGTCAGAGTAAAGACTCAGTGGGAGTTGGCAGTAGGAGTGAAATCATGACGTCGCGATTTCACGACATCGTGAAATCGTGATGTCGAAAGGAAATGAAGGCAAGGGCGGAGGGTTGTCGTGATATCGCGACATCGTGACATAAGGCAAAGTAGAGGGGCAATGGACAGAAGGGTCGCAATATCGTGACGTCGCGATGTCGCGACGGCAAGGAGGAAACCAAGGCGAGGACATAAGTCATCATGATATCGTGACATGTCGTGATATCGCGACATCAAAAAGGAAATCGAGACGAAGGCACATGTCGTGATATCGTGACATCATGGCGGAGAGAGAAGAAGATGAAGAAGAAGAAAGAGATGGTGGGAAACCACGACAGGCGATATTTTCAGGGACCGTTCCAGAATGACACATGGCACAAGGTGAAGTAAAGGCAGACAAGAACCAATAAGCGTGGGAAACGAAGAGGATGGGCGCGCAAAGTATCCTGATAGGAAGCGGCGGTGACAGGGACCGTGCGGAGTGGGGTCTTAAATTGGGTTGGTGTCCTGATTAATGCGTAAGTTGTTTCAGAGGGTCAGGGCCTCTATAAAAACCCAGTTTAATGTAATAGTCGGGGGTGGTGGATCGGAGATTGCACGCAGAGTGTGGAAAGGAGAAGACCAAGCCGAGCGCTGGTCATTGTAAAGCCTGCGGGCTGTTTGTATGTATTTTTTAGATTAATGCAAGAGATTTTTTGGAATTGCGTGAGTGTGACTGCGTGTGATTTTCCTCGTCCCCCATCATATACCTAGATATGTTGATGGAAATTTTCAATTTTAAACCTTAAAATGTTCTTAATAAGTGGCTGCATATCTAGGGTCGTCTTAATAAAAAAGATTGTAGATTTTGTAGTATTAACCAAATTCTCAATAGCCTTCTCATAGAAAGATAATAATTATTTAAAATCCATGGCCTCATTGACTAAGGGATGACTCAAAAGAAAAGTATCATCAACAAATTGGAGATAAGATTTTGAGGGATCATTTATTGCAACTTGAATATACTTAATTTTTCCTTCAACTTTTACCTTCGAGAAAGCTCATGATCCCTCTTCCAATTTCCTCCCTACATGGTGGTACATGGAAAACAATAGATGATGAGATTAAGGGGTCTATCAACACCTTAGAACTTTGTAGTATTCATCACATGAACTTTGTAGTAATCATAATGTAGAAATTGATTAGATAGAAAAACTTGATTTGATTTTACCATCAACATCTATGAACTTTGTAGTATTCATCATGTGAACTTTGTAGTATTCATCATGTAGAAATTGATGAGATAGAAGAAATTTATTTGATTTTGCAATCAACACCTATGAACTTTGTATTATTCATCATGTTAGAATTTGATTTGGATAGAAGATTTTGATAGATATGGTTTAAGATGAACCTTATTAAGATAGATAAAAATATTGATGATAAAGATAGATGGTTGCATTGGTTCATGAAGATGGGACTAGGAGAATCCACTTGAATTAGTCACCTAGTGCAATGAAAAATAAACTATCTTGGCTAGGATAATCATTTTAATGGTCATCGCAAATCCCTAACTCGAGTCGTAGCAAGCATTCTAGACATAGACAAGCACATGCATATAGATAAATATGAAATCAAGCAAGATGTAAGAAAGCAACGACAAGCAACTAAAAAAATATGTAATCAATGTAGACTCAAATCTAATACTTTTTAAGATGCATTATGTTCATTGGTTCTTTAAGTTCTTTTCTATCAAGTGTGGTAATGCAATAAGCACTTGAATCAAACTTGAAAATTATGATGAATGAACCTACCCAATTAGGCTCAAACTTATCTTTGAGCTTGGTGTTGGCATTGGTGTTCTTTTGATTCTCTTTAAGAACAAGATCACCAAATTCAAAGGAGTGGGATCGTACCTTCATGTTATAGGCATGCTTAAGCCTTTGTTGGTAGACCAATAGGTTCTCTAAGCATGGCTCCATTTTTCATCAAGCAATTACAACTGGCTCATATGGGTGAGATTATTTGACATAGGAGTCATGCAACAAAACATGCAAGGCACCTCAAGCTCAAAAAGGAAGATGGCTTCAATTCTATAAAGAAAAATATATGGCATCACACTAGTGGGAGTTCAAACACTAGTGCAATAGGCCCACAAGGCAAGACACAAGGTAATCAATTGTTAGAATTATCCTATTGGCATATTAAAAAATTGAACAAAGTCAATGACATCCTTCCTCATTCCCTATCAGTAGAACCCCTGCTCCAATAAGGCCATTGTGTGATGTTGCCTTAGGTTTCCATACCACAAAGAGTTATGACATTCCTTGATAAACTCTTTATGAAGGCTCTTTCACTTAGGGATATAGACCTAACTCTAAGTGAACCACAACAGTCCATTAGACAAACTAAACTTGCTCACTCTAACCTTTTGAGTTTGATATTCCATGATCCTTATCAAAGTAGAAATTTGAGGATATGGGACCAAGCCCTTCTTAATCCTCTTCATCAACTCTCCAATCATCTCCAACATGCTCTCCCCATGAACAAACACTGGACTAATTGACGTTGTCATAATCATCTCCAATTATTGCTTCTTGTTTAAAGCATTGACCATCACATTTTATTTTCCTATGGTATGCACAATATCCATGTCAAATTTAGCCAAGAAGTCCTGCCATATTTCTTGATTGGGCTAGCTTACTTTGAGTTAAAAATAAGTTAGACACATTATATATCTTGACCATGAAGTGAGCACTCTATAGATAGTGCCTCCACATCTTTAGGCAATGTACTATCAACATCATCTCCTTCTCACGAACTACATATATTCTCTTTGTATCATTTAACTTACTTGAATCAAAAGCAACAGGGTGCCTATCTTGAATGAGCACACCTCCAATGGCATAATAAAATGCATTTGAGTGCACCTCAAATGGCTAGCTTAATTTTTCCAAGGCCAAGATAAGGGATGATGTCAGATTTTCTTTCAATAGCTTGAAGGCCTCCTTGAACTTCAACATCCACTTCCAATTCTAGTATTTTTCCAACAAATTTATCAATGGTGTTGTGAGCTTTAAGTACATGATAACAAAATTATGATAGTAGTTGGAAAGACCTATAAACTATCACATACTTTGTAACTCCCAATATTTGATCACTTAAAGCTTCCTTGGGTCTAGCTTGATCTTCCCATTACCAATCACATGTTCTAAATAATCCACCTCTCTAGGCAAAGGAACACTTCTCCTTCATAAGCAAATGATGCTCCTATAAAAGTTTGAACACTTCTTCCAGATGTGTCCTATGCTCCTCTAGATTCTTATAATACACCAAGATATCATCCAAATAGACCACCACACACTTGTCCAATAGTTACCTGAACACATCATTCATAAGTGTACAAAATATGGTTAGCATGTCACACAACCCAAAGGGCATCACCAAGAAATTATACAACCCGGATTTTGTCACATAGGTCATTTTATCTTCATATCATGGAGTAATGCAAACCTGATAGTACCTTGACCTCAAGTCCAACTTTGTGAAGGGTATCGATTCTTAATGGTCATATTGTTTAGAGCTCTATAATCAACACACAGTCTCAAAGATCCATCAACCTTCCTAGAAGAACACTAGGACTCCATATGAGGAGCATGAAGCATGAAGGTAACCAGTAACCAACAACTCCTTTAATTGCTTTTTCAATTCAACCATCTCTAGCCTAGATAATTGGTATGAAGCCCTCGCCAGAGGACTTGACCCTAGCACCAAATCAATTTAATGATTTATTTCTCTCCTTGGTGCCAAATAACACGATAGCTCCTTGGCCATGCAATCTTGGAACTTGTGGAGGATTTCCCCTATGCTCATTGGGATCAAAACCTATTGTCCCTCCTCTTCATCCCAACCTCCCATAAGTTCCATGAGAAACATGGGCTCCTTCCCTTTCTTCCTCATTGCATTTTGCATACTCAGCGTTGAGCATACATGTACCTTCAATGCATTCACCAACTCCTTTCCCATATGCCTTCTTTGAGTTGTTCCCACCATGCACATCTACTTTGGGTTGAACATGAACAAAGTTTTTAGGTGGGAAATTATTGCCACTTTTTCCTTCCTGATGAACTCTTTTTCCAATACTAGCTCAAAGTCATTCATCTTCACCATAGGTAGATTGATATTTCACTTCTACTTGTCAACCTACACATCCACTTCTCATGTAATATTGACAGTCACTTGAGGAGGATAATTGACTAACTTAAACCTATGGTCACCTTCAGAGGATCGAAGGCTCAATTCTTTGACTTGTTGAACACTTATATAGTTGTGGGTCACATGTGTATCCACAAGTATCGCAATTCTATTTCCTTTGATTACCACTTCCACGTACATCAACCCATGCAATCCTTCAACTTCTAATCTCTTACTCCACTTTGCCTTATCCATGGCATTAAGCCCATGAAACACTCCCATGTTAGCATCATCCACCTCGTCAAACTTTACCTGTTGGACTGCAACTACCTGTTGTTGTGGATACTCTTTTTGAGGATGGGATCCATTACACATTCAACATCTCAACCATGAACAATTTTTTTATTTTTATGGACCACTTGGATGCCTTTGCATCATCTACTATCTAATTTTCTTCTCTATAAATATGCTCACATTTCCAAGAGTTTACCTCCAACAATAATTAATGAACGTCAACAATAATGTTATTTTTATCTAATTTCTATATTCATTTTTGTTGGTAGTATTAATGATAATTTGAACATACCCCTTAGTTGAAATATGTTTCAATCCTTTTTCAATTGTAATTTTGATCCTTGTAAGAAGTGCCTTATCCTTTACATAGTTTTTAGTTCAGGTTCCATAAGATTGTTTTTTTGCTTGATAAAAAGGGGTTGTACTCAGGTCCCCCACCTTAAAAAATTACACCTCTCTTCTTTAGAGCTTGAGATTTTACAAATAGATACACTTCTCATATCAATTGAGATGCTATAGTTATAAACCTACATCATTTTACATAAACTGTTTAAATTCTTGATTTTCATTTTTTGGATCTTTTCAAATCTCTATGAATACAATTACTCTAGAATTTAGCATATTTCTTGAAATTTTTCTATAGCAGCCTTCACAATGCCAAAAATTTATCTCTACTATCTATGCCTTGCATCTTAGTAGAGTAATATTTCCAAAACATCGCACTAACATAGTCCACTTTACCAAATCTGGATTGCTAGTTTCCTTCATGAAACACAAGTGCAACAAAAAAAAAAATAATAAATAGTCTAAAAGAACACACATTATTGTTACAAAATAAAATAGATATTACCAATGGAAAACATTAAAGTAAATCTTAATCATTAATTGATTTAGGCAATCAACAATTTTTGTCAGCTTCAACTAAACTTTCTACTTCTTCTTAACATGGAAAGGAGATGTTAACTTCACAATCCTCAAACAAAACCCCTCTATTGGCTAGCTTATTTGCACATTTGTTTCCTTCCCTTAATATATGTGTAAACCTGATTTCTTCAAACTCTTTAGCAAGATCTTGAATTTCCACAATTATCTCTTGTATGTTCCATGGAGCCTTTGCTTTCCTCAAAATTGCATTTATTACTATGAGAGAATCACCTTCCATTCGAACTCTATTCCATTTCATTTTTTTACATATTTTTAACCCTTCTAAAACGTCCCAAGCTTCAACTTCATTATTTGTTTTAAATCCATAATTGAAAGCATAATGAGATAAAATCTCGTCTCTATTATTTCTAATTATTCCTCCTCCTCCTGCTGGTCCTAGGTTTCCTTTAGATGCTCCATCAAAATTCAACTTAACCCACTCCACATCTGGTGGTTTCCACTTTATATTATTTACCTTATTTTTGCTTCTCTTGTACCCAACATTATAATTCCATTTAATGACTTGACTCCATCTATCAAGACTCTCTGCTTCCAAATTAGGGATTGGGTGAGTTGATAGGGTTGGTTTAGACTCCTCTATGGCTAAACATATATTCTTTTTCATTACCTCTAAACTGCTTTCCTTTCCTTTAAATATTCTTCTATTCCTTTCTAGCCATATAGTCCAAAGTATTGTATCTTTTGATATATGCCATATTGTCTATAAAGCCTCACTTTTATAAGTGCTATGCCATTGATTTAACTAATCTTCAATTTTTCTATTCATAACCATGAATTTACCAAACATATTAATAATCCATTGCCATAGATTTCAGAAAATTGGGCAATGTCCCAAGAGATGGTCAATACTATACTACTCCTTATTACAGAAAACACATTTAGAAGGGCCATGAAAACCCTTTTTCATAAGGTTATCCCAGGATAAAATTCTTCTATGAACTATTAGCCAAATAAACATTTTGAATTTAGGAATGCTTGGGCTATCCCAAATATCTCTCCAAATTCTAGTGATATTATTATTATTGTTGGTGTTGAACATTATATCCAATTTTTGTTGTGTATTCTCCTAAGTTATTCAACTCCCAAATCAATTTATCCTTGGCACCCCTCGGAATAATTATAGTTATCTTTATACTCAATTGCCTTCTAGCATCAATGTCTTGTATACTTGTAAAAAAAACTTCTTTCCATTTGTATCTTCCTTCTCGATCATTGTACAAAATGTTTGAACCCTATCACCATATTTTTCTTGAAGTAATCTCATCCAAGGTTTCAAAACTGGATCTATGGTTCCATAAGATTTTAAGTAAGGAGAATGTATTTATTATTTAAAAAAACACGACCTCCACCAAATTTTCTTACATTTCCTTTAGAAGCACCATCAAAATTAATTTTGATAAACCCAATTTCTTAACATGTCTATTTTACCATATATCAAAACAATGCCTTTGTGCTAACTCTATTATCACATATGAACCTTCCATGTATATTCAAATCTTGTAGCCAAGAGGATAACACATATTTTCCACACTTGAGACTTCCCATGTTGGGCATCATATCTATAAACATTATACAAAATACGTAATAATATGTTTCCAAACTTTTTGAGATATATTTTTAAAATTTTTATTGTTCCTTTCAACCCATAAATTTAAACAAAAAATAAGAGGACCAATCCTCCATAGAGTACATAGTAATTTAGTTTTGAAATAATTAATCCAACATTTTATCAACTCTTTTAATGTCAATGGAGCTACCCCAATATATTTTCATAGTTTTGAAAAAGCGGATCCAAATGGTGTAAGAAAAGGGACAATGAAGAAGTAAATGGTTTGATGTTTCTAGATCCTTCTCATACAAGGTACACCTAAAAGGTCTATGATATCCTCTTCTTTGAATACTCTCTCCGTTAAGAATCTTGCTTTAAACTATTATCTAAAGAAATGTTGAGGCCTTGGGGAGGGCCCTTTGAGACCAAACATTCTTCTAAGGGAAATCATTGAGAGATTTTATTTTTGATTGCTTTAAATGATCATATCCCAACTTGTTCAAGTATATAACATCTTTTTGATAGATTTCAAACCTCTCATACTTTCATGTAAAAATAGGCAAATAAAAATATTTGCATTTTTTGAAGCTCATTTATGAATTGTTTGAGTTCTCCTTCAACTAGGTTATTAATAGAAATCCATGATCTAGAGTTGTTGCTCATATTAATATAATATTTGAACTTTATACCTTTCCAAGCTAGATATGCCCAATCCAATGGTTTCCATTTTGAATTAGAGATAAGAGGTTAAGGCTTCAACCAAGTATTAGACCAACAATTTGATCTCCCACATTGATTGACCATATAATGTGTTTCTTGATCAATTAAAAATTATTTGATGTGAAGTTCCATGTTGGCAATTCTTTAGGTAGGGTTCATATGATAAATAATTTGATTACATCAAGAGAATGAATATATTTTTGAAGTAACATTTTTTACCAACTCTTTTCTTGATCTTTGAATAATCTCCAACCAAGTTTTATCATTAAGACCAAACTCATAAGTCCACAATTTTAGAAGTTAACCCATCCAATATTCTTTTCTTGGGAAAATCTATCATACTTACAAAGATGAAACCTAATTTTTTCCTCACATCCTTTTTAAAGAAAATATCTTTGAATTTTATCAAATTTGGATGTTATACCTTGTTGACAATCTTGAGAATGACATTATATAAATATGAATGCATTACAGTGCAGTATTTTGAGTTGTAATCTTCTAGCCATGGTTAAGAACTTACTTTTCCAATTTTCCAAACAAGATTTTATTCCATTTAAAATTGAGTCCCACCTTTATGAGACAAAAGGATAACTAGATATGTTGATGGAAATTTATAATTTAAAACCCTAAAATGTATATAATAATTGGTTGTATATCTAGGGAAGTGTTAATGAAAAAGATCCTAGATTTTCTAGTACTAACCAACTACCCAATAGCCTTCTCATAGCAAGATAATAATGATTTAAAATATATGGCCTCATTGACTAACAAATGACTCAAAATAAAAGTATCATCAACAAATTGGAGATAATATTTGGAGGGATCATTTATTGCAACTTAAATATACTTGATTTTTCCTTCAAATTTTACCTTTAAGAAAGCTATCCCTAATGCCTTTTCAAGAATAAGAAATAACTAAAAATATAGTGTATCACCTTGGTGGAGTCCACAAGATAACTCAAAGTATCCAATATGGGATCTATTGATATCTATGAGAGGTATCTACTCTTGTTCACTTTATCGTACTTTATTTCATTTTACTTCTAGGAATAGGGTCTATTTAGGGATGAGTTGTCCTTTTCTATGCACGTTCGATCTCTAGATGGTGTTCTCATCCACATGCTTCACCATTGGATAGGGAATGTTCATGCTGATGTCAGAGTAATTTTTTAGACACCAAATCTTGTGATATCCCTATCCTTGTTGGCTCTAGATATGTTAGCCTTTCATAAATTAGCTGACTTTGACTCATTTTTATAATTTTTATCTAACGATAGTTCTTTCTTGATATCGGTAGCTTCTATCAAATGACGATATTGCTCTTCTTGACGATGATATCTCTTGATAGCCAACCTATGATAATAATTCCCAAACTATCAACTTATTATGGTAATTCTCTAGTTGTCGATGTGTGATGATAATTCTCTAGATGTCAACTTGCGATGATAGTTCTCCAGGTTTGGACATGTTAGAATAGTTCTCTAGATGTCGACATGTGATAGCAAGTCTTCAACAATCAAGCAATAATTTTCTAACATAGGATATGGTGACAATATGAAGACTCCTCTTTGTGTAGTTACTAGTTTTCCAATGGTCCACTCCCGCAGATAGCACCACTCATGCACTAGTACTTCATCCTTTGACGATAGCTTTCCATGGCCTTTGGCTTCTATAGGTGTTGGTCAACTTACAACTGATCTTCGTTTGATTGCACATTGTTAGTAGAATTACCCTATTGTTGCATAGGTTATTCTTGTAAATTCTATGAAACCCCTTAATTTCCATCATTTTATATTTTACTAAGATATCCTTTATCTAGTATAAGGATATTGATGGTGTACATGTATCTTCAGCCAACTAAGTCTCCACGTGCTTTTTTTGCACACTTCGAAATATAGTTGCTTTGCGCTTTTCCTTACAACCTGATTTGTATTGCACACTCTACCTCCTAGGCCACCTCTATTTATACTAGGTACCTCATGCAATTGTCACTTAAAGAAACCACTTTCTAACTAGCATTGCGTGTTCCAACTATTGCATGTTCGCCACCTCACCACCATGTATGCATTTGTTATCTTTTTTTGTTTATCTTTTTTCTTATTTTATCTTTTTTTGTCATTTTTTTTATTTTTCTATGTACACTATGTACAAATGTAGCAAGTTGCCATTTGTCACCTTGGATTTGTAAATTGCATGATAATATCGATGTGTATTTCTAACATATTTTCTATCAAAGCATTCTATTGTCTATAACGATCACTTCCCTTGCTTCTTCATCTATCATAATTAGAAATCGCTTTGGTATCCTATAAATTTTGATGGCTCCCTCGACTCTGAGATGCTTCCAACTATTATTTTATTTCTCAAGATTATATGTAAGTCCATAATTTCTTCTTCCTGCTAATGACATGGTTTCCTTCCATTATTATTTTCTTCTTGACTATAATGTTCCTCCTATTACTATCGGTTGTTTCTTTGTCAACCATCTTGTCTACTAATATTTTGACGGTATCTTCCCTTGTTGATATCTTAATGGCACATGTTTCTATCATCATATTAATAGCCCACTCTGTTGCCATTATCATGACAACTAACTCTATTGTCATCATCCTGATGGTATCCTATCATCCTGACAACAACCTGATGACCCCTTCCTTGATTGTCATTATTTTGATTGCATTTCACTCTTCCTTTAGCCATTCCTTGACTTGTTGAGTTTACAGTCATAGTTTATACTTGATCTCAATTTCAAAATATATGTCTAAATTTATCCTATATTTCCTCCTCTCATTCTTGGGTGAACCTCCCTTGTTTGAGACTATCATACTTCTAGCTATCCAGTGTTTGTTTGAGTCCTCATTCAATTAGGGTGACCTCTTACAATTCCATAAGTCCTACGGGGTGGACTTGATGGGTCCCCCATGATTCTGTTATGGTTGATTTGCATTTGATCTGCAGATAGTCCTTGCATCCTATTTTTTTGATCAAATAGCCTATGGGTAGCAGGAAGAAAATTTCTTCCCCTTAAGATATTGAGAGGGAGATCCACCAAAATCCTCCCTTGGCCAAGTCTTCTTGAATTACCAAGATGGTCAATAGATCCTCTCAGATTACCCAAGTGACCTCTATCTTGGTTTACCTCCAATAATATTATTATTGTAGGTTCCTCTTCTTTATTTTATGTTCCAAGTGATGATTATCTTAGGATTCTTAGCCAATGATCTACTTGCAACAACCTCCTTATCCATTTTTGTTTTTTGAAGTGTCTTTGTGGTTCACATTTATTCAATGCTTCCCTATAATGTATTGAAAATTTATAATTTGTACTTGAATCATTTCCTTCACCAACAGTCTGCATATGCCATATAGACATTTCTTGAACCCATATTTGTAATATTCTCATTTCTCTTCATTGTTTTCTCAATTGTTTGGTTTCATTTAAGTACTCTTGTATCTCTAATTGTCCTTGTCTTTCTATAACACTAATATGGTTGCTAGAAATACTATCTGTTTCTCTTTCTTCTTTGGCTTAGGGAAGCATATTTTTTTCTTCTGCTTGTTCATGAACTGTTTCAAGGAATCGTACCCCTACTTGATGACTTCAATATTCATCCCTTTATCTCCTTATTATTTATGGGGACTAGGGTATGGGGTGTTAGGATCTCTTTGATGGGTAATTTTTTTATCATTACTTGAATTTTCCATCCAATACCCTTTGTTTCTTGATTGCATCAACACTTCCTTTATATGTTTCCATAATATTTCAACTGTTTGTTCTCTATTTATTTGATATATTGTAAGAAGAAGTGGTATTTCTTCCCTCCTCTCCTATTGTTCAATTTCTTTCTTGTCCTATCCTTTGATTATTTAGTTGAACCATATTTCTATTTCTTTGCATCCTCCTCGTTAATGAAGTTGTGCTAGTAAAAAATTTACTTTTTAATTTGATTCTCAATGTTTCTAAAGAGGAGCTAGCTGAGTTTAAGGAGAATAGACTATTGTATGAAGGTGAACCTTCACTTTATTCTACATTTCTCTCTAACTCCTATATCTATTCTTCTATTTCTTGTGTGAGTTCATCCATATCCACTTTTTTTTTAGGGATTTTTTTTATTCAAAATCTAAAACAATACATTCCACAAGGATTTCCAAGTGATCCAAGCTAGCACATCATACAAAATACAATAAATCCACCAATAAAATCCATGGATCATTTTGACAACTTCGACAGGACACAACAACCCATGACAATCGGGTTCCTCCACCTTGAAATTATCTTTCTTGGTCCTCATGAATTAACTGATTAAGGAGTCTAGATTTCTCCTAATCAATATCATTCCAACCATCAGATTTCTAGTAAGGGAGTCCTTCAGAAGCCCATTTTTCCAAATAATCAACCACTCTATTCCATTCTCTTGGGATATGAACAGAATAAATTTCAACAAATTTCCCAGCCAAGCTCAAAATCTATTTCACTATTCTAGCCATAAACCAGGAAGCATCCTAAAAATGCTTGTTGTTCAGAAGAGACACCACTATCATGGAATCAGATTCACAAATAACCCTTCTCCATCCCAAATAAAAAGTTATTTCCAATGCATGGAGAATTGCCAATGCTTCCATATGATTATTCGAATGAATTCCCTTGTACATAGAGAAAAAAGGTGGGCCACACCCTCACTATCATGACCAATTCCTCCTATACCAGCATTACCTGGGTTTCCCCTAGAAGAACCATCTGTGTTTTTTTTATAATACCCCTAGGGGGGGACTCCACTTTTCAGATCTATTGACCTTCAATGAACCAATCCCCTTAACAGGGCCTCTATTTGCAGTTGGTGATGATAAAGAAATCTCTAATCTATTGATAATATACTAGTCAGAGGAAGTAAGAGGAGAACTCATAACACACTTGGACTCAATAGTATCCTTAACCATACTTTTGACTTTGAGCCATACCTGTAAGGCTCCAAGTTGACATCCCTAAAAAATTCTTTGATTGTGTTCCAACCAAATTTGCCAAAATATGAATGAAGGACCAATATCCTAGGTAGTTTGAAGACATGAAGCAGATGTAGGGGGTCTATCCAAGCTTTCCCAAAACTCAAAAATTAAAGTAGCATGGATGATGGTCCTTTTCTAGATCTACCACCACAAGTTCCAGATCTTCAGGGAATATGAGCATTGGAAGAAAATATGGGGAATGGTTTCCTCATTCTTTCCAAAAAGAAAACATAGAAAAGGACCCTGAAAACCTCTTTTATGAATATTATCCCAGGTTGAACATTTCTTCTGAAACAGAAGCCAAAGAAAAAAATTACATTTAGGTCAACCAAAGTTATTCTAAATCTTCTTCCACCAGGAGGACACAATCTCCTCTCTTCTCTGCATAATAAGGGTTTGATAGCCCAGAGCAACAGTGTATTTACCTTTCAAATTATGGCCATAATCAAGAATATCAGAGTCTTCAACAAAACAACACTATATCTTAGCAAAAATAGAAGCCAGAGTGTCATGATCCTTAGGGCAACCACCCTTTCACAAACCCTACAAATCCCACCAACAGTGAGTAAAAGAATTGCCAAGAGGATTTTATCGCTTGAAGTCAGCCACCTTAGACCAACCCACATCATAAAAAATATCTCGAAGAAGATGAAGGTGGGGGAAAGAAGAAAGGATAGGAGGATGATTATCCCAAGAATCTTCCCAAAATAAGGTATTGTTTCCCTTATTAACAATCCAAAAGAGACCATGCTTAATAAGCATGGCACATTTTTTGAGAGTGTCCCAAACAATGGAACCTTTCCCCCTCAGATCCAATATTGAAATCTCATCAGTTGGAGCACCACAAAAATATTTGAGGCTAAGAATTTTAGCCCAAAGCTGATCAAGATTATTGCACCACCTCCAATAAAGTTTAGCAGCCAAAGTGAGACTATTCAAATTGGATTACCTCAAACCAAGACCCCCATCTCTTTAGGGCAACACACAGTATCCCAACTAACTAGGCTTCATTTATTACAGTCCAGGTTTCCTACCCATAAAAAATTTCTAGAAAGAGAATCAAATTCTTTGAGAAAGCACTTAGGATCAGCCAATATAGAAAACCTGTAAATAGGTAAAGCATGAAGGACAAAATTCAAAAGCGTTAATCTACCAACAAAGGATAGCCACTAAAAAGTCCAATGATTAACCCTTGATCAAAATCTATCCAAAATACTTTTCTAGTAAGCCCTTCCAAGATTTTTAGAAGAAATAGGAATCCCCAAATACTCCACTAGCAAATTACCCACCTGAAAACGTAGAATATTAGAAATACTACGTTGAATCCGATTATACGTATTGAAGAAGAAGATCTTTGATTTCTCTTCATTAATAATTTGACCAGAGGCAGATAAGTAAATATCTAAAGCCTTCCTAAAATTCACTGCTTCCTTAATTTTTTCCCTCCCCATCAGAGCAGTATCATCGATAAACTAAATATGAGACCATCCAAGACCATCCTTGGATAGCACCACGATTCTAAAAAATCTTGAGAAGTATGCCCAAACCTTCAACCATAAGGATGAAAAGATAGGGGGACAATGGATTTCCTTGATGAATCCCCCTAGATGTCGAGAAGAAAGTGAACGGTAAACCATTGATTCAAATTGCAAAGGAGACCGAAGTCACACAATTCATGACCCATTCAACTCATGACCCATTCAATCCAATTATATAAGAACCCAAAAGCTTGAAGGATGTTTTGCAAAAAAGGCTAGCTAACCCTGTCATAAGCCTTGGACATATGAAGCTTAATGAACATAGCCTTTTCCTTAGAGATATCCATAGAGTGAATAGATTCAACAACAACCACCACACCATCTAAAATATGATGACCCTTAACAAACCCACCTTGCTCAGGAGAAATAAGAAAACCAAGATTTTTCTTCAGTCGATCCGTAATAATCTTGGTAATAATTTTGTAAGTAACATTGCATAGGAAAATAGGACGAAAAGACCCCAATGAGCTAGAATTTTTATATTTAGGAATAAGAGCAAGGAATATTGAATTAATATCTTTAGGCATTTGCTTATTAACTTGGGATTCTTAAACAAATTTTAGCAGATCAAAAGATAACACTTCCCAAAATACTCTAAAAAATTCTATAGGGAAACCATCAGGTCCAGGTGTTTTACCTTTTTTCATTTGAAAAACCACCACTTTAAGTTCCTCCATTGATATAGGGTCCATTAACATCTTATTCATATCATTAGAGACCACCCTAGGAATACAATCCAAAATAAGCCTCGTATTAACAGCATCATGAGGACCCTACTTAGAGAAAAGAGAGGAGAAGAACCTGAATGCTTCATTAGAGATATCCTCAAAGGATGAGAGAGTTTCCTCATGATCAGAAGTAAGTGAGACTATAACATTACCATTCCTATGGTCTTTAATCGAATTGTGAAAAAAAGAGGTGTTTCCATCCCCTTCCAGCAACCAGTCAATCCGAGATTTCTACTTCCAAAAAATCTCCTCACGAAGCTCCCATTCAGCAAGCTGACTAGAAAAGATAGCTTCCATTTTCAACAGATCCTTTGTCAATCCTTCATATTTAATTTAAAAAGTGATCTCCTCCAGGCTATCCTATAGTTGCTTTTTTCTTCTGAAAAATATTTCCAAAATAAAATTTGTTCCATTGCTTGAGTTTGAATTTGACAAACTAGAGGCTTTTGAAAAAAGTAAACATAGCAGTGCCAAATTTGGGTTTCCCTTTGACCCACCACCTCTCCACATATTCATACAAATCCTTATTCCTAAGCCACATAAGTTAAAATTTTAAAGGCGTATTTCTTGGTAATGAGAATCTTGAGGACTGAAAAAGAATGAGCCAGTGATTAGATCCCCTCCATCCTAGAATATCTAAGAATGAAATCTAGCTATTAACAAATCAACTATATGAAGTAAAGAATCGATTCAATCTTTTAGAAATAAAATTCGCTCCACATCTTCTATTAGTCCAAGTAAAGAGCCCATTTCGAGGCTTCACATCAACAAGATTAAGGAAAGAAATATTGTCCCACATCAAAGTAGAATAAGGTCCCAAACACTCCACACCACCATTCTTCTCCTCCAAGGATATGATAGAATTAAAATCCCTAGCCACAATCCAAGGATAATTGGAAGTAAGATATCGAATGAATCTAAGATGATTCCATAAGAGGATTTTACCTGATAAATCACTAGGGGCATACACATTAGATAGAAGAATAGAAGATCCAGATGAAAAGCAAGTAGCAACCATAGAGAGATAGTTCCTGCTACCCACCCACCAAGAGGGAGTTAAGCTTCATGGATTCCACAAACATGCAACACCATCCGTCGAACCCTGGGATCCAATAGTAATACAATGACCACCTTTCCATATCTTAGAAAAATTTCTAACCATATCTTCACAAGATAATTTTATTTCCTGGATGAAAACAATATCAGGTCTATGATATTTGATCAAATTCTGAGTAGATTTTTGTTTAGGGCTGCTAACCAAACCCCTAAAATTCCAATATATCACTTTTATTTTGGGGGAATAGAGAAGTGAGAATCTAATGTCTTAAAACCACTAGACTCAACTAAGGATTCCCCTATCAATTTCACTTTTTATTGATCCTTCTTTCTTCCTACTTTTACCACCTTCTCCACCCCACCTTTTTTGATAGTTTTTGGGTGAATACCTAACACAAAAGAAACTTTATTTTTCCCTTCCTCTCTGACAATCCTGTCCTGGGAGGGTTCAAACCTAATCTCATTCTCATTTCCCTCAATCAATTTTTCAGCCAAAGGGGAATGATCAAGAACTTTATCAAGACAATCCAACACCTCTTTGGACTTATCTTCATTTCCTACAAGAGGGTTATTAGGCACCACCCCTTCCTTATTAGAAGTTTGCATTTCAAAATAAGGATTTAGGAAAGAACAAGTACTTGGATCTTGAATACAAGCATCCATATCACCTTCGTTCTAGACTTACTCCTCAACATGTGGCTCCTCAAAAGTCTCAAGCACATCAAATTTATTACCAAAACCTCCCTTCCCAACACATTTATTCTGATGAACAAAAGTCCTAGATATTGAACAAGACTTAACAGGAATAAATCCATCAGAACTGGGTATCTCATTAACCATAGGAGCTTTTCCTTTTATCTTTGTAGATGCATCTTGAAAGTCAGATGAAGAGAATGAAGGCTGAGAATTCACTTTCTTACAGTTTCTCTGAAGATGCCCATTTTCATGGCATATGCAACATCAAAATAGGAGAGCTTCATAATCTAACTATTGGACCCAAGACATGTTTCCTAGTTTAATCTCCAATGATTCAGGCAATGAATTATTCAGATCTACTTCAACATAGAGTCGTGCAAAAGAAGCAAATTTCCTATCCAAAGTTTGGTGAGATGGACCAACCGGTTTCCCAATAATCTTTGCAATATAATGAAGAATATCTTACCTCTAATATTCCATAGGGAGTCATGGCAAACAAACCCACAGAGGAATCCTAGAAGTCATCTCCTCCACCAAATCAAACCCTAAATGCCAAGGTTTGATAAATAATTCATACTGATTATGAAAGTAAGGACCCCTCTTGAAAAATTTACTATGATCTGCCATATGGGAGAACACCACAATAAAATATCCATTAGCTACAAGAATAATCTCCAGATCACCTTCAGGGCTCCAATTTCTCCTAACCCAGTTTTCTAAAAAAGGTATAGAAATTATGAGACCTATGAATTTGTAGATGAGCACATGCTCAGACAAATATAAAATATCATCCACAACAGAATCAATACTGATAATCAAGATAGGACGATATTTGTTATTTTCCAAACATCCATTATTCTTTGGCTTCGAAGTTGAAGAGGAATTAGAAACAGGATCAAGAGTTGCATGCAACGAAAAATTCATGGCATTTGCATGATTAGAAGAAGAGGCATCCTTATTCAAAATAGAATCCTTAAAAGATAAATATCGGGGGTCACCAGGACCTCCCAAAGCTGCCATATCTAAAGCCAAACTACAACACACCTTTCACCAGCCAACACGCTGGTTTTCACAAAAAAATTAGTTGAGGAATATAACCAATTGAGCTAATTGAATTCATCCATCTCCACTTGTCATAGTTCTTCTCTTTCATTTATTCGTTGCATGGTTTCATATAATTCATGTACTACTTATTCTCTTGACCTCCTACTATACATTTGTAGAGTCTCATATTCTTCTTGCAATTGTCATGTTTCTCTAATCATTTGATGTAAAATTCCATACTTTGTAAGTTGAGGTAGTTCATTATTGCTTTCTCCATCTTGAGTCTATATATTTGACTCTCTTAATTCAAATCCTCTTTCTTGTAATGCAACGTTAGTGAGAGTTTGAAGCCTTATGTATTCCTTATTATTTAAAATCCTACCAAGAGCTTGTGATTTTCCATTATGTTATTTCGATTGTTGATGTTCCGTTTCATGCTCAAATACCCATCTCATATACGTTTCTTCATCTTCCATAATAATGCCACAATTTTCAATCCCATTTGGTTCCCCTCTTTCATAGAACCACATTATTTGCTGTAGTATTTTTGTTGAATTTTTAAAGTGTCATAAAGTGATGATTCTAATTTAATCATATTTACTTGTACCTTCTTCTTATAATATTTTTAACTTATAACTGTTTACTGTCTTAAAGCAACTTGTGCCATTTAATTTCTTGAGTCAAACAACCTCATTATCTAATAATTCCTCCACCTAAAATGGTCCAACCCATAAATTTTTTAGCTTACTACATTTAATTCCCCTCTTTCCATTGAATTTAAGCACTAAATATCCTATTTTCAAATTCATCTTCTGTAAGTGCTTATCATGCCACAATTTCCTTTCCTGTTGTGTAATATTTGTAGCCCATTGTGCCATAACCCTTTTTCTTCCAATTGTATGAGTGTTGTAAGCATTTCTTCTAGGATATTTTTCTCACTTAGGCAATTGTCAATCTCTACCCTTTAACTTGGTACTAGGAATTCAATCGACACTACCGCTTCTTGTCCATACATCAACTAAAAGGGTGTATAGTTCGTTGTTGGTTTGAAGGTTGTTCTATATACCCATAATATTATTGGTAATCGCTCCTCCAAATCAGCTCCTTCCACATTGTATTTTTTGTACATTATGAAGACCAAGACCTTGTTTGTTGCCTTTGCATGTCCATTTTCTCTAGGATAATATGGATTCGACAAGTAATAAAAGATCCTAAATTCAAAGGTCAAATTCTAAATAATTTCATGAACAAAATGTCCTCCTCCATCACTTGTTAATTGTAGGGGAATCCAAAATATCGTAAGCAATTGTTCGTACAAAACATAGGTTGTACTCTTTGTAGAGCTATCTGGTAGAGCTCTTGCCTATACCCATTTTTTTAAATATTCAATTACTACCACAATGTAGTGGTATTTCCTCTTTTGACTTGTTTTGAATGGTCCCACAAAGTCCAAACCCCATCTCTCAAAAATTTCTTGAGATTGAGAGGGATATAGTGGCATAAAATCTTATCTCAATGAATTTCTTGTTCTTTGACATGTATCACATACTTTAACATATTCTTTAGCATTGTGATAAATGGTAGTCCACCATACCTGGTAAAAATACTTTTCTTGTTGTTGCATTTGGCCCTATGTGACCTCTAGCTAATCTCTCGTGTGCTTCCTTCAATATGGCTTGTATTTAATCCTCCATAACACATCTCCTTAGAAGTTGATCAGGTTCCATTTTGTACAAAAAACCTATAATAAGTGAAAATGGTGTTGCTTTTGCTATTGTGTTTCTATATCATTTTCATCTCTTTCAGTAATTCTCCTATTGACAAATACTCCCCTATATTTTTATACCATCCTGATACTGCACTTATCATGAACAATTATACATCGAGAAATTCATCTAGTATTCCTTCTTGTGTAGGTTCTCTTGAATAGATCCTTGATAATTGACCTATTATTATGTGCTTCTTACCTGGTATTACTACCACTCAAAATACAAATTTCTATAATGTGATGAGCCACATGCTCACTCGCCGATACATTATTAGTTTGTTGATTATATATAATAATACCTGCTGGTCTACGTAGAAGGAAAATGGGTTGGCTAGAAGATAGTGTCAAATTTTTTGGATTGCATATACCATTCCCAATGCTTCTCATTTTATTATGCTATAGTTATTTTCTACCCTTGACAACAATTTACTTGTAAAATAAATGGGTTGATCCAACCCAAACTACCTCTCCTGAGATAAGGTGCATCCAATCATGAAGTTTGATGCATCCACATGGACGTGAAATTCCTTTTTCCAATTTGGAAATACCAAAATGGGTGACTTTACCAAATGTACCTTTAGACCTTCAAAAGCCTCTTGGTGTTCCTTCATCCATTTGAAAGTAACACTTTTATGCATGATAGCATCTAGATAGTAAGCAATATGTACATAGTTATTTATGAATCTTCTATAGTAGCCCATTATTCCTAAGAAGGTATTTACAAAACTTATGTCGTGGGGTTCTTCCATCAACAATATTATGTGTATTTTATTTGGATCCCAACAATATGATAAACAATATGTCCCATTAACTTGCCCTAGGGTACCAATAATACACATTTTCTAATATTTAGTGCTATTTGAGCATTTTGGCACAAACCCATACATTCATCTAACACCTTAAAATATTTGGTTGTTCTACCATTTATGGACCAATCATCAAGAAAAAATTTGAAATTTCCTATGGATATTTTATCAAAGATGTAAAAATTATTCTCTAGAAAGTAGCACGTGCATTACATAATCCAAATGACATTCGATTGTATGCATATATGCCATTTTCTACTATGAAAGTAGTTTTCAGCTTATCTTCCTCTGCAATACTAATATGATTATAACCCAAAAATATTTTAAGAATGAATAGATCCCATTCTCGAATACCTCTTTCAGTATGGATTCTATGAAAGGGATCAAGAAGGGGTCTTTTATAGTTATGATATTCAAACTCTAAAAGTCTACACAAATCCAAACTTTGTTTGCTTCCCTCTCTAGGGTGACTACTATTGGTGACATCCATTTACTTATCATAACTTTTAAAATGATGCCAACCTCCAACATTTTCTCAATTTTGGTATTCAACAAAGTTGTGTACTTTAGATTTATCTTATATAGTCATATCCTTACTAGTTGTGCACCTTCTATCAAGGGTATGCTATGTATGCACATTTCCAGTTGTATCCTCTTCAAGTATTTATAAGTCCATGCAAATACATCCTTGTAGTTCATAGAAATTTTAAAAGCTATTGCTTTTAGTACAAGATTTCAATCATATCCACAATTTATCATTTTTTATTCCCCACCATTGCTAAGGTTCACTTGCACCATCCTTGGCCCTTCATACTTTACCGTGTCTGGTTCTTCTACATATTTGAGTACATCAATTGGATGGGATGGTTTATCTTCAATAACCGCATCACTCATAGTGTTTCTACAAATTTTTTTTGGAAAAGTCCATTTGTTATTTTCTTGATCTTTCTTTACTATAGATCTCTTCTAACTACTTTGGCCTTCTTTTAGCTCATATTCTTCATCTTGATTTTTATCTTCTGCATTGACGCACAAGCATTATAGGGGGAATATATCATAGTCTTCCATTTTCCAATGGAGGAGTCCTTTATCATCATATCGATCATATTTTATGCAATCCTCCAACTGTAATACCCCTTCTTCATCAGGTTCATATCTTGTTTGAACGTTCAATGATGAACTCCTTGATTCATCTAATGTTGTAATATCTTGACTTACAAATTATTTCTTAATTTTTATCATATACTTTTATTGGCCCTTCTTGAATGTTATTCATTCCTTCTCCAAATTATGATTCACTTTCACCATCCACAACCACCCTCGTCCAAGCAATGCATCGTATGCTGACTTTTGCATCACAATTATTACAAAATCCAAAATAAAATATTGATCCAAAGCTATGCATAAGGGGTCAAACCCAAAATATAATTATAAATAAAAGTTAAATCAGTTTCAAAACCCAGGCGAATCCTAGCCAAATTCATGTAGGAGACATGATGAATTGCATTTGATTTCCACCAAAAATTATAATAATGGGGTGAATTTTTGTTAATATTTGGAAAAAATATTAAACAACAGAAAGACTATCGGTAAGACAATTTCATATGAGGCAAGAGGCTACCAGAGTAAAACGCTACCGATAAATCAATTTCATATGTTGATAGCCTGTATGAGGCTACCGATGTATGTTTGGTACTGGTAGTCTTTATAGGCTACTGGTGTATGTTTGGTACTGATAGCCTTTATAGGCTACTGGATTGCCAATGAAGCTGGTAGCCATTTGATGCTACTGATGGATGTATGGAATAACAAAGTTGACCACTTAGATATATTATGTTTATACTCTCTTGTCCCTGAAAAACACATGAAACATGATAAGTTTTTCTCTTCCAATGTTGTTCCATATTTCTTGGGTGGGAAGATTCTCAGATTCGGAATGAATCTGAGTGTCGTGTGGGGTGAAGGGATTTGTATGGGAGACCAAAATACAAATGTTCTCATTGAAAAGGAAAGATTGTTGGACATCTACCAGTACCAATGCTTTACTGATTTTGAGTTTTATCATCGAAACTTTATTTAGAGGAGCTGAAAAGGTTATGCCTAGAAACTTGCAAGGGTGATGATAATGGATTTTGCAAACAACTCGTAAAAATGAGTAGTGGGTCCAACGTATCGAATAGAGTTGAAGGTAGCACAAAGTAATCATTTAGTTATTTTTGAAATTTTCCTGTATAAATAATTCTCTTGTTTTATATAAGGTAAATCCTTTTCTTAATGTCGAATAGGTAAGAAACTTATTTCATCATTTCAATATAATTAATGTTATAACCATTTGAACTACCATTTGAAAAGTATAATTAAGATCATAATGCCTTGAACTGTCACTTGGGACTTCTTGTTGTATCTTATGGATGCAGGTTACTAGTTTTATTTCCTTTACCCCTAATTTCTCCATCAGTTGGTCCTGTGGACTCTGGAGCATGGCTTGATCTCATTTTGGATTTTTTTTTTTCTTCCTAGGCTTAAATTTATTGTCCCATATTGCATATTAACAAAGTTCAGTTCCTTCACTTTTTACAACTGAATGTGTTGGAATTAGGATACCCAATTCCTTTGCCCATTTAATTCTTTCATATCAAGACTCATTGTTGAATTGTTTCATCTCAAGATTCTTCTGTGGTCAATAAATAAATAAATAAATAAATAAATAAATAAATAAATATATTATATATATATATATATATATATATATATATATATATATATATATATTTTTTTTTTGAGAAAGAAGACTATGGAAGACCTTAAGTTATGTGTTTAGCTATGGTCCTTGCTTTTGCATAATCTTGTGAGTGTCAAATTACCCTTATTGCTCTATTGTATGTGTCAAATTACAGATTTAGAGTGGTAAAATATTTAGCATTAGTTATTTACAAGTTGTTATCTTTCTAATTTGAATATTTTTTGTTAATGCATTTAAATAATGCAATATTTATGTGAAAGATTTTTCTCTTTGTATTTTTATGATATATTATTTCATTTATTTATATATAATTTTTTTTATATAATTCTTCAATTTCAGACTCTTCCATGTCCACCTTTCCAGGCACCTTCAAGTTTGAGTTTTGACTTGGCACAAAGGTCATGGAGAGAAGTCCAAACACGTGCAGTGAGCAATACAGATGGAAAAATGGGGGAAATGAATGAATGTAGCCGACCATGTAACATACCTAATATTTTGGTTTGGTACGATGTGAACACTTCACACTTTACACTTTAGTGAGTCCATCATTCAAGTATGTGCACACTTCACATCAAAGACCTAAATGGCCTGAGTTTCATCTTTAAAATTATCAGGAAAGATGCCACATGCCACATCAACCACCCAAATGACCTGAGTCTCGACTTCAAACTTATCAGGAAAGATGCCCTCACACAATGAATACTCTTTGCTGTCATTACATCAAATCAGTCCAATTTTGACGGAGAACAATATGGGAGAGATCAATCTATCTAGTCATGAGGGTATAAATTATAAAATGTAATGCTATGGAATCGATCCAAAAGTGATGATATTTTGAGGTATGGCTACCAGCATCAATTTCACATGTCGGTAGCCTGTGGTGTATGTTTGGTACCGATAGCCTTTATAGACTCACATGTCGGTAGCCTGTGGTGTATGTTTGGTACCGGTAGCCTTTATAGACTACCGGATTGCCAATGGAGCTAATAGCCATTTGAGGCTACCAGATTATATTTTTGTATAAGTAGATTTTATAGGCTACTGGATTGCCAGTGGAGCCGATAGCCATATAAGTTTACCAATGGATGTATGGGGACGGTAGCCTACAAAGGCTATCGACCTATTGCAATCTGCCTTTATAATACATTCTCAGGACTTTATCCCAGATGTTAATTGTAGGAGAAGGATTATAAGAGGGTTATAGATATTAATCCTTGCATTAGCATAAGATTAAAGGTTTATTCATTAGTATTATAGTGTAATTTCATCATATTTATCGTTTCTTTTGCAAATAAGAAACAGAACAAACCTTGTTTTTCTTACTACATTAGATGATAAAAAAAATATGCATGTAGTTATATTGTTATGATATGCTCTCTTATTATCAGTCTATAGAATGGAAATTTACAATATCCTCCACACTCTCTACAGTTGTTTTTTTGTATGTTAGTATTTTTGAAAGTGACAGCTAATTTCCTTGTCTTGGATGTCTCTGGGTGTCCCAAGTAAAATTTTGTTTTCTTGACAATGAGGTGCTTGTCACAGAAGTATTGACATTAAGCAAATATCAACACCCTCTAAGATATTCATCTAGAGGAAATAAAAATGTACGTCTTTTTGATAGGTATGATACCTAGTGAAGTACAAATAACCCTTAGCTTGTTAAATATGTTAGAACTACTGTCATAAATGACCTCCATACGTTCATGGGTCACATACTTGTTGGCACCACGAAACTAGTCATATCTTTCCAATAACATATAGTTCATAATGACACGAGCTCGCTCCATTTTTCTAAAATCAATGAGTCACAAAATATGCCAATATTAGTTGATTTGGCAATCATTATTCCTGGAATTTTTGATGGAAAGATAAAAACGACCATCTCCATTCTATAATAAAATAATATGCTAACAACTACTTAAAGTTGATATTAAAGAGAACACAGACAAGATACCGGCAAGAACCTACTACCATGGGAGAAAAATATTATAAACTAATTTTGCTTGATATATTTTTTTGGGAAAGCAAGGATTAAATGTAACGCATGCCAAGCATAAAACTAGAAGCTACATGACATTACAGACTAACACAGATACTGGATGCATACCACCAAATTACAACTAAGCATAATTGTCAAAAGCATGAAGTTGTCCAAAATATCAAAAGAAAATTGTAATCTTGCATACTTGTTAACCTCAGAATGTAATAGTATACATAAGCCCATAAAGCAATAAACAGTAGTGGTTTAACTACATATCACAAAGATACACCTTGAAGCTTATCCATAACAATTAAAAATGGCATTTCTATAACCTAATGCTGAGAAAAAAAAATAACATTACCATTTCGAAGATATTATAAGCTTAAAGATTCACTTCTTACATTAGTTCCTTTCTAATAGATATTAGCAAGGGCTTAAATTGACAAAAGTCAGTATCAGGGCACAACACGCTGATCACAATCGATATTCTAAAATAATTAGGGAAATGGTTAAAAAAATACCATGAATAAATAGATCCCATAGGCAAACAAGAGGTTTTGATTTAATCCTACTATGTAATCATCACCATCCAATTACTATCAAAATTGTAGTCTCAAGCATGTTTTTCTACCTATGAACACCGTCATAAAACTTGGAATGATCAACAACCGAAGCAATATTCAAAGTTCACATCAAAACCAAACTTGGTAGTTCGGATCCATTAGAACATATGCCAATCAATGGAATAGTATATGATTTGCCAAGATGATGGAATACAAAATGTGAGACGAAAACACAACTTTTTTTAAACCATATGAAGCCATACACTTTCTCAACATCATTCACATAGTTTAATAATAGGGTTACACAGGTTTGATAATGAGGATCCTACAAACTTCGATGTACAAGGTTTAGGGTGCAATATACATAGTGTATACAAAAATTTTCCCATTGAACTTGCTTAGTGACAAGTCTGAGAAGCTCTTTGTTTTCACCATCTTGGATATCTCTTCCTTTGACTTTTACAATATCTACATACTTTTTGGTTGATATATCTTCAGATTCTCCTATCAATCCCTAAATTCATCAAAAACTAATGATTTTTCCCCATCCATATCAGGCTATCCTGCAATGCATAAATACTGGCCAGATTTGCATTTGCATAACTTAATTTTTTTTGGAAAATTTCTACTAACACTAGTCATATATGAGGTTTCATAATACTTTTATCCCCATTGTTATAGTTCTATATTTTTCTGGTTTAGGTGTCAGTGAGAGTTTTGGTCTGTTTCATATCTATAAATTTAGAAGAAAATATCTTGGAATAAAGTGATGTGTATGAGGTTTCATAATTTCTCCTATCAATCCCTAAATTCATCAAAAACTAATGATTTTTCCCCATCCATATCAGGCTATCCTGCAATGCATAAATACTGGCTAGATTTGCATTTGCATAACTTAATTTTTTCTGGAAAATTTCTACTAACACTAGTCATATATGAGGTTTCATAATACTTTTATCCCCATTGTTATAGTTCTATATTTTTCTGGTTTAGGTGTCAGTGAGAGTTTTGGTCTGTTTCATATCTATAAATTTAGAAGAAAATATCTTGGAATAAAGTGATGTGTATGAGTCTTTATTTTTATTTTTTAAATATATTTTTTGTTTTCAGTGTATTAGGATGTTGAACATGTTGGATTTTCTATTTCGTGTAGTTTGTATGAGTTTGTTAATATAGTTGTACTAAAGCAGGCTTGAGAAATAAGTCCTTATATGGAAAAAATGGTGGTTTAGGGTACAATATGCATAGCAAGGCACACATATGAATTACACAAATAAAAGAGGTCCACACCCTTGTAAATGCTTAATAGTAAAATACATAAAACAAGATCATTCATAATATTCTTGATTTTTAAATTCATCTATTTGAATGATGAGAAGAAACTGCCATACAAAATTCATCATTTTTAAATTATCTATTGCAGAACAATTTCTCAATTAGAAAAACTACAAAATCAATTCACGATCATGGTGGATTGTGGCATCAGTAGCCTTAGAGAATATTGATGCCACGATCATGAATCGGTAGCCTTTAAAGGCTACCGAGCCATGGTGAAATGGTAGCCTCTAAAGTCTATCAAAGTCATGGTGTACCAGTAGCCTCTGCAAGCTATTGATCCCATGATGAATCAGTAGCCTTTGCAGGCTACCATGATTCATGGTGAACCAGTAGCCTTTGTAGGCTATTGTCACCATGAATCATGGTAGCCTTTGTAGGCTATCATGATTCATGGTGAAATGGTAGCCTCTGCAGGCTATCATCGTAATGAATTACGATAAACTACAAAGGCTATCGATCCATGGCTTCGGTAGCCTTCAAAGGATATCATTTATTCATGGTGTCGATAGCCTGTAGAGGCTATTAGTTCACCATGAATTTTATAGCCTTCAAAGGCTACTATTTCATCATGACACCGGTAGCCTACAGATTCTACCGGTTCACCATGAATTTAGTAGCCTTCAGAGGTTATCGGTTCATGATCATGGCACTGATATTCTTTGTAGGCTACCAGCTTTCATGGAGCTGGTAGTCAGAGAGGTCATCAGATCCCTCAATGTTGCTTAGAAACTATAAGATCCCAATTCAAATTTTCAAGCACTCTATATTAGGTGAATACAAACTGAAATCATTAGTCCAGAATTACTACAAAACATGGATGTTAACTACCTGTTCTTTTCTATGGATAGGCATTATAGGTTGTTTTTTGATGTTTTAGATAGTTTGTCACTACTTCAGATATTTTTTTGTCATTGTAGAGTTTTCGATGCTACGGATTGTTTTTTGGGTATATGAGTAACCCTGTCAGGTTAGGTATATATATTGGTCGTATATTGGTAAATTTAGCAGGAAAAATAAAATTATTTATAATTTTAAGGTGAAATGTTCGTGGATTTGGGTGAAAGTGGTTGTTGAATTAAAATAAAAACAAAGAAAATTATTATCACGGTCGGGCGAGCCGTCCCCAAAAAAATTTGCATCCAAAAATTTTTGAGCGAATGGGCCCTAGTGAAAGGACCTGAGATTAGTCAATTTCAAATTCTAAAAATCCTAATTTTTGCCAATTTGGCGATAATTCATCACTATGCATAACCTTGTCTTGATCTACTATTCATACTTTTTTATTTGTGAGCATGCCCTTTGTTTCTTACTACACCAAAAAGGGCTTTAGTGATGGTATTTAACCACCCTTAATGACCTTTAAGGGCGATTATTAAACCACCTCTATGAGGGCATCATTAAAATTTTGCATCATACAACGACTAAAAACCACCTCAAAAATTTGCCCTCTTAGGGCTACGAGGGTGGTTATAAACCACCCTATTAGGTTTAAGACCTCTTAGGCCTATGAGGGTGGTTTAAAACTACCCTATTAAACCTTAATAGGGTGATTTTAAACTGCCCTCTTAGCCCTAAGAGAGTGGTTTAAAACCGCCTTCTTAGGGTCTCACCTACAAAAATATATAAAGGATGCCTCAATTGAAACAACATAGCACTCAGTAGTGGTTTACCTCAGCTGAAATAACATAGCACTCAATCAAAAGAGCTAAATCCAAACCAACATAGTGCCCAACCAGAGGAGCACCTAAGCCAAGCTATCTAAAGGAGTACATTATTCAATGAATAAAGCCATCAAGAGAAGTGCATTATTTAGTGAGCCAAGCCATCAAGTAGAGTGTATCATTCAATGAATAAGCTACCAAGTGAAGAACACATATAGTGAGTCATACTACAAGCTAATAATGGTACTCAAAATGTCACTTAAGATATAAAACAAGCACTCAATTGATAACACTCATTATATAGTGTAAATAACCAATAGTCAACTCGGAATGCAAACAACCAATAGCAAAATCTAAACATGAACAACCACTCAAGACATAGTGTAAATAACCAACAATCAAATCAGAATGCAAACACCAATAGTCAACTCAGAACATGAACAACCAACAGGTAACTCAAAATGCAAACAAACAATATTTGAGAAATAACGTTGAAAGGATCACTTGAGAAAGGAAGTGAAATATAACTAAAAGTTAAATCAAACATTTATGATAGTATTATAAAAAAATCATGCTTAAATGTGAACTTTAAAGCAACACAAGTAATGATTTATCAACCCAAGAATTCTAATTGAAAATATGTCACATGCAAACAATGGGCTTGTAACAACAAATTGCATACATCTCTAATGCAAGATAAAATAATCCACTATATTTACCATACGTCAAACTAGCAATAAGCCTGCTACAGACAACACTGATACAATGTTGTTTATAGGAAGTTAATATAGTGATGTTAACAGTAGTAAGGGATCTTATAAAAATTTAATATAATGTTGATAGAGTGAGGAATTCCATCTATTGTAACAATAGGTTGTATTACATAACAATGAAACATTGAGTGCAAGGCAAGATGACCTACTATACCCACAACACACCAAGACAATATATCCACTACAATCATTCACCATACTGCAATCCAATGGTTGATTAGAGTGAGAAATTCTATAAGCATGATTAAGGGCTTGCATTATTGCTAGTCCATTAAAATTCTATGGACTATAGGACTCATGAAACATTAGTCTCACTTTTTTAAGCAAGGAGATTAAAAATAGTAATAATAATAACTATATATCTCACAATATTTATTTTCTATCCCCACATCCCACACCTGGCACAATGAACCATATCAAAGGATAATGAAATATTGTGAAGTTGTCTAGAAATAAAAGATCCCAATATTGCAGGAAGACCTCTCTCAAGAGCTAACTGAACTTGACTACCATAAACCTCATAAGAAGCGATGCACATGGTTAACAACTATTTAGAAAAGATATGAGCCCCAAAACTACCAAAACCACAACCAATATCCAGTATAGTGTTAACCTTCAAGGACTAAGAATGGTTACAAAAGGTTTTATATTATAAGGATAAATATGAAAAGTATAAACAAGGGTAAAAACATTTTTTAAATGTACAAATTTACAAAATCTACAGATTTGACAAAACTGATCATTAAAACAAAATTATGCTCCCAACATGCAAAAGAAACCTCCATAGATGAAGAGATTTGTATACAAAATCAGTTCAATGCAACAAGTTTAGTCACAAGGTTTAAGTTCAACAAGCTTGAAGCTGGGAAGAAATTTGACACAATTTTTTGATAAAGATGAGAATGAAGTTCAAGATGTTAAAATTATGCAAATATTTTTATAACTAATCATAATTAATTTTAAAAAACAAACAAAAAGAAAATGTAAACACATAAAAAACTAAAACTTGCTATAATGTAACTTGAAATGTACATATAAGTTGTAAGCTTACTATAGTGGTAAGGGCCTTCACCTCTCTTTGAGAGGTCCAAGGTTCAAACCCCACTCAATATGAGGGGACTAGAACCCCTCATAAAAACCTTTGTAAACTCATTGAAAAAAAAACTTGAAATGTATGTATCAAATGACATTATCTCAACCGATTCAATTCATCAACTTTCAAGGAGACCCAAGTTCAAATTTTTCCAAGAAATACATGCATAATAGCAACTAAGTTGTTGTAATACCACTATGTGGTGATGATGTAATATAGGTGGGATCCATTTCAATCCTATTTAACCAATTTTAAAATTAAAAAAAAAGTTACAATGTAGTTGAAAACATGTTTAGTTTATGTCCAGCTCAGTTACATAATAATCGTTCCCAAAGCTTTCCACCTTTACTAAAGTTGACCAATAAACTAGTATTTCTAATCAAATTTTAACGTTGGTATTAAAATTCAAAAAAATTTAAAATACACAGATTATATTCATCAAATCTTGTTATAGAGGGTACATCAGTACAAATACAAAATTACATGGTAGCAACTAGCTCCAAGCCTTGCTTCAAAGAAGGAATTTGCTTCCAGCCTTCAATTCTAAAATAGTTTAACGCACTCACATTCCACAAGAATTTTGATAAATAAATGGATCATTTCTCAATAGCTGCCACTAAACAATCATTTTCAAAACAATGAAATAAAATTACAAAGCAAAATAAGAAAAATGAAATAAAGTAACAGTTTAGTACTAATAACAATTTAAATTCCTATAGAATAAACAATGTAAACCCCTTATGCATAAAATACAATACTGAACATACCTTTTGAAGAGAGGACAACTCTAATATGACCACTATCAAAAGCTACCAGAAAGTCAAGATTCACTGCCAAGGAAAAGTTCTAAAGAAACCAGACCATAGCCATGATATGCAATACCGAAAAGAATAGAGTGGAAGAATACAATGTGACTTAAAATTATCTTGGGAAATCTATATGACGACAACCACATTATAATTTCTCTTCCATAATATAATTAATTTGAATTCCTCTCCCATATATAATTGTCTTCCACAATAAATTAGGTTTTAATTCATTGCTAGGTGACAAGTATTTTTGTATATGAGGATACCCTAGAATATCAATGGATGAGTCAAGTTGTGTTACACTTGTTGTATGAGAAAAATATCTCTTTTCATGAAGCAAGAAAAATAAATGATCTTTATTTTAATGAAGTTTCACAAGTGATAAGAAGAATGGGAATATAAGATATGGAGAAGATATAATAATAACATATGTTTATCAAGAAAATATTATCACAAATTAAAGATAATCGTTAATATGATAAAAAATAAGAAACTCCCAAATTGTTTAATTGATCAATTATTCAGATTTCATATTGAAGTGATCTCAAGGCCTAAAAGTATAGTTTGTGTTAGTTGATAGAACATAGATTTCAATAAAAATTAAAGGTGTTTTTAATAAAGTGAAGAAGTTATTATTGCACAAAATAATGCTCAAGAAATAGAATAAAACTATATTTATATATCCAAGAAGACACTAACCTTCAAGAGGAGGAAATAAAAACTATATTGAACACTAGTCTAATGCAAGCTCCAATGGAGTCAAGAATAAATAGATATGTAAATATGTGAATTAAATAAAGATTAAATACACATAACATATTTTTTTTATCATATTCATTATAGATGATAAGGTCATAATATCTAGTGTTCTTGGGATCTCCATCCACATAATTAATATCAAAAGAATATTTATGATTCAAGCATGTATACAAAGAATTTTATATCCAAAGGTTAATATGCTCTAGTTAAATAGAGATAGATTTTTAAAGGTAAATTAACATGAGTACATTATAAATATAATAGGGATGAAATATGGTCACTTCACTTTAAGTATATGAAAAATAATTTCTATTAGTATAATGAGTTTATATGATCTTAAATCCTTTTTATAAAGAGTATGTGGCATCATCAAAACTATAAAACTAGAGATATTGGATAACAATCATGACATATAAGCTATTCAAGGTACATACTAGCTTATTTTAAAACCTCATGATCAATTATTTTATGTATTGATCATAACCTAACATAACTATGGAGGAGACAAGTTGTATTACACTTGTTGTATGAGTTTGTTAGAGTATATTACATTATTTAGGTACATGTCAATGTACCACCTTGGGTACATAGTTAGATTAGGATTTTATCTTAGGTTACTTGAGGAAGAAGTAATAAATGCACAAGTGTCAATATGCAATGATGTAAATGTACAAGGAGTCCACTTGTACATGAGTCATAGGAAAGGTAGTTAGGAAGAGTAAGGGCCAAGTAATTTATCTTTTTATATATAGGCCCCATAGTGAATAGAATAGTGTGTGAGAGTGTGTGTGTATGTGTGTGTAGAGGAGAAGTGCTACTCATTACAATATAGTGAGAAGTATCCATTAGAGTTCTGGAATATTCATATCCTCCATTACTTTGCATTGTAATATTTTCATAAGTTTCTATTAATAGCATATTTTAGTCTTATTGCAGAATTCCATTATCTTATTTTTCTACATATATTACATCTTATGATTGCTTTCCCACATAGCATACATTATTAAAAATTAACAGTGATATTATAGCTATGGTAGATCATATAGGAATAGGGAGATCCAGAAGAGAGATTGAGAGGAGAGAAGCAAATCTTAGTTCCAAAATTTTTGAGATTGCATTTGGCTAGTCTTTCCACAAAGTTGCTAAAAACTCGTGAAGACTAGGACTCAAAATTCATTCCATTAGATTGAAAAATCAACTAGTGAAGATTCATTACTTAGAGTTTCATCCATTACAATGCTAATAATTTATTTTAGGAAAATGAGATTCAAAGAAAGTTGAGAAGCTTCCTACAGAACTCTAGGAAGAATATCATCTTTAGAATCAATCCAACACCAGAAGCAACAAACGAAATAAATAGGAGATTCTAGGAACCTGAGGGAAGTTTTGTTGTAGACGTGCACATTATAGAAGAAGAAAAGGCCATAGTAGCCTCATTGTTAATTCAAGAGACTCTAGAGAAGAGTCCAAAAGAAGATAGGAGATTGGTGATCTCCATAGAAGACTACAAATAACATATTGAAGAAATCATCTTGAAGAAGTTGAAGAGACCCATAGAAGGTCCCATTAAAGAACTCCCAATTTTGAAATATTGGAGGTTGGTGATCTCCATCAAAAACTGGAAATTATAGAAGTGAAGAAGGACTAGAAAGGTCCTATTCCAAATTCTAGAAGCAACAGATTCTAGAGATCCGAGATATCTCATTACCAACACTTCCATAGTATAAGGTTGAAGAAAAGGTCTCATTGAGAAGACCAGATATTGAATACCTTGGAGAGGTCTCAAGGAGAAACAAGGAGAAGGCTTGAAGAGCCTTATTATAGAGTTCAAATAAGCCATTAAATGAGTTCCTAGAATAACTCATTGGAGAAATTCACTATCAAGGAGAAGATCTTGATAGTGAAGAAATTGGGACAATTTTCGCCATTCGACAACAAGTCCAAAGGAGAAGGATTTCACAAATTTATAAAATTTTAAAGAAGATCAGTGAAGACCTAAAGACTTATAGATTCTTTATAAGAAGGTCCATATTGAAGCCATAATTCAACAAGGAGGTTGAAGAAGAACACAAACAGAAGAAGCCTACCAAATCCAAGATATTTGGAGATTACCTTTCATAGCTAAGAAGGCACATTTTGAAGATAGGGGTTTGCTGAATCTATAGCAAAATAATGAAGATTTCATAGTTGTGATTTACTACCATTACAAACAACAAATTGATGAATCTATTCATTAATATCTACATCATATTTAGAGATCATTAAAGGTAAGCAACTTAGGTGCAAAGGGTTCATTACTTGAACACTTATATTCAATTCATTACTTAGCTTCAAGAAGAACCTTATTAGAATCTATAAGTTGCAAGGAGAAGGTTGCATTCTAAATTCTTCAAGGGAAATTTTTTGTTAAGGGTTATTACTTGCACATTAAAATAGAAGTTAGATACATTCTTTCTATTTATAGAAAATAATACTACATTAAGTTGCAAATATTTTAGAGCATTAGAGAATTCTTTAAGAGCTAGTATTACTGCATATTACAAGTTACTTTTAAGGAGTAATAAGGAGATTACAGTTGCACTATATTGGTTTCTATTAAATCTTATTAGAAGTGCACTAAGTTTTTCAGTGAAGGTGTAAAATTAGTGCAAATATTAATCTCTCTAGCATATTGGTTATATGATTATTATCTTGGATTCATTATTACTAAACTATTGAAGTAAAAGAGTTAGATACTAGTGTTTTCTAATAAGAAAGGCAACAATACACTGCTCTCAAAGAATAGAACAAGTAGCAACCATATCCAAGAAGCCAAGGAAAAGCTTTAAATCACTTTACATTAGTCCTCAAGTTTTACAGTGAGGAGCTATCATACCAAAGGAGGAAATAGCATCAAAAGAAGACAAGGAACTTTGGTGTAAAATAAAGTTTATCATTAATATTACAAGTGTCTCAAGACACTGAAATAATAGGTATTCTACGTCTACTATAGATGAATCATAAAAGGTAGAAGAGAGACAATCTAAGGCTCATAAGTACCAGTTTCAGGTGTCTTGAAACACCAACTCAACTGCCAAAGCAAGCACTCATGAATGATTTCCACCTATGGTAGCATAAGATAGCCTTGCAACTATTACATTTATATTGTAAAGCAAGAAAGAATAGTAGTGAGAAAATTTGTAAACCAACCAAGTGAAGGAATGAAATACTACCTCAATAAGACATCAAACTACCAGAAAAAAAAGATTCATCGAAGCATCCGGGTGCTTCAATCAAGTTATGCCATATCATCTACCTAGAGGGCTACGTTAGATTTATAGTTGGAGCCAACGTTGAAGGAAATAATAATTGGAAATTGCAAGCTAGCACTCACTAGAAAAAAAGAGGAAATTGTTAGAGAAAATATTGAACAACTAGCATCCACTGGAGAAGATATAAGGCTGAAGAGAATGTTGAGAATAGTCTCACATGCAGGTGCCACTTGGTACATAGAGGAGCAATGTTACACTTTTCATTAATGCTCATGTTGGAAGCCAAAAAAATAAATAACACTCACCTTGGAGCATTGAATAGAAGATAAATCATTTGGTACCCAACTAAGAGTAACGTCCACCTTGGAGCGTTAAAAGGACTAAAACAAGGAAGTAATGTATTGAGAATTGGAACGTTGAAAGTAAAGATCATCATTACATCTTGATCGTTGAAACGAAGGGTGTAACCTCTGCAATCCAACTGCCACATGTTCAAAGCATCAAGAAGAGAGTATAACACCTCAAGGTACTCCACGTAGGGAGATTACCCTATTAATAAATTAGGTGAAAGATGCTCATAGCGAATAGCACGAATATTGAAGGAAGAGCATGCGGTTTTCTATAGTGAAGGTCTTTTGCATAGTAAGGTCAAAGAAATGAAAGGAGTAGCAATGAATGAGAGTTGAAGAGCATTGAATGATCATCTTCACCCAACCAACATATAGGTTGAATCTCAAGCAATACAAGCTACTCGAAGATACGTAGAGATACGTCAAGGAGGTGTAAAGTCATAAGCCATAAATAACACCTGAATATACCTCAAAGAGACATCAAAGATACGTTGATATATGTGAAGTCTCAAGCTACTCGAAGATACATTGAGCCACAAGAAACACTACATACTACAATGCTAAGGTAAATTCGATATTGCTTGCTTTAATTAAGGTAATGTTGGAGTTATAAGGTGATATAATCAAATTTACTATTGCATTGGAATAACCAACATTAACCAAGCATTAGTAATTTATAAAGCAAGCTCATTTCAAGGTATTATAATTGAAGGATATTCTCATATTTGCAAATAACCAAGTAGGAGATATAAGGTTGTCAACCTTGGTAAACTTAAATATCAATTTGCAAATATACTATTTGTAGACACCAAATTACAGCCACTAATCCTCCATCCTAACCATTCCACCACCCACTTGTCCACCATACACCTTTCCCACCAATTATTTGGCCCAATTCCACCTTTCCCGCCTTCAAAAGGCCCACTTTAGCCCTTTCCCGCCATTTCCTAACCCAATTGAGATTATTTTAATATTATTTTATATTTAATATAATATTTTATATTATATTATAATATATTTATTATAAAATATATATTTATAAACTCAATTAACCACAACTGTCCGATCCAATCTAATCCCCACCGTCCATCTTCATTAATCCATGCCACATCTAAAAAGTAATCTCAACCTTAGGATCTAATTTAATCTTAGCCACACGATCAAAAGTGTAAGGCTAAAACCCTAAGAAAACCCTAGGTTGGATTATAAATAAGGGCATTTGCAAATGCTCAAACCCTGGAACCTTGAGATTAGAATTTGCACCCTTGAGGAATCATTGGTGAAGCCCTAGTGAAGCAGAGAGAGATAGAGCCCTGAAAATCCAAAGCCCTAGCTAGCCAATAGGACTTCTGCTATTCCAGCCATCCCCCATATCCATCCTTTCCACCTCTCCATCCTCCATTATCATCATCGCCACTTCCACCCATCCACTACATTCATCGCATCCCCTCGATCTGCTTCTACAGATTTTACCCTCACCGCAGGTGCTCTCTCGAGCTTGCGAAGCTCACTGTAGAGCTTGCCAAGTGCATGCCTGCACCTACTATATTATAGGCTCACTCCAGAGCCTATGAAGCTTGCACCAGAGCCTACCAAGTGCACATTCGAGCCTACTACAACCATAGAAACATGAATCAGAGCCTACTGCATCATGCCATCTACTATCAAAACTACAACAACGAAATGAGGCATCATCACAAGCAAGGTATATCTTTATTGGTTTTATTCTATTACATGATTTGTAGATTTTGCATGCCATTTGATCTATTTTTAGTTAGGGTTTACTGATGTCTGAGGGTCTCACACTGTGGAGCCCTCACAGGTGTTATTAATCCCTTTCTCTATTTTTGTGTATGCAGATCTATAGATTCTACATATTGTTGAATGGTTATTGAAGCTGGAGTGGTCCGACATCGGATACCTAAAGCCCACTCATTCCGTTGGAAGCGAGGACACACTATCTGAAGACACTTCATTATTGTAGCTAGGGTTTCGGAGAACCCTAGCATTTTGTAAATATTTGTATCAAATACTCATTGAGTACAGATTGTATCAAAAGGAGTTTATTGGCTCCCCCGCTTATTGAATAAATCTATCTATTTTGTGCAATCTTGTGTTTATTTGGGTCATTTGATTTCTTTATTATTTAAGTGTCATGTTTTCATCTTCACAAATGGTGATCACGGTGGGACCCCACAAGGGTTTCATTATTTAATAGATCTACCTTGCTAACTTAATTTTATTTCTATTTATTACAAGAATTTTTAGAAGCGTAGAGGTCATCGATTTCATCGCTAGGGTTTTTGAAGTAGTCTACAACACCTTCAGAGATTACACAAGCATTCGATAACGTCTACAGATTACACAAGCATTCGACAGCATCCATAGAGCATTCAGAAGTGTCTACAGACAACCACAGATGCTCTATTGTGCCTACACAAGTGCCCAACCATGCTTGACATTAATTTGGAGTAGAGCTAAGGCTTCCAAGTAGGTCCCATAACCCTGGTTTACCATTTAGCGATTTACGTATTCTGCATTTTGTTGCTATTTTTCATTGTTTTTGGGTTTAACACTAAGTAATCTGGGAAATAATCCTTAGAAAATTACATTTAGGGTTTGTGTGTGTTTAGTTACACAAAATTCATTTCTTGTTCTAAAGTTGTAGATCTAGGTGATTGTTTGCATTTGGAGTGCATATGAAACAGAAAAGCATCCTAGATTTTGCATTTTAGGGTTAAATATCACTTTAATTTTGCATATCTAAATAGGAACAACATCTTGATGCATAAAGTAATCCTACCCTAGGCTGGCCCCTTTGGAAGAGAGGTGGATGAACCCTCCGATTGCTCTTGTGATTTTAATCACTTGTAGGTAGGGGATTTTAAGGGTGTACTATGCACTCTTTAGGTGAAATTTGCGTCTTTATGTTGGCTTCTAGTTTAGATTAGTAAAGTTAGTAATATTTAATATTGTTTGCACACCATAGAGAACAAGAGATCTAATAAAATTAATCACACACACTTGCACGGTTCACATTTTTAATAGTAGTGGTTGGATTTCATCACCAACCATTGCTTGAGATCTGGTGACGGTGGCAGTGATTTCCATCCACCAATATCTACCCTAGAAACCATAGGACTACCCCCGAGCAAACTTGTTGGAGGTCATTACCAACAAGAATCTCATTGCCCTGGCCAACCTTAGTTTTTACCTTTGTTTTCTTTAAACAAGATTAAGTTACATCAAAACACACAAGCCAACAATTCTAAAAAGAATCTCACATTAACGAGAGAAAATAATTAATGAACAAGGTAAGCCACACACGGTGAAACCTAGGATTGATTGTTTTCTTTACTTTAAATTCTTGAAAAAATTTTTAGTTTGTGTGATTTAGATTAAAGCTTTGAATCTTTGGTTTAACTACTTTATGGTGCTAACGAGACAACAAAAGAAAGTAATAAATCAAAGTAGTTTAATGGAAAACATTTCCCATGATCCTGCTACTTCGGTAGCCCCATCCAGTATGGTTCAGACTACTTTGTCTGGATCATCATATCCATCCCTACCTCAAGTAGGAACCCTTCCACACAATGTGGAGACAACCACCACCTACATAGACATGGATAAAGTGAGGGCCATCTACAAGTCCTCCAACTATGTCTTAGAGCCCCTTAGCCAAGAGGGATTTGAAGAATCCAAATTGGCTACCACCTACCTTACCCAAGGATATCATAATTCGAGTTATGAATATGGTATGCCTTCCTCCATGAGCCAACCACAACAAAGCCCAAGTGTTCCAAACACTTACCTCACATCCACCTATTCCAACCCATTGTATGAGGAGTATGTCAATGTTGCCTCACAAATCCCTAACCACCAAGTTGTCACATCAAATGCAACTTGCACCATACCCATGTCCTCTCATCCATCATCATCCACACCTCCATCATCTCACTTAGCAAACATTTCATCCATATCTCCATCATCTCACCTAATCAACATAACCATGTCTAATCATCCATCATCATCCACCTTTCCATCATCTCATCCAACCACAACCCCATCCTTTGATACATGGTCAAATCAAGAACTTACGGATACATTAGGGCTCATAAATAGGTTACTTTCACAATGAACAAAAGGAAAACAACCAGTTCACACAGACCCTATGACCCAAGGAGTTCCAAATCAACCTCCACTCACCAATCAAAATTCAGCATGGGTCCCTCAATCTTCCATAGTGTCCATCCCTAATCCACCATCAATCCACACATCACACACCAATTACTATTGCCACCAACCAACCACACAACTCATTCTTTCCATCAACATCCTCATCAATCATCCCCATACTTCAACCATCAATCTTCTCCACATACCCATCCCAATTCATTCCACAATACCATGTTGGTCACACCCCAACATCTACCATCCAACCCATCAACCAACCACCACATAATCCAAGGTCCTCATATTCCAGCAGAAGATCTTAGAT
The DNA here is from genome assembly GCA_028583015.1 of Wollemia nobilis. Taxonomy (NCBI): domain Eukaryota; kingdom Viridiplantae; phylum Streptophyta; class Pinopsida; order Araucariales; family Araucariaceae; genus Wollemia; species Wollemia nobilis. The sequence goes on from JAQPPZ010017033.1 coordinate 8,377,511, forward strand.
TCCAGGAAATGCAAAAGCAAATTGATCAGTTGATGCAAAATTCACCAGGGATAATGAGCCAAAAGCTCACATTAAGCCAACTGATCCATCAACCAATCCACCCATCGGTACCATCACCACCATATCCGATAGATTTTATGATACCAAAATTTGACAAGTTTAGGGGAACTGAGGATCCTAAGGAGCATGTGAGTTCATTTGTCCATGTATGTTTTTGGATTAGTGATGATAATGCTCTTATGCTCCGAACGTTTCCTCAAACATTAGGGGGAGATGCCATTGAATGGTACAATCAATTGCCTACACATAGTATTTATACTTTTGATCAATTGATAGATCTATTCTTGGAACGCTTCGCCCTTAATATTAGAAAGAAGGTGTCCTTATCGGATATATATTATTTGAAACAATGGGATGAGGAACCTATCTATGATTTTGGAAACCGTTGGAGGGCAGTCATAACCAAGTTGCCATTCTCCCTCCCAATGGAAGAAATTATCAAACTTTTTACCAAGAGTTGCTTAAAACCCATCTCTTGGATGCTACAACTCAATACTTATAGAACATTTGAGGAGGCTTTAGCACAGGCTAGTGTCATTGAGGAGATAAAAATCCAAGAGGGTGTCATTAAGCCTAAGAAGAAAGAGTGGCAAAATAGGGGCCAATACCGAAATAATCAAACTGGCCAAACCAAATCAACACAAGCCTCAATGGCTAACACAACTAATCAAGTCAATCAAGTGGTCATGAGCCAGCCCGTAATGGCTCAAAAACTAGTGCAACAACAAATTACCTATCATGTGGTCCCATCAGTAACCCAAGCACCAATGGTACAAAACACAACGCCAACTATGGAACAACCTACCCACCGCCAATTCAATCGGCCCCAACGTCAATACACTCCTTTAGCGGAATCATATTCATCCATATTTTGAAGGTTGTATGAGACCAATAAATTAGCCTTGCCAGACATTAGGCCCGATGATCCCACCAAAAGGTCTAAAAATTATAGAGAGCACTTGTTTTGCCCATACCATCGACAAAATGGGCATGATATCAATTCCTGCCATATGTTCAAAAACATAGTGCAAGACCTCATAGACCTAGGGGCCATTAACGTGGATAACCCCTTAGCTCCACAAAATCAAAATTTGGGCATATATCAGACACCTCTACCTAACCATGGGGAGGTCCAACATAATGTAGGAGGTAACAATCAACAACCACCTCCTAATCAAGTAAATCATGTCCAACAATACCAAAACTTTGTAGGAGCAGTCCATGTGGTCACTAGAGGGCAAAGGCAAAATCAACAAAATGCTCAACAACCTTCAAACCCACCTCCCATCCAAACATCACCAAATCCATCTCCACCAATCAATCTATCCAATCCATCCAATCAGCCCATCCTTCATCCAATAAGGCCAACGATAACCTTAACCAACCGGTTAACCACTAGTTTGAAAATGGCATCAGCCAAACTTTCTGTGTATGAGCTTATCCAAAAATCCCCTAGGCATAGAGAAGCTTTAATGGAAATACTCAAGTCAATTGAGTTAGAATCCCAAGACTCTAATGCCTTCAACAACTTTGTAGGGAGTGTTAGAACGTGCATGGAGCCATCAATTACCTTTTATGACTTTGAGGTAAAATCAATGAATTCAGAATCAGTAGACCCTCCATTGCACATAATGGCCCTAATAGATAGAAATCCATTCAAAAGAGTCCTAATTGATACTGGCTCATCAATCAATATCATTACTACCGCTGCCCTTATCCACCTCAAATTACCTCCATCCCACATTTCCAAATCATCATTCACCCTCAAAGCATTTAACGATGCTTTGTGTACCACAATTGGCACTATTGTTTTACCTATAGAAGTAGGGGCCAGAATGTTGCACACCATGTTTCACATCTTGGAAGGAGCCATGGCGTATAATATACTCCTTGGTAGACCTTGGATGAGGGAAATGAAATGTGTTCCTTCAATTCTACACCAATGCTTGAAATATGTTCATGATGGACAAGTCCATTGCATCCCTGTGGATGTCGAACCTTTTAAGTATTGTAATTTCATTTCAAATCCTTATGAATCCATGTTACCTTCCACCCATTTATTCTTGGCACCATCATCGAATCCATCCACATCATCTCTTAATCCGCCTTCTTCCAATCCATCTACATCCTCTTCTAAAGCTCCTATCATAGAGGAGCTACCCATCACATCACCTCCTCAAACATCCATTTCTTCTTGTACATGTGGTCACAGTCAGTCTACTATTAGCACATCGTACATCACATCTATCCCTTCTTCTACAACCACTTCTTCTATTTCATCATTATCCCATCCTCCATCTTCTAATTCCACACCGCCATCCAATCCCACTCCATCGACCGATGTTTCACAAGTCGAACTCTCAGATTGTGACATATTTAATTCACCACCACCCATAACCAATCCAGAGCCATCTGAATCCCCACCATCAACCATGCCAGCCCAAGTCAAAGTCCACATCACCAATCCTGGTATAGGTGAATATGTGGTCCAAGACGTCACCATCACACCCCTAGCCATTCCAACAACCAAATATTTTGGATATCCCCGAGACCATTCTTTATCCATAGGCATTGTTTACGACATGAGTGCAGCTCCAAATAGCATTAAATTTGTTTATGGAGGGTTGGATTGCTCAACTGGGGCAAACCCACCCGAAGAACCACAAGAGCCTAGGCGTGCCAATATCCCTAACATAGAGGATTTTCCTGCTCGCTACTTTAACATGTTCAATTGGTAAGGTCAAGGTCTAGGTTCCCATGAGCAAGGGATGCATGATATTTTAGAGGTCCCATATAGAGGCACCCATGATCATTCTGGTTTAGGCTATACCCCATTGTCTTCCACCGCTTCTCTTGAGAAAGCCTTTAAAAATCTTAGCCTCAATGATGAAGATCACCCCATCCATCCATTACCCTCAACATCCTCTCTTGAACAAGCCCTTCAAGAACTTTGCATCGACGAAGTAAATGAGGATGACCCCATCAACTTCTCATATCCTGTATTTGATTTCGATGATGAAAGTTATGAAGAATTTGAAGTCATGTCAAATGCTTCTGATGATTCTGAAGAGGAGTCACATCCCATTGTCCCCATCACCCAACAGGAAGAGTTTTACCTCTGAATGTTCCCCATCCATCATCCCATATTCCACCTACTTCTTCCACAAGAACAAGCGGACCCACCTGGTAATCCACCTTGAGCCACACACATAAGCCAAGAAATGTAACATATGTACATACTTCAAAAAAAAAAAAAAAAAAAAAAAAAAAAAAATACGTTGCTCATGTTAATGCCATGTCTATTACAGGGATAACACCATTCGACATCGGTTCAGCTCCAATCATTCCATCCATTCATCCATCCAAGCCATCCTTCCTTCCACTAAGTCAATATGAATCCTATTGACTTATTCACCCCGCTCCGTAACCCATACGATCCGGCTAGGCCAATTCCAATTGACATTAGCCTTATTGACTTGGACCGGATTTCCTCCCCACCCTCCTTTTTGGAGCTCATCCTATCCGAGGAACTGCTAAGGGCTTCGGCCAGCTATATTCCTCCTTCATCACCACATTCACCCACATCACCTTCCACTAGAGGTCCCGAGGTCTTTCAGGCAGAGTTAGGCAGTGATGAGCAGGAAAAGTTGGATGACATCTTAGATGACATAAATCTGATCCCAACACCACATCAACTTGAGGAAGGCTCACACATGTCCATTGAAGATACCATCGATGTGAACCTTAGTTCAGATCCCGACAACCCCCAAGTTGTCAAGCTTGGCAAAAGTTTAACATCCGATGAACAAGAGCAATTCATTGCTCTCCTCAAGAAAAAGAAAGAAGTGTTTGCATGGTCCTACAAGGATATGCCTAGCCTTGACCCTGACCTTGTTGTCCATAATCTCACCTTGCATCCTGATGCCAAGCCGATCAAACAAAAACTTAGGAGAATGCATCCTACCATGGCCCTCATAGTCAAAGAGGAAATACAAAAGCTATTGGACATACATTTTATCATTCCTATTGACTATCCTGAGTGGTTGTCAAACATGGTACCCATTCGCAAGCCCAACGGGGTGATACACGTGTGTAATGACTTTCGAGATCTAAATAAAGTGTGTCCTAAGGATGACTTCCCTCTTCCAAACATTGATACTCTTGTCGACACCTGCGTAGGCCACGAAATGCTTTCCCTCATGGATGGTTTTTCAAGATACAACCAAATTCGAATAAATCCTGATGACCAACACAAAACGACATTCACAACACCTTGGGGAACATTTTGTTTTAGGGTTATGCCCTTTGGTCTCAAAAATGTAGGAGCTACTTACCAACGAGCCATGACTTATATTTTTCATGATTACATGCATAAAATCATCGAAGATTATGTCGATGATCTCTTGGCTAAATCTAAAACTCGACAAGAACATATTGATGTCTTGGAAAATATTTTTGATCGACTTCTAGAATACAAGGTGAGGTTAAATCCCAAAAAGTGTGTCTTTGGTGTTACCTCTGGTAAACTTTTAGGATTCATTGTCTCCAAAAGAGGCATTGAAGTGGACCCAAATAAGGTTAAGGCCATCATGGAAATGACACCCCCAACTAACATCAAGGAATTGCGTAGCTTGCAAGGCAAAATTCAATCAATCAAACGTTTCATTGCACAACTTTTCGATAAGTGTAGACCATTTAACCACTTACTACAAAAGGGGGTGTCATTCGTATGGACAGAAGAATGTCAAAAAGCATTTGAGGACATCAAGCGATACCTAACTTCTCTGCTAGTCTTAACTCCTCCTAGGTTGGGGGTCCCTTTTCATCTATATGTCTCAGCCACAGAGGCTACTTTAGGGACGATGCTTGCACAAAAAAATGAACAAAATCGAGAGCAAGCAATCTATTACATTAGTCGAACATTGGTAAGTTATGAAATAAGATACGCTTATGTAGAAAAGCTATGCCTAGCAGTGGTCTTGGCCACTAAGAAGCTACGCCATTATATGCTAAGTCAAACAACCTATGTCATAGCTAGAGAAAATCCTCTACATTATATGATGTCTCGCACTTATAACAACACCCATACCGCTAAATGGATAATGCTACTCATAGAATTTGATCTCAAATTTATTAGCCAAAAATCCATTAAAGGTCAGGTTATCGCTGATCAACTTGCGGAAGCTCCACTACCTAGTGATCATCCTTTGATTATTGAGCTCCCAGATGATTCGGTATTTTTAGTCATTGAAGTAGACAATGATGTCATTCCCGAGGAAGATGTCGATATCACATTATTATTTGATGGATCTAAGTGCGAGAAAGGTCAAGGTGTGGGAGTTGTCTTTCATACACCACAAGGGATTCCTATCCCCTTATCATTCAAGTTAGACTTCTCATGTACAAACAACACAACAGAGTATGAAGCCTTAATCTTAGGTCTTCAATCAGCTATAGCTATGGGTATTAAGCGTATTCGAATATTTGGGGATTCTCAACTTGTAGTGAAATAGGTAATAGGAGAATACCAATGCAAAGAGCCTACCATTAAACTTTATCATGAAGTAGCAATGAGATTGCTCTCAACATTTGAATGGTATGAAATCAATAACTTACCTCGTTCGACTAATAGATTTGTAGATGCAATGGCCTCTCTTGGATCCTTGATTCCAAAGAATGACTTAGGAGAGGTACAACCCCTAATAATCTCAACAATCTCTAAAGCAACCATTGTGCACGCTGACCCAAAATATGGACAAGACGTTTGCTTTATCCATACGGAATCATGTGAGTCTTGGTCAAGCCCAATAGTAGCCTTCTTAAAATTTGGAACACTCCCAGTGGACATGTCTCGGTCTACCAAACGTGCTTTCAAGCAAAGAGTAGCCCGTTTTGTCCTCTTGGGTGACATGTTGTATAAACGTGGTTATGATGGAATCCTGCTTCATTGTCTCGAACACGAGGAGGCCCAAAGGGCCATTCAAGAAGCCCATGATGGTACTTGTGGTGGTCATTTTAGTGGAATGGCCATTGCAAAGCGTCTTTTATGCATGGGTTATTATTGGCCCACAATGGAACATGACTATTGCACATATGTCAAAAATTGCAAACAATGTCAAACACATGCCAATTTAACTCACGTACCATCACAAGCTTTACAACCAATACAAAGTCTCTGGCCCTTTTCACAATGGGGCCTAGACCTAATTGGCAAGATTTCACCCTCCTCTTCGGGACAACATACATTCATCATCACCGCCACAGAATACTTCACAAAGTGGGTTGAGGCCATACCTCTAACTAGTACGACAGGACCTCGAATTGTGGATTTCATACTCCATCATATCATCTATCATTTTGGCATTCCTTCTAAAATCATTTTGGATAATGGTAAGTCTTTCAAGAACAAGGATGTTCGAGCACTTTGCGAAAAGTATAATATCCAACATAGTTTCTCGACTCCTTATTACCCACAAACAAATGGACAAGTTGAAGCTACCAATAAGACCTTAATTGCCATTCTTAAGAAACTTGTCAAAGAAAATCATAAATATTGGCATACACAAATCCTGTTGGCACTTTGGGCTTATCGAACAAGCATCCGAATGCCAACAGGAGCAACACCATTCTCTCTGGTCTATGGAGCTGAAGCTATTATGCCTCTTGAACTCGAGATTCCCTCCTTACGAGTTTCCTTGCAAGAATTCATAGATGACGATACAACTAGACAAGCACGACTTGACCAACTCACGCTTCTAGATGAAAGGTGAGTCAACGCATTAGAACATTTACGAGTTTATCAAGACCGCCTCAAGCGTGCTTACAATGCTAAAGTCCATCTTCAAGAATTTCAAGTAGGGGATCTGGTACTCAAAGAGAACCAACAAAACACCAATGCTTTGCCACACCTTCATGACAAATTTGCGGCAAATTGGTTAGGTCCATACATAATAACTCAAAAAGTGGGTAATGGTACTTATAGACTTACCGATTTAGAGGGAATAGAGGAACCCGAACCACTTAATGTTCTTCATTTAAAGGCATTCTATTGTTAAAAGTGACACTTCATATGTATATATACATGGCCTTTTAAAAAAAAAAATCACATAGGCATGCACACATTGCATACACTCCATTTGCATTTACATTTTGACATGCATCTTCACTTTTTGCATTCATGCATTGTTTCATTCGCATACATTAAATCATACATATTCCATTGCATTATACAATTTCCATTTGCATATCACCACTCCATTGCATTAGGCATATACATTTGCATCCATCCCATCCTATGTTCAAAGATCTGACATAGTAATGATGATATGGCCATAAACAAAAAGTCAAGTTATAAAAATTGGGGGTACCTAGTTTGAAACAATCATGCAACTTTTGCAAAATACATAAGCCAACAATACCATATGCCAAAATCACAAAGCCCAGGTTTTCAGTCACTCAGCCATTTCTAGTGTAGCAAGCAACCTCCAAATGGATGTCTGATTTTCTTTAGGACCAAAACACACTTTACATACTAATAAAGTCTTGAGCATTGCCGATTGATTTCGAATACAATCCTGAACCAACCACATTTCCTCACATCTTAAGAACATTATGAGATAGGGGGGCTAGTACCATCCTTGGGTAGTACCTCGGGGTGAAAGGGAGATATCCCTCGCTTGTCCCATCATGCAACATAGTCCAAAGCAAAAATAGTGGTTTTCACCACTATCGAAATTCCTCCAAACATAAACATAAAAACATAGAGTAGTAAGGATAGGGTCAAAATTCTCATCACACTTCAGTTGAGAATCCGATTCCCCAAAGCTCTATACAAATCAACAAATTCAACACCTACACCCTCGATCCCTAAAAGTTGTAAGGATCATACTACATTTCCCTCAGAAAGTCATGTAGTCATCCCCAAGGCCCAAAATATCAATCCCATTCGACTATGGAGTGAATCTCCACCGGGGCTATAGATGCTTGACTGGAAGTGGAGTAAGCTCATGCGAGGTGACATGTCTCTCCTCCAAAAAGGGAGACCTCTGAACGCACATAAGGACAGGCTAGTCTCAGGTCATCTCCATAATAGGTCATGCCTAACTTACTCATAATGGGTTAATGAACCTCACGTGCACACACACTGGTACTTGATTGGATAGGGTCATTGTCATGCTCAAGATTGGTAATTGAACCTCACTCGCACACACATCTGGTCCTAAAGAAAGTTAGACAACTTAGTGAGTTTGGTTGATAACACTAGTATGTTTGAGTCTTTGAAAATATTTCAGTCTTTCATATCAACATCCATATCTTCTTCCATATCAACATCCATATCTTCTTCCATATCAACATCCATGTCTTCATTAAAATTCAAGTTGCAAAAATGCCAACAAATTAGGTACCCCCGATTGCCAAACAATGGACAACAAAAATGGCCAATAAAATTTCTGAACTATAAAAAGATCATTCGAACACTATGCATTCCTCTCATATAAGTGCAGATTCATTATACATTTACTTGCATTAATCATCCATAACACATGTCATTTAGCTAGCATTAATCATCTACATAAACATCATTCATATACATGTCATTTAGCTTGCATTAATCATCCATATAAGCATTATGCATACACATCATGATTAGCCTACATTAAGCATCCATAAAACATTCAACACAAATTGCATAAAACATAAAAGCATTCACACAAAAGATGACACAAATATATAAAAGGCCATGTATATATATATAAATCGCATATACAATGAATGCCAAAAAGGCTACAAGGGAGCACCAAGGCTCATATACAAAATAGTGCATCTAAGCACTAAGCTAATGTCCATGAGAGGACCCTGAGACCTAGTAGGAGCCCTCGGCCTAGTACTATGCCTAGACTCAGTATGCCTAGATGGCTCAGCCATAGAAGAAGAAGGAGGATCCGACAATGTAATATGGTTTTGCATACACACATCCTCCAAGGAATGTGCATATGCCTCACTAGCCCGAAGACGTCGTAAGTCCATCTGATGTCGATGCTCCTTCACCAACATCTCTGCCTGAAGTCGTGTGACCGTAGCCTGATCACTAGCCACAGCTACCGCTCGGTCCACCTCCAATCGAGCTATAGTAGCCTATGACTCCCTATGAGTCTCGAGCATAACCTCGTGCTCCTCATGAAGCTGCTCCAACTCTGCCCACAACCTAGCCACCTCGGAGATCTCACCCATCCCCTCATCATCCTCCCTCTCCTCCTTGGCCAACCCCATATCCGACGTCTGCTGAGCCGATCCCCTCGACCATCTTCGACTCATCGATCGTTGAGCCCTCATCCTCTTCGGAGTCACCCCCGACCCCGCAACTATCGCCTCATCACCCACAATATTTGGTACCCATACTGGTTGGGCACCAAACCACTCCACATACTCTAGAGTCACCCCGACATCATCTACATCAGGGACCTCCATCTCCTCGTCATCCTCAATCACCACTCACCATGGCTCTACACATGGCAACATCCCCTCATCTCGCCGATGTCGATACAACATCGGCTCATCTGGCACACCCTAAGGCAAGCCAAATTGCCTCAACACCCATGAGTACTAGAAGTACTCCACCTCCTCATCCCTCCACCCAACCAACCACCGAGCCTACCTCACCCAACATAGCTGCTCCCCATCACCATCCCATCAGGCTCCACGCCATGACCTCCATATCACGTCCACCCGATTCAACCCCGACCACATATCCTGATACCACTGACGTATGCACCTCCCGACTCGGTGAACCTCCTCCCACTACCCAACGCCTAGCATAAGGCTCCCCCATCTGCCATGACTCACATGGCAACCCCTCGGGCCGAGCTACAACAAAGTGCTCCCAAGCCCAACACTATAGGAGGAAGCTGCATCCAATCCCCTTCCTCTCCCTCTAAATCACCTCATACAACTCCTAGTACAACTACGCCAATAAGGTAGGTGCCCATGCATACTCCTAAGGATCCCTCAATAGATCACTCACCAACCCCAATAGGTTCCAAGGGAACCTACAACCAATGCTATTAGGTAACACTATGTTCGCTAACACGAACATGATCAAGGCTGGGAGTGCATCCAACTCCTTCGCCTTGTACATGCTCAAATAGCATATACCCCCATCTCCCATCCGGGCCTCCCACCATCGATCCCCAAACATCCTCTCCATCTCCACCTTCTTATCATGACCAACTACCACCTTCTCCCCTTCTACTGGCACCTTGAGAATGTGGTATACATCCTCAAGCGTAACAGTAGCCTCCCCAGTCGGCAGCTGGAACGTCCCCCTATCAGGGTCCCATATCTCTATCAATGATGAGAGATATCCCTCATTGGCCCTCACCACATCAAGCCTAGCCACACCCTCTAGGCCTACCCTACCCAACAACTCCCAATCATCAACCGTCAACTTCTTCCTCATCCCAGGAATGAGAGGAGAAAACCGATGTCGAGGCTCTATGTCCCTCAACTGTAGCAACAAACAATTTCATTAATACTATTACAAAAAAAAAATAATAACAAAAACATGCACAAGAGATAAAGTGTTTTTAAACATTACCGGGGCAAATGGTGCCTCAGCTCCACCAGCAACATTCGATCCCTCCACCGCCATAGCTTCCATGCAAATTCTCACTAGCCTCACTAAGCTCACAAACCCACTCCACTCCTCAGACACAGCTTCTCAAAGTCCGAAATGCACAAGTGAGCCTCATGATTCACTCAGAAAGCTATTTATAGCTTTCCCTAGTGCATTCAGGTGCAGGTCTATGCACCTACAAATTTGTAGGCTCACTTGGGCACCTACAGGCGCACCCAAGCGCATCTACGCACCTACGGGACACCACAGGCGTAACCATGCACCTAGCAACAAAATGGCACAAAGACAAAATCAATCAAAATAGTAGCTTACCTCCTCCAAATTTCACAAAATTTCATCCACACATCATGCACATCCTAAAATCAGGTTTTGTAAAAACAAAAATTATTTTGCAAGCATAATTTTCAAGAATAAACCAAATCTTCAAAATACGCTAATTGAGGCACAAAATGCAGCAAAACAATCCAAATTTTCACAAAACTCACATCTGATCATTCTGCATTATATTCTTCATCATCACATACAATTGTGCAAAAATCAGAGTTAAACGAACCTCGTATCTAGTAGGTTATTCTATAAACTTGGCGATTGCAGCGATAGTCATCCATGCAATTCGGTAAGATGAATAATCTACAATAAGGACACTTGACAATGATCATCATCCATTATCACATCATCAAAGATCACAATCACATTTGGCACCTCACATTTTGAGTACAACTTTGCCAAGAACAATTTGCTCAAAGGCGGTCATTGATGCCCTTTTTCATGGGGCACGAAAACACGGATAATCAAAATCACAAACACTCATTCATTTGACAACAGTCACCATACAGGACATATCGGTAGGTTGATTGGTTCCATTATGGAATTGGCGAAGAAATTTCCACAATCACTACCCCACCCCTACGTTGACTTAGTCATCATGCATCTTCATAAATTGCATACTCAATGACGCCATTGTGACATCTTATTCAACAACATCGAATCATCCCAAAGTTTGGGGCAACCACAATTTGATTATGATATCACATCACATGGTATTATACACCAACCCTCTGTCACATTTTACATCATTCATATCGTCCACAATCACATGGTATTATACACCAACCCCTTTCCCACCATTGGGGCATAAACGGTATCACATTTTACATCATTCATATCATCCACAATCACATGGTATTATACACCAACCCCTTTCCCACCATTGGGGCATAAATGGTATCACATTTTACATCATTCATATCATCCACAATCACATGGTATTATACACCAACCCCTTTCACTTCTTGGGGCATAAACGGTATCACATTTTACATCATTCATATCATTCACAATCATATTGCATTTCACACCATTCATTCATCACTAGCACAAATTCACCACATCATGCATTATTAGCACAAAAAAATATTTTCAATTGGCTTGTGAGATACATTCGTAACTCATTCGCCAATTGAGGGGGTAAGCTACAAAATTCCAAAAAAATTCTTTATTCTTTTGTCTTCAACATCAGTGCTCAAATCCAACGATAGAGAGAAGTTGCTTCTATGCCCATAGCCCAAATAGGTGTCTCATATTTTTGCACCATATTGTGTTTCATGCAACATGGTACAAAAAGGGGCATCTATAGACACCAAATTACAGCCACTAATCCTCCATCCTAACCATTCCACCACCCACTTGTCCACCATACACCTTTCCCACCAATTATTTGGCCCAATTCCACCTTTCCACCTTCAAAAGGCCCACTTTAGCCCTTTCCCACCATTTCCTAACCCAATTGAGATTATTTTAATATTATTTTATATTATTTTATATTTAATATAATATTTTATATTATATTATAATATATTTATTATAAAATATATATTTATAAACTCAATTAACCACAACCGTCCGATCCAATCTAATCCCCACTGTCCATCTTCATTAATCCATGCCACATCTAAAAAGTAATCTCAACCTTAGGATCTAATTTAATCTTAGCCACACGATCAAAAGTGTAAGGCTAAAACCCTAAGAAAACCCTAGGTTGGATTATAAATAAGGGCATTTGCAAATGCTCAAACCCTGGAACCCTGAGATTAGAATTTGCATCTTGAGGAGATCATTGGTGAAGCCCTAGCAAAGCAGAAAGAGATAGAATCCTGAAGATCCAAAGCCCTAGCTAGCCAATAAGACTTTTGTTGTTCCAACCATCCCCCATATCTATCCTTTCCACCTCACCATCCTCCATTGCCGTCATCGCCACTTCCGCCCATCCATCGCATTCATCGCATCCCCAGATCTGCTTCTACAGATTTTATCCTCACCGTAGGTGCTCTCTCGAGCTTGTGAAGCTCGTTGCAGAGCTTGCCAAGTGCACGCCTACACCTGCTGCATTGCAGGCTCACTCCAGATCCTATGAAGCTCACACCATAGCTTGCAAAGCTCACACCATAGTCTGCCAAGTGCGCGTCCGAGCCTGATGCAACCACAAAAACGTGAATCAGAGCCTGCTGCATCACGCCATCTACTATCAAAACTGCAACAACAAAACGAGGCATCATCACAAGCAAGGTATATCTTTATTGGTTTTATTTTGTTACATGATTTGTAGATTTTGCATGCCATTTGATCTATTTTTAGTTAGGGTTTACTGATGTCTGAGGGTCTCACACTATGGAGCCCTCACAGGTGTTATTAATCCCTTTCTCTATTTTTGTGTATGCAGATCTGTAGATTCTACATATTGTTGAATGGTTGTTGAAGCTGGAGTGGTCCGGCATCGGATACCTGAAGCCCACTCATTCCGTTGGAAGCGAGGACACACTATTTGAAGACACTTCATTGTTGTAGCTAGGGTTTCGGAGAACCCTAGCATTTTGTAAATATTTGTATCAAATACTCACTGAGTACAGATTGTATCAAAAGGAGTTTATTGGCTCCCCTTGCTTATTGAATAAATCTATCTATTTTGTGCAATCTTGTGTTTATTTGGGTCATTTGATTTCTTTATTATTGTTTAAGTGTCATGTTTTCGTCTTCACACTATTATCATATTTTTTTAATATTCCAAAAGTAGGGAGTTATAAGGTATACTACACCAAACTATAGATAATTAGAATTTATAAAATTAAATTAAATAGAGAAGCAAACCTATTACTTTCATATAGAGTTGGAATTAATTGGTAACATTTGTCTCATACTCATACTAAGGAGACAAAAAGAAATCCAACTATAAGAACTTCATTAGGAGAGATAAGGTAAAATTGAAGGTTGATTATTATTCTCAAAACATTACAATGTCAACCCAAAAGGTGAAGTAATTGTTGCTAAGCTTATTATCAAAGTCAATAACATATTCTAAAATTACTTGGAAGATATAAGGAAGCCTACAAAACCTAAATCTAAGAAAGGTTTTATCAGTTCACATACTAGGGAGTCATAAGGTAGACTACTACAAAGGTTATACTAAAAGAGCTTTATACTACAAATGGAAAGAAGAACAATTTATTACAAAATAATGGAAGAACAAGATACACACAATACATCATGTCACAAATATAAAATTAGCTCTAGCATAAACAATTCTACAAAGCAGAAGTAAAATTGGTATATTGAATCAGGTGCCAGTCATCACATGATAGAGAATCTATAATGGTTTGACTATCTTGAAATTACTAATGGTTACAAGTTGAGAATTGTAGATAGCAAGATTTATCCTATTCATGGATATGGGTGTGTAACACCTAGTAAATAATTTCTAAACTTTCTGCTATAAAAAGTGATGTATATTTCTAGATTAACATTCAATCTTATTTCAGTAAGCAAGTTAATAGAGAGCAATAGAATGATTGATTTTATATACATAAATAGTGTTAATATGTGCCTCATCATGAATCAAAATGAGATAGAAGCTACAAGATCAATCCATGGAAATACATATATGCTAGACTCAATTGAGAACTCACAAGACATTGTTGTATTTTAAAACAATACTAATATATTTACTGAGAAACATGTTGCAGAAAACAAAGAGACCATTTATCATAAAAGCAAATACAAAAATAAGATTCAAAATTAAAAGGATGAGAGGACAACAACAACACTATGCTCCACTTAGTCATATACAAACCAAATAATAAGAGGGACCAGATCAAGCTGAAGACTATTCAAAAGAAGATCCATATTGAAGACTAAAGTCTTCAATATCCAAATAATATAATACGAGGGGGTGTTAGAGTATATTACATTATTTAGGTACATGTCAATGTACCACCTTGGGCAGATAGTTAAATTAGGATCTTATCTTAGGTTACTTGAGGAATAAGTAGTAAATGCACAAGTGTCAATGTGCAATGACGTAAATGTACAAGGAGTCCACTTGTACATGAGTCATAGGAAAGGTAGTTAGGAAGAGTAAGGACCAAGTAACTTATCTTCTTATATATAGACCCCATAGTGAATAGAATAGTGTGTGAGAGTGTGTGTGTATGTGTGTGTAGAGTAGAAGTGCTACTCACTATAGTATAGGGAGTAGTATCCATTAGAGTTTTGGAGTGTTCATATCCTCCATTACTTTGCATTGTAATATTTTTGTAACTTTCCATTAATATAATATTTTAGTCTTATTGTACAATTCCATTATATTACTTTTCTACATATTTTACATCTTGCGATTGCTTTCCCAAATAGCATACATTATCAAAACATAATAGAGTTAAAGATCTATTCATGGAGTTTCACAAGTGATAATAAGAATTGGGATACAAAATATGGAGAATATATAAAAAAGAATATATGTATATCAATAAAATATTATCCCAAATTAAATATGTGTTAATATGATAAAAAATAAGAAACTCCCATGGGCAAGGCTAAGTCTTGGAAGAAAATGATCCAGAAGTAATCATTATGAGAAGCAATGAGACAAGAGGAGGAAGAAGAAATGACAATCAAGAGGAACTGGATGCAGCGCTGGCCTCAAGGCTACAACAGGAAGAAATCATGGGAATTTTTAGAGCAATAGATGGAGAAGAAAGAAGAAATAATGGCCAATCAAACCCAAAAATAAAAAAACCTTATCCAACAGACCAGTCAAACCCCAAAATAAAAAACCTCGAAATATTTTGGAAGTGATGTTGAAACCCTTGTCCAACCGATATGGCCAATCAAACCCCAAATAAAATTAATTCAAATTACAATTAAAAACCCTTGTCCAACCACATTACAATTTCTCTTCCATAATAAAATTAATTCAAATTCCTCTCCCATATATAAATTTCTTCCATAATAAATTAGGTTTTAATTCAATGCTAGGTGGCCAACTAAAATATTTCATACAACTTTAGGAGAGTCTTCCAATCTAAAACCATTTCTATTCAAGGAAGAGAGCTTTCAGTACCAATATTGGAATAAAATGAGCCAGAAGTAATCATTGTGAGAAGCAATGAGACAAGAGGAGGAAGAAGAAATGACAATCAAGAGGAACTGGATGCAACACTAGCCTCAAGTCTGCAATAGGAAGAGCTCATGAGAAGTTTTAAAGTAGGAGGTGGAGGGATAAGAAGAAATAATGGTCAATCAACCTTCAAAATAAAAAACCCTTGTCCAACAAACATGGCCAAACAAACCCCAAAATAATTAACCTTGAAATATTTTGGAAGTGATGTTGAAACCCTTGTCCAACCGACATGGCAGTATACCATCTATAAACCTTTTTTCCAAAAGAAGAATCTACATTACCCTATCCATAGCTCTAACCTCTTCCCCAAATTAACAACACTAAATTCCACACAACCCCTTGGTCTGATAATATAGCCATAAATTATATAATGTTAGTCCTATGGACACATATGGGCTAATGTAATGTTACATGCACATGCGTATTCTGTGTTCTCAACCTCTTAAGCATTATATATTTGAATGCTACATACTTAAATATAAATGTAGATCATTGTAATAACATTTCAATGAAACACAATTAATTTTTCTTAGTGGTAGCAAACCTTCAAATAACGTAAGATTTCTATAAATTTATTCTGAAATAAACGAAAGTTTATGGGAAGCCCCAAATTGATGAAAGTTTGTGGAAGTAAAATTTTTGGGAAGCCCTGGAAACTTGAATAACAAATTGTGATGAAATATAACCATAATTCAAAGCATGAGTAGTGCTTACCACTAAAAATCTCCTTTCATCGGGTAAGGTAGAGAAATAATCGATTGACACTTCCCTATCTTTGTATGTTGTGTTGTGCGTTGCTCCACCTAGTGAAAAAGCTTTGCCCTTTTAATTTAAATCCCTAGCTTGAGATTTAAAATAAGAAAAAGAAGAGCTCTGCTTTCTTGTGGTTCCTCCATCTGTGTGCTACTCTAAATAAGTGTTGATGGTTCATTATCAATCCCTAGCTTGATATTTGAAATAAAAATGAGAGCTCTGCTTTTCTTGTAATCCCTCCATCTACGCACTACTCTAAATAAGTGCTAATGGTTCGTTTTCAAGCCCTAGCTCAAGATTTGAAATAAAAATGAGAGCTCTAATTTTCCTATGGTCCCTCCATCTACGCGGTGTTGATGGTTCTCTATCGTTTATTCCTTAGAAAGAAAATGTTCATCTCGTTAGTCATATTTACATTTGCATTTTTTGTGGTCTTTATATATATATTTGTACTGAGACCCTAAGATGGTGGTTTTAAAATACCGTCTTAGGGTCACCCTAAGAGGGTAGTTATAAACTACCCTCTTAGGATCTATTAGGGCATTTTTTTACCATCACAAAAAACTACCTTATTTTAGCCACTGTTAAATCCATAATTGTCATCTCTTTCGGTAATTCTCCTATTGACAAATACTCCCCTATGTGTATACCACCCCAATACTACACTTTTCATGAACAATTATGCATCAAGGAATTCATCTGGTATTCTTTCTTCTGTAGGTTATCTCAAGTAAATCCTTTACAATTGATCTATGATTATGTGCTTCTTACCTGGTATTACTACCACTCAAAACATGAATTCCTATAATATTATGAGCCACATACTCACTCACCCATACATTTTTCTATTTGTTAATTAAATATAACAATGCTTGATGTTCTACATAAAGGGAAAATGGATTAGCTATAAGATAGTGTCAAAATGTTTGGATTGCATATACCATTCCCAATGCTTCTCATTTTGTTACACTATAGTTATTTTCTACCCTAGACAACAATTAACTTGTAAAATAAATGGGTTGATCCAATCTAAACTGCCTATCCTGAGCTAAGGCGCACCCAATCATAAATTTTGATGAATCCACATGGATGTGAAGTTCCTTTTCTCAATATGGAAATACCAAAATGGGTGACTTTACCAAATGTACCTTCAATCCTTCAAAAGCCTCCTGGTGTTCCTTCATCCATTTAAAAGAAGCACTTTTATGCATGAGAGCATCTAGCTGGTAAGCAATTTGTACCTAGTTATTTATGAACCTTTTGTAGTAGCCCATTATTTTAAGGTCTTTACAAAACTTATATCATGGGGTTCTTCCATCAATAATATTACGTGTATTTTATTTGGATCCGGCTTCAATCCTTCCTGACAAACAATATGTCCCAATAACTTGTTATAGGGTACAAACAATACACATTTTCCAGGATTTAGTGCTATTTGAGCATTTTGGCACAAACCCATACATTCATATAACACCTATAAATGTTTTGTTGTTATGCCATATAGGGACAAATCATCAAGAAAAACTTTGAAATTTCCTATGGATATTTTATCAAAAATGTAAAAATGATTCCCTATAAAGTAGCACGTGCATTACATAATCCAAATAGCATTCGATTGTATGCATATATGCCATTTTCTACTATAAAAGTAGTTTTCAACTTATCTTCCTCTGCAATACTAATATTATTATAACCCAAAAATCCATCCAAAAATTAATAGATCTCATGCCCAACTACCTCTTTCAGTATGGATTCTATGAATGGGATTGGGAAGGGGTCTTTTATAGTTATGAAATTCAAACTCTAAAATTATACACAAATCCAAACTTTTTTTGCTTGCCTCTCCATGGTGACTACTAGTGATGACACCCATTCACTTATCATAACTTTGAAAATGATGTTATCCTCCAACATTTTCTCAATTTTGGCATTCACCAAAATTGTGTGCTTTGGATTCATCTTGTGTAGTCATATCCTTACTAGTTGTGCACCTTCTATCAATGGTATCCTATGTACGCACATTTCCATTGGTATCACATTCAAGTATTTATAAGTCCATGCAAATACATCCTTGTAATTCATAAAAATTTTAAAAGCTATTGCTTTTAGTGCAATATTTCAATCATCTCCACAATTTATCATTTTTTGCTTCCCCATCATTGCCAAGGTTCACCTACACCATCCTTGGTCCTTCATACTTTACCGTGTATAGTTCTACTAATTTGAGTACATCAATTGGATGGGAAGTTTTATCTTCAATAACTGCATCACCCATAGTGTATTCTACAAAGTTTTTTGGAAATGTCCATTTGTTTTTTTCTTGATCTTTCTTTACTACAGATCTCTTCTGACTACTTTGACCTTCTTTTAGCTCCTTTTCTTCATCTTGATTTTTTTATTTTGCATTGATGCACAATCATTGTAGGGGAAATATTTCATAGTCTTCCATTTTCTAATGGAGGAGTCCTTTATCATCATTTCATTCATATTTTGTGCAATCCTACAACTGTAATACCCTTTCTTCATCAGGTTCATATCTTGTTTGAAGTTTTGATGATGAACTCCTTGATTCATCTGATGTTGTGATATCTTGACTTACGGATTGGTTCTTAATATTTATCATATATTTTTATTGGGCCTTCTTGAATGTTAGGCATTCCTTATCCCAATTATGATTCAATTTCACCATCTAAAACTACCCTCATCCAAGTAGTAGTGCATCGTATGCTGATTTTGCATCACAATTATTACAAAATCCAAGATAAAATCTTGATATACTATTCATACTTTTTTATTTGTGAGCATACCCTATGTTTCTATTCCATATTGGTCTACTCCATACAACCAAAAATTTGGATACCGTTAGGGTGGAGTACCAATATGTTTCCATATTTTCTCTGGCATAACATTTACACTTGACCCTCCATCTATGATTACTTGGGTTAAATTATGATCCAATATCTCCATATGGACCAAAGTAGGTTTCTTTCTTCTTCGATCATCAGTATTGTAGGATCAATGAATTGTTATTGATTTATGTTGGAAACTTCTCTTTCTTCCTCGACTCTCTTGGTATTCACTATTTCTCTTATTGTAGTGTACAATTATGGGATTGCACTAAGCATATTAGATATATTTACTTCCACTATCGTACTTAGTACTTGTGTTGCCAATTGTTCCATTGCTAATTTTTTTGTTACTACCTCTAGTTTTTTAGAGGTTTCTATTGCAATAACCTTTCTTGATTTGTCTCCCCCAATTCCAACTCTTATTTTATCATGTTATGAGCTTCCTACCATCGATATTTTCTTTGGTAGGATTTTGGTATTGCTTAGTATTTTTGGCTTGAGCTCCAACTACTGCTAGCACCTATTTATCATTCTTTTGTTGGTCCATTACTTCATCTATGTCAACTAGATAACCCTTTTGTGTTCCATTGGTACTTGATTTATTTGCCTAATTTACTTCCTTTTGATTTCCCAATCCACACCATCAACACATTTGTGTATTATTATTTCCATTTGTTCCTTAAATTTGTGGTTTAGGGCAATTCTTTGTGAAATGACCCCATTCTTGGTAATTTTGGTATTGAATTATTGGTCTTCCATCTGAATCATATTGTAATCGAATTTGACCTCCTTATATTCCTTCTCAATAGTTATGTCTATATCCTCCACTTGTTGGACCTTGTCCATTATTTGAAGTATTTATTTTTTCATCTTCTTGTATTGGCATGGTTTGGTGTCTTATTCCCCTTAATTCGAATGGACAATATGTAATTAGGTGTCCCATTATGTTGCATATATTACAATTTGTATTTTTATGATAGTTAACATTTGTATGTCCCTTTATCTTACAATTGAAGCATCAAATATCCTTTCAATCCTTTTTTACTTTACCTTTTACTTCTTTTATCATTTTCTCAAGTTCTTTTCTAAATGAGTGGATAGCACTGTGAATTTTACTATCAAAGTCACCATATGAATCATCAATTTTGGGATGTACTATGATTTCAATTGTCTATTTTGCTTCATTTTCAATTTTTTTTGTTTTCTCTAATATTTTTGCATATGTAGATGATGGGATGACCTTCATCTTCTTTATATACTTATGCAATAATCCATCTATAAATCATATTTTCACTAGTCTGTCAGTAGGTGGTATTTGCATTTTATCTATTAGTTGCTTCAATATTCTATTTTAGGTTTTAACATCCTCATTAGGTCTTTACCTTGTGGCATATATTTTTTTAATGATTTTTTTGTCATCTCTTAATGGTTGGAATTCATTCACAAATTCTTGTACCATGGTATCCCAATGTCGAAAGGCTTGCGTGCTCTCCCTCTTTTTCAATTACCATTCCTCTTAACATGGTAGTAAATAGTTATAGCCATTCATCTGGTTGTGTCACCCCATTTGCTTTCCAAATAGTAGTGCAAATACCAATGTGTCATGTCAAGTCTTCTTTTCCTTCCCTAATAAAAGTTGGGCATTTTTGCTTACCTTTTCTGTTTGCAATATCTGTCATTGTGTCAAATTCAACTTCTTTGTCACTTGATAATGTTTGTTGTGGGATTTGACCCCACATTTTTTCAACTATTGGTGGTTGAATTTGTTTCTCGTGTTCTTCCTCTTTCCTTCCAAATAGTCTCCTTCCTAATTATCATACGTCTATACTCCACTACCTTCTTCGAGAGTACACAATACATGGTTTTGGTATTCCTTCCCAAGAGCCTCCATGTGGTTGCTCTAGTACATGCCTTATCTTCTTTGTACCCATTGGAAAAAATTTCTTTGGCTCAAGTGTTACCATCCACACCTCGTTTCTTCATACACCTCTTATGTTTGTATCTTCAACCATGAATGTTTATCTCGACCATTTGGTGTTGCTCTGCTTCATTTTCTATTGTTAATAGCAATGTTTTTCACCTCTTGATATTCTCTTTTAGATTATTTTCCTATAGAGAGTTCCACACTCTTAGTACCTCTGGTTGGGTGATCTCTCCAGATCACACTCCTTTATTAGCAAGTTTTGCACTTCTCCTCAAAGGTTGTTTCGATTTTCATGCTTGGTTTCTTCATCATCAAGCTTGCACCCTTAAATTTATCATTCACCTCCTTTTTTTTCATGTCTACTACTTCCTCATGACCCATAACTCTATAGGCAATAGTGTCAAATGTAGCATATCAATGAGAATTCCCAGTTATGAGGTAATGAAAATTAATGAATCAAGGAGTTACAAGATTTAGCATGGTTTATTTCCTCAGATAGCATATTCCTTATGACAACAAGAGAACTTCAATCAGCAAGTGTTCCTTCACTAACGATTCAACTCAAATGGCAATGGTATGATGACACGATGAAAGTTTGGCATGTTGGCATTATAGCATGATGACATCTCTACTCTATGTGTTGATGATGGCAATGATAGTATTAGCATCCTCTGCTACTATCTTACATGTTACTTGCAACAACAATGATACTTACACATGAATCTAACAATGTATCACACATAACTCATCACACCCAGGATATGGTTGGAGAACAAGAGATTTATTTGCATTATTGAGTTGCACAATGTACAAAATTACAATGACTTCATCCAATCTCTCTAGAATTATCATACATCTATCGAGTTATTGATACCAAATAAAAATAAGGGGGCATTTAAAATAACATCTTGATGGTTATTGTAACCAATTCAAGGCATTTCCTCAACTACCTACAACTTCCTACGTAACAACCTTGATTAACCTTAGCAAATGATGTGATTTGCTTAAGTTTTTACAATGGCGATTGTTTATGCATTTAATTATATTTTATCTAAATTTTACATTACATTGCATTTGGACCGAATTTTCATTTTATTTATTTTCATTACAATTGTATAGACCTTTTTACAAACACTTTTACTTTTTCTTAGTGTTATTGTCTACATATGCTATTGCATTATTTGTCACTACTTAGACAACATTCTCCACATCTACTTCTACCACAACCTCTTCGAACAAACTGAATAATAACTATGTATTATTTACCTCTCGTGAGGCATCAGCTAACTTCAGGAAGACCATGAATCCACCCAAATCCATCATGAAGTTCAAGAGTGTATGGTTTCTTGTATATATCCACCCATATGAAATAATTTTGTAGCTTTTTTCTTCCATATTTATCTCTTCTACAAGAGAACGTGTTAATCACACACTCCTCTAATAGTGGTCCACTTAATTCATGTGTAAAAGTTATCTTTACTCCTTTTCCAAACTCACTCAATGCCTTCACTATGGCTTCCCAATAGGGGTTGTTCATAGAGTGGAAGGGAATGTTGCAATAATATCAAAAAATTTCTATGGTTGTCATGACCTCCTTCACCCTATCCCTTCCCATTGTAATATCATAAATGGTGGTTTTTCTAGTGTCAAATGCTTGTCTCTCTCTCCCACTCCCACTAGAAACACCTCGATGAATGTAGGGCTAAGAAAATATTCTTCGACCATGGTATGAATATCCTATAGATAGTCTCATCGCCATAAAAGGAGAACATGGCCCCACCCCTTGTCCCATTGTAGTTCTTGATCTTTTGTACTCTATTTTCTTGGCCTTTTTTTCAACGTAAAATCCTTCACCTCGACTTTAATCATTTCATCTATGTTAGGGCAAGGATCCACATCTTTCACTTATTGGCAAATCAAATAGAATTAAAGATGATTGATACCTCATTACATGTCCTTGCTACAAAATTTACAAAACACTTAGTTCAAAAATTTTCCCTTAATTTCATACTTCCACATTGGGTCTCCTCCTAGGGTTTGAGTTGAGGTTTGCATTGACAAAGTTTTTTGTGTTCCACTTGTAGGAGGGTCATTGTTGTCTACGGTGGTTCTAGGGACCTCAATTGAAGAAGCCATTTGTATTTCCTAATAGGAGAGAAATAAGAAATAATTATATTTTATTAAATTCCCTAACCTACATGCTTTAAAAAAAAAACCATAAAAATTTAACGTATAACTCAATGCATGAAAAGGAAAAACAAAAAAATAGCAAAAAAAAAAACTAAACCCTAGATTTTTTTGGAGAAAAGGAATAAAATAAATTTTAAAAAGACAATGCTAGCCTACAATTTGTATTTTAAAAGAAACTATTAAAAAATGAATTTGGAAAAAACCCTATTTGCGATTGGGGGATTTGAAAACACCTTGAAAAAATAATAGAAATAGCATGAAATCTCCTTGTGTTGGTGTCCAATCTTTGATCTAAGCTCAAAATGCAGTTTAGATTCATTGTTTGTAGTCGTTCATTATTTTTTCAAGGTTTGAAATGAAAATTTGGTCTATGCCTCAACCTGTGCGAGCCTCAAGGAGTTATCACCGAGTACTTGGTGAGTAACTTGTCGCCTCAACCTGTGCGAGTCTCGATGAGTTATCACTGAGTACTTGGCGAGTAACTTATCGAGATCCTGAGATTTTAAAAAATACTCATAGGGCCCTTTGACCCACAATATCTATGAATACTATGCAAGTTTTAAAACTATGATTGTAGTTGTTGTCAAGTCAATTAAACCATATTCAACTTGTCCTTTTACTAAATATATTCTCAATTTCTTTTTCTATCAAATATATTATAATGTAATTTAATAGAGTTGAGACATATTTTTTAATAAGCTATATCCATTTACATAAACAAGATACCCAAACTCAATGTTGCTAACAAAAAGGAGGAAGGATCATTTTGATTATGATCATGATGATATTACATTCAAGAATATTGATACATTTAATAAGAGTACAAAACAATTAGATGCAGTTTCTATAACTAACAAAAAACTAACTGAATGCCTACCGCTAAGCACATAACTATTGCTTCTTTTATCTTATCAAATCCTTAAGCATTACAAATAAAATAATTAATTAATATTCTCCAACAATCTCCTCCTTAATGCTTAAGGTTCCAATGTTTTTGTAATTTCTCAAACAAAACTTTCTCCATGCTTTCAAACTGCAACATCCATTCTATTTTTTTGGTCATGATGTATCCTCCAACATTCCAAGTGCATCACACAAGGAAATGATATCGTTGACTGACACCTCAAAATAACAACTTCATTTTGCAGTAAGGAAATGGTGTCTATACTGGTTGACACCCCAAAATGAATTTCAATAAATTCATTCACCAAATAAGAAATAAAATTAACATGCAATTTCTAACAAATTCACTCACTTAATGAAGACGTAGAATGAATATGCCAAACTTGAGACTTTGAACATAGTCTCACTACAAAAAGAGACATTAACAAATTCACAACCAGTCTTAACCATGAAGCATTTTTTCAATTTTTTTTCTTTCATCACTCCCTCATTTTCATTTGGGTATACTCTTGTTGCTACTCTTTCTCTTCCATATTTTGCCCATTCTTACTTTATTTTATTTTTTAAAATTTTGATTGCTTCAACTCTCATACCCTATTAAAGGTATGAACCACCTAGGACTAGAATATAGGACCTCAATTTATTGAGGTTGCTCTCCTATGAGCTTTTTTCTCTTTGAACCAACCTACGAATGAAGGAATTTTACTACTGATTGCTCCAACATCCTCCCTAAGTCACTTTGTAAGTATTTGGAACTCCTAGCATCAATACTAACTTCAATTTTTCACACGATCTCTAATACCAATTGTTAAAAATAGGACCTGCAAAACAAAGCAACCAAAAAATAGAGCACCAAACAAACAACAACCATTTACATAAACAAGATACCCAAACTCAATGTTGCTAACAAAATGAGAGGAAGGATCATTTTGATTATGATAATCATGATATTATATTCAAGAATATTGATATATTTAATAAGAGTACAAAACAGTTAGATGTGGTTTCTATAATGAAAACTTAACTGGTGGCCTGTCGATAAGCACCTAACTACAACTTCTTTTATCTTATCAAATATTTAAGCATTACAAATAAATAATTAATTAATATTCTCCAACGAGCACCCTTCAATGATTTGACTTTTTAGAGGATCAAATTGGAGTTAGATAAGCTGTCACATTTTAATGGAATTCAATAGGATCCTAGAATAGAATTAATGTGGAGCAGTTCATTAACAAACACTTGGATAACCCACCTCTATCGACAAAATGTCACATTTTTGTAATATCTTACCAAATTAAACCCAACCAACCTCTCTCACTTGGCGTGGAGACCAACCACCTCATCCCAAGTGTAGATTTGGTAGAAACTTGTTAGAATCATATATTCTGAACAAATCATTTAGAGGATCGAATTGGAGTTAGATAAATTTTCACCTTTGAATGGAATTTAATAGGATTTTAGAATAGAATAGATGGAGCAGTCCATTAACAAGTATTTGGCTAGCCCATCTATATCTTCAATGGGATCTTAGAATAAAATCATAAGGAGAATAAGGATTGGTAAGGATACTTAGTATTATAAGGAAATATATCATAAGGATAATAATATGTGTTTGTTTGTTTATGGAGGCATAGAGCAATTATTATTAAATTAATATTTTTTAAATTTAGTTTTCGAGGGCAGTGGACTGGTAAGTGTTTGTTTAGCAAAACACTTATTAAGAAGACACCTAGGTTCAAACCTCGGGGGTAGCCTGTTTACAAAGGTAGTAGTCTGATTTGAATCCTTTGAGTGTGTTCCAGACTGACAATGATGGTATGAATTCTGAGCAACTGGTGGTCCCCTTCACATCATCTCAACAATAACAAAATAAAATAGGTTTGGTGGGAGCAGCCCCTTTGGTTTGAACTTAGACCAACAATAACGGTAAAACCCCTAAGCGATCAGTGGTCTCTTCATGCCAGGTCAACAATAACGAGACAACATATCTTTGGTGGGAGCAACCCTTGTGGTTTAAACTCAGATCAATGATGATGGTACGAATCCCAAGTGATTAGTGGTCTCTTCACACAGGGTCAATAATAACAAGATGAAATAGGCTTGGTGGGAGCAACCCTTGTGGTTTGAACCTTGCACTTATCACTTACTAAAAATAGTATGGTTGTGACCAACTCTCCTATGTAACCAATATCAATATATATATATATATATATATATATATATATATATATTGATTAAATTTAAAAATTTAATATTATTTATTTTATAATTTATATAAAATTTAAAAAATATTTTTCTATAAATAATTTAAAGAATACTCTAACAATCAATGGATTCAAAAAGTAATTGTTGAGTTGATTCTACTATTTTTATTAGTTTTCAGTTAAGGGTATTTTCCTTCTTGTCTTATCTCCAAAATTTTATCACATTTTTGAATAAGTACCCTACTGCAACCTTCATTGTGCAAGGTTGTTGGTATGTAGTGAACACAATATATTTGGAGAAATGATCCACCACCACCATGATAAATGAAAATCCATTCACATATGACAAACTTGTAATGAAATCCATACTCATACTTGTCCATGGTTTCATTGGGACCAACAATGGTTGTATAAGTCCTTT
This sequence comes from Wollemia nobilis, assembly GCA_028583015.1. Classification (NCBI taxonomy): domain Eukaryota; kingdom Viridiplantae; phylum Streptophyta; class Pinopsida; order Araucariales; family Araucariaceae; genus Wollemia; species Wollemia nobilis. Next base: position 8,404,903 of record JAQPPZ010017033.1, read on the forward strand.
TGGCAAGCGATTATCAAGATTATTTTATTGGCATATCAGATAAGTTTGAACAAACTCAATGACATCCTCCCTCATACCTGGATAGTAGAACCGTTACTCTAATAAGGTTATCATGCATTGTTGCCTTGCATGTCCAACCTACAAAGAGTTATGATATTCCTTGTAAAATCTCTATGAAGGCTCCCCCACTTAGGGATATAGACCTAATTTCAAATTAACCACAAAAGTCCATCGACTAAACTGAACTTGCTCACTCTTCCCTTTTGAGTCTATTCTTCATTGATATTTTCCAAAGTAGCAGCTTGAGGATCTTGGACCAAACCATCCTTAATCCTCTCCATCAACTCTCTAGTTAGATTGAACATGCTCTCCCTAAAAAAAGACATTGGACTAATCAATATTGTCGCAATCAACGTCAATTGTTGCTTCTTGCTAAAAACATCAACCATCATATTTTTTTTTCCTATGATATGCATGATCTCCATGTCAAATTCAACTAGGAAGTCCTACCATATTACTTTCTTGGGCATTAGACCTTAAAGGATTTTGGAAGGAAGGGCCCCGGTGGACCAAATAATATCCACACCGGGGCGATTCAGTTTCAATAAGCGGATCCTTATAGAAAAAGAGTGTGTCGATTAACAGATTATGATTTTGACATAGCACAAAAAAAGCCTCAATCATAGTAAGAAAATAAAGGCTAGCAATAAGGGGCTGGCTAGTCAGGATCGAATAAGGATTGTCTAGCAAATGAAGGTTTGTTGGTGGGCTGGGTGGGTGGGATTATTTTGGTCACTTCATTTGGAAGATATCACTTCATTCGAAACTAATGAATTTGGATGTGGGTATCATATGAATTATGGAGTCTTTATGGCTTTTAGAACCTTTGTTTAAATGTGTTAAAGAGCAGACTATATGCGTATTAAGTATCTCTCAATAACTAACTTTATCTCTTTGGAAAGGTACTACCACTTCCCTCCTTTATCCTTTATAGTTATAACCCCCTCCCCTCGAGCTCTCCTTCCCTGATTTATCACTTGTCCATGGATTCTTGGTTTGGCTATCTAATGTCAGTATTTCCCCCTACTTAAGAGTGCCCCTTTCCTTCATCGAGTCTCATTCTCTCTTAAAGAGAGAAGACCCAAAAGATCCAAATATGACTTTTGGATTTAAATAAGAAAATATATTTCTTAAATAGTGGGATTCTTTAATACCATATATTGATAGTCATCCCTTATCCTAAAGTCAAAAGATAAGGAGTTCACCAAAGTACCCAAATTTTCTCTACAAATAGACGATAACCATGCAGAGGGATCAACATTGTCCTATCCTAACCAATCATAAGAGGAATCATCTAATATCTTCAAGGAGATAAGGAAAGTCATTTTTTTAGATAGATACCCACATTACTCTTAGCATATGTGGTATTCTTAAAGAGGAGCATGGAGGAAGCAAACATTTTATTTCTTCAAAGGTGAGGAGTAAACTAGTATTCTTATAAGAAGTACCAAGTTGTATCCCCTCATATTTTATAGAGTGAATTTGAGGCCCACTAGAACCATCCATAAGGTCTAATTACCACCCATTTGTCCTTTTCTCACTTTAAAATTCATGACTCAAAATACCACAAGTACTAAAATTCCGTTAGGGCTCCTACATCCCTAACCAATGAGTGTAGGTAATCAAGAACTAACTTTTTTTCTCACTTTCCTGAATAGTATTAGTATCGATGAGAGATATGGAGAAGTGCTCTTAATTTTAAAATGTGATAGTGAACCCTATCTCTTTAAAAAGGATAGCTCAACCTTGAAAATATTGGGTTTGAGTTAGAGAGGAGTTGGACACATTGTTCATCTTGACTATGAAGCGAGCACCCAACAGATAGTACCTTCACATCCACATGCAATATACTATCATTGTTGTCTCCTTCGCATGAAGGAGATATCTTCTCTCTGTCTCATTTAAATTCCTTGAATAGAAAGCATCCTAAATAAGCACACCTATGATGGCATAATCAGTTGTATTTGTGTGAATCTCAAATGGCTTGCTAAAATATACCAAGGATAACATAGGGGATGATGTTAGATTTTCTTTCAAGAGCTCAAAGGCCTCCTAGAACTTTGACATCCACTCCCACTTCTGGTACTTTTTCAAAAAAACTATCAACAATGTTAAAAGCTTTGAGTACCTACTAACAAAATATCAGTAGTAGTTAGAAAGGCCTAGGAACTATTGTAAACCATGTATATCCCTAGGTAGATCCCAATATCTAATCACTTTAAGCTTCCTCAGGTTTGGCTTGATATTCCCATTTTTTACCACATGCCCTAAAAAAGTCACCTCTATAGGCAAAGGAACACTTCTCCACAAACATATCATGCTCCCATTATAGTTTGAACACTTCTACCATATGTGCCCTATGCTCCTAAAAATTCTTAGAATACACCAAGATATCATCTAGATAGACCACCACACACTTGTCTAATAGTGGTCTAACACATTATTCATGATTGTGCAAAATGTGGTTGGTGCATTGCACAACCCAAAAGGCATCACTAAGAACTCATATGACCCATATCTTGTCACACATGCCATTTTCCCTTCATATCATTAAGCAATGCAAACTTGATAGTACCTTGATCTCAAGTACAATTTTATGAATATTTTTACCCCTGCAAGGCAATCAAAGCATTATGTTATCAGTGGAAGAGGGTACCAATTCTTAAGGATCATCTTATTCAAAACCTTATTATCAACACACTATCTCAAAGATCCATTGACCTTCCTTTGGAACAACATTGGGGCTCCATATGGGGAGCGTTAAGTATGGAGGTAACCAATAGCCAATAACTCCTCTAACTACTTCTTCCATTCAACCATCTCTAGTATAAAAAATCAGTATGGAGCTCTCATCAGAGGACTCAATCCTAGAACCAAATAAACTTGATGATCGATGCTCTCCTAGGTGGCAATTAAGGTAATAGCTCCTTGGGCATGTGATCTTGGAACTCATAGAGGACTTCTCCCATGCTTGCTAGGACCAAAACCTATTATCTCTTTTCATCCCAACCTCCCACAAGCACCACGAGAAATATGGGCTTCTTCCCTTTATTCCTCACTGCATTTTGCATACTCAACATTGAAAATACTTGCACCTTTGGTGCATTTGATAACACCTTCTCCATTTGCCTTCTTTGAATAATCCTCACCATGTACATCTAATATGTTTTGAGCATGAAAAAAGTTTGTAGGTGGGGAATTATTGCCACTTTACCCTTCTTGATGAAATCTTGTCATTGTACTAGTTCAAAGTCATCCATCTTCACCATAAATAGACTTGCACTCATCGACTTGCACATCCACATCTTATGCAATATAAATAGTCACCTTCGACTGGCTTGAACCTTTGACCACCTTCGAAGGATTAGAGGCCCAATTCTTTGGCTTGTTGAACACTTATATAGTTGTGGGTAAAACCTGTATCCACAAGTATTATGGTTCTCTTTCCTTTGATTATGACTTTCATGTACATCATCCTGTATAGTCCTTCAACTTCTATTCTCCTTCTCGACTCTACCTTCTCCATGGCATTAAACCCACAAATGACTCCCATGTGAGCATCATCTACCTTGTCCAACTCTACCTATTGGACTGTTGATACCTGTTATCATTGTGGACACTCTTTTTTAGGATGGGGTCCATTACACATCTAAAATATTAGCCATGATTATTTTTATGGACTACTTGGATGCCCTTGCATCATCTACTATATATTTTTCTTCTCTATAAATGTGTTCACATTTATAAGAGTTTACCTCTAACAATAGTTGTTGCACATCAACAATAATGTTATTTTTATCTAATCCCTACATACATTTTTGTTGATAGTATTAATAATAATTTGTAAATCCCCCTTAATTGAAATAAGTTTCCATCCTTTTTTAATTACATTTTTGATCCTTGTACGAAGTGTCTTAGCCTTTGCATAGTTGTTAGCCAACATTCCATATGATTTTAAGTAAGGAAAATTTTATTTATTATTTCGAAAAACATGACCTCCACCAAATTTTCGTAGATTTCTCTAGAAGCACCATCATAATTAATTTTTATAAACTCAATTTCTTAACATTCTATTTAACCATAGATCAAAGCAATGCCTTTGTGTTAAATCCATTATTGCATATGACCCTTCCATTTATATTCAAATCTTGTAACCAAGAGGATAACACCTCTTTTTTACAGTTGAAACTTCTCATGATGAGCACCATGTCTATAAAAATTATACAAGAGACAAAATAATATGAATCCAAACTTGGGCAATGATTTTGAGATATATTTTTAAAAAATCTATTGTTCCTTTCAACCGATAAATTAAAATAAAAATAATATGACCAATAATCCATAGAGTACATACTCCTTTAGCTTTGAAATAATTAATCCAACATCCTATCAACTCGTTTAATGTCAATGAAGCTACCCCAATATATTTTCATGTTTTTGAAATAGTAGTGCCAAATGGGGTAAGAAAAGGTATGATGAAGAATTAAATGATCTTATGTTTCTAGATTCTTCTCATACAAGGAACACATAAAAGGTCTATGAGATCCTCTTATTTGAAGACTCTCTCCTATAAGAATCTTTCTTTAAACTACTATCTAAAGAAATTTTTAGGCCTTAGGAAGGGCTTTGAGACTGAACATTCTTCTAAGAGAAATCATTGAGAGAGAAAAATTTATTGCTTTAAATCCTCATATCCCAACTTGATCAAGTATACACCATATTTTTTATAGATTTCGAACCTCTCATCCTTTCAAATATAAATAGGCAAATAAAAATCTTTACATATTTTGAAGCTCATCTATGGATTGTTCAAGTTCTCCCTCAACTAGGTTATTAATATAAATCCATGATCTATAGTTGTTGCTCATATTAATATAATATTTGATCTTTAGACATTTCCAAGTTAGATATGCCCAAGCCAATGATTGCCATTTTGAATTAGAGATAAGAGGACAAGGCTTCAACTAGGTATTGGACCAAAACTTTGATCTCCCTTATTGATTGACCATCTTATGTGTTTCTTGATCAATTGCAAACTATTTGATGTGAAGTTCCATATTTATAATCCTTTAGGTAGGGTTTGTTTCCTAGATATTTTGATTGCATCAAGAAAACATGTATATTTTTGAAGTAACATTTTTGACCAGCTCTTTCCTTGATCTTTGAATAATCTCCAACCAAGTTTTGTCGTTAAGACCAAACTCCTAAGTCCATAATTTTGGAAGTCAACCCCTTCAATATTATTTCCTTGGAAAACTCTATCCCACTTACAAATATAGAAAACCTAAATTTTCCTCACATCCTTTCTAAAGAAAATATCTTTGAATTTTATCAAAATTGGACATTATACCTATTGACATTCTTGAGAGTGACATTATCTAAATAGGCATGGATTGTAGTGTAGTCTTTTGAGTTGTAGCCTTCCAACCATGGTTAAGAACTTACTTTTTCAATTTTCCAAACATGAATTTATTCTATCCAAAATTGAGTCCCACCTTTATGAGACAAAGGCATACCTGAATATGTTGATGAAAATTTCTAATTTTAAACCCTAAAATGTACATTATATTCAGTTGTATATCTAGGGAAGTTTTAATGAAATAGATTATATATTAGTATTAAGCAAATTCCCAATGGCCTTCTCATAGCAAGATAATAATTATTTAAAATCCAAAGCCACATTGACTAAGGAATGACTCAGAAGAAAAGCATCATCAACAAATTGGAGATAAGATTGGACGAATCATTTATTGCAACTTGAATATACCTAATTTTTCCTTCAACTTTTACCTTTGAGAAATATCTCCCTAATGCCTTTGCAAGAATAATAAATAGATATGGAGATAGTGGATCACCTTGGTGGAGTTCACAACATAACTCAAAGTATCCAATATAGGATCCGTTAATCAAAATAGAATATTTTGAAGTACTTTAACAACATATAATCCATAATTTTTTGAAAATATCATGTATAAAATGTTAACAAACCCTATCATATGCTTTGTTCATATCTAATTTCATATGCATACTTGGTATTTTCATAGAATGAAGAGAATATGTCACCACTTGTGCAATGATAACACCATCAATAATTTGTTTTCCACCAACACAACCAAATTGTTCCTCTAAAATCATACATCTAGAATGCTTTTAAATTTGTATGCCATAACTTTATTACAAAGGCTTATTGAATAGAAATTATCAAAATAATTTATCTTGCCTTTATTAGGAACCAATGTAAGAAATTTGGCTTTAATCGCATTTATTATAGCCTTCCTTTTTGGGGCCTCTCCAGCCACAACCAACATATCACTCTTCAATATTTTAAAAGAAAATTGTAGAAAATCCATTAGAGTCAGGTGCCATATTAGGATATAAAGAGAAATTGCCTCATGTAGCTCCTCCATAGATATCTTCTTCATCAAAATTTCATTTTGTCCATGTGTGATAATTAATGGAATATTTTTCAAAAGTTTATCTTGTGCCTTCTTATCTTGCCCAACATGTAACAAAATGTCTTTGAAATAATTAATTATTTCCTTGATATCTTCTTGTTATCTTGAAATATTTTTTATGTGACAAAAAAAAATTATTTTGGTTGTAGCCTAAATTTTTTGGTATTTCTATCTCCTTCCTTGATTTATCTCTCCCATGATTTTTGGAACCAATATGACTCCTTTTTCAATACGTGATGATAATATAATAGTAATTATTTTTCTTAAAAATAACAATATTGGTCTAATCCATTGATTTCTATTGTCTCTTGTAAATTTTTTAGCTTAGATTCAATATCCTATTTTTCATTATATATGTTAGTGTTGCTTCTTGCAACTAACTGATACGAAATCATGCTCATGACCCCTCTTCTAATTTTCCCCCATGCATAGTGGCACATGGAAAAAAATAGATGATGAGATTAAGGGGTCTATTAGCACCCTTAAACTTTGTAGTATTCATCATGTAGCAATTGATGAGATAGAAGAATTTGATTTGATTTTACCATCAACACCTATGAACTTTACAATATTCTATATGGATTTTATTCAATTAGAAAAATTGATAGATATGGTTTGAGGCAAAGTTGATTAATATGAATAGAAATATTGATGATAAAGATAAATGGTTGTGTGAACCTTCATTTGTTTCATAAATATGAGACTAGGAGGATCCACTTGCATTAGTCACCTAGTGCAATAAAAAATAAACTATATAGACTATGATAATCATTTTCATGGTCATCATGGATTCCCGAAGTGAGACATAGTAAGCCATCTAGACATCGACAAGCACGTGCATATAGATAAATATAAAATCAAGTAATATGCAAGAAATAAACATAAAGTTAATTGGTTCTTTAAATTCTATTCCATCAAGTGTGGTAAGATGATAAGCACTTGAATCAAACTTGATAATTATGATGAATGGAACTACCCAATTAGGCTCAAAATTATCTTTGAGTATGGTGTTGGTATTGGTGTTCTTTTGATTCTATTTAAGAACAAGATCATCAAATTCAAAGGATTTGGATTGTACCTTCGTGCTATAGGCATGCTTAAGCCTTTTTTGGTAGACCCATAAGTTATCTAGGGCATGGATCTACATTTTGTCAAGCAGTTCCAACTAGCTCAAATGGGTGAGATGATATTCATATTTGACATAGGATTCATGCAAAAAAATATGCAAGTCACCTCGAGCTCAAAAGGGAATATGGATTTGGTTCCATAAACCAAAGCATATGGCATCACACTAGTAGGATTTTGAAAACTAGTGTGATAGGTCCACAAGGCAAGACACAACTAGAGATGTCAATATTGACTAGTTTTGTTGACAAACTTCTTAAGAATCTTGTTAAAAGCTTTAGCTTGGTTGTTTCCTTGAGGATAGTAAGGAATCGACCATTTTTGTTGAATCTTACATAGTCACAAGAGTCATTTTTCGTGGAGGGCTAATAATAACCCATGTATAGGATTTTTTTGGCGATGGAGACACCACTAAAGTAACCACTACATGATCCTTCATGGGTCTCTTTAACAATTGCTTGGGCTTCAAATAAGGTTGGGCATCTAAGGAGAATGTTATCAAGGTAATGATGGTATAAGATATTGTCAATAATGATATACACATTGCTTAAGGTTCTTGGGCTCATTATGGTTCAAACCGTCAAGCAATATGCCATCTATAAGGAAGACAAATTTATTAGGAGAAAATATGCTTCTATAAAAAAGACTTCTAGAGAAAATTGACTAGATTTTAAGGTTGATGGATACCTAATTTGTTGAATGATGATAGCAACTTGTTTTTCATTCAAATATTTGGGGATAAGGGATGCAATCACAACCATAGTATTGACATGGAAATTGCTAGACCTAGAGATAACTTCAATGGTGATTTTGTCGAAATTAGCCATTAGCTTAGTAACGATGTCTTTATATGACTTAACATTTTTATATTTTGTTTGATAAACACCATTGACTTGGTTGACTAAAAGTTGGGAATCTTTGAAGCTATAGAGGGTTCTAACCTAGAAATATAATGTTGCAAGGAGCCCTAGGATAATAGCTTCATACTCAATGATATTGTTGATATGAAAAAACTTAAGCTTCATGGAAAAAGGGATAAGTTATTGTTGGAGAGTGACCTAGATGATTCTTGCACCTACCTCTTTAACACATCAAGTGCCATCAATGTATAGGATTCAAGAGATAGGTTGATAAGCTTCTAGGCTAAAGACTGGATCAACTAGAAAATTTATGGCTAAAGGATGGTTGGCTTCTAAGAGAAAAATTTCTAATTGGTCAAAAATGAACTAACCTTTAATGAAATTTTGGCTAACAAACTCAAGATCAAATTTTCTAAGGGTGATGACCCACTTAGCACTCCATTTTAAGAGGCAAGGCTTAGAAATACAATATTGTAAGGAATAGACTCTTGTTATGATAAATATCTAATGATTAAGCATGTAATGTCTAAGATTATGGGAAATAAATACCATGGCATGACAAATCTTCTCTAAAGGGGCATAGCAAACTTTGTAATTGAGTAAAGTCCTATTAATGTAGAAAATATCTCGCTCTCTATATTGGTCGTCATGTTGCACCAAGATATAGTCTAAGGTATGGTCTATTGTTGATATATATAACAATAAGGTTTTAGAAGAAATGGGAGGAAAAAGGACAAGAGAGGGTAAGAGGTAGGATTTGAGAGCATAAAATACCACTTGATAAAACATGTCCTAATTTAAGACTGTATTCTTCTTCAAAATCTTAGAAAAGGGCTGACACTTATCAAAAACTTGGGAGATGAATGTTTGTTATGAACCTCACTTATTATTAACATAAATAATTCACTTTTTATGTAGAAATTAAAAAAAAAACATCCATCCACAATGAGTTACACAAAAAACAATTTACAAAGTAGACACAAATATTGAAACACCCTTAAGGTAGGGCACCACCAAATAGCATTCCCAAAGGAAGGAATTACTTCAATATTTGATTCATGAGCCAAGAATATTACAAGAATAATAGACATCACTTATGTTTTACAATGACAATATCTATTCTTTATATACCCCTCTTTCTAAACCCTTGTCCCACTCACTAATATAATAAAATTTTAAAATATATCCAACCTTGGGTTATGGATGACCCATTCCAAATATCCATAATACCCATACATGATATTATATTATATTTCCTATCCCTATCCTCTAGGTACCTTACATTCCATCCCCCTTACAAATTTTGCATCCTTAAAACATTAGAAGAAACTAAACAATGGGATTTGCTAAGCAATGTTAACAATTGGTACCAATTCTGATCATCCATCCATCTTAGTAAAATCTTGCTTGATGATGGTCTGCGTTGATGCCAAGCTCTCCTCATGCCACATGAACATCCATAATTGTTTTGTGGGATTCACACTTTTGTTGATTTACTTTAGTAATTCAAGTTATGGGTTCATTTGTTCCTTAATGTTGTTGCACACTCTAAAAAACAAATTCACTATGCTTTGTCTACCAAAAATTGCCATACTTGGTGCCCTTTTTATTCCATGTAGAACCATAATATTGTTTTCCTAGGTCATTCCTTCGAGTTTTTTGCCACTCCTAGTGTTGTGGATGACGATATGCTACAACCTTAACTTGTGGTTTTGTTACCTTTGACTCTTAAAAATTGTACTCCTCTATTTTAAATTACTTTGCACCTTGTTCTATCATATGTCCTTCGTTTGAAGTGTCCTTATGCTATTTTATGTCTATCTTTGACTATACTACTTTTTTTCATTGGCTTTGTTCTTGTTGTTTCTTCCATGGAGCCTACTATTACTACTTCTTTCTTGGATTCTATTCCTGGTTCTAATGCTTCTTCCTCAATTTGTTTCCCTATAATAGATTTTTTTTTCCTAGGATCCTTACCTCTAATACTAGCAAATATCGTGTATTGTTATTTTCTTTTTCCTATACCCTAACTTCATAAACTTGTGTACATTAATATTAACAATACCCAAAGAATAAAACCAAGTTACTCCAAAATAATAGCCATATCATCCCTTTCAATGGCATTGAATTCTGAATGTAAAACATATTTGTGCAAGGTAATCTTTAAATCTTGGAAAATCTAAACATTCTTACCTTCAAGCTCTATTTCTTTGATTTTCTTTTCTTAGGCAGACAACCTCTTAGCCAAAGCAACATTAATGAAATTGTATTTTTTGCTAGGGTTTATATATATAAATATTTTCATTCTGGATGCAACCATAAACCTGCAAATAGATATTTTAGAATCAAACAATTCTTCCTGATCATTGTTTGGTTTATTTGAAATCAAAGTTGTGGTTCCTTTTGCCTGTATATTATTATATTTATCTCTTCCTTCTACCAATTCTATGCAATTTACCTGCTTGTTTATTTCTTCTGTATAATTTTTTATCTCTTTGCTTATTTCTTCTACAAAACTAATCATCTATTCACTTAATATTCTCATATGTTCACATAATTTCTCTTCTTCTTCTCTAGAAAACTCTTCTAACTCCATTACCCCAACCCAAAATAAATTCCAGTGCAGATGGGGTTTGAAAAATAACTATGGTTTCTCAAAATAAAAAATTCCTTATATTTACTCTATTCCTTGTTATGAATAATTAATTCTATAGATTGTCTTCAACGTAAAATTAAACTACAATAGAGTTGTTTACTTTAGTTGAGATATTTTTGTAATTTTGTTTTTTTACTAAAAAATATCACTACCCTTGTTTCAGATAACTAAATTCATAGGGTTGTATCTCCATAAATGTTATTTGGATTATTTAACATGCCCACTCATTTTAAAGCTCTTCAAATTCCACACAAATTGGTCCAAGAATCGTCTAAATCAGACAATTCCTTGCAAATATATGGCCTCTGAAATATGAGACATGTTTTTAGAAAAAGTTGATATAACTTTGCAATCCCCCCAAAAATAGAAACCCTTCACTTTGCTATAATTGTTGCTATGATACCACTTGTTATGAAACTCACTTCTTGTTAACAAAATAATTTACTTTTTATGCAAAAATAATAAAAACATTCATCCACAATGAATTACACACAAAACAATTCACAAAAATAGACGCAACTATTGAAACACCCTTGAGGTAGGGCAACACAAAATAACATTCCTAAAGTAAGGAATTGCTTCAATATTTTGTCCATAAGTCAAGACTCTTACAATAATAATAGACATCACTTATGTTTTACAATGACAATCTCTATTCTTTATATACTCTTCTTTCTAAACCCTTGTCCCACTCACTAATATAATAAAATATTAAAATATATCCAACCTTGGGTTATGGGTGGCCCATGCCAACTATCCATAAGACCCATACACAATATAATATTATATTTCATATCCCTATCCCCTAGGTACCTTAAAATATCCTAATGGCTTGGATTTTTCCTTGAAGACTCCAAAATTGGTTTAAAGTTTGAGGGGATGGCATACTGAAAATAGCTAATATTTTATCAATATCAACTTCTATGTCACATTAAGATACAATAAATCCCAATATTTTTCTTTATGTAACCCCAATGATGCTTTTTTAAGGCTTGATACATACCTTGTACTCCTACAATATTTCAAAGATGTACCTTAGGCTCAAATATTATCTTCCTGATTTAAAGACTCACCAAGAAGATCGTCGACATAGTCTTCCATGGTATGTCATGCATCATGTTGTGAAAGATGTATATCATTTATCATTGGTAGGTATCTCTTGCATTTTTTAATTCGAAAGGCATGACTTGATAGTAGAAGGTTCCCCATGGGTGGTGATAGTTGTTTTGGCTTGGTCCTTAAGAGCAATTTTGATATGATTAAATCCTAAGAATTAATCCATCAAAGATAACATTCTACATCCTGCGATAAAATTAACAATCATGTCAATGTTGGGCAAAAGGAATTCATCCTTGGGACATGATTTATTGATGTCCTAAAATTCTATGCAAACTCTAACATTACCTATTTTCTTGGCAATAAGGACAATATTAGAGATCTAATCAAAGTATTCAAAGGCTTTGATGAATTTGACATTGAGGATTTTTTGAAGCTTCTCTTTGACTAGCAAAGTGACTATTGAATGTATCTTTTATAATTTTGCCTTATGGGTTTTGCATTAAGAGTTACAAGGAGTCGATGAAAAACTAGGAAAGTATCAAGACCTGGCATACCAATGTACGACCAAGAAAATATGTTGCTAAACTTCATCAAACATTTTGTGTACTCCTCATGGTCAATTAGGGTCAAGAATTTGTGTAGCTTAAGGATCATGGGATCTTTAGGAGTCCCAATATTGATGTCCATGGTTTCTTTCATTAGATTATGAGACTTGTTGTAGACACCAAAATCCAGCCACTTGCAAGTCATCTATACCTTCCTGTCAGCCACGTGTCGGTCATCCACCTTCCCACCATTATTTGGCCCAATTTCACCTTTTCCCGCCATTATTTGGCCCAATTTCACCTTTCCTGCCATTTTTCATCCCCAAATTTATTTAAATTAATATTTATATATATATATAATATTTTTATATATTTTAATATTTTAATATATATATTTAAATAATAGTTTAAGTGATTTAATCTCGAGCCGTCCATCCTTCATTTAATCTCATCCGTCCATCCATCTTAATCCATTCCACAACCAAGATTTATTCTCTACCCTTGGATCCGCTTTAATCTTAGCCACACGTTCAAAGTGTCGTTAAAACCCTAAAGTGTGCCCTAAGAGTGGATTATAAATCGAGTCACTTTGATGGCTCAAACCCTATGTGTCTTCTACCTATCTTCTTCGCCTATGTCTTTTGCTACTTCTATCTATGATTCTAATTCTTCTATCGTTATCTCCTCTCTTCCGCTACCCTTTCGCCGCATCCATCGCCATTTCCGTCGCCGCTTTCGCCGCCATTCCTTCTGCAGCACTCTGCAGAATCTCCCATTCCTGTCGCAAGTGCCCACGGGCGTTTACCCCTTCACCAAGTGCCCACGGGCGTTTAACAAGTGCCCACGGGCGTTTACCTTCAGCCACAGACTCAGACCGGCGTCTGTAATCCAGATCCAGAAGCACGCGGGCGTTCGGCGAGTGCACCAGGGCGCCTTCCGTAGCCTATTCTGACAACAACATTACTTCCAGGTGTCGCCTGGTCTAGCTGCGTTAACAGAGAATAGGTATAAATTATTTTAAAGCAAGTAGCCGTATTTTATGTATTAATCTGTTATTGATTTCCTGCATTCCATTTTTATAGGGTTTTAGATTGTTTCTGAGGGCTCACGTAGTGGAGCCCTCTCATTAATTTCTAACTCCTTGATAGTGTTAATGTGTGTAGGTTTTTGATAACAGATCCAGTTTATTGATGGCAGCTGATTAAGCTGGAGTGGTCCAAGCAAGGGATACGACAAAGCCCACTCACTCTGTTGGGATTGAAGATACGTTCTTCGGAAGTGCCACCATTTGTGCCAGCTAGGGTTTCAGAGAACCCTAGCAAAACTTGTAACTTGTGTATCACAAATAAAGGGTTACGAGCCCAGTTGTATTCAAAAAGGAGTTTTTAAACTCCATCGATTAATATAAATCGTTTGTTTTGTGCAACTATTCCGTACAGCTCATTGTTCCTTCCCAGGTATCGCCTACTTCAGCCACCTTCATTGCTCCTGCTGTGCAGTCCCCTGTGACTACCATGGCAGCTTGCCCTCCACCTTCATCCAATCATCCCACCTCCCTTGGGTTAGAGATTAATAAGGTTAAGGAGTATCTCGACAAATTGATTTTGCAACAACAAGCAACAAAATGCTCAACCACCTGTCGTAGTAAAACCTACACCCCAACCAATTTCTACCCAGCCATCTTTTCTTAGCTCAGGCCCCACCTGGGTACCCCAATCTTCGGTGGTGTCCATTCCTACCCCACCTTTCTCCCAACCTAGTCCAGTTCATCATTCAAACCAATCACCTTCTTTTCGGTATCATCCATACCAACAACATGTCCATTCCACACCGCCTAATTCAGGCAATTTCATCCCATCCCATCAATTTTCCAATCCTCCATTGCATAATCATAATCATCAAACGAGTCAAAATTTTAATGAAGATTATCGACTCCATGCTATGCAACAACAGATTGACAACCTTATGCTTAACGCGCCTGGCTCATTTAGTCAGAAACCTACGCTAAGGTCATTGATCAATCAACCAATTCATCCTTCGGTACCTTCACCACCATATCCGACTGATTTCACATTACCGAAGTTTGACAAATTTCGAGGAACTGAGGATCCTCATGAACATGTGAGCTCATTCATGCATGCTTGCTTTAGAATCCAAAATAATGATGCTCTTATGCTCAGAACTTTTCCTCAGACATTAGGAGGAGATGCTGTACAGTGGTATAATCATTTAGCTCACCATAGCATTTATGCTTACGAGCAATTGATTAATCTATTTTTAGAACGATTCTCCTTAAATGTACAAAAGAGAGTTTCATTGTCCGACTTATACAAGCTCAAGCAACATGACGATGAGACTGTTTATGACTTTGGAAACCGTTGGAGGGCTATCATTAATAAACTGCCATTCTCCCTACCAATGGAGGAGTTAACCAAAATGTTCACCCGAGTTGTCTAAAACCTATCTCTTGGTTACTCCAATTACAACAATACAAGACTTTTGAAGAGGCTTTGGCCCAAGCAAGTATCATAGAAGACATTAAAGTCCAAGAGGGTGTTTTAAAACCCCGTAGAAAAGAATGGCAACAAAAGGGCCAACAACGAAATAATAATTATGGCCAAAACAAACAAGCACAAAGCTAGTACAGACCTCAAATGTTAACCAAGTTAATCAAGTGGTGGCGAGCCAGCCCGTAATGGCTCAACAACAACAAGTAATGCAAAGTCAACCGCAACCAATTGCTTATCATGCGGTACCCGCCCCTACTCAACCAGCTCCCAATATCGGGCCAACCATTGAAACTCGACCTTGGCAAAACAATCGTCCCAAGCGACAATTCACACCTTTAGATGAACCATATGCGGTCATATTCAACAAGTTATATAGCACAAATCAATTAACTTTACCTGAGTTTAAACCTTTAGACCCATCTAGAAGGGGGAAGTATTACAAGGAGTACCTATTTTGTCCTTATCATAGGCAAAATGGGCACGATATCAATAATTGTACAACTTTCAAACATGTGATCCAAGATCTTATTGAGATTGGAGCCATTAAATTGGATAGCCCCTTAGCCCAACAAAATCAAAATCTTGGTATATTTCAAACACCCCTTCCACATCGGGAGGAAGCTCCAACAACTTCAGGGGGAGTAACTCAGGTAACTCCTCCTAATCAAGTCAACCATGTACAACAATACCAAGGTTTTGTGGGTACTATTAACGTAGTAACCCGGGGTCAAAGGGCGAACCAACCAAATCGAGCTGAACCACGACCACTCGTACAAACCCCCAGTCCACCTCGGTAACAAGTGACCCAACGACGTGCTAGTACTTCTCAACAACCGCTAAATCATTCTACTCAACGCCAACGACCCATCATGTCATTGAGTAGCCGGTTAACTACCAGTTTAAAAATGGCTTCCGCCAAGTTATCGATCTATGACCTCATTCAACAATCTCCCCCGCATAGAGAGGCATTAATGGAAATATTAAAGTCAATCGAGCTTCAAACTCAAGATACTAATGCCTTCAACAACTTTGTGGGGAGTATTCAAACATGCATGGAGCCCTCCATCACTTTCTATGATTTTGAAATCAAACCTATGTCAACAGAAAGTATAGATCCTCCACTACATATCATGGCCAAGATCGATAACAAGCCATTCAAGAGAGTCTTAATTGACACCGGTTCCTCAATCAATATCATTACAACATCGGCGTTGAGTCATCTAAAGTTGTCGCCATCCCTTATCACAAAGTCGACTTTTACTCTTAAAGCATTCAATGATGCTTTATCTTCCACGGTTGGCACGATTATCTTGCCCATTGAGGTAGGGGCCCGAACTTTGCATACCTTGTTTCACATCTTGGAAGGGACCATGGCATACAATGTATTGCTTGGACGGCCTTGGCTTAGGGAGATGAGATGTGTCCCTTCTATATCGCATCAATGTCTCAAGTATGTATATGAGGGACAGGTTCATTGTGTACTTGCTGACACAGAACCCTTCAAACATTGCAACTATGTCTCAAATCCTTATGAGATTGTGTTGCCATCCACTCATCTTTTCTTGACCCCATCTATTTCTTCTATACCATCTTCTTCTAAAGCTCCCATTCCTGAGGAGCCACCCATCATATCGCAACCATCTTCCTCTTCCGCTATTCCATCTCATTCACCACTTTCTTCATCAACTAATCTTCCTTCTTCTTCATCAGTGACCACATGCACATGTGGCCATGACCAATCATCTCTTTCCACGTCATTACCCCCTTCTTCTACACCTTCTTCAACATCACCTATTATTCCTCCATCTTCCCAACCATCACCAACTGATGTTTCACAAGTTAGTGAAGCATCAACCCAACCAAATCCTTCCAATTCTTCTATCCCACATTCTTCTATTCCATCATCTAGTCCATCTCCCTCCCAAGTCAAGGTCCATCTCATCGATGCAGGTATTGGTGAGAATGCCATCCAAGATGTCCACATCACACCGTTCAATGTGCAAACAGTTAAAGATTTTGGTCATCCACATGACCAACATTTATCCATTGGATCGGTTTATAACATGGGTTCTATGCCAAATTCCATTAATTTTGTATATGGGGGAATAGAGTCATCTTCTAGTCCTACCACCATACTAGAACCCAAGCATCCAATCCTTGCCAATATCGAAAGGATGGAGGGTTTTCCCTCTCGCTATTTCCACAGACATAATTGGCAGCAATTTGGCCTAGGTCGATACGAGCAAGGGGTAACCGAACGCATCGATATGCCATATCAGAGACCCACTGAGCGTTTTGGTCCGGGCTACCAACCACTTCCATCCCTTTCTTCTTTTGAACGAGCTTTTCAAAGCATTAATCTTAATTCAGAAGAAATTCTCCACCCCGACGAATCCGAAGATGAAGTCTATGAAGAATTTGACGTCATGTCAAATGCTGATGAATCTGAAGAAGAGTCGGCGCCCATTGTTCCCCTCACTAAACAAGACGAGTTTTATCTCCAATTGTTCCCTCTCCAAGAGGCCATCTTTCGCTTGCTTCTTCCACAAGAACGAGGTGAACCACCACCCCCGCCACATCCATAAGCCATAATCCAAACCTGTATTATATGTATATACTAAAATAGTGGTTTTCACCACTACCAAAAACAAAACAAAAAAATCAGAAAATTCCAAAAAAAAAAAAAAATCAAAACATATAAAAATACTTTATTGCTTTATGTATGTGTGTAATAGTGGTTTTCACCACTACAAAAAAAAAAAAAAACTCAAAATAAAAAAAAAAAAAAAAAACTGAAAAACTATGTTGTTTTGCACTTCAGGTCTTCCGAGGTCTTCACCGGTTTTCCCTTCCATTCCGCCATTCTTTCTTTCATAAGTTGACAATGAATTTTGAAGACTTATTCACCCCACTCCATAATCCATATGATCCGGATAAGCCAATCCCGATCAACCCAAGCCTGATTGACATGGATCGGATTTCATCCCCTCCATCTATTTCAGAGTTCATCCTTTCCGAGGAATTGTTAAGGGCTTCCGCCAACTACATTCCTCCTTCACCTCCACATTCACCTTCATCTTCTAAGCCAGAAGTCTTCCAGGCAGACATAGACGAGAGCAAGGTCGTTATACACTTAAGAGCATTCTACGCATAGTTTGAATTTTATATGTACATATATACATGGCTTGTACAAAAAAAAAAAAAAAAAACAAATAAAATAAAAAGAATTTGCATTTCATTGTTAGTTGCATACATCTCATTCAAAAACATTGCATTTCATGTGCATACATCTCATTGAAAACCATAACATTTCATTTTCAGCCATAGTTGCATATCATGTTAGAGACCATTCTATCTTTTGGATATAAAATTTGGTCAAGCAAAAGTCATGTTGCCTTAATCAGGGGCACCTTCATAAAATCCATCAAACCGAATTGTCATTCGTACACCCATTTTCCATTTGCACATATTTACATTGCCAAAATGTTTTCAGTCACTCACCCATTTCTAGTGTTTTAAGCAAACTTTGAAATGCATGTCAAAGTTCTCTAGGGCCATATCACAAATTACACTAAATAAAATCTTGAGTATTGGGAAATGATTTCAAAAGCGGTCTTGAACCTATCACATTTTCACATCTTAAAAACATCTTGTGTCAAAGAGAGATAACACCATCCTTGGGTTGTGCCTTGAAGTGAAAAGGGTAATCCTCGTTTGTCCTATCATGCAAACATAGTCCATAAAATAGTGGTTCTTACCACTATCACAAGCAAATAACAAAATATAAATATAAACAGAGTAGTAAGGATAGGGTAAAATTCTCATCATACTTCGGTTGAGAATCCGATTCCCCAAAGCTCTAAGGAAATGAACATTTTTCACACACCACAGATCCCAAATAAGTTGTAAGGATCGTACTACTTGTCCGATCAGACGGATAGGTAGTCATCCCCAAGGCTTACAAAGGTCAAAAACAACATGGACTATGGAGTTAACCTTCACCGGGGCTATAGACGCTTGACTGGCAGTGGAGTATACTCATTGCGTGGCGACATGTCTCTCCTCAAAGAGAGACCTCTGAATGCTCATACGGACAAACTAGCTTTGGGGTCTTCTCCATAACGGGGTTACCTAATTTGTGCAAGATGAGGTTAATGAACACACTTGCACACACACGAGTTTTTGATTGCCTAGAGTCACTACCATGCTTCGGATTTGGTTAATGAACTCACATGCACACACATTTGGTCCTAGTTGAATTAGGCAGGATTAGTAAGTTTGTTTGATACCACTAGCATGTTTGAGTCTTTGTAAAACAGTCTTCCTCCATATTTTCTTCCATATCAACCTCCATATCTTCTTCCATATTCATGTCATTCCATACGTCATCCATTCACAAGCCACCAAGTTCGGTGCCCCTGATTAAACAATTATGATAACAGTTGGCTAAATCTAACTATCTAAAAGTATGAGTGCTTCTTAGTGCATATTTCATTTACTTAGTCTCGCATTAATCATCTATAACTTTGCATTCCATTCCATCACATATGCATTAAAACATATAAAAACATGCATCACAAAAACATAGGCATTCACACAAAAGAAAGTAAAACACTAAAAATAAAAGCCATGTTATATATATGTATAAAGATCAAAACGTACGATGAATTCCAAAAGGCTACAAAATACAATAGAGCACCAAGGCTCATAAAGAGTGCATCTAAGCACTAAGCTAACCATCAAAAGAGGACCCCTGTGACCTAGTAGGAGCCCTAGACCTAGTGGTGTGCCTAGACTCACTACGCCTAGAGACAGAGGAGGATGGAGGATCAGGCAACACAATGTGATGCCTAAACAATGTGTCCTCCAGAGCCTCAATATAACGAGTCCTAGACCTAAGTCTAGATATGTCTATCCCGTGTCGTCGCTCTCGCTCCGCTAGCTCTGCTTGGAGTCTCGTCACCCCTGTCATCCTGGGGCACCCTAGTCGCTCCATCCAAGTCCGCCTGCATCTGGGCCATCCTCCCCTCCTGAACAGCTATCAGGGCATCCCGCTCTCGCAACCTCGTTGCTCCAACCGAGCTATCCTCTCATCCCGGACCGCTAGCATAGCATCACGCTCTGCTATCTGCTGCTGCAGCTGCGCCAGATCATCCTCGTGCCCGCTAGGGGGTACCTCCCTAGTCTCTCCAGCGGCCTCTCCTAGGCCCTCGCCATCATCCTCCTCGTCATCTCCGCTCCCCGGTGCCTGCCGCACCATCTTCCCCTTTCGCCTTCGACTGTCAGCTCGAAGGCGGGGACCCTCCTTGCGCTTGGGAACCTCTGCGGTTCCCTCGTCCTCTCCAGCTCCAACAACCACCAATGGTGGCTCCCACCTCGGCTCTGCGGCCATCCATGCTGCATACTCAGCTGTTACCCCGACGTCGTCCACGTCGAGGATCTCCATGTCCTCATCGTCCTCTGTCGCCTCCCTCCATGGCTCGGCACACGGCAAATCCCCCTCTGATCTGTGCCTCCGGTAGCGCACTGGCTCACCGGGGACATCCTGTCTCAATCCGACCTGGCGGAGCACTCGAGACATCTGTATGTACTCCGCCTCGCCGTGGCCCCGACCCACTACCCATCTAGCCCGTCGCACCCGTCTCGGATGCTCTCCATCACCGATCCACCGTGCCTCCCGCCAGGGCCTCCAAATGACTTGGGCATCTGTCAAGTCCGCCCATAAACTCCTATACCATTGCCCCGATCTCACGGGGCGGCTCGGCTGTCTCTCCTCCGCCACTAGCCATCTCCTACCATAAGCCTGGCTCATGTCCCAGTAAGCACATGGCAACCCCTCCGGTCGAGCCACTCTGAAGTGCTCCCAACCCCAACACTGGAGAACCAAACTACAGCCTAGGCCCTTCCGGCCCCGCCTTCGAACCTCATACAACTCCCGGTACACCTGCACCAATAAAACGGGCGCCCAGGCATACACTACCCTATTAGTGAGCATCTCGCTCACTACACCCATCAGGTTCCATGGAAACCTGCACCCGGTGCTTGTTCGGGGGCCACAATGTTGGCCAATACGAACATCAGAGCCTCCATCGCTACCAACTCCTTGGCCGTATACATGGCCAAGTAAGGAATCCCCCCGCTCTCCGTCCGGATCTCCCTCCAGTCATCCCCAAACAACTTGGCCATCTCCGTGGCCCTATCTCGTCCAACCTCCACCCGCACCCCTCCACGGGCACCTTGAGGATGCGGTATACATCCTCAAGCGTCACCGTCATCTCTCCAGGTCGGGAGCCGGAACGTCCCCCGATCCGGATCCCACCTCTCGGCCAAAGCCGAGAGGTACCCCTCATCTGCCCGAACTACCTCCAACCGGGCTGCCTCCGCTAGCCCTACTGCTTCCAATGTCTCCCAGTATTCCTGGGACAATGACCTCCTCATCCCCGGAATGATAGGGGAGAATCGGTGTCGTGCCTCTAACACCCTAAGCTGCAAAACAACAAAACAAAAATTGGTTACAAATTTTTTTCAAAAAAAAAAAAGCACAAAAAAAAAAAAAAAAAAACAAATAAAAGTACTTGCTTAAATAAACAAATACCTCATCTGGCTGCACTGGCGCGTCCGCTCCCATCTCCGCCATAGCTCCCGCGTGCTTCACTCTCCCACACAACCTTTCACTTCACTTCACTTCATTCCACTCCCTCAGACGCACTTCTCTCAAGCTCGAACGCACAAATGAGCGAAATTCTCGCTGAAACTGTTTAAATAGCTGGTTTTGGCGCCCTGAAACGCAGTGGGGCATTTCATGGCGCATTCAGACGTAGTGGGGCATTTCATGATGCATTCAAACACCAGCGGGCGTTTCTGCCACCTCCAAATGCATACCGGCGTTTGATGTCAGTATGGAATAAAAGAACAAAACTTACAAAATTGAAGCTTACCTCCTCCAAATTTCATCAAATTGCATCCATCCATTCTTCTTATCATAATAAAACATTTTGTGAAGGTTACAACAGTTTTGGAAACAAATTTTGTCATTTTGCTCAAAAAGCGCATCATTCATCATTGATTTACAAATTGGGTTAAAAATATTCAAAACCTTCACAAAATTAACCACATTCATCAATTCTTCTGATCTATCGTCAATTTCATTCATTCTTCTTTCATCATGCATATTTTTGCCAAATTAAATTAAAGTAAACCTCGTATCTAGTGGTATATTCTATCACCTTGGCGATTGCAGCGATTTGCATCCATGCAATTCGGTAAGAGGATTAAACCACCATAAGGACACTTACCATTTATCATCATCAATTATTTCACTGTTTGAAAATTGGAAATCAATTTTGGGTATCCTACTTTTCAAGTGACCTCATACCAAGATCAATTTGCTCAACAGTTGTCATTGATGGCCTAGTTCATGGGGCCTTAAACGTGGACAAATCTTCAATATCATCATTATTTTGAGTCTTGCTAGAGATTAAGGCTACCTAGGTTGATTGGTTCCGACCCGAGGAATTATCCATACAGTCACTAGGAGCATCTCTGAAGTTCTGGACTCTTTCATATTGCATCTCTGCATATCAATGGCGCCAACAAGGCAATTTCATCAACAGTATGGATTCACCCACAGGAGTTGGGGCATCCGTTATCAATTTCTAACTTCCCTATAGTGGAATTCATCTTACATGATCATGGAATTTAAAATTTGGCAAAAATCCCTTTATAACTGTTGGGGCAGAAAACGGTTCATCTTTCACATCACTCATATCGTCTTCAATCATATTCTTTTCTGGTTTGTACACCAACCCCTTTTCTGTTGGGACATAAACAGATGGTTCATACACCAACCCCTTTTTCACCGTTGGGGCAAAAACGGTTCATTTTCTTTCAAATTTCTTCCAATTGGCTCGTGAGAACCATTCTCGCTCGCCAATTGAGGGGGTAAGCTGATAAATTTTAAATATTCTTTTATTCTTTGGTCTTCAAAGTTGTGCTTTAGTCTTGAGAGAGAGTTGCGTCTGATCCAGCTTTTCAAGTGTCCTAAGTTTTTGTGCTGCATTGTGTCTTCACACAAAGCAGCTCAAAAAGGGGCATCTGTAGACACCAAAATCCAGCCACTTGCAAGTCATCTATACCTTCCTGTCAGCCACGTGTCGGTCATCCACCTTCCCGCCATTATTTGGCCCAATTTCACCTTTTCCCGCCATTATTTGGCCCAATTTCACCTTTCCCGCCATTTTTCATCCCCAAATTTATTTAAATTAATATTTATATATATATTTATATTTTAATATTTTAATATATATATTTAAATAATAGTTTAAGTGATTTAATCTGAGCCGTCCATCCTTCATTTAATCTCATCCGTCCATCCATCTTAATCCATTCCACAACCAAGATTTATTCTCTACCCTTGGATCCGCTTTAATCTTAGCCACACGTTCAAAGTGTCGTTAAAACCCTAAAGTGTGCCCTAAGAGTGGATTATAAATTGAGTCACTTTGATGGCTCAAACCCTATGTCTTCTACCTATCTTCTTCCTATGTCTTTTGCTACTTCTATCTCTGATTCTAATTCTTCTACCGTTATCTCCTCTCTTCCGCTACCCTTTCGTCGCATCCATCGTCGTTTCCGTCGCCGCTTTCACCGCCATTCCTTCGCAAAGACTCTGCAGAATCTCCCATTCCTGTCGCAAGTGCCCACGGGCGTTTACCCCTTCACCAAGTGCCCACGGGCGTTTACCAAGTGCCCACGGGCGTTTAACAAGTGCCCACGGGCATTTACCTTCAGCCACAGACTCAGACCGACGTCTGTAATCCAGATCCAGAAGCACGCGGGCGTTCGGCGAGTGCACCAGGGCGCCTTTCGCAGCCTATTCTGACAACAACATTACTTCCAGGTGTCGCCTGGTCTAGCTGCGTTAACAGAGAACAGGTATAAATTAGTTTAAAGCAAGTAGCCGTATTTTATGTATTAATCTGTTATTGATTTCCTGCATTCCATTTTTATAGGGTTTTAGATTGTTTCTGAGGGCTCACGCAGTGGAGCCCTCTCATTAATTTCTAACTCCTTGATAGTGTTAATGTGTGCAGGTTTTTGATAACAGATCCAGTTTATTGATGGCAGCTGATTAAGTTGGAGTGGTCCAAGCAAGGGATACGACAAAGCCCACTCACTCTGTTGGGATTGAAGATACGTTCTTCGGAAGCGCCACCATTTGTGCCAGCTAGGGTTTCGGAGAACCCTAGCATAACTTGTAATTTTTGTATCACATAAAGGGTTACAGGCCCAGTTGTATTCAAAAAGGAGTTTTTAAACTCCATCGATTAATATAAATCGTTTGTTTTTGTGCAACTATTCTGTACTCCGTTATTGTGGTTTTATCTTTTGTTTGGCGTGGTATTTTTAATCTACACTTGTATTCTAATTTAATGGGAGTAGACAACACTCCTTGGATTTCAATATCTATAGGATCTAAGGGTGGTTGAGTGCAATCAAATGATTATGAGAGGAAGATATTCATGAATTGTAAAATAGATCTACCAAAATAAAAGTTGTTTTGGACTAGATAATTTGATGATCAACTTAAGGAGGATTGTTTAGGACATATTTTATCTCATAGTTATATTCATCAATAATCAATTTAGGATAGGCTAGGGTTAGGATATTTACATTGACAAATCATGTAAATCGAGAGAGACTAGGATCTATGAGGAGTGATGACCTATTGTCATCCTCCTCATCCTAATATAAT
Organism: Wollemia nobilis; assembly: GCA_028583015.1. Lineage (NCBI taxonomy): Eukaryota > Viridiplantae > Streptophyta > Pinopsida > Araucariales > Araucariaceae > Wollemia > Wollemia nobilis. The sequence goes on from JAQPPZ010017033.1 coordinate 8,429,927, forward strand.
ATATTTAATAAAATTATGTTATCATGGGACACCTTATCATGAAGGTTGGCTTCATCTTTGCTATTAGATATGTGAAAAGAGAGAGGAAGAATATTACTATTACTATGGATATAACCTATCCTAAAATATCTTGACCAGTCTTCTACCTATAGGGGATCTTTAATGCCCTACTCATATAGGCCTAGTCCTTTACCTTTATATCCCATGTTTGAAAGCATTTATTTTGGAACGGAATTTGAGTTCAACAAGAAGCACGAAGCATATTGTCATTAAGTTGGAAGAGGGTTACTACCATGGATTTTATCATCATTAGCAGTATCAACAAAAATAAAGGAGCAACTTTAGATTTACACTATTTTATCATCACTACTAGAAGGCAAGCCTAAGGTTTGAGAAGATGAAGGAAGCTTAGCTAAATCTAAAAAAGGTTGATTATTATTTTATTATTAATTTTAAGGCTAGTTATTTTAGAGGTTTAACATTCAAATTCATTGTTAGGTGGGATATTTAAGGTGAGAGACCTTAAGAAACTAGTGATTGGAAGTTGAGAAGAAGAATATGGCTCAAGATATGAATTGATGGAAGGGCTAATATAAGCCTTATGGCTCTTGATCTTTATTACCTGGCATTAGGTGAAAGGATTGGGTGGGCTATAATATGATGTCTTACCCTTATATTTTTATTTAAGGTACTGATGGAGAGTTTAAATAACAACTTGCATCTCATGGACCCATGGTCTTCTAAGAAGAATGTTGTAGGTTAAGCCGCAAGGCATGACATAGAAAAGAGTGTTGAGAATTTGAGGTCTTATTTTGAGGGATAAGACTATAGTGCCACTATATTCACATTTTTATTATCAAAAACCCTAATAACAAGATCAAAATTCTCTAAATATTGTTTAGTTATCCCAAAATGATTGATGAATCTTAGGCTACAAATATTGAGACCAAATTTATTAATGACTAGGATTCATTTCATGAACCTATAACTAATGTGGCCTATGATGTAGAATGGGATATCTTTGACCATATAGGATTGAGGGATATCATCCTCGTGGAATTGTTTAATTTCATGGTTAACCCTAATAGAATCCACTACAAAAGTGAGGTCATTCATGTTGAGATATTGAGAAATAACTTGTTCACTCAAATTTTAAGTAAGATATCCCTATGAGTTAGAGAGGTCCTAAGAATCTCAAGGGGGAATATTTTAGCTAGGGTACTTTCAAGTTGCTAAAGAAAATTTAAAGTGCCCTTATGCTTAGCTTATGATTGGATGATTAATGGAGGTTTCTTAGGGGAGTTCTTTTTGCATGAAAGAACAAAAGAGGTATTGAAGTTTTATTATATGAACAATCTTTGTGTTGTCTAATTACCACACAAATGGAAGAAAGATGATAAGAAGAATGGATTTTTCCCACCGTTCAGTGAATTGGAGGTGAGACTTTCTTGTAGTGAACATTATTCACTGCATTTTGATTTTGATTATGATTAGGCATTTAATTTTAGAAAATTTGAAGGTCTTTATTAGAAGAGGATTGAAAATTAGATCTAGCGAGGACAACTTGACCTTTATTGATTAGGTTCCTAAGGCTCATGTATTTATTGATCACATAACCGTTAATGCAATTGAAGGCATTTTGCTTATTGGGGTAAAACCAAGAAGCTTTCTCCCTTCTAGGATCTAAAGTATTGGTAGGTAAAGGATTTACCATTTTGGCAATTAGGAGTTGTTCTAGGATGTCTAAAGGAGGTTCATCTAGTTGGGACTACTTCCTCCTAGGTTTCAATTGTTATGAATTTTCTAAGATAAGTTTATGAAGATTCAATATAGCACCAATATTATTGGTTTGGCATGAGTTTATAACTCCATTGCCTATAATGTACTTGGATTTGGACTACCCATTTGAGTGAGAGGAAGAATTTTCTTCATTATTATGGGATTTGGATTCTAATTATCCTCTCCTAAGGAGGGCGGTCTCTACTCTCTTGTCCAAGTCAATGGCATATTTAAAGGAAGATACATTGGTCTTGTCCAAATAGAAGGTCAATTGCTCATTAAGGTAGCCTATAAAGATATCTAGGAGGTATCTTAGTAGAGGGACATATTGGAGTCTCTCCACCAAGGCTCACCATATTTCCAAGAAGTTAGCAAACATCTTGTCTTTAGACTATTTAAGCTAATATAGGTTACTAATCATGACCTTCTTCTCAATGTCGACATAGAATTTTTTGACAACATATCGACAAGATCCCTATTGCTCTTAAGGGAGTTCCTTGGGGTTTGGCAGTACCATTCCAAGGAAAGGCCACTAAGGCTAAATATTTTGAGTAGTAATATTTCATGATAATAAATATCATGATAGGTGGTTCTAAACATCTTGAGATGGCTAATAAGATCTTCCTTGTATTTATACATTTAAAACTTGGGAGTTTCAAAGTTAAAATTGAAAGTGTGACTAGCTACAAAAGAATCTAAAGGTTGGTTGCAAAATTTATCATAAGAGTACTTGTGACTAGAGGAAGACCCTTGGATTATGATTATTTATTGCTTTAGTAGTTCTAATTGAGAGGTTAAGAGTTTTAAGTTTAGAATAAACTAGTTTTTATTGCATAAAAGGAATATGTTGAGAGATAGGAGGAAATTGATGGACAAAGAGGATATTAATATGCTTTGGCATATTATGTAGAGGTTGGCATCGTATGATTTACCCATGGTTATTTGGAATGAAAATATTGAAATATGAAGGATGAGAGATTATAGGATTAGGATTTTGAGTCAAACCCACACTCACACTCTTGATTTTAGAGTAAAAGTTATTGACATGAGGATTAGAAATTGAGTCACTCAATGATACATCTAGGTCATGAATGTAATTTCTACCTATTTATTGAGATACTAGACAACTCAAATTATCCCATAATAGTTCTTCAAAAAAAGGTAAAGAGGATGGGAGATTTTGTGTCCCAACATCCATAAAAGTAGTGGTGATAGGGGATTAAAATCAATCAAAATAGATGTTGATGGATTAAGGTTTTCATTCAATGATTCAAAGAATGGATCCACTTGACTAAAATATGAAGGGATAGAGTTAGGTTGTTGGGGATATTCCAAGGTTTAACCCTCCCCTATGTAAACACTTAGGATGTTATAACCTTTTATAAGGAAATATTCCATAACTTCCCTATATTTATGCATGAAGAAATCCATGTGATTAGTAGATTCTTCATCATCATGGATAGAGGTTAGAGAACCTAAAGGAGGAGAATCCTTATCTTCTTATTTGGAGTTTGGGTTCTCAAAGGTAGGTTGGTCTTTGAGACCTTCCATTGAAGGGTTAGGCTTAATGAACAACTAATGAGTGTCACTATGGGTTATGTAGTGTCTCTTGACCATAGGTTAGAAGGGAAAAAAGTGTTCTATTGATTAATAAATTCTTATAGAGTTTATTATAAAAGAAAGAGAAGATATTTTAGCAATATTATATCCTTTCCTTGATATATCCAATATGACCTATATACCTTAAGGGTCTCTTTATATACCAAAGGTCCCTATATATTTTATTCCTCTCTATACAACCATCGATACGTGAGAGAAAATTGATATATGGGAAATTAATGGTCGAGGCTTGCTACATACCTGATATAGCCTAGTAGCTTGTACGACAACTACTCAAAGGATTGTAAAGAACCTTGATAGGACTAGCAATTGGTTATGTTCTTATTATCTAAATTTAATATGATTTAATCTAAATAGATAAGATTATATGATCTTGATTAAGGTTTGATAATTTTTAACTTGATTAAGGCTTACCTTGGAAAATGAATATCTTAGGACCTACGATGGTTTTCACATCGAATTCACCAAAATGTGTTAAGGGTAAAAGGAAAAGGTGTTGCAAAGGACCTCTTCGTGATGCTTTTTCACTCTCCTCTATGTCACTTCAATACTAGGGGTAGTTTGTGTTCACTTTATGTTTAATGGACTAGTTTAAGAACACTTATATTTCTTCTATGATACTTATTTGTCTAAGCTTAACCTTAATCTAGCCCTAATGCACATGCAAATGCAATAAACAAGATCTAAAAACTAAAATACTCTACTTTTAATGAGGAAAAAATAATCATTTCTTTTTTAGAGGCAAGAGTGGAAGAAGATGCAACAAAAAAAGACTAAGATGCAACTATATGCAATTTTGATTAAATTCTAAAGCTTAGTGACTAAGTTGGTCTCCTACATGATTAATATTAACTAGTTCTTTCTTTTATTTTTTCTATTTTGATAACAAACAAAAAATAGAACTTAGTTTACACAAACAACAAATAAAATTTTACTCCTAAATTCTCAAATGATAGAGATGGGAGGCATTAGAACCTATTTTTTCCATAGAGGCAAAAGTACCTCCAATCTAGAAAATCATCATTGGTGTATCTTCTATCGATGGCATGACAGGGTTATGCATAAGGGGTAGGTCCAAAAATATATATATAATAATGGGGTGAATCAGTTTTGAAACCAAGGTGAATAGGGTTCAAAGTCATGTAGAAGACATGGTGAATTGCCATTTTTTTCATGGGAAAATATAAAAAGTTGGTGAATTCACCAAAAAATTTAAATGAACAGTAAAAGACTACCGATGGTAGACGATGGATGCATGATGACAGATGATAGACTACCGGTACCATGTTTTGAGATGCCTGATGAGAGCCTATCGACACGAGACAACACAAGAGAGCCTATAGACACCAAGCACAAGATGACTAAAGAGAGCCTATAGACACTAGGTACAAGATGACTAAGGAGAGCCTATCGACACCAAGCACAAGATGACTCAAGAGAGCCTATCGACATCAGGCACAAGATGACCTAAGAGAGCCTATCGACACCAGGCATGAGATGACTCAAGAGAGCCTAATGACACCAAATATGAGATGACTAAGGAGAGCCTATCGACAATAGGCATGAAAGGACCAAGGAGAGCCTATCGACACTAGACACGAGATGACCCAAGAAATCCTATTGACACCAGGCATGAGATGATTCAAGAAATCCTATCGACACCAAGTACGAGATGACTCAAGAAAGCCTATCGACACCAAGAACAAGATGACTTAGGAAAGCCTATTGACACCAAGCACAAGATGACTCAGGAAAGCCTATCGACACCAAGCACGAGATGACTCAAGAGAGCCTAACGATACCAGACATGAGATGACTAAGGAGAGACTACCGACACAAGCCTTGAGATGCCTCGCGAGGGACTACTAGCACCATGCGATAAGCTACAAGATGAGAGCCTAGCAACACCATGCTTTGATATGCCTGGTTGCATGGTGCGCTATGCTTGGATGTGTACCATGTGTTGGCCCCATGGTTAACGATACCACGTGTCAACATCTTATTTCACACTACGCATGCAAACGCCTATATAAAGGTATGAACAATAATTTTTTATTTTTTTGCATAATCAAAAAACCTTCAAAAACCCTTCAAAACCATTCCAAGCCTTCTAAAACCCTTCCAAGGCTTGCAACAATGGCTACAACATCATCCATTCAATAAAAAATTACTTTCAAAAACCTTGTTTTCCCACTCATCTCTAAAATTCTCAATGCTCCCAATTATGATTCAACATGGATGAAAAAATCTGGGCTTCTAGGGCTAGCACTAATGCCCCAATTCGACATGGATATTTATTTTTTGAATACAATTGTTCAGTCCTATGACAATGATGGGTTGATCATTACAATGATGATCGACAACAAAACCCTATCCTTCTTTGTGAAATTGTCTGACGTCCATCGATTGACAGCCCTTCCCTATAAAAATTGTGAACCCATCTCATCAAAATTCACTCTGACTGGAAAGGAAAAAATATATCTAGAGACTCACTATAATGTCTCATCGAGTCTGTTAAAAGGTAAGTTTGAAACTGCAAGTTTTCTCTTCCTTGTTTTTAATTACAAATATAATTTTTAATTGTGTTTTAATCTTTTTATAGTGCAATCAAATCCATCTAGAAGGGGCCTTAATTTTTTGTTTGTTACCCATGGCTTCCTTTGCGCAATCATTGAGTTATTCCAAGCACATATTGTTTTGTAGGGGAGAACAACAAACATTCCTTTCTAGGCTTTGGTGTATATTGTGCATTATCTTGGGAAGAACAGATACGACTGGTCATCATATATTTTTGGTAGAATCACAAATGATCTTCACCACACGCACACAAATACTATTACTTCTCCTTCCATTGTTGCTACTACCAATTATTTGATTGCTTTATTTTATGAAGCATATTTTAATGTAAACAATGCCCCCATCCCCACCTCACTCCATGCAAAATTGAAGTCAGTTGGCTTAACCACCGAAGAGGTGCAGGTAATTTTTTTTTTTACATTCAAATTTGCAATAAATTTATTTTTGTTATATTATAGTGTTTATGTTTTTAATTTTTAAATTCACTTGAATGTAGAAAAGAGCGACGTCATCTTCCAACAGAAGAGAGGTTGCAATTAGAGGAATGCTCCCAAAGGCTAGTGGAGATTCTAAAATAGAGTCACCACAACCTCCACTAACAAGATCTATGAAACGCATTAGGTCTTCTGCATCTCCTCTTTTTCATGCAGCTGCCTCTTCTGTTGCACATCAAGAGCTCATCGATGTTGAGGAAGTTAGCCAACCCATTACAGGTAAAGTTTTTTTTTTGGAGTTGGGTTCTGTAATTTATTTCTCTTTAATTAATTTTAGTTGCCATTAACTAATATTTTTTAAATGTACTCAGGGAAACATCCCAAACATACTTCACAACCAACCCAATTCGAAGAGGACACAACAACATCTGGTATGGGTAATTATAGTTAATTATTCATTTGATAATAAATATTATTATAATAATTTTTTATAAAAAATGTTATGATAATTTTTTGTAGGGTCAACTCAATCTCATCGTAAATAGCGAATGATGCCACCTTCACCACCACCACCTCTACATCAGCCACAATGCACAAAACCTTCTGAAAAACCGATCGAATCAGGCCAAGAGACCGGATCAACATACGGTATGTGTAATTAAAGTTATCTTTCCCAATATTTTTATTACAATATTTTTAAAAATATTTATTTTATTTTTTAATGGTGCCTTAGGTCTATCACAACGATTGGTGCAACATACGATGCCACCACCGCCTCCACAATGATGACAGTTGATGAGGGGTGCACAAATGCATGGAAAACAATTATATGTTGCAAGGAGTTCAACAAGCCAGACTCAAAGCATTTCAAAGTTTTCATTTTTTTCAATGGGGAATGTTTCCAGTGTTTTGCATGAGTTTCCTGAGTTGGATAATCCTCCCCTAGATTAGGATTATATTTTACAAGGTTTATTTCCTAAAAGTTTTAAAGCTTCTAATGTGCTTCAAACTGAAGCATTGCAAACTGGAGGAACAACAACCACTGCTCACACTTCCTCTCCCTCCCGTCAAACTGGTCAACATGCTCCTCTTATTGAGGATGAAAAATTAAAATTTTTAGAATCAATTTTATTATCAGATAATATGGAAGCCACAATAAAGGATAGTGTGCTTTATGATCTTAAAGAACTCAAATATTGGGAGTATCGGGCAAAAGTTCTAATCAAAGAAATTAATGCCCGATACAAATTTTTTCAAAAATATAGAATATGTTTTCTTTGGTTCAACAACACCCTGAAAAGCTTGATGCTTTATTACATCAAGCAACTTCAAGAAATGTAAAGGCCACTAATGTTTATGATGATGATATTTTAGATCTCCTTTTGAATAGGTTGGAGAATCTTAATGTTGAAGCTCAAGCGTATTTCAATAAATGGACAATTGATAGAAAAAAGTTAAAGTGGCAAAGGTTGCCCAAGTAGTTGCAGAGGTAAGTCATCAATATTTTTTAAATTAATTTATTTTTTAACACATTTAGACCTTTATTGACTAACATATTTTAAATTTTTTGCTTTGTAGTCCAATTTTGAGAATGTCAAGAATCAGGTGGAAAGCATGAAGGTGTTTTTGGCCATGACAAAGCAAAGTCTACTAAATGCTATCGAATTCAAAGAATGATTTTATAACACCATCAGAGAGAATAATGCCCTCAGAAGAATAATCATTAAACATAATATGGATCCAAAAATTTTCTCAAGGAACATGAGAAAGAAATACCTTCAAAAGAAGATCCAACTAAAGAGGAGAGGGCATTGATAGATAGTTTGAAGACTGGTGAAGCAAACCTGAGGAGAGTTGGCATCCTACAAGGAGAAACTTCTGGAACAGGGGGCCATGAAGAAAGTATACCTCAAGCTACATTAGAGGCACCATCTGGGCAAGGTCATGAGGAAAAGCAATCAGATCCTTCCATTGGGTGAACACCTGAATCGAGCCCTGGAAACGAATAGTATGAAAGTGGACGAACAATTCACTTGTTTTGTAATGAAAATTTATTCGAAATAAATAAAAAAATTTTCTAAATATGTGTGATATTTTTGTATCATTGTTTTGTTTTATTAAATATTTGTAGAGATTTACAATTTCTTGCTATTGCAACTATGGAAATAGGTGTTGAGAGTTAAATTATTCATTTGCTTGTTGTTTTCTAAAAAGGTGTTGAAATTGAATTACCTCTAAATTGGAGAATATACCATGGATAGTTGGGAATATTTTAATGTGATAGATGCCAAGAAAGACAAAGTGGTGAATCCCATTTTTCTTTAAAAAGTATAATTTTTTAAAACACATTATAAAGAACCCCTTTTTCAAGAGATAGTTTACTCAATCAAAGATAATTAAGCAAAGGAATTTTGTTTACTTGGTCTAACTTTTAGAAAGGTAGTGCTAGAGTTTATGCTAAATTAGTTAGATTTATGGAAAATAAGGGTCTATTTGAATTTCAAGCTCAAGAAGATGAAATTTTTGTCTACATGCTACCCTTTACTTTATTCTATCATCATCCTATAATAATAAATTTGAATATAAAGAATTAGAAATGTCAAGCAACTGTAAAATTCTAAGATGTATATAAGTTATACAATACTTTTCATTTGAGAGATAATGATTCAATTAAATCCATTTTTATTTTTAATAAAGTAGTTGCAACCAAATTTTCTAACTTTTCTATATTTAAATGTGCTGATATTTTTGTAGATTCTACAAATTTATAGGGAATGTAGTAGATTTAATTCTATGAGGAGGATAAGAACTCTTAAGAAGGCTCAAAAAAATGTTTTTTTATAAATCCAAAAAGGCCCATGAATAATGAAAAGCTATGTGTTGATCTTGCCCAAACTAAGCATCAATTTAGACCATTCTAGCAATATGTTTAATGTAGTGCTAAAGGATTCTTTCAATTCAACACAAACGAATGTGTCATTAAGAAGTTTAAGTTTCACTTTATTATCAATAAGCCATCCAATGTTTAAAATACTCAATAAAGCAAAGCAAGGCTATAATATAAAACATATAATTTTGTGAACAAAGGGTATGATATAAAATTAAAAATTTTATTACAAGTATGGCATATTATTTGAAAAACACATCAATCCAATGAAAAATTCATAATTTTGAACAAAGGGTATGACATTATTTGAAAAACTCATCAATCCAATGAAAAATTCATAATCCTAAACAATGTACATGTATGACATTATTTGCAAAACTCATCAATCCAAACAAAAATTCATAATCCTGATTCGCAACATCAGGATTATATAAATATCATGATGTGTAAAATTCATCTATCCAATAAAAACCATTATCCTAAAGATATTTGTTGCAAATATAATGCAAATATGACATTGGAGGAAGTTGAAACAAATAATTCCCATCTTGTCCTAAATCACTTATATGCATAGTTGATCTTTGTGTCTCAATAATCTGGTCACTGCAGTTATCATTTTCCTCATCATCATCAATATTCGTGATACCTCTTCTATCTGCTATAGATTTCCAATATGCTAGAGCTCTCTCATAAGGAAACTTGTCCACCTCATAAGATGAGACATATATTCTCAAGCAATTTTCTAAATTTTTATCCAGTCTATTATGAACTTTAGATTTCACAAAAGATAATGCACTAAAAACCCTTTCATCTTCCATTGATCCCAAAACCATTGTTTGACACAATTCATATAAGCAAAAATATTCGCTCATCGTATGTTGTAAAACACTACTAGGGTACAAATTTTTCCACAAACATATAATAGAACCTGGTTCATTAGGATTAGTCAAATGTGAAATTTGATCAACCATTGTCATTCCAAAATATGAGGATTGATTGGTCAAAAGTTCTTTATTCAGAATACCATTGATCTCAGTACCATTGACTTCTACATATTTAGAAAAATGTTGGATAAGTGTACCCATATATTTTATAAACAAGTCATTTTTACTATTATAGTTTGTTCCTAAATCCCAAAACACGGGGTTAACCACACCCATCGCTTCAAGCAACTCATCTCTTTGAAAATGGTTTCTGATTTCTTTTGTCAATGTTTCTGCTATTTTTCTCAATTTAATCCTTGTATTCAGTAAAACTTCATCAAATCTATTGTATGTGATTGGCATCTGTTCAACATCTTCAGTAACTATATCCAATCACTTATCAAAATAATATAAAGGTATCTCTTTTCCATGAACATTAATACAAAGATGATCGTTGATGTTGAACTTCAACAAACTATTTTGTTCATTGATATTTGTTAAAGTTTTCCAATCATCAAACAAAGGATCCATAAAATTTTCACTTGACAAGTATAACATATCAATACGCATACAAATTTGTTTTCTAATCCTGATGAAATCCACAATATAAATGGATCTTTGTTGTGCAAGTTTTATCAATGTGTTCATTTCATGCAACATTGGAAGAATACCACATAAAGTGAGTAGCATTTCCAGGTCTCTCATATGATATAGCAAATATTTTGCTTTATCAACTACCCTTCGATTATCATACATAAAGCCTACTAAAGATTTATATTCTTTGAAAACTCTTGTTGTAGGTTGAAACAATGAAATCCACCTAGTATCTACATCTTTCAACAATTTTTTACCTTTTGTAAGTCCTAGTGCAAACAATTGAAACTCTGCAAACCTTTTTGGACTGCACAAAAAATAAGCATGTACTTCATGGATGAGTTCTTCGACTCTTGCAATATTTTCAAATGTGCTCACAATTTTGTATGCAAGATTCATTCTATGAGCCATGCAATGAATTGGGATCAAATATGGGGTAACTAATGTTTGAAGTCGAACACAAAGACCATTTTTATTACCTTGCATTATAGCAGCACCATCAACTCCAACACATATTAATTTACTGGCTATTGTTGCATCATCCATTCCAACAATATCCTTTAAGCTAGTAACAACAACATTGTAAATATTTTTAGCATTACAGTTTTCCACCATCTTATGTATTGCTAGAAAATGAGGTTGCCTTACATGATTTTGAAAGGTGTAAACATGCATGCAAATCCAAGATGTGTTGTCAACAACAATTACCTCATCAATAGAAAGTGAAATGAAATTAGAATTTTTAACTTTCTCTTTCAGATCCTCCTTCTCAACCAAAGATAGATATTTTACCATTTTCCAACCACTTCGATCTGACCAATGGGCACTGGGAAGGTTTTGTACATCAACTAGTTGAAAGAGATGCTTAAAATCAATAAAGTCTGACATAGGTCTACCTTTTTTAAGAATAGTAAATATGATAGCAAACTGCAAGCTTTTTGAAACTAAAATGGTTTTATGAATTTTTTGAAACTATGCGGGAATCGTTCCACCATTCTGAGCTAGTGTTTGTTTTTGTTTCATCTCTTTGTCATAGTCTTCTGCATATCTGACATGTACGCATTTTGATGCATCCTTCCACCTAATTGTTTTCTTAGTTGTTCCATCAGTTTATTTTACCGTCATATAAAATTTCCCATAATGTTTTTCTATTGTATCCAACTTAAGTTGCATCTTATGATCTTTCCCTAGTTTCCAACTACAAATAATACATCTACATTTTTTGGCGTATCATTACTATTTTTTGGCTGCATTGGTTCAATAAACGGATATTTTTATGACCATTCAATCTGAAATGACCTTCCAATAGTCCACCTTGTTAACTTTCTACATTTAGGTTTCTTAGTCGAAGATTCCCTAGAAGTGTGCATTTGGTTAGAATGATCATTTTCATTTTGGATTTGTGTGCTAGTTTCAGGATTCTGTTCAAGTTGTTGCATGTCATTGTTGATCAAATTTTCATGATGTATTTCATCCTCGGGAATATCTTCTAGTGGAGGCATATTAGGATCAATTGGGTATTCTGCATTCAAATATGTTCTATATCATTTTTTGAAATTACTTATTAAAATTACTATTAAGTAGGTAAAACAGGTATGTACCTTGTATCTATGTAGGTTTCGATGCCTCATTGGATTTCAATGCCTCATTGGATTTTGATGCCTCATTGGATTTCGAGATATGGCTAAAATATTTTAGGATACTCTTTTTTCCAAAATATTTTTCTCCCTTGTTTCCATTGGGAGTTGGAGCCATTGTACCTGTAAAGAAAAATGTTAGAAAAAGAAAGCAAGATTGAAAAAATTGATTTCAATCACATGGTGTTAATTGTGTAAGCTGACTGGTATTAAGATGTGGACGTCACTTGCTAATATTTTAACAGCATGCCCCAGGTCGATGCAATAACATTATAGCTACAAGCACTTAAAAGGATAGGCAAAGCAAATATGCTTTTGTAACTTCTATAACTTACATTGAAAGGAGATAAATTTTTCAAAGGAAAGGTAAAGCAAATATGCTTTTGTTCTATGGTACAAATCTTGATGAAGAAACACTAACATGCATTGCTACCACCAATCAGATTATAGACACAAACAAAAGGAATCAAGTAAGGCATGATTGATGATTTTTCTAAATTTAATTTTTTTTTTTAATTTAGTGAAAAACCCCTTGCAAGGCTACCTTGGTCTGAGAAACCATGACCAGGGGGTTCTACACCATAAAAATCACCCGGGAGTCACACTCGGCCCTGACCGTACCAACATTATCAACTGGATTTTGGGTACCCGATGTGCATTTGGGAGGGTGGAGATTTGAACCAGGGACCTCCCTTGGAGGATTGCCCTACCCTATCCAACTCATGTACAACACGTGGGTTAAATTTAATTTTCTTTGAAGTAACCATATGCTATTTTATTTTTTTCATCCATTTGTAAGTTGACTAGTATTAAGATGTGAACATCACTTGCTAATATTTTAACAATATGTCCCAGGCCTACGCAATAACATTACAGCTGCAAGCACTTAAAAAGGATAGGCAAAGCAAATATGCTTTTGTAACTTTTATAACTTACATTGAAAGGAGATAAACTTTTCAAAGGAAAGGTAAAGCAAATATGCTTTTATTCTATGGTACATATATTGATGAAGAAACACTAACATACATTACTACCACCAATCAGATTATAGACACAAACAAAAAAAATCAAATAAGGCCCGACTGGTGATTTTTCTAATTTTAATTTTCTTTGAAGTACCTATATGATCTTCAAGAAGCTATTTTTTTTTTAAAAGCGAAAAACCCCTTGCGGGGCCGCTTTGGTCTGAGATACCATGAACAGGGGGTTCTATACCGTCAAAGTCACCCGGGAGTCACACCCAGCCCTGTCCGCACCAACATTATCAATTGGATTTTGGGTACCCAATTCAGCTTTTTGGTAGGGTGGAGATTCGAACCTAGGACCTCCCTTGGAGGATTGCCCTCTCCTCTCCAACTCACCTACAACACCTGGTTTTCAAGAAGCTATTAATAACTACTTGATAGCTTGCAATATTTTTTTGAACCAAAAAATTCTAACATAATGGAGCATAGAAGAAATCATGGTCTACCTATCATCGGTTGTGTTTGTAATTCCATCGATTATCTTTGTTATTCCACTTGTTGTCTTCACTATTCCACTGGTCATCTTTGCTATACCATTGATCATCTTTGCTATACCACCAGTTATTTTTGCTATGCCACCAATCATCTTCGCTATACCCTCGATCATTTTCCCTATGCCACCAATCATCTTTGTTATGCTACCAATCATCTTCATTATGACATCAGACATCTTTGTTACACCATCAATCATCTTCATTATGCCATCTATCAGCTTTGTTATGACACTGGTCATCTCCGCTATGTCATCGTTAATCTTCCCTATACCATTGATCGTCTACATTATGTATTGATCATCTTTGTTATGCCATCGATCATCTTCATTATGCCACCCGTCGTCTTTGTTACACCATTGATCATATTCGTTATGCCACCTATCACCTTCACTATGTCATTGGTCGATGTTATTCGCTTGTGTTCTTTTCTATGCAGTCAGGTGTCTTTTATTTATAGTATGTTCTCTACAATTAGGTATCATTCATTTGTAGTATGTACTTTGTGTCTTTGCTTTCACTCATTTTTTAGCTTCTCTGATTTCAATCATTTTTTGGCTTCTCTATTGTCGGTCGAGGAGAACCAATGTTTGTGCATTTAGGTATATATAGTGGGGGTATAATAGGTGAATTTTTTTAGGTTAATAAAATTATATATAATTTAAGGCAAAAAGATCAAAAATCTAGGCATGAAGTCTGGTGATTTAAAATTTAAACCGTAAAAATATTATAATTTTGGGGTGAACCGATCCTAAAAAAAATTTCCCCAAAAAATTTTTGGGCGATTGGGCTGATGTCCAGGGTCACAAAATTCACCAATTTTAAATTTCAAAAAATCTAAAATTCATTAATTTACGATAATTCATCACTATGCATAACCCTATGGCACAATCACTTAACCTAAAAACAAAGACAAAGTTAGTGATAGAGGGGATTGCCTGAACTGGAAAAGGATAGTTAAAATTCTTTGAACAGCCATTAGGTCTCTGTGCACATAGACCAAAATGATGAAAATAATAGAATGCAAGAACTAAATGTTATGCCCCATTAGGTTGCAATAACATTACCAATGTTTTTTCTCAGTTTCAATGCTTTCACTCTGTATAAACTAGATAGAGACAGTGCCACCAATCTATAGTCTAGTGATACTTTTATCTTTTAGAGAAAAATAATAAGATTAAATGCAAGAAATAATGACTACAATGGAAATATTTAATTTGGGAGTATAGAGCCTCTATCAAACAATATGAAAACATATTTACTTGCTTAAAAGGAATATTAAATGATAAAAATAAAATGTTAACTAGATGTAAGCACAATATGCAAGAATAGTTTTAAGTGCAATAAGATAAAGCTTAAATATTCAAGGACAAGAGAGAGCCAAAAGCAAATAAGGGTAAATAGTACAACCCAAGAAACAAGGTTGTTTTTCCCTTGTTCAAATCTTGCTAGCTTACTTGTTGATGGTAATTTAATGCTTGAGTTTTGGGCTTGGATGCTTGATGATTACTTGGGAGATTATAAACTAGATTTCTTGGAGAAGGTTTGGAGTGTTGACTGTGTTAGAATATATAACATCATTTAGATCATGTAATTGTACCACCTTTGGTACATAACTAGAGTAGAATATTACTTTAGGGTGTAGTTAGCAAGTTACTTCAAGTAATGTAATAAATGCACAAGTTTCTCAAGAACACAAGCTTATACTGAGAGGGGGGTGAACAGTATAAGACCTCTTTTTACTTTTCTTATTTATATTACAAAATAGTAAAGCAATATACCCACAACAATATCAAAGCAATGCATAAAAACATCCACAAAGTGACAACAATTTTAACGTGGTTCACCCAGAATGGCTGGGCTACGTCCACGGATAAAATCTTTCACTAAATTTTATCAATCCAAATTCTGGGAATACCTTTCCCGATTACAATGTTTATGGGCACCAACCCAAAGGAGACACCAATCCCCTAATCTCGAGTTGGGCGTGGGCACCAACCCAAGGAGACACCAATCCCCTAGCTCTGCTCTGGCTGGTGATCCTCTAGAAGACCTCTGCCTCCGCTGCCCTTAGCAAATGGAACTCTATCCATAGAAGACACCTGTCCTCCCTGCTCTGGTCGGAGACCTCTGTCCTCAACTCTATCACCTCCAAAGCTGGTCCTCGAATTTGCACTAAACACAGTCCTTCGGTCTAGCACAAATGTCCTCGATATCTTTCTCCGATCTGCACCAAACACAGTCCTTCGGTCCGGCACAAATGTCCTCGAATCTGCACCAATCTCTGTCCTCAACTGGTTCTCAATTCGGTTCACAAAAGTGGTTCACAAGCTTTCACTAAAGCTTGCTTGATCTTCACCCAAGTCTTCACCAAGACTTGTCTCGGATCTGCTTTGCAAGTTCTCACTAGAACCTGCCCAACTCGCTCCACAAGCTCAACAAAAGCTTGCTCAAATCTGTCCAACAAGCCCTCTCAATGACTTGTCCAAAACCTGCTCACAAGCTCTCAAAAGGCTTGCTCAAAGCTGTCCACAAGTCTTCACAAAGACTTGTCTCAAATCTGCTTGTAAGCTCTCAGAAAAGCTCACACAAATCTGTCCTTAAGTTCTCTCTACGTAGTTACAACCGAACTTGGTCGAACTTCAACCTTTGCACCTCTGCGCAATCACAGCGGCATCGTCTTCGCACACTCTGCTTCCTTTGTGATCTTTCACACTTAGAATGATTCGATGAAATGCACTCTGCACACTACGATCGAATTCACACTCTGCTCTCAACGATCGAACTTCTTGCACTACGCACTATCTCCGAACGTCGCACATCAACAACACATCCATCGACCTTCCAACTCTCCAAACAACCCTCCTTTTATAACAAGATTTTCAAGATGAAAACTTTAATCTTAGTCGGCTGTTATACCAAAAACAAACCCTAATCTACGTCGGCTGCAAGCCCTAATTTTTGTCGGCTAAAATTTAACTTTGTCGGCTTCACTGCCTCTAGAACACTTCTATAGCTTCTGCCATGAAACTACAACATGTCACGATATCGTGACACCTTTGCAACCGTATACCTTCTTTTGGCTTTTGTCATGATATCGCGACACTTCAGCCTTTGTCGACTTCAACTAAGCTCTTGTCGCGATATCGTGACACTTCTGACTTAGTCAACATCAACTTTGCTTTTGTCGTGATATCGTGACACTTCTCCCTTCGTCGACCTCCTTTCTGCTTTTGTCATGAAATCGTGACACTTCTTCTTCAATACCTTCCTCCTTTTCATGAAATCATGACACTTCTCCTATAGAAGCCTCATTCTATTTTTGTCATGAAATCGTGACACTTTCTCCAACCGAACGCTGCCATCTCAATCTGTCGCGAAATCGTGACACTTTCTCTTCCTTGCACTCTTGTCTGCTTGCACTAGCGAAAATAAAACATGTCACGAAATCATGACGCTTTCACCTTTGAGCTCTTCCTCCTTGAATTTGTCATGAAATCATGACACTTCTAGCTTCCGTACGTTTTCTTTGCAGCCTATCACGAAATCGTGACGCTTTCAGCTTTCGTACGACTTCTCTGCAACCTGTCGTGAAATCATGACGCTTCTCATTTCAGACTCTTCCCTTTGCTGCATGTCACGAAATCATGATAGTTCTTACTTGGAACATTTTCATCCAGCATGTCATGAAATCGTGACACTTTATCTTGCTTCCACTTTGTCTTCTGACTTGTCATGAAATCATGACACTTTTTCTCCTTAGCGCTTTTCTTTTCTTCGGGTCACGAAAACCCGACATGTCGCGATATCGTGACACTTTTTCTCCCAGACTCTCTCTCCTGCATTATGTCATGAAATCATGACATTTTTTCTTTCGGACTCTCTCTCCTGCAACATGTCGCGAAATCGTGACACTTTTTCATCCGTTCAACCTTCCTTGCAATATGTCACGAAATCATGACATTTCTGACTCCGAACATTCTCTCTCCTCTTTGAGTCATGAAACTGCGACATGTCGCGATATCGTGACACTTTTCTAAAAAGCTTTCTCTCGCCTGCTTAAGTCATGAAAATGCGACATGTCGCGATATCGCGACATTTTTCCAACTTACTTTCTTTCGAACCTGTCATGCCGAACCTTCATCAAAACAAATTATTTTACATCAAATCAAATTCCTTCAAAAGCTTCTTGACATCAATGACAACTTATACACTTGAGCAAAGGCAATGTACCCAAAGTACCCAAAATTGCCAACAATCTCCCCCTTTGTCATTGATGGCAAACCTTTACTGAAAACACGTCTCAAGAGCCAAAACTGAAACCAACTGTGCTAACAACTGAGAAACTGTGCCCACAACTGAGAATATTCCTTTGAAGTTTTGCTCCCCTGACTTGAAGCTTTCCTCTTCACTTGAAGCTCTCCCCCTTACTCATATCTCTCCCCCTTTGTCATCAATGGCAAAGGGTCACCTTTGGGGCTCGGGACTAAGAATGAGCCTCTTAGCTTAGTCCCTCCCCCACCTCCTGATGAGGTGATTAATTCTGGGGTGGGAGTAAAACTCCCATTAGGCACTGATCATCATCAGCGTCTATAATTTCCTTGTCGGGCCTTCTCTTGAACTCTTTGCCCGTATTCCTGTTCTTTTCTCATTCCTGTTCTTGTCACTGTTCTTGTTCTTGTTCTCATCCCTGTTCTTGTTCATGCCTTGATCCTTGGACCTGTTTATACCACTGTTCCTATTCCTGTACCTTGGAAGTTCAGCTCTACACTGTCTAGTTGTGTGACCTTCATTGTTACACTTATAACAAGTAACAATGTTATTTCTTTTAGGCATACCTGTTCTTTGAATCCGCCTGTTCTGACTAACCTTGTTCTAGCCGAACCTATTTTGATCAAACCTGTTCCTGTAATTAACCTTGCAATAGATCGCCTTGTGCCCAAACTGTTGACAAGAGTAGCAATACCCTTGAAAGAAACTAGCGCTTCTGAAATTGCCGTTTACCTTCTTCACTTGAGCCATGCAATGTGCAGCCATGTGACCAAACCTGTGACACGCAAAACATCTATCATGAAATTTTCCTTTATTCGACCTCTTGGGTCCTGAAAACTTCTTCTTCTCATTCTGAATTTCGTTTTCTATTTCTGAGCATCTATCATTCAAGGACTCATGATCTGAAATACTTTCCTCATCAGAACTCTCTTCCTTTTGGAGTCTCTTACTAGACTCTCCAGACTTGTTCTTTGTGGCTTAACAAAACCAAGGCCTGTTTTATCCGTTGTCTTTCTTTGACCTTTGATGAGTGACTTAACCTTTTTGGAGCTATCTTGAAACCTGTAAAGCTTATCCTTGTACTCTTTAGTTTCCTCTTTCAAAGAAGCCATTTTCTGTTCTAACTCACTATACTCAAGAACCTTAGACTCTAACTCATCCTTGAGTTCTTGTATCTTAGCCATAGAGAAGTCAAGACTTTCTATAAGATCATCTCTCTCCATACAACATTCATCTAACTTATCCTTGAGTCTAGCATTCTTCTTTCTTTCCTTTTTCAAAACACTAAGAGCGTTAGTAAGTTCACTTTCAAGATCCTTTATTTGTTTGCTTTCTGAATCATCAAAGCCTTTTTCAGATTTCTTATCACTAGAGGTGCTACCTTTTTCAAAAACCATACAAGCATCTTCCTTATAGTTTTCTGAAGCATCCTCATACATACTAGAAACCAAATCATTATTTGTGCAATCATCCTCAAGGTGACCAAAATTTCCACATCTAAGACATTTCATGATAATGAATCTATGTTTCGGTTCTTCCTCTTTTTCGATATGAACAACATCTCATTTTCATTATCACTTGAAGAACTTTCACTATCACTACTAGAACACTTACTTGCTTTGTCTAGGTAGAAACTCTTCTTGTGCTTGTGAGAATACCTCTTTCCTTGATTGTTGTGCTCATCTTTGTTCTTTCTGTGATGCTTGTGCTTTTCAGAATCCTTGCTCTTAGAATCCTGTTTATCTTCATCACTTTCATTCTTGGGAACAGTACAGTCAGTAGCATAATGACCAAACTTTCCACAATTGAAACATCTTATATTTTTCATGCTTTTGTGCTTTCTAGAGAACTTGCCTTTCTTGTTGTAATATGCCTCTTCATCACTAGAAGACTCATCACTCTCTTGAAGTTGTTTACCCTTGGATTTCTTGGTAGCCTTGAAAGTTGCCTCTTTCTTGACGTCAACCTTCACTTGAGTTCTCAACTCAAATGCTGCAAGTATACTATGGAGCTCATCCTTTTTCAACTTATCCAAATCTTTAGCTTCCTCAATAGCAAAAATATTTTCACTAAATCTATTAGGAAGAGATCTTAAAATCTTATCACAAACATCATTTTCAGCAAGCTCAAGACCTAAGTCTTTCATGGAGTTAACAACCTCATCCATACGAAGCATGTAGTCACTAATATTTTCATCATCATTCATCTTGAGTTGTTCAAACATACCTTTGAAGTGTCTCAACTTGGCCTTTCTGACATTTGTATCACCTGTATGAACCACCTGCAGCTGTTTCCACATTTCACTAGCTGTTTTGCAGTGAATTACTTTGGTGAGATCTGCTTTCTGTAAGCCTTTCAAGATTGCATTCATTGCTTTTGAATTGCTGTGATGTAGGAGCCTTTCTTCTTTAGTATTTGGACCATGTACAGGAATAGTGTACTCATCTTCAATTACTTCCCATACCTCATTACCAAGTGCCATTAGATGAACCTTCATCCTTGCACTCCAAAGACCAAAATCTGACCCATCAAGAATAGGTGTTGCATTGCCACTTGAATAATCCATTGTGTTCTTTATTAGCTTTTCCTTCAAGTTGTTAAACTTTTCGAAGGCACCCGCTCTGATACCAATTGAAGAACACAAGCTTATACTGAGAGGGGGGGTGAACAGTATAAGACCACTTTTTACTTTTCTTATTTATATTACAAAATAGTAAAGCAATATACCCACAACAATATCAAAGCAATGCATAAAAACATCCACAAAGTGACAACAATTTTAACGTGGTTCACCCAGAATGGCTGGGCTACGTCCACGGATAAAATCTTTCACTAAATTTTATCAATCCAAATTCTGGGAATACCTTTCCCGATTACAATGTTTATGGGCACCAACCCAAAGGAGACACCAATCCCCTAATCTCGAGTTCGTGGGCACCAACCCATAGGAGACACCAATCCCCTAGCTCTGCTCTGGCTGGTGATCCTCTAGAAGACCTCTGCCTCCGCTGCCCTTAGCAAATGGAACTCTATCCATAGAAGACACCTGTCCTCCCTGCTCTGGCTGGAGACCTCTGTCCTCAACTCTATCACCTCCAAAGCTGGTCCTCGAATTTGCACTAAACACAGTCCTTCGGTCTAGCACAAATGTCCTCGATCATCTTTCTCTGATCTGCACCAAACACAGTCCTTCGGTCTGGCACAAATGTCCTCGAATCTGCACCAATCTCTGTCCTCAACTGGTTCTCAATTCTGGTTCACAAAAGTGGTTCACAAGCTTTCACTAAAGCTTGCTTGATCTTCACCCAAGTCTTCACCAAGACTTGTCTCAGATCTGCTTTGCAAGTTCTCACTAGAACCTGCCCAACCTGCTCCACAAGCTCAACAAAAGCTTGCTCAAATCTGTCCAACAAGCCCTCTCAATGACTTGTCCAAAACCTGCTCACAAGCTCTCAAAAAGCTTGCTCAAAGCTATCCACAAGTCTTCACAAAGACTTGTCTCAAATCTGCTTGTAAGCTCTCAGAAAAGCTCACACAAATCTGTCCTTAAGTTCTCTCTGCGCAGTTACAGCCGAACTTGGTCGAACTTCAACCTTTGCACCTCTACGCAATCACAGCGGCATCGTCTTCGCACACTCTACTTCCTTTGTGATCTTTCACACTTAGAATGATTCGATGAAATGCACTCTGCACACTACGATCGAATTCGCACTCTGCTCTCAGCGATCGAACTTCTTGCACTGTGCACTATCTCCGAACGTCGCACATCAACAACACATCCATCGACCTTCCAACTCTCCAAACAACCCTCCTTTTATAACAACATTTTCAAGATGAAAACTTTAATCTTAGTCGACTGTTATACCAAAAACAAACCCTAATCTACGTCGACTACAAGCCCTAATTTTTATCAACTAAAATTTAACTTTGTCGGCTTCACTACCTCTGGAACACTTCTGTAGCTTCTGCCACGAAACTACAACATGTCGCGATATCATGACACCTTTGCAACCGTATACCTTCTTTTGGCTTTTGTCATGATATCATGACACTTCAGCCTTTGTCGACTTCAACTAAGCTCTTGTCACGATATCGTGACACTTCTGACTTAGTCAACATCAACTTTGCTTTTGTCACGATATCACGACACTTCTCCCTTCATCGACCTCCTTTCCTTTTGTCATGAAATCATGACACTCTCTTCATAGCCTTCCTCCTGCTTTGTCATGAAATCGTGACACTTCTCCTATAGAACCCTTCTATTTTTGTCATGAAATCGTGACACTTTCTCCAACCGAACGCTGCCAACTCAACTGTCACGAAATCGTGACACTTTCTCTTCCTTGCACTCTTGTCTGCTTGCACTAGCAAAAATGAAACATGTCACAAAATCATGACGCTTTCACCTTTGAGCTCTTCCTCCTTGAATTTGTCATGAAATCGTGACACTTCTAGCTTTCGTACGTTTTCTTTGCAGCCTGTCGCGAAATCGTGACGCTTTCAGCTTCCGTACGACTTCTCTGCAACCTGTCGTGAAATCGTGACGCTTCTCATTTCAGACTCTTCCCTTTGCTGCATGTCTGAAATCATGACAATTCTTACTTGGAACATTTTCATCTACAGCATGTCACGAAATCGTGACACTTTATCTTGCTTCCACTTTGTCTTCTGACTTGTCACGAAATCGTGACACTTTTTCTCCTTAGCGCTTTTCTTTTCTTCGGGTCACGAAAACCCGACATGTCGCGATATCATGACACTTTTTCTCCCGGACTCTCTCTCCTGCATTATGTCATGAAATCATGACATTTTTTCTTTCGGACTCTCTCTCCTACAACATGTCATGAAATCGTGACACTTTTTCGTCCGTTCAACCTTCCTTGCAATATGTCACGAAATCATGACATTTCTGACTCCGAACATTCTCTCTCCTCTTTGAGTCGCGAAACTGCGACATGTCGCGATATCGCGACACTTTTCTAAAAAGCTTTCTCTCTCCTGCTTAAGTCACGAAAATGCGACATGTCGCGATATCGTGACATTTTTCCAACTTACTTTCTTTCGAACTTGTCATGCCGAACCTTCTTCAAAACAAATTATTTTACATCAAATCAAATTCCTTCAAAAGCTTCTTGACATCAATGACAACTTATACACTTGAGCAAATGCAATGTACCCAAAGTACCCAAAATTGCCAACAAGTGTCTATGTGCATGTTAGGAAGAGTGTTGGCCAAGCAATCCATATTTCTATATAAAGGGCCTCATAGTGAGTGTTTACATATAGTTGTAGGTAGTAGTAGATATACTCTACAAGATCACCATATAGATTGGTGATGGATACAATGTAGTTCTTATCATCTATTTTGGAGTGTTCATTTCCTCCATATAGCATTGTATCATTTTCATCACTTACCATTTATAGTATATTTTAGCATCTTACATTTTTGCATATTCTATATCCTGTGATTGCATTCTCCCTTGGCTCATAGCATCAAAATCTAACAATGGTATCAGAGCCATGGTAGATCAATAGGAATAGGGAGAGCCATAAGAAAGCACCATTGCTATTGTAGGTCTAAACCTTTATTTTTCAAACCATCAAGGTTTGTTGGATAGGAAGAGCCACAATAGGTTACTAGAAATAGGAAAGTCACAGGAAATATTGAGAGGAGAAGCTAATCTCAGTTCCAAAAATTTTGAGATTGCATTTGGCTAGAGTCTTTCCATAGAGTTGCAGAAAAACTCGTGAAGACTAGGACTCAACATTTCATTCCACTAGATTGACAAATCAACTAGTGAAGATTCATTATTAACAAGATTTAGAATCAACTTACTAATATCTTGTTGCAGAAAAGGAAACTGAAGGAAGCCCTATTGCAGACCTGCACATTGCTAAAAAAGACCACAAAAGCCTTATTGCTTAAAAGGCCATAGAAGCCTTATTGCTAAAAAAATGCCATAGAAGCCTTATTGTTGAAGAAAAGGCCATAGAAGCCTTATTGAAGAAAATGCCACAAAAGCCTTATTGTAGAAGAGAAGGCCACAACAACCTTATTGAAGAAAAGGCCATAGAAGCCTTGAACCTGAAGAAGACTCCAGAGAAGAGTCCATGAAAGATAGGAGATTGGTGATCTCCTTTGTTGATTGAAGACTTCCTCTAGAAGAAGCTGAAGAGACCCATCAAAGGTCTCATTGAAAGAACTTCCATTCTTGGAAGATTGAAGAAGGACTAGCAAGGTCCTATAACTGATTTCAAAAGAAGTAGACTTCAGAGATCCACTAGAGAGATCTCATTGCCAACACTTCTAGAGTTGAAGGTTGAAGGAAATGTCTCATCAAGAAGACCAAAAAAGTTACAAGATTGAAGACCTTGGAGAGGTCTCAAGGAGAAGGCTTGGAGAGCCTCATTCCAAAAATTGGAAAAGCCATCAAAGAAGTTCCTAGGAGAACTCATTGGAGAAATTCACTACAGAAGATAGTGAAATATTTGGGACAATTATCGCCATCCGAAAACAAGCCCAAAAGAAGAAGAATTTGGCAAGGAGTGCCAAATCTTGAAGAAGAATATTGAAGACCTCAAGATATTCATATTCTTGAGAAGAAAATCTTGTTTGAAGTCAGAACTCGACAAGGAGGTTGAAGAAGAACTCAGATAGAAGATACCTTCCAAATCCAAGAAGATTTGGAGATTTCCCTTCATAGCTAAAGAAGGCACAGATAGAGATTTATTGGATTCATAACAAAATACTGAAAGAGTTCCTGAAGGACAACATTTTAGTTAATAGATTGACTACTAGAGGGCAGCAATCAAGATAGCATTACTAGCTAGAAGACTTCGAAAGTTCTAGGCTAGATCCTGAAGGAGAAGTTGGAAATCATCTACTACAGAGTAGCAGACTAGAAGCATTCATAGTTATGGGCAACCACCATTCCAGACAAGAGACTTGGTGAATCAACTCATCAAGATATTCATCATTAAAGGTAAGCAACTTAGGTGCAAAAAGGGTTCATTACTTGAACACTTATTCAGATTACTACTTAACTTCATTGAGCACCTTATTAGAATTTGGAAGTTGCAAAATAGAAGGTTGCATTTTAAGTCCTCAAAGAAAGTGTAGAAGATAGTTTCTGTTAAGGTTCATTACCTACACATTAATAGGAGTTAGATACATTCTTCCTATTATCTGATTATTGAAAAGAGGACCACATTAAGGAATTTGTAGTGATTATTAGTGCATTAGAAACTACTTTGAGAGCTTATTAATAGGAGTGATAAGGTGAGATTATTAAAGTGCATTAATATTGGAAATATTATTGGTTCATTGCACTATACTAGTTGTTCATTAAACTAGTTACTCTCAAAGAATTATTTTGTGTATTGATTGCTAAAATCAAGGGCACAAAAATCTGCAAATAATCAAAGTGTCTAAAGACACTATTCAGAACTCAATACCTGCAAGGTATTGTGGCCTATAGAAGCCACCAAGTAGATCAAAATTCCTCCAAGGAGTGGAGAAGAAGAAGAAGCCATTAATCAGTGGTAGAAGCCAAAATCGAGACTTGGTGAGTCTCAGATTCAAGGTGCACTAAAGAGCTCATTACAGGAAAAAGTTAGTGCAGCAATTACTCCATCAAAGGGCATATTATCTATGTGATTATTAGCTTGGGTTCATTACTTAGATCAACCAAGAAAAGGAGAGAGTTGTCCAACAGAGAAGACAACTTCAATCAACCCTTGCCTACAAAAGATAATACAGAGAAGCCACCATTAGAACCAACAAAAGAAGCTTGCAAGAGAAGGTGCAAATCAAGGTATTCTATTATAATTCTATTTACAATATTCTGCACCATAACATCTTGTCCTACATAGGAAATAGGATAGAATCTAAGTGTCTTAGAGACACATCCTCCACAAGCGAGGACTATCATACAAGTGGTCGTAGAAGGAGCATAAATTCGAAGCAAGTGAGAAGAGCTATCAAAGAGCTCTCATTACGGTGTTCAAAGACACCCTTACAACCATGAAAGTAGGTATTCCCAACAACCAATATGAAGCACAAATTATAGCAAAAGGTTGTTAATCATCTACGTTGGTTGTCATCCATCGATCATTGCAAAGGGAGCATTCGAACCAACACATTGGAAGCAAAAGGAAAGGAAAATAGAAGCAATACCTAGAGCTATTGCTTAGAGAAGATGTCCATCATAGAAGAACTCAAATCAGACCACCATAGAACTAGCACCAAGCGCCCAAGACCTCCATCGAAGAGCCAACTCATACTCACCTAGAAGAAGCGTTGAGAGACAAGAAACAACTGGATGTACATTGGCGAAAGGAATATATAGGAGAAGAGAAGCATTGGAGGGAAGAATACATGCATCTGCCATTTGTCATCACTGATAAGAAGCGCTCAATTCATAAACAAACATCGAGATGTTAGAATGGAAGGGAGTTACACAGTGGTTGTGATAGGAAGATACGTTATAGCATTATCATTCAAAATTGGAGCCCATAATCCACTTGGAGAAGGTGTTAGATTCAGCCATAAGCATTACAAAAGGATTCCCATGCATGTTGGAGCATAGAAGCCACTTGGAAATCTCTCAAGGAAGGAATAAGAAATACCTCAGATGTTACTCAAGATGCACGTGCCATGTAGCTACATAAACGTTCAACTCGGAGGTGTAGAAGTGAAGGAAAATCAAAGTAAAGTTGCAATGTTCGAGTGAGTAATAGCATGCTGAAATTAGAGTCAAAGAAGGTAACGAGGACTATCATAAACCAACATTCAATACCTATGGTGATAAGCACCCATTGAGGAGAAGACCAAGCCAAAATAGGCACTGTGATAGCACAGAGATAGAAGGAGGAATATGCAGGTCATCCGATTGAACACAGAGGTCAAAGCATCAGTCATACAATACTAAAATATGCATCAAGCCACCATCAAAATACATGGAGATACATAGAGTATCAAGTCACACAAAGGACGTAGAAGCATCAAGCTTCACAAAGTACATAGAGCTCACAAAGGACATAGAGTCTCACAAAGGACAAAGAGCATTAAGTCTCACGAAGGATGTGGAGCATCAAACCTTACAAAGGTAAATTAAATTTGCTTGCTTTAATTAAAATTAGAGTTATAAGGTGATATAAACTATTGCTTTGTTATAAGGTAATATATTACATTGGAATAAATCTAACAAGCATTAGTAATTATCAAGCAAGCTTATTTCAAGATATTGAATATTTGCAATTAACCAAGTAGGAGATATAAGGTTGTCAACTATTGGTTAAAATACTATTAAATTGCAAATAATATTATTTTTCTAATATTCCAAAAAGTAGGGAGATATAAGGCATACTACTTCAAACTATATACATATAATTGGAATTTAGAAAATTAATCTATTGGAAAGAATAGCAAACAAATTGCCTACATATAGAGTTGGAATTAATTGATAAAAATTATCTCATACTCATTCTAAGGAGACACAAAGAAATCCAACCATTAAAGCATACTTCATTGGGAAAGAGAAGGTAAAATTAATAAGTTGATTATTCTCAAAACATTACAAAATCAACTTAGAAAGTGAACTAAGCATATTCTAATTAATAGGGAGATATAAGGAAGCCTACAAAACCTAATTCTAAGAAAGGTTTATCAAATTAGTTCACATCTCTTAACTAGGGAGAAATAAGGGATTCTACAAAATCCTAAAAGCAAGTAAGGTGTTACACCTAGAAAGTCATCATGACTACAAACAAATTCATGCTTACAGAATCTCAATTACTTAAAGGCCCGAATTACTTCTCATGGAAAAACAAAGTGAGAGCTATTCTAATATTTGAGAAGCTTTGGGATATTGTCAAAGGAGTAAGAACTAAACCAACTCAAGGAGATGCAAAGATTCAAAAATTTGAAGAAAGTGATGCTAAAGCATTAATGATAATAACCTTTGCTATCACAGATGAAATACAAGCCTACATTAGCTCAGCAGGGACATCTACAGATGCATGGAAAACATTAGAAAAAATATTTGAAGGGAAAAATAAAGCCACTATCTTAAGTCTCCAAACTCAATTACATTCCCTAAAAATGAATAGTGGTGAAAGCATAGAGTTATTCTTAAGGAAGATAGAAGATATCAAAGGAAAGTTACTAACTCTAGGAGAAAAGGTTGAAGATAAATTCCTTGTTCAAGTAACCTTGAGAGCACTTCCAGATAGCTACAAACATCTAGTTACATCCTTACAGGTTCTAAGCAAAGATACAGGGTTTGATGAACTAATCAACATTCTTCAAGAATATGAGATAGAAAATATAGTGAAAGATGAAATGACTAACAATGCATTGGTCTTGAAAGATAATCCATAGGGAAACATTGCTTCATCAACTAAAGGTCGAAGACCATGGAATAACAGATATTGTCATATATGTAGGAGAAAAGGACATAACACCAATTATTATAGATTCAATCCAAGAAATCAAAACCAAGGAAATTAGATGAACTATGGAAGCCAACCAAATAGGGCATTCCAACCAAGGCAATATCAAAATAATCCTCGACAACAATAGTCACAGCATCAAAACTATTATCCACAATTGGAATACCAAAAAGAGAATAAAAAAGGACATCTAGCTCAGAGAA
This sequence comes from Wollemia nobilis, assembly GCA_028583015.1. Classification (NCBI taxonomy): domain Eukaryota; kingdom Viridiplantae; phylum Streptophyta; class Pinopsida; order Araucariales; family Araucariaceae; genus Wollemia; species Wollemia nobilis. The sequence goes on from JAQPPZ010017033.1 coordinate 8,458,821, forward strand.
TTGAAGAAATTGAAGAACTGGAAGATACGATAGATGATCATGAAGTCAAAGCTCTTACAACAAGAGTAACATGGCATGAAGACACTAACTATTTGCTTGGACAGGATACAAGAAAAGAAGAAGAAGATCCATATTGAAGACTAAAGTCTTCAATACCCAAATAATGTAATACAGGGGGTGTTAGAGTATATTACATCATTTAGGTCATGTAAATATACCACATTTGGTACATAACTAGAGTAGGATATTACTTTAGGGGGTAGTTAGAAAGTTACTTCAAGTATTGTAATAAATGCACAAGTGTCTATGTGCATGTTAGGAAGAGTGTTGGCCAAGCAATCCATATTTCTATATAAAGGGCCTCATAGTGAGTGTTTACATAGAGTTGTAGGTAGTAGTAGATATACTCTACAAGATCACCATATAGATTGGTGATGGATACAATGTAGTTCTTATCATCTGTTCTAGAGTGTTCATTTCCTCCATATAGCATTGTATCATTTTCGTCACTTACCATTTATAGTATATTTCAGCATCTTACATTTCTGCATATTCTATATCCTGTGATTGCATTCTCCCTTGGCTCATAGCATCAAAAGAAAACATATTGAAGACTTGCTTGGTTTCTTTCAAGAACACAAGCTTAAGTGCTTGTAAATATGGCCTTCATAAGATTGTGGTAAGATTTTATCATAATATTGTGATGCACAATGCTTGATTAATATGAATCTAGAGATATTTTGGCAAATTTTTGTTGCTTCAAAAGACCATTGATTGAGCTCTTCCAAGTGTTGGATTTATAGGAAGCTATGGCTCCTTGGGGGAATAATTTTATTGAAGATGACATGAAGGAATATGGTAAGAATTTGAAAAGGGATCAATAAGCCATTAATGGAAGAACATGAGAATGATAATTCTTAGGTCCGAGATTCCTTATAGGATCTACAAATCAAATTTTAAGAATTTGGTTCATAAATGGTGGGCAACTTGAAAGAGACAAGAAGTCAAATTTAATTTTTTTGGTGCATGATAGACAAAAGTGCCAAGAGGCAATAGCGTTAGCGGTGCTTTCATGGTGGCACTTTTACCTCATGATAATTGGAATTCAAAAATGGATGAAAAAGGTCAAAATTGAAAATTTTTGCAATATCATAACTAATGCTATCACTTGTGCCCCAATGCAATTATTTTTGGAGTAATAAATGTTCCAAATTTAGGCGCAAGGAATTTTGATTCAATTTGGTTGATTGAAAGGCTAATTTATGAATGGATTGAAAAACTTGAAGATTAGGTCTCTATGTAAAATTTGATGTCTACACATATAAGACTACATTCTCCATCCCTCAAGTCCAATTTGAATGGTACATTATACCTTTCGGTCTAAATAATGCACCAACCTATTTCCAATAAAGAATTAATTGTGTATTTAATGAGTATTTCTAGTTTATTATTGTGTATATTGATGACATACTTGTTTTTAGTAAAGATGAGGAATGAAGACATTTAGAACATCTACAAAAGTTCATTGATCTTGTGAAAGAGAATGGTGTCTTTTGTTAGAAAAGAAAGTTGAATCCTCTTAGAAAGACATGCAATTTCTTGGGTTGGATATACAAGGACAAAAGACTAAGCTACATAAGCATATTCTAGAAAACTTGTTGACATTTCCATATGACTTAAGGGAAATGAAAAAACTCCAAAGGTTTTTTAATTTTTTAAACTATATTAATCCTTTTATAAGAATCTTGCCAAGGATATACAATAATATTTTAAGAACAATTCAAATGGTTTGACTCATAATTATACAAAAATAATTGTCATAACCAAAGAGCAATATAGAGATCTACTATTACTCTATCTTTCAACACATGGTCTTGTGGTAATTAAAATAGATGTAAATGACACAAATTGGGGAGCCACACTAGTTGAATAGAAGGATGGACACAAATGCCTATGTCGTTATACCTCCACAAAATTTAGCCAACTTGAGTTAATTATCTCTATTGAGGGGTTGTTTGTTGTAATTAGAGGGATTAAAAAATTTAAAGTATTTGTGTCTAGAAAAGAGTTTATAGTTAGAATAAATTATGAATATATAACTTCTTTTATGAAGACACACATAAGTATACAACTTCATAATGAATATTTAATAGCCTTCAATTTCAAGGTTGAGTGGATAAAGGGAGATAAAATTTACATCCTCATGCATTGACCAGAGAGTTTATGGCTATGACTAAGAAAATAACTGAGTAAGAAATTTTAGAAAATGGTGAGAAATTCAAGATATAGATAGGTTTGAGATACTGAAACATTGGATAGAATGGAACAATTTTATCATTCATCATTTAAGAACATGCAGGCCTTAATTATGATCTACTAGCAAAAAGATCTTGTCAACGTAATAGGATTAACTTGGTTCATAATAAAAAATACTTATTTATTTGATTATCAAATATCCCATATGGGACATGACTACCATTGATCTTTTTGATCTCATTCTTGACTCAACTACAGGAAACCATGTCTTATTTCCAGCAAAGAACTCTCTAGAAAGTATTTCCAATATATTTATTGAATGGTTTAGAGATTTTGCTAAATAAATCACTTAATAATATATCCAAGCTTAGAAGTATGGGTCAAGGAACCATGGAAACTGCAACTCACTAATAAAAATGCTTATCAAATTCTTAATGATTAAAATAGATAAATACAAAGAATATAAAGAAATAATTTACTCCATTTTCGAGAATCCAATGATAGTGGTATAACACATGCTTGTTTCACACAAAAGTAAAAAAATATGCATGTGAAGTCTTTATCTCACAACCCATTTTTCCATTCCTCTCGTTAGCAATTTTTTTTTATAAATATATTTTAAATATTCACATACTAGATAGGGATTTGGTCCAATCCTACTTGACTAGGACCTTTCCTAAGGGTTGGCTAAAAGCTCTAGTGACCCCTAATCTAGTTACTCTTCCAATATCCCGATGAGTCTTCTTATTCCTTTTAGACCTGTCTAGTGATTCACCCATCCCTACAACTTTCATATGTCTGCCTATGTAAGTGTACTAGGTGTAGTGCAAAATTAAGCTATTGATCTCATTCTCGCAATGAGCTAGCTTATCCCTTCTTAGTATATCGAGAGGGGCACACCGATATCTACACCGTACATAAGTCCTTCTATATAGGTGTACTAAGCATGTTGAAATTAGGCTATTTATATCATCTCCTCGATGATATAACCCTTCTGTCTTTAGGTCTCTCTATACTCTAGTCCAAAAATTTCCTTATTCTACAAGGAAACATATCAATTTAGACTCCTTTCTAAAAAGTGCTCACGTCCCTTCTTTATTAATTTCAACGTACAAATTTATTAAATCGTCATGATCCATTATGATGCATTAAGGGTGTATTTCAATGCCATACTCAATGAAATAACTTATAAAAGTTTCCATTTTATTGTTAAACAACTTAACTCTAGCATTAGAGAAGCCCTATCTCAACCCTTTGAAATATAAGGATGCTGAATTTTAAATTCCATTGTAATTCATTGCTATAATAATATTCTTAGCGTAATACCCATGTCAAATGTGGGTTTCATCTATCAAATATATCTTCAAAAAAAAATGTATCGAAGATCTCAACGCATATACTAAGAGTTACATCCTTTTAAACTTCTCAGGTGGTTTCATATTCTAAGGTTTAGCTAAAAGAGGCTAACTTTTTCTTCGAAAGAGATTTTATCTCCTTTAACCTCAAAAGTAACAAATTTAGTTAAGCAATTTATCTTAAAACATCATTCCTTCTCTCTTGAAAATAATAATCATAATCACAACATACTCTATGCATTATTTTTAGTGGAGAGTACATCTAACATAGCAGAACTTCCTAGCTAAAAGCTTTAAGATAAACAAGCTTGTTAAATAAATTATTTTTTCTTTCTTTTAGTTGTCACTTAACAATAAGATATAACGAAGTAGGGATATTTTTACATAAATCATATATGTAAATCACAAAATTTACAAGGTATCCTTCTCTTTAGAGTGCATTCGCAATTTTCCATTCATAATAAACATGTGGAAATTAACAATTACAAAGCTTTCAAAACTATGCTGCATCAATGGTTCTAAATCATTTATAGGAGTACAATCAGCTCATATTTATCTAACTTGGTTGTTCTTCCTTGTTTGCTTCCAATTCTTGAAGTCTCCTCGAAACCAATGAGAAGTAAATGTCAAAAGGGATGTGGATAGCTCCCCTAGTAATGATAGTGTATTTTTAAAAGCATGATAAAAGTTCTTATTGCAAATAACCAATCAAACATTCCAAAAACTCAGTCATTCAAGTTCCTTCATGGCAAACAGAACTAAATAATTATAATCACAATTCATATTGCAATCCTAAATGCATACAAGAATTTCCATTGCAATCAACCACACAAGAATCCAAAACTTAATCCTTCAAGTTTTCTTTTTTATTTTTGGCAATCAGAATTAAATAAACATTTCTCCACTTATAACAAGCAAGAAGTTCTTTTCAAAGAAACCCCGTAGTTTTTTAAATAAACTGGACTCCACATCCATATCATTAAGATTTGGTTTAAATTCAGCTAAATTCAGAAACCACTTCTTTCCAATAATTCAAAAGCTCTACATATACCACAAAAACATACAGTCCTTCATAATAAACCAGATTTTATAGACATACTCTACTTATCACAAGCAAGGAATTTTATTTTTCAAGTAACCCCATACTTAAGTGAAACTGGATTCCACATCTGAATCACTAATCCTTGTTAAAGATATCACTTAGTTCAGAACCATATCTTTAACAAAGTAGCCAGCTCTCAATACACCACGAGAGTATACCGCCATACTTAACTATACTATACTCATCCCACATAATTATTTCATTCCTTAAGATTATAAAATATTTCACTATATCATATGATAAAATCATCATTTATAAAGGTAGCTACCGCATAGTTACAGTACTTTCATTCACTGCCATCTTAATTCGTCAGTCTTCCAAATAACATGACAGTGGCACAGACTATCTATTTCCAGCTAGAATGTAATTGACAGTCTCAATACATAATTTTTCCAGTATAATATGCACACACAGAGCTTTCGAGCTTTTCTTCATTTCTACCAGAGACCGTAATGCAAAACGAAGTCTCTACAGCCTATTTTGTGTTCACAAGAATTCAAAAACAAATCTCGGTAACGTCTTTTAACCCACAACAAACCCAACAATGACAAATACCATAAGGATTAACGCTAATTTTATAACTTCAGAAATAATTTGAGGTTCTCCCATAACGAGAATCAAAGTAACATATCACTTGGATACTCAAGAGTATACAGAATAAACTCAGAAATATAAAAGTAATATATTTACCCAAAACCAAGTGCTCAATTAAGCTTCTTTATAAACATATATATGTACTCAGTCAATACTAATCCTTTCACCCAAAACCAAGTGCTCAATTAAGCTTCTTTATAAACATATATATGTACTCAGTCAATACTAATCCTTTCATTATAAGGAAACGTTAAGGAATATATTTTTTTCCTTCTAATTTTCTCTTGCGCACAATAAGCCATTCAATAGAGCTACATCGCCCTTCACCATAGCATTTCCAAACAAACGGATATCGCACATTCCATCCTTCAAAACTAAGACACAAAGAAGCATTCTACTATATCTTTAAACAAGGAGTTAGAATATAACTCATACCGGTACCATTTTACGCTTTCTAAGCATACAAGAAAAACTAACCTGTCCAGACGTTTAGTTAACAGTAAGCATAAATATGAGGGTAGGAATTTGAATAGAAAATGGTAGGTTTCAGTCCAGCCAACATGCTTCGGTTAACCATACAGTCACCAAAAATACAAAGCATCTATACTTTGAATTAGTATTCACTGAAAGTGGTGCAACGAAACCTAACTGAAATCTCTGCCAAAGTTTCAGTAAAATCCAGATTATGCCGTATAGTTTCTTATTTTCAGATTTTCGTCTTTCGCTCCCTCATCTCCTTCTCAGATTTTCACCCGAGAACCTTTTTCCCAATGGCCTCGGAGCAACCTTATTGCCCATCACCCGATTTCTCTGGGTGCACTCAAAATACTGTGTTCAAAAATAGAAGCTTATCACCTCATCACATCCGTGAAACCAAGCAATATTCCAACTACAAGCAATAATTCATGGAAAATAAATCATTAATATTCCAATATTTAAATGGTAATATTATTGCTTGAGAGAATTAATATCTTGAACTATTATTAATTAAAGCAAGACCTTAACTATAACAACATTAAGTCTTGTCACTTAATGTATCTTTTTTAAGAAATTCTTTCATTATATTCTCCTTTGCAAAATAAACCAAGGTCTTTAAAATATTTCTATCATAAAGATTATAAACTTTGATGTAATAGAAAAATATACGAGGAAGTATTTTTTTTAACAAAAATAAAAAAATAAATAAAGCTTTCAAATAACGTAAAATCAAGGAAGCAACTCATTGATTGGACATAATTTAAATCAAGTAATCATATGCCAAGCAAAGCATGAAAGGACTTTTTAATATAGCATTTCAAATCTCAACAAACACTCTATCAACTCCGTTGTTTTCTTTAAAACAACCTCACTGTCGATAGGTTTATTTCCTCATGCAAACATATTATGCAAATACATAAGAGGAAAGTATATCTTCCTTGGAGCTATCGCCTTAAGAGCAATCATCATTTCTCTTTTTAGTACTTTGTTCTTAGTGGTTGATCATTTCTTTCATCTACGAGAGCAACTATTCCTGTAAACATGCAAATCTATTAGCAGCATCATATTCTTTCATAAACTAATTGTTTACAACAACCAATCATCCAATAACTATACAAATCATCATTAACACAGTATAACAATTCATAAGTCTAACACACGAATAAGCTCACCAAGGGAGGGTCATGACATACCACCCCCCTTAGGCTAGACACAATCCTCTATGTCTCATCAATATCTTGTAATTTAAAGTCAACATTTACATTTCATTTTAAAATAAAAAAGGTAAATGTTTTTGCATGTCGTCCACTTTCTCCCAAGTGGTATTTCTCTCTAAATAGTGGTCCCACTGGACCTTGCATTGATCCAAAGTCCCCTTCCTCATTGTTTTGGAATGAAACTCTAGGATATTCACTGGTCGCACCTTAATGGTATCTAGATCCACCATTTGTAATTTAGAAAGATCCCATACATGATCAAGACCTAAACAAGGATATATGAAAGGTGTCATGGAATTTCGACAAATTAGGTGGCAAGATGAGTGTATACACCATAGGACTAATATTTTTTGTGATTTTGAAAGGTCCAACAAAAGGAGGATCTAGTTTTGTGGACTTTATGGCACTCTTTTTAGGTCTTACCCTCAAAAACACTTTATCACCCACATAAAACTCTCTTGATGTTCTTTTTGAATCGGTATAGCTTTTTTGACAATCGACGGCTTCCTTAAGCCTCTCTCTGATCATCCTTAATTGTTTATCAATTTACCTAACCATGTCTAGCCTAAGAACAACTTGGTCCTTTGGATTATCCCATGACAACAATGTCCTACACCTCCTACCATACAAGGCTTCAAATGGAGCCATGCCTAAAGATGCATGATGACCATTGTTGTAGGTAAATTCTACCAAATATAGATATTATTCCAATCGAGTCTTTTGATCCATACAAAACTTGGTTCACCCTTTTAGTTTGCCAATCAATTTTTGGATGATACATAGAGCTAATGTTTAGTCTGGTATCTATGGCACGATGTAGAGCTTGTCAAAAATCAAATGTAAACTTGGAGTCCCTATCTGAAATGATTAGCTTAGGAAAACCATGAAGCCTGAATATTTTCTTGGCAATTTTTTTAGCCACAACCAGAGCATCATCCTTGGTCTAATCAATCTCTTATCTATAAATCCTTGCAGCTATACCTTCAACTCTTGAATCTCAATGGAATTTGTCCTATAAGGAGCCCTATGAATAGAATTTGTTCCAAGTTTTAGCTCAATAGTGAAATCAAATTCACATTTTGGAGGTAATCCAAGTAAATCCTTTGGAAATACATCCTTAAATTCTTGAAGTATTGGGTGTTTCAAAAACACTTATTCCTTCTTTTTCTCTTTGATTTCATTCATCTTAACCACATAAATTGTTCTTCCCTTTCTAATGGCTTTCTTTAGTTGCATTACAGAGAGAATCTAGGGTTTAAAAGTTCCTTGCTAGATATGGACTCTATATTTTCTTGCCATCTTCTAAGTATTCAATCCACCTTTCCTGGAAATTAATCACAATCCATCAAGATTTTACCCAATCCATTCCTAATACTATGTCAAAAGTATGTAGCACTGCTACATAAAGATATCCAATGGTAGTACCACTAGGTAAGGTAATTTTGGTCATAGGATAACATTGATCCACATAATAGGTTTATCGAGAACCATACTCGACCTTCCACCCATGTGCCAAGATTCTTGGCCTTTACGATATATCCTTTACCAAACTAGTTAAAACAAAGTTATCATTAGCCCCACTATCTATTAGGATTTTAACATCCTTAGCAAATATCTTACTCTTTATAAGCAAAGGAGTGGCTTGCCCTTTCAAATTTTTGCTTCCTATCACCACGCAGATTTTATGAGCAATTTCCTTGTGTGTAGGTTCCTTATAAGCGGGTTCCTTTTCCTTCAAACTCAGTCCTACTTTGTACGAGCAATGATTGGAGTAGTGTAGACCTCCACAATCATAGCATCCGCCCTTGGGCCCTGGGTGTGCTACCTACTTTTGTCCCTCTGCTTTCACTATAGGTGGAGGGTTGGGTTACCCCTATGGTGGTGGCTTGTTATTATTGTTGTTTGCATTGTTATTCTTTCCCTGGAACTTCCTCTTAAACTTTCCCTATTTCCTATCATTTCTTTTTTCATGCCTTGGAAAGATTTTGTTTTTTTTCTCTCTCATTTTATAAAACCTACACTATTTTTTTCTTGAATGTTTGTATGTCTTGCTCAAATGCTCCTTCATAATCAAAGTAGGGTTTTATATAAGTCTTTGCTTTCTTATCTAAGTTGTAATCCTTCTATAGAGTTTTAGGCTCACGCATATTAACTTCATGCCCAATCCTAGGATCTGCCCCCAAAATAAATTTGTGAATTTTCATCTTCTCATCGTATGCAGGAACATACTTCAATAGCTTAACAAATTTATGGTAATAGACCTCCACGGTCTTATTTCCTTGTCGATGATTGGTGAAAACTTCAAATTTCTTGGCATAAAAATGCTTCGTGAGGAACCTATATTTAAAGGATACAACAAAATCCTTCCATTTTAGGTCAACTGCCTCAATATTTCGCTCCCCACTAAAAGTCTCCTACCATTCCAATCCAACACCCTTTAAATGTAAAGTGGCATAAGATGTTTGGGTCCTAGTGGAATAATTCTTCATAGTGAAGAAAGTTTCCAATTCCCTTAACCAGGATTCATGTGCATCACCTCCTTCTTCTCCATTAAACTTGGAGGATTGTACATGCTTCAAATATTTAGCCATTTCTACCTCCAATCAAACTCTAGCCTATTGTACCTCTGTAGGAGGATAATTAGCCTATCCAAATCTAGAGCCCCCACCCTGTGAATCATGATTTACTATGGTTTCTAATAGTTGTTTATGTTGTTCCATCTATTCATGAATCAGAGCAACTATCGCAGTGAGATTCTCCCTCTCATTAGAAGAATTACCTGCTCCTAAATTTGGGGTTCTGTCCTCAACATTATTTTGTTGTGTTTACCTCTTTGGTGGGACAACACTTCTTCTTCTCATTCTTGGTGCCATTATCCCCGATCACACGCAAGAAAGATATTTTGGATTAGGTCACAATTCCTTCTCTAAATTTTACCACTTACTACTAACTAGATACCTAATTATCTTGACTAATCAATAGAATTGGATACCAGTAGTTACCCTATTCTCCAAGTGAGTATAACCTTTTATTAGTGACTTCATCATTTAGCCTATCTATACCCCGGTCTTATCTAAGGAAGCTTACAGTCCTACGACCATGAGCTCTAATACCAGATGTCACAACCCATTTTTCCATTCCACTCATGAGCAAATTTGTTTTTTTATAAATATATTTCAAATATTCACATACTAGATACAAATTTTGTCCAGTCCTACTTAACCAAGATCTTTCCTCAGGGTTAGCCAAAAGCTCTAGTGACCCCTAATCTAGTTACTCTTCCAATCTCCTAATGAGTCTTCTTATCTCTTTTATACCTGTCTAGTGATTTACCCATCCCTACAACTTTCATATGTTTGTTTATATGAGTGTATCGGGTATAGTACAAAATTAAGTCATCGATCTCATTCTCGCAATGAGCTAGCTCATCCCTTCTTAGTTTTTCAAGAGGGGTATGCCAATCTCTACACCGTACATAAGTCCTTCTATGTAGGTGTACTAAGTGTGTTGGAAGAAGGCTATCCATCTCATCTCCTCTATGAGATGACCCTTTCATCTTTAGGTCTCTCTATACTCTAGTCCAAAAATTTCCTCATTCTACAAGGAAACATATCAATTTAGACTCCTTTCTGAAAAGTGCTCACGTCCCTTCTTTATTAATTTCAACGTACAAATTTATTAAACCGTCATGATCCATTATGATGCACTAAGGGTGTATTTCAATGCCATACTCAATGAAATAACATATAAATGTTTCCACTTTTATTGTTAAACAACTTAACTCTATTTTTAGAGAATTCCTATCTCAACCCTTTGAGATCTAGGGATGCTGAATTTTAAATTCCATTGTAATTCATTGCTACAATAATATTCATAGCGTAATACCCATGTCAAATATGGGTTTCATCTATCAAATCTATCTTCAAAATTCTTTTATCGAAGATCTCAACACATATACTAAGAATTACATTCTTGTAAACTTCTCATGGTTTCATATTCTAAGGTTTAGCTAAAAGAGGCTAACTTTTTTTTCGAAAGAGAGCTTATCTCCCTTAACCTTAGAAGTAACAAGTTTAATTAAGCAATTTATCTTAAAATATCATTCCTTCTCTCTTGACAACAATAATCATAATCACAACATACTCTACGTATTCCTTTCAGTAAAGAGTACATCTAACATAGCAGAAATCAAAGCAAAATGACCATTTCCAAGCTAAAGGCTTTAAGATAAACAAGATTATTAAATAAATTATTTTGTTTTTCTTTTAATTGTCACTTAACAACAAGATATACCTAAGTAGGAAGATTTTTACATAAATCATATATGTAAATCACAAATTTACAAAGGTATGCTTCTCTTAAATTTCATCCACAATTTTCCATTCATAATAAACATGTGGAAATTAACAATTACAAAGTTTTCAGAACCATGCTACATCAATGGTTCTAAATCATTTACAGGAGTACAATTAGCTCATATTTATCTATCTTGGTTGTTCTTCCTTGTTTGCTTCCAATTATTGAGGTCTCCTCAAACCCAATGAGAAGTAGATGTCAAAAGGGATCTGGATAGCTCCCCTAGTAATGATAGTGCATTCCTAAATGCATGATAAAAGTTCTTATTTCAAACAATCAATCAAACATTCTAGAAACTCAGTCATTCAAGTTCCTTCATGGCAAACATAACTAAATAATTATAATCTCAATTTGTGCTATTGCAATCCTAAATGCATGCAATAATTTCCATTTCAATCAACCAACCAAGAATCCAAAACTTAATACTTCAAATTTCCTTTTTTATTTTTAGCAATCATAATTAAATAAACATTTTTCCACTTATAAGAAGCAAGAAGTTATTTTCAAAGAAACCCCATAGTATCTTATATAAACTAGACTCCACATCCATATCATTAACCTTTGGTTTAAATTCAACTAAATTCAGAACCCACTTCTTTCCAATAATTCAAAAGCTCTAAATATACCGCAGTTTCATACAGTCCTTCATAACAAACCAGATTTAAGACACATATACTCTACTTATCACAAGCAAGTTGTTTTATTTTCCAAGGAACCCCATACTTAAGTGAAATCGAATTCCACATCCAAATCACTAATCCTTGTTAAAGTTTTTACTTAGTTCAGACCCATATATTTAACAAAGTTGACAACTTTCAATACATCATGAGAGTATACCGCCATACTTAACTATACTACACTCATCCCATAGAATCACTTCATTTCTTTGATAGAAATTCAAGAGGTCGGAGGAAAAAAAACACACAGAGACTAATATTAACAGGACACACAACGGAGAGTTGAATTTTTTTTATTTTTTTATTTCGAAAAATTACAGGCAATAAACAACCACACTCTTTGTTGAAAAACAGAATCACATCTCTTATCATTTCTCTCGTCTATAATGTATACAGATTACACTTAATTATATCTTTTCCCAGCCACCGTTTTTAACCACTCTTATCCTCCATGGGATAAGGATGCATGAACATTAAATAAAAACTATCTTATCCACTAACCAGATAAGGATGTGTACAAACATTAAATAAAAAACTATCTTATCCACTAAACACATAATGATGTGCACAAACATTAAATAAAATATCAAACATGGACTGAAAAAACTCAATGTTGTACAAAGTGGTGCACTGCCACAAAAATCAAATTTTACCGCTGTGTTAAGATTACTCTACATTATAAAGGATTTCACTATATCATATGATAAAATCATCATTTATAAAGGTAGTTGTCGCACAGTTACAATACTTTCTTTTATTGCCATCTTAATTTTTCAACCTTCCAAATAATGTTACAGTGGCGCAGACTATCTATTTCTAGCTAGAATGTAATTGACAGTCTCAATACACAATTTTTCTAGCATAATATGCACACAAAGCTTTCAAAAGCTTTCAAACTTTTATCCATTCCTACGGGATACCGTAACGCAAAACAAAATCTCTACAGCCTATTTTGTGGTCGCAGAAATTCAAAAACAAATCCTGGTAACGTCTTTTGACCCACAGCGAATCCAACAATAACAAACACCACAAGGATTAACGCTAAGTTTATAACTTCAACAACAATGTGAAGTTCTCCCATAACGAAAATCAAAATAACATATCACTTAGATAATCAAGAGTATATAGAATAAACTCATAAATATAAAAGTAATATATTCACCCGAAACCAAGTGCTCAATCAAGCTTCTTTATAAACGTATACACGTACCCAAACAATACTAATCCTTTCATTATAAGGCAACTTTAAGGAATACAAGTTTTCCTTCTAATTTTCTCTTGTGCACAATAAGCCATTCAGCCATTCAATAGAAGAGAAAGGGCTAGTGGATTGGTAAGTGTTAGTTTGGATGGGCACTTGTGAAAAGAGACCTGGGTTCAAACCTTGGTGGTGCCAGTTTGCAAAGGAAGTAGTCTGCTTTGAATCCTCTGAGTGCCACGACAACCATACGAATCCCGAGCAGCGATCCCCATCTCACGTAGGGTCAAAATTAACGAGACGATAGATTTGGTGGTTGCAGTCCCTGTGGTTTGAACTACCAACGACGACCCTACGAACCCCGAGCGGCGGTCCCCATCTCACGCAGGGTTAAAAATTAACCAGACGAATAGGTTTGATGGTTGCAGTCCCTATGGTTTGAACTCTATGCTACCAGTTACTAAAATAATGACTGTAACCAACTCTACTATGTAACCAAAAAAAATAAACCATTCAATAGAGCTACAACACCCTTCACCATAGCATTTCCAAACAAACAGATATTGCACATTCCATCCTTCAAAACTAAGCCACAAAGAAGTATTCTACAGTAGCTTTAAACAACGAGTTAGAATATGACTCATACCGGTACCAGTTTATGTTTTCTAGGCATAGAAGGAAAACTAACCCGATCCAGATGTTTAGTTGATAGCAAGCATAAAGGTGAGGGTAAGAATTCAAATAGAAAACAACAGATTTCAGTCCAGCCAACATGCATCGGTTAACCATACAGCCACAAAAACACATAAAGCATCTATACTTTGAATTAATATTCACTGAAAGTGATGCAATGAAACCTACCTGAAATCTCTACCAAAGTTTCAGTGAAATCCAGATTATGTCGTATAGTTTCTTGTTTTCAGATTTTCTTTCGCTTCATCATTTCCTTCTCACATTTTCACCCAAGAACCTTTTTCCCAACGACCTCGAAGCAACCTTATTGCCCATCACCTGATTCCTTCGGGTGCACTCAAAAGACCATGTTCAAAAACAGAAGCTTATCATCCCCCATCACATCCGTGAAACCAAGCAATCTTCCAACTACAAGCAATAATCCATGGAAAACAAATCATTGATATTCCAATATTTAAATGGCAATATTATTGCTTGAAAGAGTTAATGTCTCGAACTATTATTAATTAATAGTCAATACCTTAACTATTAAGTTTTCCAGATCGGAAAATTTGGTTTAACGGAAAAAAACACTTTTGTTGAAGCACAAAAACCAGCGTTCCAATCCCTTACGCCCCATAGTACCTGTGGTGCGGACTACGTAAAAGGTTTATTCAAAACCAGCGTTCTCCCTTACGCCCCATAGTACCCGCGGACTACGTAAAAGGTTTATCCAATCCCTCTTCTTTAATGTATTGTAACATCCAGTAGACCAGATAATCTATAAATTATTTTAATGATAATTTATAAAAGATATTATTTAGCGTTCCAATCCCTTACGCCCCATAGTACCTGTGGTGAGGACTACGTAAAAGGTTTATTCAAAACCAGCGTTCTCCCTTACGCCCCATAGTACACGCGGACTACGTAAAAGGTTTATCCAATCCCTCTTCTTTAATGTATTGTAACATCCAGTAGACCAGATAATCTATAAATTATTTTAATGATAATTTATAAAAGATATTATTTATTTAATGTATGATTATTTAATTATATTTTGGATATGTATATAGTTTTAACTTTATTTTATGAGATTAAAAGTGGTTGTTCACAAGTTTGGCAGATAATCTATAAATTATTTTAATAACAATTTATAAAAAAATATTATTTATTTAATATATGATTATTTAATTATATTTTGGATATATATTTTTAACTTTATGAGATTAGAAGTGGTTGTTCACAAGGTTGCCAAATAATCTATAAATTATTTTAATAATAATTTATAAAAAAATATTATTTATTTAATATATAACAAATATGTATATAATTTTAACCTTATGTTATGAGATGAGATTAGAACGGTATAAGTTCAGAAATACGGGATGAGGGGTTGTTCACAAGTTTAAATTTGGTAGAATCCTATGAGAAACAAATGTTCTGAACTGCCGAATGTAGTAAAAGCAAAAGACTAACAATGGGGTTTGACAGCTGTGGGATTTGAACCCACGCTCTTTCGAACCAGAGCCTAAATCTGGCGCCTTAGACCACTCGGCCAAACTGTCGTATAAAACTAAATGCTAATTTTTTATATAATTAATATTACAAAAGAGCAAATATTAGTGGATGATTCAAACTCTCGATTACCTATTTGAACCCACGCTCTTCCAAAATCTGACTTTTTTTTTTTTTTTTTCTTTAAACGTACCACTTGTAAAGATTCCATAGTATTAGAATCATTAGAGGCATTAGTATTAGGATTATTATTATATGAGGATAATATGTGTTTGTTTGTTGTGCCATGGAGCAATTGTTATTAAATTAATATTGTTTAAATATAAAATTTTAATATTAATTATTTTATAATTTATATATAATTTAAAAATTAATTTTTATAAATAATTTAAAGGTAACTCTAACCAATAATCACATATTGATGGATTCAAAAATTAATTGTTGAATTGAATCTTTAATTGTAAGTTAAGTTAAGGTATTTCCCCTCCTAGTCTTATCCATCGCCATGAGTCTCTAACGATATCTAATTAAGAGCGAAGCATACAAGGCGGGGAGGACAATTTCCTTCGCCAAATAAAATTGTAACTCCACAAAAGAGGTTATACCAAAATTATGAAGAAACAACTTTATTACGTTGACCGCTCTTCGCTTCTCATTGAACTTATTTATTTATTTATTTTTTGTTTTGGGATGTTTTTGACGTCGACAGCGAAGGATAGGTATGATAATCTTGGGTAGAAAGTGGTTCAAACACTATGGATGGGTTGAAAGCTATTCCAGCGTTGGAGCAAAGTTTGAAAAATGTTTTTTTAAGTTGTTTTATTTTTTAATGTTAAATACAGGTGGACCCTTTTTAATTTTGGAATAAGTTTTTTTTTTAAATAAGTTTATTTATATACATTTTTCATATACTTTACTGTGGTTTAAATTGGATTTTTTTTAGAAAAGAGTTTAAAGTTTAAATTGTTATAAATATAAATGGATCATTTGGATATTATATATAATCATGTCAAGAAGATTTAGGCAATTGGTTAGGTCTTTTTACACAGTGTTTTAAGTAAGATTTCAAAATGGCATTGATTTTTTTTAGTTTAGTTATAGATCTCAAAATGATATATGGACAACATCAACTTTATGCCCATCAATTAAAACTTCTACTAGAACTTGCTTGTGAAACAAGTATTTGTCTTAAATGATGCTCAAGGGAACTCCCGAGTATTTCATCATATTTTTTAATAAGTATCCTACTACAACCTTCATTGTGCAAGGGTGTTGGCATGTAGTGGACATGACATACTTGGAGAAATGATCCACCACCACCATGACGAACGAGAATCCATTCATATATGACAAACTTGTTATGATCTCCATACTCACACTTGCCCATGGTCTCATTGGGACCAAAAATGGTTGTAGGAGCCCTCTTGGCAGGCAATTGTCAAGCTTATCTTGTTGGCATATCAGACAATTTTAGACAAACTCAATGACATCCTCCCTCATCCTTGGCTAGTAGAACCCCTACTCCAATAAGGTTATCATGTGATGTTGCCTTGGGTGTCTTACCTACAAAGAGTCATGGCATTCCTTGATAAACTCTCTGTGAAGGCTCCCCTACTCAGGGACATAGACCTAACTTCGAGTGAACCACAACAGTGCATCAGCCAAATTGAACTTGCTCACTCTTCCCTTCTGAGTCTAATCTTCTACAGTCTTTGCCAAAGTAGCAACTTGAGGATATTGGACCAAACCCTCCTTCATCCTCTCCATCACCACTCCAATCAACTCCAACATGCTCTCCCCATGAACAAACACTAGACTAATCGATGTTATCGCTATCACTGTCAATTGTTGCTTCTTGCTCAAAGCATTAGCCATCACATTCTCTTTTCCTATGATATGCATGATCTCCATGTCAAATTCAACTAGGAAGTCCTACCATATTGCTTGCTTGGGCATTAGCTTGCTTTGAGTTAGAGAGGAGTTGGACACATTGTTTGTCTTGACTATGAATTGAGCACCCAATAAATAGTACCTCCACATCCACATGCAATCTACTATCATCGTTGTCTCCTTCGCATGAACGAGATATATTATCTTTGTATTATTCAACTTCCTTGACTCAAAAGCAACAAGATGCTCATCCTGAATAAGCACGCCTCCTATGGCATAGCCAGATGCATTTGTGTGCACCTCAAATGGCTTGCTAGAATCTACCAAGGCCAACACAAGGTATGATATCAACTTTTCTTTCAAGAGTTCGAAGGCCTCCTAGCACTTCGACGTCCACTCCCACTTCTGGTCCTTTTTCAACAAATATATCAATGATGTTGCAAGCTTTAAGTACCTACTGATAAAATATCGATAGTAGTTGGAAAAAATTGTTAGATTTTGATAATGTAGGATATGGGTGAAAGCAATCACAAGATGTAAAATATGCAAAAAAGTAATATAATGGAATTCTGCAATAAGATTGAAATATGTTATTAATGGAAAGTTGTAAAAATAGTACAATGCAATGTAATGGAGGAAATGAACACTCCATAACTCTAATGGAAACTACATTGTACCTACTTACTACTCAATAGTAGTCTCAATTTTGCTACCCTTCAGCTACACACTCTTCTATTCACTATGGGACCTATATATAAGAATATAGGTTACTTAGACCTTACTCTTCCTAACGACTTTTCCTATGACTTATGTATAAGTGGACTCCTTGTATATTTACATCATTGCACATTGACACTTATGCATTTATTACTTATTCCTCAAGTAACCTAAGATAAACTCCTAATCTAACAATGTACCCAAGGTGGTACATTGACATGTACCTAAATAATGTAATATACTCTAACACCCCCTTGTATTACATTATTTGGGTATTGAAGACTTTAGTCTTCAATATAGATCTTCCTCTTGATTTGTAGATGTTCTTCAGCTTGATCTGGTCCTTTGTATTATCTTTAATTCACATTGCATTGTATACCTCCTTGATATGGTTCCTCTTCTTCTTCTTTATTCTTGTATTTGGATCCAATTTTTGCACTTTCATAATATGAATGCAAAATCGAACAACACCAAACAATGAGCTATAAAATTAAATAAGCAATGCAACACATAAAATCGCATAATGAAATAAAGTTTTATTATAACGCTGGTGGATCTTCAATGTTACAATAAAATGTGCCTCAAATGTGGGGTTAAAAATCTTATTATGCTTGATACAATGATTACAAGACACTAGGATTCTTCGAAACCCTAGTAAACAAATATTGGTGGTGTCTTCACGTTCGATTTGATCTCAACAGTGTGGTGAGTGGGTTTTAGTATCCTATACAGGACCACTCGAGCTTCAATAGTTGCCAATGAAATTGATCTCTAAACTTACAAACAACAAACAACAATAGAAGGTCAATAATATCTATGAGAGCTCCACTATGTGAGGCCCTCAATAAGAAATTTACTAACCCTAGTTGTAAAAATGAAGCTATAAACAAATCTAAGAATAAAAATACTTGCAATAAATAAATTACCTTGTCAAGCTAACTCGTTGTTCTTTGTTCTTCATCTTTGTTGTATAAAATGGTGCACATATGTCCTAGTGACACTCGAGGGGTCACAAGACTGCAGAACTAGGGCATGAACACCCGCGCGTGCTCAGTGATGTCAAGAGACGCCCAAAGGTGCTCGATGATGGCAAAAGGTGCCTAGAGGTGCTCGATGATGGCAAAAGGTACCCAGAGGTGCTCCATGATGGCAAAAGGTACCCAAAGGCACTTGGTGATGGAAGAAGGCACCTAGAGATGCTCGAGAAACTCGAAGGGGTGTTCTAGGAGTGAAATAGAATTTGTAGAAACAGATCTGGTTCATACGAAGTGAGCGACATCAGATGTGGAAGTGACGACGAGCTATGGAAGTTGGCAATGGTGAAGGGTCTTGGATACTTGATGACTTTGGGGATTCAAGACTTCAAAAACTTAGGGGTTGAGTCATCAAAATGACTCCTCTTTATAATCTCTCCTAGGGTATATTAGGGTTTCAACGACACAATTTGTGTGGTCAAGATTAAAACATGACGGAGGGTGGAGATTAAATCTGGGCATGTGGCATGGATTAAGGTGGATGAATGGTTGGGATTAGATCATGATGGATGGCTGGGATTAATTCATATAAATATACATATATTTATTAAATATATATATGAAATATTATTATTTTAAATATATATTAAACAAATATATATAAATAATGGATAAAAATGGTGAGAAGCTATGGATGGGCAACAAGTGACTAGATTTTGGTGTCTACAGATGCCTCTTTTTGTACAATGTTGCATGAAACACAATATGGTACAAAAATACAAGACACCTGGTTTGGCCTAATGCAAAAGCAACTTTTTCTTGTTGGAATGCAAAGATGAACTTGAAGACAAAAGAATTTTGATTATGTAGCTTACCCCCTCAATTGGCGAATGAGTGATGGATGCATCTCATGAGCCAATTGACAAATTTGTGTAAATAATTGTGTGAATTATGGGTGATATGAATGATGTAAATGTGATGTCATTTTTTCCCCAACGGTGGAAGGGGGTTATTGAAAAATGCAAGTGATTGATTTTATTTTTGCCCTAACAGAGAAAGGGGTTTTTACTAAGTGTATATGCCATGATCATGTAAAATGTATTCCATTGTGGTAAAATCAAATTCAAATGTAGTTGCCCTAATTTTGGGGTGATTCCATGTTGTTGAAGAATTTGTCGTATGGCATCATTGAAATGCAAAGTGATGAAGATGCAATAAGAAAAATGAGTCAACTTTGGAGGGTCGGCTAGTGATTGTCAATAAATTCTTGCAATTAGAACCAATCACCCTAGCTAGGGCCAGTCACCATGATGACTATCAATGTAAAAATAAATAATGATATATGATGTTGTTCATGTTTCAGGCCCCATGAACAAGGCCATCAATGACAGTTGTAGAGCAAATTGGTCTTGGCATAGTTTCACTCGAAATGTGAAGTAACAAAATTGAATTTGATTTTCTACCAATGATATATTGGATGTTGAAGATGAACAAGTGTCCCTATGGTGATTTTTTCATCTTACCAAATTGCATGGATGCAAATCGCTACAATCACCAAGGAGATAGAATAGGCCACTAGATACAAGGTTCCCTAAAATTTGTGAACTTGAAAAAATGTGCAAATGCAATTATTAATGAATGGAAATGGTGTGAAAATGAAGAATTGGTGATGAGAATGATGATTATGGTTGTTTTGTGAAAATTTGGACCGTTTTGAAGCATTTTGGAGATTGATAAGCAATTTTGTGCCTTTTGGGTGTAAACAAAAATTATGTGTCCAAATCAGTTTGAACCTTCACAAAACATGTTATTATAATGAAATTGATGCATGGATGAAATTTAGAATGATTTGGTGGAGGTAAGCTACCTTTTTGGATCGATTTTGGTTTTTTGTCAATGTTGACTCCAAACGTCGAGGGGCGCTTATTGCTTGAGCAAATTCTCGCTAGAGTTTGGTGCTTTCCCAAACATAGGGAGGCACTTAAGTGCATCCGAAAGCACCCATGGGAATTTCAATGCACTTGAAATAGCTATAATATACCTACGAGGGGAAATCAAGCTCATTTGTGCATCCACAAATTTTGGAAGTTGCGTCTGAGGAAGTGGAGTGGAGTGAAGTTGCAAAAGCTATGGCAGTGGAGGGAGTAGAGACAGGATTAGATGTGCACTTTTCCAAGGTACGTGCTTTTGACACTTTTTGTTGTTGTGTAAAAAAAATTCTTTTTTTCTTTTTTTTTATTTTTTTTTATTTTTTTTTGAATTTTTGATTTTATGTACATATATTACAAGCAAAATGGCTGGTGAGATGGATTAATGAGATGAAGGTGGTGGTTCACCGGTTGGGTTGGACTCGCTCTTGTGAAAGAAGCAAGCAAAATATGGGTTGATGGATGGGGAACGTTTTGATGTAAAACTCATCCTGTTTAGTGTGTGGAATAATGGGGTCTAATTCCTCTTCAAAATTATTAGAAATAATTGACATGAGGTCGAATTCTTCATAGACTTCATCTTCGGAGTCATATATGTTATGGATATCTTCTCCTGAATTTAAATATAAACTTTGAAAAGCTTTTTCAAGAGAAGAAGTGGATGAAAGTGGATGATAACCTAAATATAAAGGGTCATGCATCTCTCGATATGAAACATCGATAATCTCATGCACTCCCTATTCATTCCACCCTAGGCCATGTCCTTGCCAATTAACAATGTAGAAATAGCGGGATGGAAAACCTGACATATGTTGTATATTGGTTGGTGTGGGTATTTTTGTTTCATCTGGGGTAACTAAATTGGATGATGAATCAAGTCCCCCATACATAAAATTAATGCTATTAGGCACCGAACCTATGTTATATGCCACTCCTATAGATAAGGGTGGGTCATGTGGGTGACCGTAGTCCTTAGAACTTTGAATGTTGAGTGGTGTGACTGTAATACCTTAGACCAGATATTCACCAATACCAAGATTAGTGAGGTGGATCTCAACTTGGGATGATGTGTTGGATGTGGATGTAACTGACTCATGGTTGGTTGATGGTATCTCATAATCCATCATTTCAACTTATGATACATTGGTTGATGTGAATGGATATGGATTTGGTTGAGTGGATGATGATGATTTGGAAGGAGTAATTATGGAATGTGATGATGTTGATGATGTGGCTAATGTTTATTGGGTTTGACCACATGTGCATGTAGTCAATGGTGATGAATATGGGGGTATGGGAGTGGAGGCTTGATGAACATTGGTGATTGGGAGCTCCTTAGGAATAGGGGCTTTAGATGATGATATGGATGGGGTGGATGGTGAAATGGTTGATAAAGTGAGGAATAGATGAGTGGAAGGTAACATGGACTTATAGGGTTTGAGATAAAGTTGCAATACTTATACAATTAAACATCCACTGGTATGCAATGTACTTGTCCCTCATGTACGTATTTCAAGCATTGATGTAATATCGATGGGACACATCTCATTTACCTCATTCAAGGGCATCCAAGGAGTACATTATACACCATAGACCCTTCCAAGATGTGGAACATAGTAAGCAATGTTTTGATCCCCACTTTAATAGGTAAAACAACAGTGCAAATTATGGAGCAGAGAGCATCGTTAAATGCTTTCAAGGTGAATGAGGATTTGGTGATGTGATCTGGTGGAAGCTTGAGATGTTGAAGGGTGGATGTGGTGATGATGTTTCTGGAGGAGCCAATGTCAGTTAAAACTCTTTTGAAAATCTTCCTATTAATTTGAGCCATGATATATAATGGAGGGTCCACTGATTTTGATGATATTGGTTTGATCTCAAAATCATAGAAAGTAATAGATGATTCCATACATTTTTTAATATTCTCCATAAAATTGTGAAAAGCATTAGCATATTTATATTGAAGCTCAATGGATTTTAGAATATCCATTAATGCTTCACGATGTGGAGGAGATCGTTGGATTAGCTCATATATGGATAGTTTGGTTGAAACTATTTTTAAGCTTGTGGTTAACCGGTTGTTCAATGAGATGATTGGCCTAGATGGATGATTGGAAGGATGAATGGGTTGAGATGGATGGGCTAGAATATGGATTGGCTGGGAAGGATTGGTGAAAAATTGGATAGGATATGATGATGTGGTAGGTTGAGACACACTTGCATTTTAATGTATGGGCGGATGAGTATACTATTTTTGAGCATTTTTTTATTGAAGCATTGTTGTTGACCTAGGGTTACTACATGAATAGAACCCATAAAATATTAGTATTTTTGAACATGATAAACCTGATTAGGAGGAATCTTGGTATTTGACCCTCCTATTTTTGGTTGTGCTTCCTCATGATGAGGAAGTGGTGTTTGAAAGATCCCAAGATTTTGATTTTTTTGAGCTAGAGGACTATCAAGATTGATAGCCCCTAACTCAATAAGGTCTTGCACTCTATCTTTGAATTGATGGCAGTTATTAATGTCATGCCCATTCTATTTATGATAAGGATAAAATAAATACTCCCTATAGTATTTACCACGTTTAACAGGATCATCAGGTCTTACCTCAGGCAATGGAAGTTGATTTGTGTCATATAACCTATGAAAAATGTAGGCATAAGATTCAACCAATGGGGTATATTGAAGAGGTTATCGAACATATTGTCGACATGATCGATTGTCTATAGCTGGCACTATGTTTTGACTTGATTGAGTAGTTGAGGGAATCACATGATATTCAATTTATCACGATTTTTATTGCATGGGTTGTTGTTGAGCCATTATTGGTTGGCTTATAACCACTTGATTTACTTGATTGGATGAATTGGATGGATTGGTCTAATTGGATATTGACTGGCCAAAATAATTTTCTTTATATTGGTCCTTATTTTTTCCATTCTTTCTTCTTAGGCTTAAGCACTTCTGGGATTTTTATCTCCTCAATTTTTCTAGCTTGGGTAAGAGCTTCATCAAATGATCTATGTTGTTGTAATTACAATAACCAAGAGATGGGTTTTAAGCAACTCTTAGCAAATAATTGGGTTAGCTCCTTCGTTGGTAGGGTAAATGGCAATTTGGTGATAACAACCCTCCAACGGTTACCAAAGTCATAGATAGACTCATCATCATATTGTTTTAAATCATAGATATCGGATAATGGATTTTTTTCTAATAATGAGGGAGAATATTTCAAGAAATTGGTCAACCAATTGCTCAAAAGTATAAATACTATGGTTGTGCAAATGGTTATACCATTCTACAACATCTTCCCTAATGTTTGAGGGAAGGTTCTAAGCATTAGAGAATAATTACTTTAAATTATAAAGCAA